>CM041720.1:20502215-21115653 GCA_023373845.1 Nibea coibor | reverse complement strand
GAAGATGGTTTGGGCTCAAATTGCAACAACCAAAACAAACTTTTTAAAATTTATTTTCCTCATTAGATATCTTATTTCAGTGTTTCAGTGGCCGGCCCTGTCAGACAGACATCATTCATTGTTGACTGCTGCTGAATCCTGAATGGAACCAGTTCAAGAACCAGAACCGCCTCAGTGATCACACCCTGTTGACTCGGGTTTACAGTAACTCTCTGTGGTTACATGTTGGCGCCCTCTTGAGGACAGGTTGGTGAATTATCACCAAGCTGAAAACTGTTTCTCGGCTGTTTTGGAGATGTCTGTTGGACCAAATAAATAAATACATGTCCCCAATATCAGTGCTGTGTTTACGGTCGATTTCTGAATTTTAACATGGAGCAAAAAAAAAGTATTTTAAAAATGAAAATAATCTAAATTCAGACCCTGATGTGGTCGACTCTAAAAACAATAAAATATTAACTTGGTTCTTGGATTTTTGTCTTGAATGCGTTACAGAGCCGTTCTAAAACTGATCTGGATCCAGCAGTTTTCTTCAAAAGGCATATTCTGTCATGATCCTCACACACTACACTATCATAGAAACACAAAAATTTAAAGTTTATGCACTTACAAAGCCCAGAAAATAGATTATAGCTCACCAACAGTTCAGGCCAAAAAAAAAAGAGAAAAATGAACAAAATGCACGATAACACCCAACGTACCAACGTTATTAACTTGGAATATCATGCAATAAATACCAGCTACAGCATATTTGTAGTTAAGTCACCACGACGAAACTGGAAATTTACATAAACAGCATGATACTATAATTTCAACCATTGTCATAACTCCAGTAGGTAACTTGCAATGTTCAGTACATAGAGAATCAATTAAGAACGACAGTAATATCTTAGCATGCTTGCGTGGTTTTCACTGTCTCACAGAGCGGCTCAGAGGGTCCGGCGAACAAAACAGAGGCGTCGGTTCGGGGTCAACTACACTCCAGAGAAAGAGGCGAGGCGGGGGGCAACAACCGAAACAAAAAGCTCCATCGAATATCAAAACAACAGGGATAATTAAATACACCCACCGCCGTCTCTCTGCGAGACACGTGGAGCTGTTTGTTCGCTTCACACAGGCAGCCTTAGTCGTGCAGGAAAAAAACAGCCACTGGAACACAGGTAAGAGTCATGCTCGTCATTAAAAAAGAAGATACCAGAAGAAGAGGTTTAAAAGGACTAAGAAATATACTGTACAGGTGAAAGAGCACAACAACAGACTGCAGCCATAGTAATACTAGAAGTAAGTAACAATAACTTTACGCTTGAGGAGTAAAAGGGGAAATCAACAGGAGAGCGCCACGCTGGAGGCTTCGCCACAGAATCAAGGAGACGAGGACAGGTGTTGTCCAGGTGTGTCGCTGCGGGCTAAAGAGTTTCCTTTCTTTATTTTTTGGCTGATGGGCCCTCTGCTGTAGCGCGGGTGGGGTTTTGGCGATGGGAGCGTCGGCGTCACTGTCTGTGTTTTGAGGTTGTAGAGAGACAAAAAGAGAGAGAAAGAAGAGCGAGGTGGGAGTGCAGGGTGCAGGAGAACCACCGTGATCCAGACTCCTTTAAGCCACCCTCCATCCACCTGTACCTCTCTCTCGGCGCTGATTCGCTCTCTTAGATTATCCACAACATCCTTCTCTGCTCCTCTCCAGGCTGATATACCTAAACAGAGAGGAGACACATGAATCTCACCAATGCCCGTGATTACACACACTTGAGCAACAGGATTCATCTGGAGTGTGTTTGCGTTCACTCTGTTTTAGCTTGTTTTAGCTTGTTTTTGGTCTCCACCAACAAAACAAAGAAAGGAGACAACGTGACGTTTTTCTGAGATGAAACTTGCTGACTGGATGGAAACAAGCTGTAACTACAACACTGACTCATTCTCACTGGAAACAGTTGTGAACTTGTTACCAAACAGCTGCTATTAGCACATCCAGGAGACATGAAGCAACATTAATTCTCGATTTGACTTTGAGCTTGACGGTTGGTGTGTGTGTGTGAGTGTGTTGGTGAATCAGCGTTGTGGGGATATTAATCTATTTCATCACTCGTGGGGACTTTTTTTTTTTAAATTTGAGTTTATTGTTGATTTTTAAATCTTGTATTGATGTCGTGTATTTCTGCACCTCATCCCTGCAGCGGGGCAGCGGGAGCTCCTGAGCAGTGGAAGTGGACGTTTTGCCACCGGCTTTCCCTGCGGTGCCATACTCTGGTCTCTTCTGATTGGCTGGAGCGGGGACGTCCCTGCCCGTCGACAAACTGCGTCAGGCGGATGTAGGCGATGCACGCGGCGTCATCCCCGATCATGTGCACGTGAGGGTTGAGGATGGTGGTGTGGATGGGTTTGCTGTTCTTGGAGAGGACTGATGGCAGAGAAGGATCCGACTTTAGTGAAACATCTAAATTTAGGTAATAAAAAGTGATAATAATAATTTGAGCTCTTACGATTGTCAAAATAAAATCGATGGAAGTCCATTCCCTCCACCAGATTACCCAGCCCCTCCGGCTCAAACGAGGTCAGACCAGGGTCGCAGATCTTCCTGTAAAAACGTTAATCACTTCAACGTCACGTTAAAAAAATCATGCTTTAGAAGCTAAATGTTCTCGTATTTCTCCTGTATAGAACATAACAATACGCAGTTGTGTAACTAAGTTACTGTCATCCTGTAGGCGGTCTGCAGGACCTTCGAGAGCCGCTCAGTCGTGATAATTGTGCTGCTGTAATGCAGAAAGTTGGAGGTCGGGTTCAGATCGCTGATTGATGTTATTTTTGTGGACTGGGACTCATGATGAGTCTGATGGCTGCTGCAAACATCCTGACCTGCACATGCACCTCCGTGGAAAATGTCATGCAGCATTTTTTGAATGTCTGACGGGTCACCAGGAACACTTTGGTCTCAACAACAAAAAACATGCATTTGGTCATCGTTTTTATGAACAGAGATCTATTTTTAGCTCGTCTTCGTCACGGAAAAAAGGTTGGTGAGGAACATTTGTCAGCACAGCTTTCGTTGATGAAATGACGTGGCAAATTTTCAAATGAATAAATAAAAAGAGTAAAATGTTTTTATGTTTTTGGATTCATATTCCTTCTTCAGTCAGATGTTTAAGGCTGAGTTCATTTTAACTTTATGTTCTGTTGACTAGTTTCATCTGCAACAATGAGTCTATAAGATCATCATCGAGTTTCTTTAGCTGAAGAAAGAGACAAAGAGGAACCACAAACATGCAACACCAACACGTTTAGTCAAACTAAAGCTGTCAGACAAATGGAGAGGAATAAAAGTATAAAGCTGCATGCAGTGGAAATACTCAAGCAAAGTACAAGCACCTCAAATATGTACATGAAGTGTACTTGCTAATGCTACAACACCATTGCCATGTGGTAAACATTAGATCTGTGTGGATCAGACGTATAAAGCTGCAGAAAGTTAAAGTACCTCCAATTTCTAATAAAGTACTTGAGTAAATATACGACCGCTGACTGTGTCAGCATGAGGATTCGAATTTTTATCACACTTGACTTCATTCATTTTTTCTATTTCGCTGGTGGAAATGAGCTCCTGCCCTCCCCTCTCCTCCCCTCTCCTCCCCTCTCCTCCCTTCTCCTCCCCTCTCCTCCCCTCTTCCTCTCTCCATCCCTCCCTCAATCTGCCGAGCATTATTCTTAATTGTGCAGTAAGTAGAGAGAGAGAAAGAGGATAAAACAATGGCTGTAATTACACTTTAATCTCTTAATACAGAGACAAAAGACATTTGTCCGTCCATCACATTAATGCTTCTCTGTGGCTGCTGGAGAGTTCCAGGGTTCGTTTCACGGGACAAAAACATTTTTTCATGCTGTTTTTATAAAACACGAAAGACTGAGGTGGACTCACGCGTAGGCCTCGAAGTCTCCATTGTTGACAGCTTCGATCAGCTGCTCTGTGATCTTTATGATCTCCTGTTTGCGAGCTGAAGAGAAGAAACAACATAAAAACGAGGATAACGTGAACGTGACAAATTCAGCCTCAGAGCCTCAGACTGCTCATCACAAACATTAAGAAACACCTCCTGAGTGAACGCAGCTCACTTCAGGCTCACCTGACAGTTTGTTACTCATTGTAAATCTCATCAGTCATCTCTCTGTCATCTGTGAGTGAAATCTCCTCCATGCCAAAACTACTTCCATGCAAAAAGTTGTGTTGTTTCCCGCTCGGTGAGCGTCTTCATGTCCATGTTTCAAATATACAGCGTCTCTCCTCGCTCCATCTATCCGCCCTGTCGCTCTCTACCTCCATCCATCATACATCATATCTCTTGTTTGCACGCGAGGCTGCTTTCGGCTCATCACGCTATTCTTGTCCGAGCTCTTTAGATGAGATTTACTGTGTCCTTCTCCCCTCGCTTCCTCCCTACACTGAGAGGAAAGGCTTAACTCGCTCTGATTGTCTCTCCCTCCCTCTCTCTGCCAGTCTCTCTCTCTCTGGATTGAAGTAGAAGTATGTAAGCATAATCAGTAAAATGTCCTGCGTCTGTCGTACCGTTATATCTGCTCTCATTGGAGTTGGTGCTGATTATTTCCCCATGAATGCACCGATTGTTTGGTTTGTATAAAAAAATATTGAAATTAATAAGAAATGTCGTCACAACTGACCCTTCCTAAGTCCCGCCCATTTTGCTCTGTCCTCCAATCGCAGTTGAGCAAGCCTTGGTCAACTTCCTCCTTTCCTGTACTTAGATATGCTCATGTAGACAACCAAGCGTCTTCCTATCCGCTGATTATTTTCTCATTAATCTCCATCGATTGTTTGGTTTGTAAAAATTCTGAAGAATTTGTGGGGAAAGTTGTCACAGAAATCCAGAGTGACCTTCACAATGTTTGTTTTGTCCAACCAACAGTCAGACCTCCACATTATTACACCAACATTCAAATCATTGAAAGGAAAACAAAGCACAGTAATATGAGCAGCTGTCATTGGTTACTTCCACCCTGCTCGGCAGCAGGTGGAATAAAAGTATAACTGGATAAATCTTGACTGTTTATATTGAAGATTTTCAAACAGTTCAAGAAAACATGCAACACGTGAGGATATCTATCTGTGTGTGTGTGTGTGTGTGTGTGTGTGTGTGTGCAACCGACCTTTCACATCTTCATCCTCAATAGTGGTGTTGCTGCTGTCAGATGATTCCTGTAAAGCACACAGACCAAAATGTTAATCACGACTCAAGAAATTCAAAAATACAGACATGCACACACACACACACACACACACACACACACACTCAGGTTTCCATCTTAACACCACGAGTTTGCCAAAAAATACAGAGCAAACACAGCTGCACGCGTGACTCAGCAGCACCGCCACAATCCCATCTACAGATTGAGCTTCGTCTGTGCTGACGGACTCGGACGACAGCGACATGAGATCGCTCAGCCAGCAGCAGCAGCAGCAGCAAACCACTGAGCTCCATTCATGTGAACACAGAGGGGCAGTGTAAGACAACACCTCACGGGATCTCACACTCTTACTTCATGCAGAAAAAAGAAATGCACACAGAGATACGTAAAAATATTCAACGAGAGAACACAAACTCCTGCAAAAAACAACAACAACTACAGGTTTTTACCCACACGGATGGAGAGTGGAGACGAGGAAGAGGAATGAAAACAAAGAGATGGAGGGGAGGGAAGGAGGATGTACCTTGATCCCATCTACTGGATTATGGATAACAGTAGTCTGAGGCTCCTGGAGGAAGAATGGAGAGAAAGGATGAAAGAAAGGAGGCGATGTTTCATGATGACAAAATGAGAGTTTAAGATCAGGAGAGAGGACGTGAGTAATACGTGGAGAGAGGTCACAGAGGTCAGAATGGATACAGGTCAGAGATAATGATGGAGGATGGCTGTAAAGAGTTCCCAAGTTAAACTCAGCTCTCTCCCACATCAGTCACATTCATTAACAGTCAAACATTTTTATAACTTTCTACACTGAAGAACTCAAAACTACAAAATGACACATCTGGAATTATGCGGTGAACAGTTTTTGTGAGGACACATTCAAAATTAGTGTTAAACTGTTAAGTATGAAGCTAAAGTGACAGGAAATGAAATAAACAACCAGGCGAGTGTTAGTGTGTGTACCACAGGTTTACAGGGAAATACTGATGGGGAACAGAGCTGGTGTTGTGCCAGAACAGGAGCTGGGAAAGCAGGAAATGCCCATATTTACCACAGTGGGATTACACTGTTAAAATCGTGGTGCTAAACTAATTTCTAATAATTAATGCTGCTTTAACTCTTGGAAAGAACATCAATACGCACATCTACCAAATTATAAAAGTATTCCAAAGTCACAGCAACAAATCACTCTGATCCATCACACACCGACACACACTCTTATTGTGGAAGTGTAACGGACAGACAGACGGACGGACACAGAGCTGTATACCAGTGCAGCAGAGGGGATGTTGCCTTTGGGACTGGTGACTATGCTGTTTCTCGTGCTGTTTGTCTGCGGCTGTGCAAGGAAACACAAAGTGCTATATTAGTGCTCAGCAGCAACGGTGAGAGGAGCCATCTGCTGGTTGTAAGGTGGGTGGTTACTGTGTAAAAAAAGTGTAATACAGGTAAAAATAGCAGATGGAAGCAGAACGCTCCAGAGATAAACATAGTGGGTAGGAGAGCAGTCGTTCGACTTGTTTGTGAGCGCAGTCAGTCAAAAAGCAGACAGGAAACAGGTCCAACACATTTATGACGGCGGTATTAATTAGATAAAAAGGTTCTAAACAGTTCATCATGTTTCTATCTGCAGTAAAAACCCAAATCAATCCCAGGCAGAGCTTTTTTCATTCCCATTGCCTTCGCTTGGCCGTGGATGCAGATGGCAAATTAAACCACTGACAGCTGTGCACCTCTGCAACATCTGTCACACACACACACACACGGGCATCACATCCATTTTTGCCAAACTACACATGCTCTCCCAGCAGACATTACTGCCTCTTAACGTATCCCTCCCTGAGTGAGCGGTAGGCGTAAGGTAGACGGTAGACGCACACACACATGCTAAATATATACACACACCCTGTTTCATGAGGACTCGCAGACCAACAGCTCCTCTCCTTCTGCGACAAGCATGCACAAACACAGAAATGCAGACACGACGCAGCGACTTCATGCTCGAGAACGGTTAAATTGTATTTTTCTGCTCATTATTTTGCTCAGCGGGGCTGCCTGTAATTGATAACTGTGTTGGACCGAACTAAATTACAGGGTGAAGATGGAAAAGTGGCAGGCAAGAGAAATGGCTTTGGAGGTGATGTCATAATATTTGCAAATATGTCGACTCTCGTTTAACCTCCCGTTTGCACTGTATTCAGCACGTTTGTATATTTTAGAGGCACAAGCCGACGCCGCTGATCACACAGAGCGCCGGGGGAGTGTTAGCGCTTGGGGACGAAGACGAGGAGGTTTACAGTGGAATACTGACGGGGAGCAGAGCTAGTGTCGTGCCAGAACAGGAGCTGGAAGCAAGCAGTGAATGTAACAGCAGCGTCAGAGTGAGCGAGCAAACTGATCCACATATCGGATACAGCTTCTATTTAAGTATTCGTAGTGATTGTTTTTCAGAATATGTATTTCTGAATTATTTATAAAAACAGGTGTTTTTATTTTATGAGTGTTTATTGTTGTAAAGCTCAACGAGAGGCTGAAGCGCCTCACACCACCTGATGTCAAGGGCTCTGGATTCACTCCAGAAGAATGTGTGTGTGGGCAAAATGTGTGAAACTATATCAAAAGAAGAAAATCTGTAAAATAGTCTTTGTGACGTCCCTGCAGAATATGGCCTTGGATCTTACACTGAGTCTCTAACTGACTGCAAACGGTTCAGAAATAAGTGAGTAAACTCTTTTTACACTTAATGAGCTTCCTCCAGAGACTTGCAGATCAGCTGAATTGTAAACTCTAATTTGAGGACAGAAGTGTGAGTGCGGCTGGATTAAGGATAACTGTAACTGTTGGAACACACCGAGAAGAGTGCAACAAAAGTGCAAACGAACAAAAACGTCAAGCGTGATTAACAGCAGGAGAACAGAGAGAGAGGAGAGGAGAGGAGGATGCAGTCTGGTGGGAATTACTGGAGGGTGCAGAGGGATGATGACACACTGACAGACTCGGAGGAGCGATGGATGAAACGGGGAGAGAGAGGACGGAGGAGAAAGTGAGATTCCTGTTCTCCAGTGAAGCGGAAAAAGACGCGAGCAGGCAGGACAGGGAGGAGGAGACGTGTGGGGAGAATCAAAGAGAGCGACGAGGAGCAGAAACATGAAGAGAAAAACTCCTGAAGTTCTTTAGTTGAAAGCAGCTGAAGCAGAGCTGAGAGAACAGAGGAGGAGGAGGAGGAGGTGACAGGTGGAGGTGAAGGATCAGTACGATACACGACAGATCCTCTGTCTCTTCCTTTGCTGCCATCAGCTCAATAAAGTTACTGATTACTTCACAATCAAAGCATGCAGTTCCTCTAACGTCCACTTGAGGCTGGCTGCAGAAGTGAGTCAGTCTCCATAAGTCCCCATGTTTACAGCCTGGTGCAAAAACAGTTTGCTCACTCTTCTGCAGAAGAAAGAGGAACTAATGGAGCGAGCTGTTTTCTGACAGAACAACAACAATAAATGACAGCGCTTCCACGAGATGAACACAGAACACTCCCGACTGAAGGAATAATGAGCGAGCTGGCTGCACCATGTGGGTATTTATCTCAAATTAAAGTCTCTGTTTCATGTGGAGGGATGGAGGTGATTTATATCTCCGCAGAATGAATTATCTCTGTGTTATATGAGCACAAAAGACTGAAATACCTCTCTGCAGTTTGGAACAGGAAGAAAACGCCGGCTGCAGAAATGAATAATGATGTTTCATTTTGCCAGAAGACGGAGGCAAGCGGCTCGTACGGCTCACACATCAATTACAGCCTCCGTTTGGGAGGCACAGCGCGGTGAGCGAACATTGTTTCTCTCTGTGAGTCACCGTCTGATTCAACAAACAGTTTACAGCCTGAGGTCGGATCTTCTGGTTCTTCATACCAACGCTGGCTTCACTCTGAGCACACCTGCCAGGTAACTTCTGTAGATAAGTTAGATTTAAGCAGCATTAATTGATTGTTTTGCCCATTATGGGGCAGCTAATTACTCCACCTACTCTTGAAGGATTTAGTGCCACCTAGTGGCGTAGTTACTGCAGCCCCCGTCGCCTCAAACTATGGTGGCCATGAAAAGCCAAAACATATAATCTGTAAATAAATGAGGCACGCTGGACCTTTAAGTGGCTTTTCATCTGCTAACTGTTCCACTTTCTTTGTGTTTATCACATTATAAAAACCGCCAGTCGATGAGAGCCGTGAGACTCAACCAAAACAGTCAAAACTATGAGCTGAAAGACGCTAAAACGGCACTTCGACTGACTGATTAGTGCAGCTTTTAAATGACTGTAGCCAGTCCCTGCAGTCCTGGATAAATATTATATTTATATTCTGCCTCTGTCATAAAGCTAGTTTCAGTCAGTAAAACAAACAGGACTAAAAGACGAAGCTGGAAGTCGCCGGAGGCTGCGATGTTTCCAGCTGCTGACAGTACAAACTCAAAGAGGTTTGGCTGCCACATTCAGCAGCTCGTCCAGACTTTATATCAACGTTCTCACTGATGAGGGGCTAAAAATGTAACGTTTGGATCTGGTGATTGCAGAAAGGTCAGCAGGTCGACAAAAAGTTCACGGTGATCTGGTTTAAGGTCATCGAGGCGAAGGACAACCTGCTGTCAGCGAGATACAAGGCTGCACGGGGAGATACAGATGAGCTCGCACAGCACAAAGCAAGCACTGACTCGGTGAGTTGCAGGTCAAAAGAGGCAGAACATGTGAAATGTAAATGTTATTTTAACCACGTTTGGACCTGGAACTCACCAAATCGGCGCTCACTGCAGTTACTGAAAATAATGTTGTGAGGTTTTAATCTGAGTCTCATAGTCGGCCATGAATTAACTGAATATTTGAACTGCGTTCAGGTATCACACCTGCTTAATGAGGAAAAAATGATCATGTTTGCAGGAAACTGCCAGAAACTGTGTGAGACGAAGAGGCTGTGTGTGTGTGTGTGTGTGTGTGTGTGTGTGTGTGTGTGTGTGTGTGTGTGTGTGTGTGTGTGTGTGTGTGTGGCGTCAGGGTGCAGCGAAGGAGAAGCTGTGATTATGTAATGATAGATTAATCATCTGGTGGGAAATAATCTGAGATTAGCATCGGGCCACGTGAGGAGAGAGGGGAGGGTGGAGCGTAAGAGGAGGAGGAGGAGGAGAGGCTGAAGGAGCAGGAGGAGGAGGAGGAGGAGGAGAGGCTGAAGGAGGAGGAGGAGGAGGAGGAGGAGAGGCTGAAGGAGGAGGAGGAGGAGGAGGAGGAGGAGGAGAGGCTGAAGGAGGAGGAGCAGGAGGAGCAGGAGGATGAGGAGGAGGAGGAGAGGCTGAAGGAGGAGGAGCAGGAGGAGGAGGAGGAGGAGGAGGAGGAGGAGGAGAGGCTGAAGGAGGAGGAGGAGGAGAATATAGTTTTGCGTAAATAAGGTAGACATGTTGTGCATCATATTTAAAGAAGATTGATATCGTCTCGTGGCCGTTCAGTTCAAACGTCATGATCTTGTTTTTAAAGAATCCATGCAGATGCATGATTAAGAATATTTTGTGCACATGAAGTTTCATGTCAGAACACTAACTAATAACTTCATATTTAAACATTTTATTTAAAAGTTTGGGGCAGATACCATCGATTCATGTGCCTCGAAAAAAGCTTCAGAGCTACACGAGATGTTCTCGTTCATACAAGATAAAAACTTGTGCAAACAATATAATATCTGGTCCAGGCAGGATGAAACAAATGTTCTTCAGGAGAGAGAGCAAGCACACATGCATGACAGCACACACACACACACACACACACACACACGTGAACATACGTTTGTGACAGTGCAGACATTTGCAACACAGAGCACACACATCGACAACGCCGGTCACGTCTGAGTCGCTGCAGATTCAGCGTCTAAGTTTCCTCATCAGGAAAATGAAACAGCGTGCAGACCAATTCTTTAATGAGCTCCACTTTGGCACGGCACGAATGGTTCTGGTGAAAAACGTCTGCAGTGGACTGATGCAAAGTGCCAGCGGTGCCAAACCGAGATGTCTGAAACACAAAACCTCCCCCAAACAGGAGGGGAGCGGGGGCAAACCTTCAAAATAAAAGCCCTGGTCACATGTTCCCTTTAAAGAGTAAAACCTGGATTACATGTAAAGTACGTTCACTTGTTTTCTGAAGTATTATCTGACTTTTCTATGTCTGTCATGATGTTTATTATTATTATTATTAGTTTAGTTTAGTAGTTTACAGCACCGGATGTGAACTCAGCTCCGGGTTTAGCTGAACTACAACACTGTGACACCGGCTCCCATCCTCAGGGTCCAGACTCCCACTAGGGGTCGCCAAAGCGTGCATGTGGAGCTTAGAGCTGTGTTCACAGGAAAAGTTAAAACAGCCAAAGAATGTTGAGTTTGTGATCGCTGCAGTCATTGTTTATCAGAGCAGTCAGTTTTCTCAGAGTCGCTGCAGGACAAAGGTTGGGAGTCACGGCTCTACAGCGCTCTGCTCTTCTTCTCCTCCTCAGTAGCATCACCTGACAATCATGACGCGTCTCTGAGCTACAACGTGAAAGAATAAGAGGAAAGTTGCAGGACAGGAAATGACGCTGCACCTTTAAGGCCAAAAACAATATCTTAAAATATTAAAGTGAACGCTACAACAAAAAATCTAATCACCTCTAACGCAATCTGCCTCCATTGAAATATTTATGGAATAATAAAAGTAGCTCTGGGAGCAGGAGGACGTCCGGGGAGCGGTGGAAGGGCAGCCAAGGATATAAAGAAGCCAACGAGGCGAGTGCATGGAAACAGGGAGGAGGTAAGAGAGGAGACGAGCTAGCTTACCTTGACATCAGCCTTCTTGTTGAGGAGACTCTTGGCTGCTGCGGAGAGGCAGAACGACACGCCCTCAGATGGGAGAGTACACATCATACACCTTCAGACAGACGCTCTCTAAATCACACGGATGAACGCTGGTGCACGCATGTGTCGGCTGAATGGAGGTCTCAGAAAAACCAACATGCAGACCACAAACAAAGAAGAGTGACAATGCTTGTCTGTCCACATGTCCTCCCTTTCCTCCAGCCTTAAGGGGACAGAAATCATCCCTCCCTCCGATAAAAGAAAAAATAAAAAGACGAGCCCTCCCTCCCGTCCGGTGAAAAGACATTAAAAACCCAACACACACTAAAAAAAACCTACATCCAACTGGCACCTCCTAACCCTGATCCACTGCCCAAAGCTTTATTAGATAAGCAGAGGGCACCGGGCATGAGAGGCCATATAATCCAGATACACACAGATGCAGGCTCATAGACGGAGGGATTAGGCGTGAAAGCATGAGGGACGTGGACCGGAGATGCAGGTATGTGATAATGGGTTTGTTAATCTCAAAGAGTATAGGCTGGATTACAGCCGGAGTTCATTGACGGGCTGGAAACGTCAACACTGTGCTGGAAATGTAAAAAATCAACATATGTTCCCCGTTACACTCATAGATTATGTTCACATTGTCACTTATAATCAGTAAACAGTTACTGCAGCCTGTAACGTGGGAACCATAAATGTAGTCTGTAAACAGTGATGGCATCAGGCCTTGAAGGTGCTGCCGGTTTATGAGAAGTCCTGAATCAACACAACAAGCAGAGAGATCTGAGCAGAAACGCTCAGACGAGCGATGAGGGCTGCTTACCTTGGCAAACATTCGAGAAGCATTAGAGAGGAGAGGAGGAAGATTAAACATGAGCGGACAGAGTGTGATGCTGCTGAGGGATTTAAACATGTCCGCCCCGATTTCAGTCAGAGGAGACCATGGAAAGTTTTAAGAGTTCACCTTGTTCCACGATGCCGGCGGTGGTTCCAGCCACGGCGCTGACGGACGCCGGCGCTGTAGTCTGTCGACCCACTGAAACACAGAGAGAGGAAAATGATGAGGAGGACGGTCTGTGGTCCGGTTTTAGACAGTCTGCGGGGACGTCTCAGAGACTACGTCCAGGTTTTAGACAGTCTGCGGGGACGTCACGGAGACTACGTTCAGGTTTTAGACAGTCTGCGGGGACGTCACGGAGACTACGTCCAGGTTTTAGACAGTCTGCGGGGACGTCACGGAGACTACGTCCAGGTTTTAGACAGTCTGCGGGGACGTCACGGAGACTACGTCCAGGTTTTAGACAATCTGCAGGGACGTCACGGAGACTACGTCCAGGTTTTAGACAGTCTGCGGGACGTCACAGAGACTACGTCCAGGTTTTAGACAGTCTGCGGGGACATCACAGACACTACGTCCAGGTTTTAGACAGTCTGCAGTCACAGAGACTACGTCCAGGTTTTAGACAGTCTGCAGGACGTCACAGAGACTACGTCCAGGTTTTAGACAGTCTGCGGGGATGTCTCAGAGACTACATCCAGGTTTTAGACAGTCTGCAGGATGTCTCAGAGACTACATTCAGGTTTTAGACAGTCTGCGGTCACAGAGACTACGTCCAGGTTTTATAGGCAGTCTGCGGTCACAGAGACTATGTCCAGGTTTTAGACAGTCTGCGGGACGTCACTGAGACTACGTCCAGGTTTTAGACAGTCTGCGGGACGTCACTGAGACTATGTCCAGGTTTTAGACAGTCTGCAGGATGTCTCAGAGACTACGTTCAGGTTTTAGACAGTCTGCGGTCTCAGAGACTACGTTCAGGTTTTAGACAGTCTGCGGGACGTCACTGAGACTACGTCCAGGTTTTAGACAGTCTGCGGTCTGCACAGTGTTGCTGAGAGAAGCGTCTCCTTCTGCACCTTCGTCTGTTTCTGTCTGTCATCAAACAAAGCGGCTCGGCGTCGTCAAACCGACGTAAGAATCGGACAAACAAAGTCCGACTGTACGAGCTTACGGCTCAGAGACAAGACAAACGTCTCCGCTGTGTTTCCTGCTTACTCTAACACTGCCGCCCATCAACCTGCTGTGTGTTCGTGTGTGTGTGTATGTGTGAAGAGATGGCAGAAGACAGATGGCATGTCATCCTGTCCTCCTCTGCTCTCCCGCTCAGGGCGCTGACATGTTTCCCACCCCTCAGACTGTCGTCTTCTCAAACCGCGTCACAGAGACTACGTCCAGGTTTTAGACAGTCTGCGGGGACATCACAGACACTACGTCCAGGTTTTAGACAGTCTGCAGTCACAGAGACTACGTCCAGGTTTTAGACAGTCTGCAGGACGTCACAGAGACTACGTCCAGGTTTTAGACAGTCTGCGGGGATGTCTCAGAGACTACATCCAGGTTTTAGACAGTCTGCAGGATGTCTCAGAGACTACATTCAGGTTTTAGACAGTCTGCGGTCACAGAGACTACGTCCAGGTTTTATAGGCAGTCTGCGGTCACAGAGACTATGTCCAGGTTTTAGACAGTCTGCGGGACGTCACTGAGACTACGTCCAGGTTTTAGACAGTCTGCGGGACGTCACTGAGACTATGTCCAGGTTTTAGACAGTCTGCAGGATGTCTCAGAGACTACGTTCAGGTTTTAGACAGTCTGCGGTCTCAGAGACTACGTTCAGGTTTTAGACAGTCTGCGGGACGTCACTGAGACTACGTCCAGGTTTTAGACAGTCTGCGGTCTGCACAGTGTTGCTGAGAGAAGCGTCTCCTTCTGCACCTTCGTCTGTTTCTGTCTGTCATCAAACAAAGCGGCTCGGCGTCGTCAAACCGACGTAAGAATCGGACAAACAAAGTCCGACTGTACGAGCTTACGGCTCAGAGACAAGACAAACGTCTCCGCTGTGTTTCCTGCTTACTCTAACACTGCCGCCCATCAACCTGCTGTGTGTTCGTGTGTGTGTGTATGTGTGAAGAGATGGCAGAAGACAGATGGCATGTCATCCTGTCCTCCTCTGCTCTCCCGCTCAGGGCGCTGACATGTTTCCCACCCCTCAGACTGTCGTCTTCTCAAACCGCAGAGACTCACCAGAGAAGTTCCTGGAGACGAGCATGGTGGTCAAAATGGCGCCCTGTGGAAGGAAAAGACACGACGTGAAACTTTCAAACATCTCCGGTCGTTTTTAATGTGAAGCTGGAGGGTAAACTTCACCTTCAGCAGTCTGAATTAAATGCTGTCAGATTAACATGAAGGCTGCGAGCGATGGAGGAACACTGGAGGAGTGTTAGCGTAACGTTAGCTCACTGCGAATGGCATCATGGAGACGCTACCTGATGGTCTGGGAATCAGACCAGCTCGATGGATGCTGAGACACAGTAAACACACAGTGAGCTGCATTAATATTTACCTACAAACAATAAACATGCATTTAAATTAAACCTGTGCAAAGAAGTCAAACATGTGCAGGTCCTCTTCTACAGAGTCCGCCATGTTTCTACGGTAGCCCAGAGTGGACAAACTCAACACGGACTCTTGATATAGACTTTTGTGTTTTTCATGCAGTTTCTGGTCACCACAGATTCTCCTTTATGCTCGGATGGAGAGGCGGTTGTAATCAGGACCGAGAGCGATGATGTTCTTGGAGCCGTGTGAGCATTAACTGATGAAACTAATGTGAAGGCTCGTCGCTGGATTCGCTATAAGAAGTTCTGGCGAGCGCTCGCGATCGATAGCTCCAAAAATCCATCACGCAGCCTCGGAGAGAGGAAACAGTCTGCTGGTCTCTCCCTCTCTGTTTCTAATAAGCTGCACTGGCACAACTGTAAAAATGACATTATTACCAAAGCTAAATTACGTTTTACACAAGAGAGAAAAATAGATCATCACAACATGACGAGATCTCCCTCTCCCACACAGGAGTTGCCAAATATCGCACAAGCATCGAGGCCCTTTGTGTAAATCAGGTCTTAATACTGAACATCAGTGCTACTGACTAAGAACGATTGACACCCAATGACAGATTTTAGCGTTATCTTCAATGTCAGGTCCTGTAACTGTGTAAGAAGGTGAAGAAAACAAAAGGTGACTTTAACTAACTTAAGAGGCAGGTGAACATTAAATGACAAAACAAGCGATCCATCAATCCAAGAATCCAAGCTAGAGGAAGAGGGAGGAACATGAACTGACACCAAAGACACAAGTCAATACAGGACAACAAGACACAGGTGAAACTAATCGGGCTGGAACAGACAATCAAAACTGTTGGGAAACACAAGGGCAGGAAGTAAAGTAAGACAAGACAGCCCGAAGCCAAAGCCTGAAACAAGCTTCATCCTCGGTCCTCAGACCTGGAGCTCAGAGCTCAGAGAGCCGTGAAAGAGGCGGTAATCGCTGGGCGTCCTCATAATTCCTGAGGTCCCCGTAAGGACAGTGTTATGGGGACACTGACGTCTCTCCTTGACATACAGGTAGGTACATAATGTAGAAGCCTCTGCAGAGTCAGATGTTGGACCACTACGGGGAATGACTTGGGGACATGGAGTAGTTGTGTCACTGCTCTCAGGACGTACAGTCGAGCCAGAGACGACAGCTCCACCAGAACTGAGGAGCCATCTTGTCACGACAAGCGTATCGATAAACCCTCCATCCTCCTTGGCCGAGCTTCAATAAACCTTTCAGACTAAGACATCTTGGACTCCTGTGCACTCTCCCTCCACTGACTGACCATCGATGAATAAAACTCTCTGCAATGTTTCTATATAGAACCCAGAATGACAGAAAAGCAGCAGGAAAGAGGCCAAAGAAGAACAAACATGCAGTGTGACATTTAAAAAGGATTCATGTTTGTCTGATGTTACGTGTTTGGATCAAACACGCTAGATACCGTAGAGGAGCTAAATTTTCTGAGATAACTTGAAGCAATTTCACACCTTGAGTTTCCTCCTGGCGTTAAACTTCTTCAGGCACTCGACTGTCTCCTGTCTGTGCATCATGGAGGCCACCGTTGAGCGTTGCTGCCGGGAGACAGAGAAAGAGATGCTGAAAATAAAACATTTAGAAGAGGAGCCATGACAGTGACAGGTTTATGTGGGCAGGAGCTGTCGGAGAGACTTGCTTCCCTGGAATGTGTCGATTCTGAGACTCTTTAGGTGACGACACTTTTTGGCAAAAACCCCAGAGCTAAATCTATTCAACTTGGCTTTGTGGCGTCTGGCAATCATCCCCGTTATGCAGTGATCTTGTTATATGATGGGACATATGAAGCCGAGCCGGAGTGTTCTGCTCTGCAAAGTGGCAGAGGGAGTACTTTGAGTAAAAGGAGCACGATACGAATATTGCAGTTTTCCAGGTGGTGTCGGAAAGTATTTTCAGATCTTGTCTAAGCTACGGCTAACGTTTATATCATAGGCTATATATAATGCTGCATTTCCTCCCACTGGATGAAAATTAAGGGTAAAAAATGTCGCTGCCATCTTGTGCTGGGGTCGTAAATTGGAGCCATCAAATAACTAAATAAAACCAGACTAGAAAAAAGAACGTGAACAAATATCAGGTGATAAAAACGACCTAAATGACAGAAATGTTCATCCTGAGCCTCCTGTGCGACATTTAAGATAAGCTGACCCTCACATATCACAGATCACATGTTTGGAGACAGATGGTGCTGATATCTGCAGCTTTGGACAGATGTTCAGAGGATTTACACATTATTGGAGCCTCAAACGGGGGCCATGAAATATTGAGAGGGTGCTGGATGTTTACTTACGCAGACCCATGGGTGCTTCAGAGCCTCCTGGGCAGTGATTCTCTTGGCTGGGTTGATAGTCAGCATCTGGTTGATCAGATTTTTAGCCTCCGGAGTCACCGTGTCCCACTCCGGGGAGGGGAACTAAAGGGCACACACACCCATGCATTCCCAACACACAGAGCAAACACATGAGCGACATAACGTCAGATTTAAAACAGGAGCAGAGCGATGACAGCGACAGAGGCGGGCTCACGTCGTACGCTCCGGCTTTGATCTGCTGGTAGAGTTTGTGCTGGTCCTCGTCCCAGAACGGAGGGTACCCAACCAGGAGGATGTAGAGGATCACACCTGCACACAGGAACACAACCTTTGTCTGAGAGACAAGATGGAGAAGGAGGCGGCGGCGGTGAGGAGAGCACGCAGACAAAGAGAAACTTACCGCATGCCCAGATGTCCACAGGTTTACCGTACGCCTCCTTCCTCAGCACCTCCGGGGACAAGTAGCCCGGAGTCCCTGCAAAGCCTGCAAGAAAAACACATCAGGGTCCAGTTTGTGGTGAAGCAGTGAGAAGCAACATTGTGCAACTTCTCTCTCCTAATCTGACGTCTGAAGTAACTGAAGAAGAAGAAGATGATGAAGAGAGTGACCAAACAAGAAACCACCAGAGCCAAAAGTCTGTTGTTGTTTCTACACACACACACACTCAACGCTAAAACATGTAACTGAATTAACACCTTTATGAACGTGTCAGAAGAACATCATGAAAATGGGCTGAGCGGCTGTACTGGGCTGCATTAGTGTGTGTAGGAGTACTTCACAAAGTGGGAGCTGTCACTTCAGGCTGTTATTATATATGTAACCAAACATCACAAAGTATACGGCCTCAGCCAAGTCTGTGATCTCACAGAGCAGTCCTTTGAATGCCCGTTACACCGGCGTCACTGCGCTGACTGATTATGAAAATGCAGCTTAATGTAAGTCAGAGCTTTCAGCTCTTTGTAACAGATCATTTTGGCTCTGGGTCACCGTCCCTGTCGTGGGAGTTGCTGTTGAACTATCCTATCACTGTCCTCGTTAGCTCCTCGGACGGAGGAAGAATATTTGAAGATCCAGAAAAGTGGCCGTTCACTCGGATGAGATCGATCTAATATTAGAGGAAGAGGAGACAAAAGTCTCAAGGACACGCCGACACAGAGGATGAAATGACAGTACGGATGAACAGTCTTTCCTCCGGTAAAATGGTTTGCAGACTTTAGCGGGACGGCTCTGCTGCACGACACAACTGTCAGGCAACAAAACCCTTCAAGATCAAGAGGAGGAGGAGGAGGAGGAGGAGGAGGAGGGAAAGATTGTCTGGTGCCTCCATATATGAGTTATTATTTCATTTTTCTGCAGTGACAGTGGTCCATATGTTATTCCTGAACTGCCACAAACTGCAGTTCCTCTAACGTCCACCTGAGGCTGGCTGCAGAAGTGAGTCGGTCTCCATAAGTCCCCATGTTAGACAGCAGAAATAAACATGTTTACAGCCTGGTACAAAAAACAGTTTTGGTCTCTGTGTATGTGTGTGTTGTGTGTAACGTACCGAACCAAGCCTGCTGGTCTCCTTGAACCTCGATGGCCAGTCCAAAGTCAGCCAGCTTCACCGCTGCGTTCTTACACTTGCTGGCCAGCAGCAGGTTTTCTGGCTGCACGTGTGACACAAACACACCAAACACATCGCGTCACGTCAGGAAAACTCTGCCATCACGCTAAACAAATAAAGGAGCTTCCTCTCTATCTGTTCTGGACTCGAAGCAGAGACACTGTCGATTAATGGAAAGTTAAAGACTCCTCACACCGTCTTATACAGGAACGTGACACACATTGTGTCGTCGTTCTGGATGTTTTATGTGTCTCTGTTTCTTTTGAGTCTCTTTGAGAAATTTTTCCATTTTGTTATTGTCGTTTTTTGTCTCTTTGTCTCCATGTTCATTTTGTGTCACTTTCTGTGCCTCTAATTTCGTGTCTCTGCAGTTTGGATCTTTAAATGTCTTTGTGCTCCTTTTGTGTCTCTTTGAACACTCGGCGTCTCTCTGTGATATTTTTTTGACTTTCCAATAAGAAATCTCAACAGTTGCTTCATGCACAGGTTCTGTTCCAGGACTCATCCAGTAGTCCATCCATCGTACTAACCAACCAGCTACCTGTCAGCTGTAATATCGGGGGTACCGAGCAGGACTGTGTCCGCACACCTGAGAGAGGAGACCTTCACTTCCTGTTTTTTTTAGTTTCAAAGGAAACAGAAATGTAAGTGTGACAAACCGTCAAACCCAGATCAGAGGAATAAGAATAGCTACGACACACATTCATGGCAACACTCATACATATTCTATTACACACACACACACACACTCGGAGGCTGAGACGGACAGATGGGACTTTAAAAATGTGTATCAGCCTTTTTTCCATTTGTTTACTTGCAGAGACCAAACACAGCTTGTCTTTTTGCTACAGTCGTGTTTCCTGCTCAGACGCTGATGTTACAGCAATCTGACAAACATCTACACACACACACACACACACACACTCAGGGACAGCAGCTCTGTGTTGTATAACAAGTTAGCGCTGATCGTGATCGATCGGTGCCATCAAACAATAATCGTCCACCACGGAGGCAGAGAAACAGTCATGTCACCCTCCGATGGCTGATTTCAACTCAATTAGAGGAAATCTGACTCATGAACCGGGGGCGGAACTAATTAAACTGGCTGACATCGACAATAAAATCATCTAACATGAACGGATGATTTGTAATTTATGAAACAGGAAGCAGAGAGCCGTTCACCGACGTTCCAAACACCTTTGCAACTTGCAAGACAAACGTTAATAAAGATGAAGTTTCGACATCATTATCTTGTCTAGGGCTGCACAGTCATGCTCTTACTGATTAATCTGTGGATTATTGTCTTGATTAATCATTTAATTAATTGTCTATAGACAGTCTGAATCTCCCACAGCCCAGGGTGACACCGAATGTCTATTTCTGTCTGACCAACAATCCGAACTAAAGATATTTAACAGAAAAAAATAAGGAGCTAAAACCATGAAAATAACATTTAGTTTCACTGTTAAATGTTTTTTGAATCCTTCGAGGTGCCCGTTGACATTTTGTTAAGGTTGTTTTAACGAGCTGCTCATTTCTTCACCGTCGTGCATCACAAAGACATCGAGCAGGAAGATTCTTCTCACGGGGAGAGAAATGAACAAACACAGCTTCGGTTTTTTGTCATGTCCTTTATGAATCTGACGTAGCTCACCGACTCTCACTGAGGATCGAGTCTCCGTCCTGAAGATGTATCAGGTGTCATTTCCTGCCCGTGTGTTTTAGCCTCAACCACCGAGAGAGCAACAACAACAACAGCGACAACATGGTCGAGGGAAATCATCACACCGCAACCTCACCACCTTTCCCACCTGGGCTGCTCTGCGTGGGCGACCTTTAATGACTTCAACGAGTCCCACTGCAATAACATGAAGTGAGCCAAGGCCGAGTGCGTGTATTATAAATAATGTTTATATGAACGGATAAAATAAGAATCAAGATGCTCTGCATCATAAAAATAACTAGTTAATGATTACTGTCTAACACAGCTGTGATCACATGATCTTTATTAGTTTTAATCAGATTTATAAGAAGTTTTAATTATACCTGTGTAAAATAAATATTTACTGTATGTAATAAAGTTATTTAAGCGATTATATTTCTGCACAGATCCTCAGTAAGTAGGTTTAACATCCCTTTGTTTAGATTTATTTACCTTCTTCTCTTTTAGACATTTTAAGTCATTTTCACACTCGAGCCAATCGGATGCCAATTTGTCATTTCGTCCAATCACAGCACTGACGTTAATTAATTAATTAATTAAGTAGATACTTTTACTCATCCTGGTTTATCTTGTCAGAAAAGTTTGACGACACCAAGCTGAAAAAATCAGGTTGAAAGTTCAAAGTGTCTCTTGCACCTGTAACCACACCCATCAGTGATGTCACGGCGTACCGACACACCCTACAGTACACTCCTATGTCACTTCAACCTCTGGAAAAAAAAACAAGATTCCCAGCTGCTGGAAGTTCAATTAAAGCATCACTGATAAACATTCAGATGCGTGCACGGACAGGCAGACGCTCATGCACGTATGCTTGTAGACATGCACCAACATGCTGGGTTAGATATGTCTTACTGCACTTACCAGCCTTCAGTAGGTGGTACAACAGTCAGACGCAGACAAACACAACTTTAAATCCCTCCCAACACACACACACAAACACACACATACACACACACACAAACACAAACACACACCCCTGCAGGTGACTCACCTTGAGGTCTCTGTGTACCACCCCCATCTGATGGCAGTGGAGCACGGCCTCCAGGATCTGCTGGATGCAATGACTGCACGCAAACAGCAGGGGGAGCAGGTTAGTCTGAGCACATTCAGCCCCCAACTGTCACATCCATGCAGAGGCAGCAACAGGCCACACACACACACACACACACACACACACCTCACACACATTCAACACGGGAATGATGTCTCACTGCACGCTCACGCCACATTCACACAGAAACAACAAATTGTGAGGAGTGAACCTGTCTGTGAGCTACGCAGGGAAGAAGGTGTGCAGTTTGCTATTTTCTGATTTGAAGAAAGGGCCAAACATTAGTCAAGTCAGTGTGGGAGTGAGCTGCAGCTCCGTGTGGGAGGCGCCGTGTCTAACCTGCACATTCTCCTGTGTAATTTATTCAGAAACGGCAGTAACACCCGGCCTCTGACGAAACAGTTTAGCAGGTTTCCAAGTGTCTGAAGTAGACGCTGCTCTGCTGTTACTCCACTGAACTCTGCTCTCTTTCATGCTTACTCACTCACTCTCACTCACTCTCTCTCTCTCTTCCAGAGCATGATGCTCGGTCTGTTAGGACCCACAGGAAATCACAATTCTAGTTCAGACCGTCTAAAATAGTGCAACAAGAGTCCCAAAAGCAAAACCTGAAGACAGGCAGACACGCAGTAAAGAGACAGACAGACGGACAGACAGCAGGCACAGGCAAGTCGCTTTAAGTCACAGGCAGGAAGTAAAATAACAATAAAAACACAAGCAACCCTTGTACAGAGGGTTCAGGGCAATGCAACACAATGAGACACACACACACACACCTTGAGGTCTCTGTGCACTATGTCATGTTGGTGGGTGTAAGACACACTGTCTAGAATCTGATGGATACAGTGACTGTGGAGACAAAACGACAGGGTGAGGAGCAGATAAAGGAGGAACACGGGCAGGAAACGAAGATTAAAGACGCTAAAACAGAAGAAGTTCAGGGAGAAAAGGAACATCTGACAGGAGGAGGAACAGGAAAAAGAGAAAAGGTTGTACAGTCGGTCCACCAAAATTACAACAATATAAATATATTTCCTGGCCTCTCTCGCTAACATGACAGTTTTGATTTTACTTTTCCAGGTTTTGAGATATCTGTCTCTGAGATTCTACCCAATACAATGTAACAATTAGATCATATTAGAAAGAAGAGCTATGATATACAAAACTGTATCGTCTGCATAGAAATGTGTACACAATGTGAAATAGGAGAGATGCTCTTCTTACTTGCTGATGTAATTATTATAGCTGATTTACTATGAATATTACTTATTTAGTGCTTTGAGATATCTTTTTACTTACTTATTTACTCATTTACTCAAATTTCTTCCATAATAAGGACTCTCTTGATCGTCATGTCATGACCGTGCACCCCGGGAAGAGCGCCGGGCTTTGAAACCAGTTTGACAAAAACTGTGTAATGACAGCACGGTGTCCACCACATGATGCATTTTATCCCTTTTCAAGGTAGCGAGACACTGTGGCAATGACACAACACTGTGTGGTGTGTGCTTATATCAGCATGCAGGAGCCATTCGTTACATTGTCTGTATTTAAATGTCGCGTCTGAAATGGGAAATATGTGGACAAATGACAACGGTAAACTCAACATCAGCATATACAGCGATGCTGACAGATATTTTATAATGTGATTGATAGTTTCTCACTGCCTAATGTCAACTCACCATACTCTGTGTATTCTCTTTTCAACTCCAATATTTCAGTGGTGGACCAATGCTGTGAGCCCCACAACTAAAATTACATAAATAAGAGGCGGATATCTCAATACCGGAACACATTAAACCGAATCTCTCCACATGGCTGGATATAACTCGTGTTTAAGTGTGAAAATATGTTTCTTGGTATTTGGGTGAACCTGCCCTTTAACGGGGTGGAGAAAGAACGGAGGGATGGAGCGATTCTGTGTGCAGATGGAGTACAGAGAGGAAACTGTCAGTGAGATACTGTTGGACAGTAATCAAGCCATGCTAATCACACACCCACACACAAACACGTAAGAGTCACACACACACACACACACACACATATAATTTATGCAAAACGAACAAGGGAGAATGAAAGCAGATGAGAGGGTAGAAAAGAAAATAATAGGGAAACTAAAGCTAAAGAACACAGCGGAGAAAAACACGAATACTCCACACTGAGATGATTATCGAGGCTCTTATGTGCCACCATCATGGCCGTATATGTGCCCTACATTCAAACTGGAAATTAGGTATGAAGCACTGGTGTGAATACTAACAACAGTCCTGATGGCACTTATTTAGTGCCAGTGTAACAAATCTTGCCTCATTGAAATTCATCCAACATCAGTTTTGTTTCATTTTTAATCTCAAATCTGCTTTAATGCACTTAAACGAAGCCTCATTCATTTTCAGAACAGCATTTAATTGATTACAGGCAAGTTCATCAAAGTGTCAATCCTGAAAATCACCCATGTTGGTGGAGCAGTATATGTATTATCATAATATACTATTAAAATCAAAGCCGTTACTAAATACTAAATCTAATCAGGTTTTGAGTATGAAGTGAATTTACAGCGGTAAAGTAACAAATAAGAGGTATGCATACTAAATTAATTTTGACCTTTAAAATACTCTATATTTTGTTTTGTTGGGATTTAAAACAAGCTCATGTAGAAGTATAGAGTAGATTTATAGACCACATTAAGAGACGAGCTATGATATATAAAACGGTATCATCTGCATAAAAATGTATATAAATTACGAATACTTTCCTTACTTACTAATTTTACTCCTTGTTTTTATTATTACCATTATAATTAATGCTTATTCAGTTTCATGTTGATTACTTTTTATTTACTTATTTACTTGCTTACTCACATTTCTTCCATAATAACCTTCCCTACTTATAACGTTTAGCTATTCTTATTACTATCCTCCAACTGTCCTGAACTAAACTAAAGGTGAAGTTTTATTATATCTAACTAAAAAAAATGAATTGCAATTTGACTGATGACTATAAATCAAATAATATACAGTACATTCATTTCGTGATTACACTACATACTACAGTACTGCATACAGTATATAGTATTAGCATGTCGTATTAAACAGCATGGAAATGCACTGACTAATCTGCAATATGCTATCATTTTCTGTACCTGCATAAATTTGCATATTTCCATAAGGTTGCCAGAACAAACTGAATGTCGTATAAGAGGCACGATTTTAAAATAAATACACTAAATACTAAATATGGCATGTTGTCAAATATGATAATCTTAAGGAGAAACACTAATACTAGTGCTCGTACCAACATGTAACATATCAAACGTCATGTTTTCATGAAGAAGTAGATTTATTCATGTTTTTTGGAAATAATACAAGCTTGTTTAACTTCCCAGTTATTTTATGATTTTGCATTTAAGAATCACGGTACGTCTTAAAATGTGATGCGCTTCACTTCTGGTAAACATCCTCAGCTCTGGGTTCTTTATGTCGAAGAAATCAGAGTCAGCACACGGTATAAAAAGCTAATTTATAGCTCTGAACATGACAACAAGTGGGGAGATAAACAGAGCAGAGATGGACCTGGAGTGAGAGATAAAGATGTTTAAGCAGGATCAAAAGCAGCTGTTGTTTTTTCACTGCGTCTCTCATTCTACCTCTTTCCCTCCTCCTTTTAATGTTTCAGTCCCCTTCTTTTCTTCTCTCTCGCCTCCACAAAACGCCTCCACAGTCAAATTGATTTAAGTCTACCTCCTGAGGGGGTTACAGCGTGGGCATGTGGGCATTTTTTGCATGTGTATGTTTCCATCTGTCCGTGAAATTCTGACGCTGGGGGGGGAAACGCCTCGACCTTGATTGCAATTCAGTTTCACAGATAAACCATGTCGAGGTGTTATCCATCAGAGCAAGAGCCTGTAACGCTAAAGAACATGAATAAATAAATAAATAAGAAAACAATGTGTCAAAATTGTCTGTGTGCTAATGAGAGGAGCTGAAACTCTGCTGAGCTGCTGGAGGACTGCAGAGGCTGGAGGACTGACACATGAGGGGGGGATGAAGAAGAAGAGAGGAGAGAGAGAAAGGAGAACATACATGAGTACCATCGGGGTGTTTACCTGGCATCTGCTTCACTGTAGTACTCTCTAGCCACAATGTCCTCAAACAGCTCCCCTCCTGTCACCCTGAGAAACGTAAAGACGAAGGTTAAAACGCCAAATTACATATATTCATTCAGTCAGGCGGCACACACACACACACACACACACACACACAGGAGGGGGATGTCCTCATTAGGGGGAAACCCCGGCTGCAGGATTCACTCCGACTGGGTTGCCATGGAGACTGGCTCCAGTGCGGGGGAGTGTAGCTGTATCTGTGTTTGTGCGCGCTAAAGTGGAAGCCGCAAAGGATGGAGGTGGTGGGGAGGAGGAGGAGGAGGAGGGGAGGAGAAGGAGGAGGGGAGGACTGTTATGTAATGGGGGGAACTGCCTTGGAAAAGAGGAGAGGGGATGAAGGAGGAGAAGAAGGGAAGGGATGAAGAGAATGCGGACATAAGGAAAGGGAGAGAGTGAAGGAGACGCACGCAGGGAGGACTGAAGGAAAGGAGTGGTGGAAAATGAAGCACCAAGGGGGGAAGGAGGAGGAGGAGGAGGAGGAGGGAGAGCAGCACAGTATAGCAGAAGAAGAGAAGAAGAGGAAGAAAGGAAGGAAGGAGGAAACTCACAGGTCAAAGAGGAGATAGTGGAAACCCTCCTCTGAGATACTGTCATGGAGACGAACTGCAGGAAGAGGAAGAGGAAGAGGAAGAGGAAGCCGTCAAAATAATCTGTAATTTTTTTAGGACACAAATTCACGTTTTTATATTTTCTAATTTATTAAATCTTAAAGGAGGAGGCTCCATCTCATCATCCCACAGTGAGGAAAGGTTAAAAATCAATCAATAAAATAAAATATATGCATAGCCAAAATTAAAGATTAAGATATATAAAGAGACAGACAACTAACCAAATAAAGTGAACATTATCATTTATAAAAGAAAAATATAGAAATATAGTTTAAGTCAGATTAAAAAGAAAAGTCTTAATATAAACAAAAATCTGTCTTATTGTCTTAATTATTTTCATTATGTAACAAACAGCAAAGAGTTTTTCAGTTATTAAAATAATTATCAATCGGTTAATTAAGTGACTAAAGTTATGTTTAATAAAACCTGTGCCTTTCTAACAGCGAACTCAGCGTCTCACCGATGTTCGGGTGTTTGAGTAATCTGCAGATCCGAGCTTCTCTCTCCAGCTTCTGATGATCTGCAAGAAAACCAAAGTACAGCGTTACAACAACGTCTCAGTAACATTTTACTACAACAACAACGTCTCAAACAAACACATGGAAGAAGATGAAGGTCGGGTCAATTTCAAGAAGAGAGACATGAAAAACTTCATTTCTCAAACTGAAGAACGAGAAGTTCAATGATACTCCTACATCTGTGAGGACACGCTGAAGGACACATCTGTCCAGATGTCCATTCAGTTAAGATAGAGGACAGGAAACAAGGAGAGAGTAGAGGAAACGAGAGGAGAGGAAAGGAGAGAAACATGAGAGGAGAGGAAACAAGGAGACAGGAGAGGAAACAAAAAAAGGAGGAAAGGAGGAGAAAGTAACCAGAGGATGGAGAAGAAGGAAGGAAAGGATGTTTTTATCACGTCGGCCGTGTCCAAACGAACACGTGTGTGTGATCTTTGTCTGAACATGATAAACCTCTGAATAAGAGAGGAGCTCATCTCTGCGCTGTAATTACACCATTGTTTCTATTTTTAGACGATTTCTGAGGCGTTTTTCAGCAGAAAAAGAGACTGAGGGGACGTCACAGCTGGACGACACTGTGCCATGTCTACAACGGCATAAATAACCTTTAAAGGGGCCCTGAGTTAAAACGAAGCCACACAAACGGATGATTTCTCTCCATCGTTACATTCTGTTTATGAGAAATGTGGATTTCTGAAGCCGTGTGCGTCTGACTGAAACCTTCCTCCACCCGTCTCGGAGGAGCAGACGTGGAGGCTTCACACACTGGAATCACACACTCGCTAAAATATGCTAATGTGAGCTCTCAGATCTGGGACACACACACACACTTAATGATGGAAAAACTCCCATGATGCCTCGGTAAACGCTCGCTTCCACCTCTCACCTCTGGCCGAGAGCTTTTTGGTGTTGATGATTTTGGCGGCGTACTCTTGGCCTGTGCAGAGTTTGACACAGCGGCGCACCACTGAAAAGGCCCCCCTGGGAAACAAAGACAGGAGACAGGGAGGAGGAGATGGGTTAGACGCTGTAGAAAGCTTTGTCAGCATCAAACGGGGAGTCTCAGCTATCAGAGTGACCTCCGCTCTGCTTTCACAGCAGCCTGATCTGAATCCTGATGTACGCCGATCTGAGGTTCAGAAGGAAGCAGACAAGAACATAAACCCACATGTAACACAGCGACGTCACAGGTCATAGAACAAAAACACAGGTTATAATCTACAGAACTTTATATAAGCCACAGGTCTCTTAACTTTACTTAAATCACCATCGTACCAACAGATCTGCCAAAGAGCTCATTATTATATTAAATTACACTTTTACAGTATCATGTGTCCCAAAGTATTATTAATTCATGCATTTCTTCTGATTACAATGTTAGACATCCTGGAGTTTGATCATTTAAATCATAAACTGGCAAGAAATTACTGCTGGGTTTAACGTTAGCTACTGTAGTTAGCTACTGCAGTTAACTGCTAACTGTTAGCCATTACAGTTAGCTACTGTAGTTTTTTTTATCTACTGTAGTTTGAACTACAGTTAGCTACTACAATTAGCTATTGTGGTTATCTACAGTAGTAGTAGCTAATAAAGTTAGCTAATGTGGTTAGCTACAATTAGTTAGCTACTGTAGCTTTCTGTCTACTGTAGTAGTAGCTACTACAGTTAGCTACTTTGTTACTGCAGTTAGTTACTACACTGTAGTTGGCTACAATAGTAAGTTAGTGTAGTTAGCTCTCATTAGCTACTACACTTATGCACTCTAGTTAGCTCTACTACAGTTATGTACTGTTGTATAGCAGTTAGGTACTGCAGTTAAACTACAGTTAACTACCGCAGTTAGCTAAATAAACTTAGCTAGCTCAGTAAAGTCGACTACTACAGTTAACTCAACCACAACTTTAGTTAGCTAACTACAGTATACTGCAGTTAGCTAAATGACTGTATACTTAACTGGGCCTGCTAGCTTACGTGACGTTTAATTAACGCTGTAACGTTCGTTGTAGATCGTAATGTATGTACCTGACGTTACTTTGCACAGGTGGTCGCTGTTATTAACGTTATTCAGCCTTTAAAACAGATGCTTCATATTTTTGTTCACTTTTCAGGCAGGAAATTATTACTTTCATTCTAATGTGCTTCTGTTGACCTGAACTTTTTATTAAAAGAACAAACTGCAGCATCCAGTAATTATGAGGTACTTGACATTTTTCTCTCCTTCTTTAAAGACTGAATAACGTTAATAGCAACAACCACTTACATAAAGTAACCTCCACATGGTCACAGATTGCAACATGACACCTGATTCATCGATATTCAATGGCAAACAGGCTTATTTTCTCCATAACTTCCAATAATTTCAGCGATGTGAGGCATCAGAAGTGAAGAGATTTCAGCTTTTCAAGGATACGTACTGTGACTGTGTGTGTGCTGGACTTTTTAGATCCACATTTGCTCATCAAATCCAATAGAGACAAACAGAAATAACCACCTCTGTCATTTCTCTGAGCTAATTTTATCTCACCTCAGTATTGTTACGCAATGAAACACTCACACTCCCCTCCGAGCCCCCCAAGCCTCTCTCACAAGCACTCCAACAACAACATTATGAGGAGACAGGGGTGAGTAAGCATGGCACTCGCTGACACTCCGCTGGAAAAGACAGCGAAGCTTCGACATGACAGGTTATCTGCAGGCCAGGTGGGAGTCAGGAGGAGGGAGAGGATCTGGGGCCAGAAAACCTGGATATGTTCAACCTGGAGCATAACAAGACTAATCTTTTATAATCTACCTCTTCTATCTCAGCTTTGCAAACTGTCTGCTGATGAAGGCTGTGAGGCATATATTTAATATTTTCAATGACGCTCATTCAACATATCCTGGCTTGGACCACAGGGGTTCCCCAGGGCTCGATGTTGGGACCCCTTCTCTTTGCTTTTTACGTCACCTCTCTGGGTCCGGTGACTGGCGTGGCTTCTCGTATCAACGCTATGCAGATGACACTTAGCTCTATCTGTCATTTACACTTGATGACACTCCCCTTTAGCTGTTTTTGGTCTCCATCACGTCCGGGGGGAAATATCTTCCTCTTTAGCGGCTAAATGCTCCACTATGTTCAGCAGCTAGGCTCTAACTGTGTGTTTATAAATGAAATATTGACTCTTGTATCTCTGTTTTTGGTCTCCACCAACTCCCGAGGGAAATATCTTTCTCTTTAGCTGCTAAATGCTGCACTACCTGCTGTTTGCTGCTGAGCAGGTTGTGTACTGACGGTTTATGAGAGCTTTTTCTGAGAAAACGGCTGCCTGCTGCAGCTGAAAATGAACCTATGAGAGCGGAGAGAGTGAACCAAAAGAGAAAACAACAAGCTAAAACTCAATATAAAGCTGCAGATTATCATGTTATGTGCGTTAATAGTATGAAATGACTAAACATTAATAAAAACATAGTTATGAATATTATATTCTGCAAATAAAGCCCCCTAAATTTTACACACTGGACCTTTAAACTCGATAAATCTGCACTGTAACAACTTTTCAAAAAGTCCAAAATAATTTAAAGTCTGCCCGAGCAAGAAGCTTTGTTTAATAAATTACTCACAACTAATTACAGAGTTGCTGATTATATTTCCCGTTACCCGACTTGACTAATCGACTAATCGTTTCAACTTTAATTAAGATCTGTCGGGGAGTCGTGACTCCGAACACTCGACGTGCTCGACATCCTTTAAATCTCCATCACACACACACATAAAACAAAAAAGTGACAACCCCAGCAAAACAGCAATAAAGCTGCGTTATCAGTGAAGACAGCTGCTGCTGCTGCTACTCCAGCATCTCTATTGTCTTAACTTATCACATCCCACACACACACACACACACACACACACAAGTGGAGATCCCGGTTATCGCATCACAACATAAAACATCAACTAAAAGCACGTCCACGGCTCTAAACTTGTGTTTTTCTTCCTCCTCCGGCGCTGTGGAATAAATGTTCCTGTGAGGCAAACATTGCAGAGAGAGATCCTCTCTACCCACGCACAGCCTGACAGAGACACTGAGTCCACTTTGCATCTACCCACTGTGGCACCCATAGCCTCTTCAGTCTCTATCAATTTGTCTGCATCCCATTAAGGGCCACACATCTCTCTGTTTCTGTTTTTATGTACATGTCAGAAGACACACCTCGTTAGATTAGCAGGAGATCAAGTGCAGCAGCAGCAGCATTATTTTCTGACTTCTCCACTAAAGCCAGCTCATGATGAGGGAGCTTAATTCCAACACATCAGCTTTTTTTCTCCGATATTAAGCCGGTTTGTCCCTAATTAGCCTTTGGGCACAGAGAGAGGAAGATGAAGTGGAGGATGGATGAGGAGGAGGAGGTGGAAGGAGGAGGAAAAAGGGGGGTGGTGGGATGCCCAGAAGTGCTCCATGCAGCTCCATCTTCATGCAAAAACCCAACTATGTGGAGCCTGCTGCATTTAAAGTAAAGACAAGCCGTGCACTGAGGAATGAAGAGCACTGAGGAGATCTAAGAGCTCCAAACAAGCGTGCGTTTTTTTGGAAAGAGATGGAGCTGCATCCATCATCATCACCGCAGATGTTGCAAGACCTCCATCCCCTCATGCTCCCCCTCCTCCTCCTCCGTACGGTTAGGACCGGGTCAGGCTGCATGCATGCGGGCAGAAGAGTCAGAAAACACCGCAGGCTTACTTGCCAAGCTCCTCGTACAGCTGGTATTCATCCGTAAAGCGCGTACAAGTCGTCGTTGCCATGATGCTTCCTCCTCGGACGAGTCCGAAAAAATGCACGGTGCGTTCGCTGCGGACGAGGAGGGGTGGGGGGTGAGAGGGGGGGAGGACCTCTAGGGCTCTAGTCTCCGCCCACCTCCAGAACCTCCGGACGGTTCAGCTGCAGCCACACACACGCGCGCGCACAAACAAACACGCGCGCACACGCACGGGAAACGCGCCGGGTTTTCCGATGTGGCAGCAGAAGAGGACGGACTCTTTAAATATCACACTAAGTGGGAATGTGAGCTCACCACATGACGTGTGCCTCCAAAAAAAGAAAAAAAGATAAAGAAGAAGTGAAATGTGAATTATTATAAATCACCTCGTGCAGCGATGACATGACTTCACTGCAAACTATTGGAATCTAATTATAGTTTCCATGAGGAGGAATGTGTCATGGTTTCTTCTGGATGCACTTCACTAATTGCACTGCACTTTTTTGGCTGCATGCAGCATCTGTGGTTCCCTTTTAATAAGATGATTTATTTAAGCAGGGCCGTATCACTCTGTCAGGGGGCCACCGGCCCAAACAAATTCAATTTGGCCCCCAGATAATGACTGTAGTTATGTTTTGATTATAGACTGTATAAGACCTGGACCCACAGGTTTCTGATGAGCTGTTTCTGATGACGCTTTGATTGACACCCACCTGTCAATCAAAGCGTCCACGCTCTTAATCCTGCATAACTTTAAGCCTTAATATAACCTGAACAGGTGAGTTGTATATAAATTCACCCTCAGTACAGTTGTCATGAACGGGGAAATTAGCTACAGAGACCAAAACTGTTTTTGTACCAGGCTGTAAACATGTTTATTTCTGCTGTCTAACATGGGGACTTATGGAGACTGACTCACTTCTGGAACCAGCCTCAAGTGGATGATAGAGGAACTGCAGTTTGTGTCACTTGAGTATAGGTTTCACTTCACAGCCATGGAGGTTCAGGTGTCTTTTTAAGCATCTCGCTGTAGTTTTTAAGCAAACAAACGGAAAGAAATAGAGCATTCATTGGGGACTATTTTCAGTGGTGGATTAATACATTGTATTGTTGTTTTTGTCTTTTCACGAGGATAAAACTAAATCTATATTAGAGATTCAGGCTTTACTTGTCAACAAATAAAACAATATTATAGTACAGATATAACTAACTCCAGCTCACTGAAACTAGTCCTTAATTATCTAGTTAAATCTGGCAGACAACATGCCTTGTTGCAGGTACTTGCAGTGACATGTCGGCCTGTATGCAGGAAATGGTTTAGTTACACCAACTTTATCTTAAATATTCTTGTTGTTATGGCAACAGAATGAATTGTAGAAATCAGAAATTCTGTTTTCTTTTAAATTTTTGATCTGCTCTGGCTCCGCCCACTTCTCATTTGAATATTTCGATCTGTTCTGACTCCGCCCACCTGTCAGTTGAATTCTTATGACAGTTATGGCCCCGCCCACTCCCAATTTGAATATTTCGATCTGTTCTGACTCCGGCCACTTGTCAGTTGAATCAATTGATCTGCTCTGGCTCCGCCCACTTCTCATTTGAATATTTCGATCTGTATTGGCCCCGCCCACTTCTCATTTGAATATTTTGATTTGTTATGACTCCGCCCACTTGTCCATTGCTGTTTGGCTATAAATGTAAGACAATCAAAGAGCTTCATACAGCACTGATCTTAGTACAAGTTACTTCGACTTTGAGCACAGTCTTGAAAACCCTCAACAATAGTTAGATATCTTCATTTAATTCCCTTCAATCTACAGACATGCCATTCTTTCATCTAGGTCTCGTGGTTTTGCCTTGGGTGGCCAAAAATACAGGTCGCCTCATCATATCTGGATTGGGACTTCATCAATCCAGTTCAGCCACGGTCAACCCAGAACCCGTTCTCCATGAATCCTTCGACATGCCAGCCAAGAAAGAAGCGAAGGATGGAAGGTACAGTAAACTCAGGTTACTGCATCACCAAAATGGCAGGTCCCTAGGTTTGAACTGTTTGCGTAATGAAACCCAGAAACAAGAGCAGAACACCTCTGCATGCATTGTCTCTGTGGTTCATAAGGGCAATGACTCCCCAAGTTTGGACTGTTTGCGTAATGAAACCCAGAAACAAGAGCAGGACACCCCGGGATTCATTGTCCCTGTGGTTCATAAGGACAATGACTCCCCAATTTTGGACTGCCTGGTTGATGAAACTAACCCTGTGATTAGGAGTAATGACAGCATCTCCCCAAGTTTAGACTCACTCACCACTCTGGTTAATGAAACTCTAAAGCAAGAGCAGAAGACCCTGGCATGTGTTGTCCCAGCGATTAGGAGTAATGACAACATCTCCCCAAGTTTGGACTCCCAGTGTGATGACACTCAGAAACAAGAGCAGGATGCCTCTGCATCCATTGGCTCTGTAGTTTCCAGGAGTGTATTTGGCAGCATGAGGCCTGAACTAAATCCCCTCTCTCTTTATGCATGTCCGTATTTTTGCCCTGATGTCTCTGGTCCAAGAACTGAACGAGCCTGGGAACACATAACTGTTGACCCAGAGGCACCTCAGTCCGCTGGCAGATGGTCCCTGCGGGGGATTGCAGATATTTTGTCCAGCACCAAAGCAGGAATTGCAAATTACTTTTACAGGACCAGAGCATGGACTGCAAATTACTTTTACAGGACCAGAGCATGGACTGCAAATTACTTTTACAGGACCAGAGCATGGACTGCAAATTACCTTTATAGAACCAGAGAAAGAATGCTCAGATCCTTAAACACATTTCAACTGAGAATGTATCTGATTGGACTAATACCTGTCTCCCTGGCTGAACAGATAATTTTGTTCGCCATTATTCTTGACATCACTTTACTTTTAATTGAGATGATTTTTGGGGTTTTCCATATTCATTTGGATTTCCCAGACGTTTTGGAGAATGTGCTGCTCTTCTGTGTGAATGAAGCAGAAAATCCGCCGATCAGTCCTCCATTACTACTGGTTGGGATACAAATGTTGATATTTGGTTTATGATATTTTATCGTTTTTTTATTGTTTTATCGTTATCAGCAAGAAGAAGAAGAAAGGTTGGTGTCATGTGACGATGGTGTGATCTTTTTTGTGGGTTTTCTCCAGGTGCTCTGGTTTCCCCAAAAAATTTAAGATCTAAAAAAAAAAAAAAGTTCCACCAATCATAATTCAGTAATTGTCCTTGTGGGTTTTCTCCAGGTGCTCTGGTTTCCCCCACAAATTTAAGATCTAAAAAAAAAAAAAAGTTCCACCAATCATAAACTAGTAATTGTGGGTTTTCTCCAGGTGCTCTGGTTTCCCCCACGTACTAAATTTGACTGTTTGACTGAAGTTATGTATGCATTTCTTTAATTTATTGGTTGTGACTCCCGTGTCCTCTCTTTAATTCATTTTCTCATTCTGTTGGTAACTAGACTCCTCACATTTAAAGCAACATTATGTAATTTTTCGACAAAGAAATAACAGATTTTAATTGACTTGAGTTTCCTGATGGACAGTGAAGTAAACTGCTGCCAAGTGTAGCTGCTGTTAGCTCATGTTAGTAAATGTATATGTATTGTAGGTGGATACTGCCCCTGAAATCCAGCAGTCACCCCCAACTGGAGGCCAGTACTTCTGAATGTGTGACCATGTCCAACCCACAATACATATAGAGACCAAAACTGTTTTTTGTACCAGGCTATAAACATGTTTATTTCTGCTGTGAAGTTGGACATTTGAACATGGGGACTTATGGAGACTGACTCTCTTCTGCAACCTGCCTCAAGTGGCTGTTTGAGGAACTGCAGTTTTTTTGACTCTTCATATGTTGGCTTCACTTCACAGCCACGGATTTTGCGTCTTGTTTTTTACATTAAACTACTGGTATATAATCAGAAGTCTTCTTCCAGACAGCACGATGTTCATTTAGTAAATTTAGAATAAAATACTGTGTTATCGTGTCGTATTAGTACTTAAACTTCAGTAAAGGATCTGAATACTTCTTTTCTTCATGTTACCAAACATTCAGTTTATCTTCACATCTCGCCTCCAGCTCATGAGATACAAGGTTCTCGTTACTCCACTCCGTCTTTCCATCTTCCTCTCATCAGTACATTATCAACTCCTTCTTTCCACGTGCAGAGTGGAAATACGGACGACTGAATGGTGAATTTAATTGAAGCGGAAGGTATTAAACACAATCCTGCTTTGTGCAAATGGATGCAGAGGAAGATAACTGGAGTCAAGACAGCACAGCAGAATTATTTCTGCTTGAAGTAAAGTGAGGACGGGAACATTTCAGCTTTTGTCTGGCTGAGATAATGTTCTTCGTTTCGGGGAACTAATTTATGAATTAATGAAGCGCTCAGAGGAGAAGAGAGCGGAGAAGTGAGAAGATGAGCTATTAAAATGTTGATTTATTAACATTTAAACTTTATTAATTCCTTATGAATATATTAGAAGGTTATGTTATCTTTGTTGTCCCACTGGGGGAGATTTGTTGTGCAGCGAGCGTTCACGTAATGACATAACAGAGCTAGAGCAGTACTGAAGTACAAATGTGCAATAGTGCGCAAGTGTTCCCGGGTAGTGCAGGGAAAGCAGCCAGAGTGCTAATTACTATTAAGCATATCAATAGCACTTTGGATGAAAGAGACGTGGAGTCTTTTAGTCTTAGTCTGGGTGCCTGAGGGCAACAGCTCAGACTCCCTCTGGAGTTGATGGTCCTGGAAGTCCAATATAGCCTCAGGCCTCCTGAGGATCCGCCTAAATCACCAAAAGCTTGGCCTGACTCCGACCTGAGATCTTACTGCAACGTCTGTTCTGATTGGACAGATTTGTGTTTCCCAACAAAGCAATAATACAAGGTTACAACTTCAATCTTCTGTAAAAGAGTTATTTTTTAAAAAAAACACAAAGAGTTCATTTTTCTCAAGAGAAACAGTCTCTGCTGGAACTTTCTAGAGGAAGCATCAACGTGGGATTTGAAGAACAATACCCGAATATGTGTAACTCTCATCAGTATCAACAGATCAACATCTTTTATCACAGCTGACAGTGTTTGTTTTTTTGACACATTTAGAGGGAGGAACAGGGTCAAAGTCGCCCTCTTGGACGATCCTGCAGGAGATAAAACTAAATAAGGTTCCCTCTCAGTGGAGAAAAAGCGAAGAAGTGCCTCTGTGAGTCAGAAAATGTGATGAAGTGACCTATTGGGAAGAAAACGATCTTTGAGGGTGGAGAAAACATGGTAAAGTACTCACTCGGATGACTTTCCATTGGTGAAAATGTGATGAAGTGACCTTTACGGTGCCCGTCTCGTGGAGAAAACACAGCAAAGTACTCACTAGGATGACCTGTGAAGAAAACATGATAAAGTTACCTTCAGGGTGCTCTTCCAGTGGAGGAAACGTGGTAAAGTTTCCACTTGGATGTCCTACCAGTAGAGAAAACATGATGGGGCCCTTTAGTGGAGAAAACGTGACGAAGTGGCCTCTGACCCTGTCTGAACTGTAAATGCGTCATTCTCAACAGCAGCCCTGAGGTGAACCAGTCGACGAGTAGAGCTGGTTGGAGAGAACATCATTAACTCTTACACACGGTGACTTAGCAATTAAAAAGTCCATTATCCAACCAATCAGGTTAGGATCGAGTTTAAACAGGACGATGAGCCTCTCAGTGAGCGGGAAAGAAATCAATAAAGAGTCTGACGAGAGACGTGGGGAAATGCTGATACAGAAATTTACTAATCGATAAGCAGGGATGGAAAGTAACTAAGTACATTTACTCAAGTATGGTATTAAGTATAACACTTGTACTGCATTTTAATATTTCTACGTGGGACCTTTGACTTCACTTCATTTATCTGCCAGCTTCAGTTATTTTAGATTATTAATACAAAATATCAATCATATAATAAGTTATGATAGCCCAGCAATATGACATACTGCATACTATACTATACATTACACATTAATATTGGCACTTATTATATATAATATAATATAATATATAATATATACTAATTACTAACTAATACTAATTATTTATTTAATCAGGAATTCATTTCAGGTCGTCCTGGCGGCTGAGGTGAAGTCTGCTGACAGAAAGAACGCTCTAACTTTGAAAGTATTAATGAATGAAGCTGATTTATTGTCACTTTAAAACCCCAAACCCTGCTCACCTGCAGTCATCTCTAAGAGGTCACCTGTTGATGTGTGAGGTGCGTTTAAAGACTCTGGAAAAAGTCGGTAAGTCAGACAGTCGAAGATTTTTACTTCAAAGATTGAGAATGAACTTTTCCATTTGATAGTCAACAAGTTTTTTATTGTTTTATTTTGTTTTTTTGTCCTGCAGCAGCAGAAAACCGTCCGTGTCCATGTTGACGAGTCGAGTCCGTCTGCTGACAGATGACAAATAAATAAACCAGACCAGGAGTTCATGGGATGATACGAAGTTTCCATCCACGTGTTTTTGAGTGGAAACAGCAGAAAATTCAAGAAGAATCAAGTTTGATGAGTTGGATGTCTGATGTTGGTGGACATGGATTCTTCTTCATCAGTCAGCAGCTGATAGAAACACAATAACTAACATTTTCTCTCAGGTTTTTCTTTTTGGATGCGATCATGGCTACAGAGACGAGCAGATGAACAGTTTGGGTAATTTGTGAGAATAAAAATGAAAATCAATAACGGACAAACATGTAGGCACTGCAGATTATTTAAATAAAGAGCAAAGAGTTAACACAGTAAACAAATCTATCAGATTTGATCTGCCAGAATATCAAATCAGTGACATAACGACAGGCCGCCGCCCTCCATCCCGCTCGTCCTCACGAATTCTAACGACAAACTTCCAACACTTCAGCTCGGCGGGAAAACGCCGACTTTACCGTGAGCCGGTTCTGTCAGTAAACCAGGATTCAGTTCGGATTTGGCTCCAGTTTTGTTTTTTGATGCTTTTTTTGGGGCTGTGCCTCAGAACTGCACGGCGCTGGGCGGGATGTCGAACATGGTCGGGTCGAACTGCTGCCCTCTGAACGGCGAGCCTTCAGTGTCCCAGCCCTTCTTCAGCATCTCGTGCACCTTCTGTGGAGACAGAGGAAGAAGATGTGATGAACACATAAAGGCCACAGTGCCACCTGGAGGCGAGACTGTGAGTGACCATCAGAGTGAATACAAACAAACCTGCTCAGCTGCTTTACGTAAACATACAGTCACACATCTGAACATTTCGGGGAGCCGTCACGACGTCCATCTTTATATACAGTCGATGATGTAATCACGTGAATGTCTGTTGGTCCTCACCATTTCATGACTCTGCGGTTTCCCCTGCAGCTTCTGATGGTAGTCGAAGGTCAGTCTGTCCAGGACGGCGTGCTCCTCGTCGTCCACGGTCGCCATGGAGCGCTCGCGGTTGATTTGGTTTATGTCGATCTCCTTTTCTCCCTTCAGCACGGCGTTCCACCAAACCTCCGAGGTCTTACTGAGCGACAGCTGGAAGTCAAACACAGAGTGAGTGGAGTTCAAAGTTTCTGCTTTAAAAAAAGTTTGTCGTACGAACAGAGCGGAGCACTCACGACCACGCAGCTGCCCGGCTCCAGACTCCACAGAGAGGTTTCAGTGTTGATCTTGTGCGTGAGCTCTCCCTCCATCAGGGTTTTCTCTTCGGCTCCGTCCTTCACGCAAACTTTCAAGCTGCTGGACTGCAGACTGACTCTGACCTGAGGACAGACTCAAAGTATGAGACACAGCTGAGAACAGTTCTCCTCAGCTGTGAGGACGCCGTTTACCTGTCGGCCTTTAACAACCGTCTTGGGCACGAACACGCGGACCTCCACGTCGGTGTAGTCCTGAGACCAGCTGTAGGTTTCTCTCACGGCTCCGTTGTAACTGTCGGGGTTGGACTGAAAATTATCCTGACTCCTGAAACAACAACACAGACACGAACAGATGAAATCATCACACGTGTTCAGGACTTTAAATAATGTCAGACTGAAGTTCATTTTCTGAAACAAACTGAGAGGAGACAAAGTTTAACATGAAGTCAGACGGTCGAAACGCTCGATACTCCAACATATCCTCAGTGCTTTTTACACCAGTTCTCATCTTTCCGCTCACCTGATGATTTCACTGACAGCGTGTGCAGATGAGATGTAATTTAATCAGAAATACAGTGACTGATCCACCGATAACAACAACAAGCTGTGATGGACAGAAACTCTTTACTCACGCTCCTGCTGACTTGGTGCTGGCTGCAGCTGCCTGCTCGCCCTCAGCTCGCTGTTCTGGACCGCCGTTGGCAGCCTGAGGACTGACGGTCGCCTTGGCCGAAACATCTCCAGCATCCTGGGAGGAGGCGCTCTCCGCCTGGACTTCAGCCGGTGCCGCTGCTGCCTCCTCTGCGCTCTGCTCCTCCGCCCCCTCGGGAGGCTCGGTTGCGATCTCCAGCTCCTGAACCGCCGGAGGAGGAACGCTCACGCTCTCCTCTCTCTTCTGCAGCTCGCTCAGCTGCCTCGCTCGGTCGTGTTCAGCCATCTTCTCAAAGAGTTTGTATGTCTGAGGGAGATAAAAGATCACAGACTTGAACATCACGACATGTCTTCAATCAGAAAGGTGGGAGTATGAACCGGATCTGATGGGAGCACTTAAAGGTCCAGTGTGTCGGATTTAGGAGGCTCTACTTACAGGATATAATCTTCATAACTTTGTTTAGAATAAGACTAGATATCTACAGACACTGCAGTTCCTCTAACATCCACCTGAGGCTGGCTGCAGAAGTGAGTCAGTCTCCATAAGTCCCCATGTTAGACAGCAGAAATAAACATGTTTACAGCCTGGTACAAAAACAGTTTTGGTCTCTGTAGCTAATTTCCCCGTTCATGACAACTGTACTGAGGGTGAATTTATATACAACTCACCTGTTCACATTATATTAAGGCTTAAAGTTATGCAGGGTTCAGAGCGTGGACGCTTTGATTGACAGGTGGGTGTGGTCACAGATGGCTTTTTTGAGCAACCAGGATTCATTAAGCCTACGTCCAGGTTTTAGACAGTCTGCGGGGATGTCTCAGAGACTACGTCCAGGTTTTAGACAGTCTGCGGGGACGTCACAGAGACTACGTCCAGGTTTTCGACTGGCTGCCAATGAGGTTTGGTTGTTAGCTCAGTACAGTTGTCATGAACGGGGAAATTAGCTACAGAGACCAAAACTGTTTTTGTACCAGGCTGTAAACATGTTTATTTCTGCTGTCTAACATGGGGACTTATGGAGACTGACTCACTTCTGGAGCCAGCCTCAGGTGGACGTTAGAGGAACTGCAGCTCTGACTCTTTAAGGGATTTCCTATGAGCACAGGTGCACCTAAAACTTTGACAAACTTCACCTTGAACACCATCTTCTCCGCCACACCGGGAGGGAAGCCCATCTTCTCGTTGGGACTGGACAGCAGCCGGTAGAAGTCGGTCTTGCGGTACAGAAAGCCGAAGTAGACCCGCAGAAAGTCCTGGATGTTCCCGACGTGCTGCAGGATGCCCAGCAGAGCGTTGTCGTACATCTCTGTCATCTCCAGCGGCGACGCCATGGCGGGCTTTTGTTCCTAACGTCTCCCCCGGTGTTCGCTGACGTTTAACGGAGCCCAACCGACGACTAACGGACAGAAACAAACAGCCGTCTGTCTTTAAATGTCAGTTCAGACTCGCTGGTTGTCGGTTCTTCACGCCTGTGTCCCGTCTGACGGAGGTATCATAACACTTCCGGTCACCTACTTTCAAAATAAGAGCACGCGATCTTTATAAACACGCCAAGTTTGACAGAAATGAATAATAATCACAACAACAACGAATATTAAGCATTTTATTGTGTGTTTTAATTAATTATATATATATTAAAGTAAATCATATTAATTATAACCAATTTATTGGCGGCAGCTAATTAGCTGAACTGCTTATGTTTTCTTTTTCCGGTTGGTCCGGTGGAAACAGATGTCTAACTGTCGAATAAACAGTTCCGATGCACAGATTTAACAAAGGTCATCGTCATTACACTGTTGTATTATTATTTGTATTGATATTTAGTGTTAATTATGTATTAAAACTATAACAACAGCGTCGGAATAAGGACAGAGCAGAGAAAACAGCGGACGCGTTTGAGCTGACGGTTGGGAATGGGATGGGAAGTTCAGCTCTTTTCAAAGATTCGGCTCTTTTGACTCAGCCTCCCTTCCAGGAGCCTCAAATTTAGTATTAAGCCTTCCATATTCATATAATTTAGCAATTGTGAATGATATGTGTGCTACTAAGCAATTTTTCATTCTGTGTTTTCATAAAATGCATATTTGTATGTATTTTTCCATCTGTGCAGGTTTGTTGTTGTCTCTGCTCTTAGGGATATTTTCATTTTAAAAATTCTGCACTCACTTGCAGTCTCCAAATCACTGAAATGCTGCTTCTTGTTCAGTTATCACTCATTTCTTTACTCCTCAACCACGACAATCACAGTCTTTTTTGGAGTGTCTTTCTTCAGTCTGTCCTTGCATGTAATTGGCTCCACGGTGTGTGCCCATCATCAAAATAACCTGCCTGCGTCGATTCTGAGCAGGAGCAGCTGGAGATTCGGCTCTTTCCCCGACGGGAGTCGGATCTTGTCGTTCACTTTAAAGAATCGGTTCTTAGAGTCGGCTCGTCCGCGAACGACACATCCCTGCTAACAGTCAGAAAAACATGGCGGCGTCCTTGAGTAGCACAGCGAGCGTGAGGCTGCTGGTGAGTTTAACAACATTTAAACATGTTTAACATATTTCATTTATTTCATATATTAAACACGTTTAATATGTTTAATTTATTTAATGTTTGTCTGTGAAGTGAAGCTGCTGCTGTTGGTTCAGCCGCACAGACTGTTTCTGTTTTAACGGTGTCAGTCTGATTATTGTTATTATAATTATAATTATTATTATTATTATTATTACACTCTGTGATCAGAAAAGATGACACATGTAACAACGTGTCTCAGGTTCGATAGAGGATGGATGGAAAACCAGCTCAAGCATCCGGTCGCATGCAAACAGATGGACAGTCAGAGGTTAAACTGGCTCAGTGGATAGTTTAAAGCTGCACAGAGTCTTGGAGAAGTGCAACATCAGGGGAAGAATAAAGCAGGTAGCACTGCAAACAGCTGAACATTAATTTGTGATAGAGAGGGGTGGTGATTAACTGATCAACTGGACTGATTAAAAGAATATAACGAACGGGGAACTAGAAAAGAAATGGAGCTCAGAAGGTGGCAGTAAATGCAAGAAGAAGCAGATCTGCCTGTACAAAGATGATCACTGTTGGTATTTCACAAACTCTCTGCGTCTTCTCTCCCTGTCCTAATCTCGCTGTGTTTCCTCTGCAGAGCGCCTTGGCCCGGTCCTGTGGAAGCAGAGGCCTCCACGTCACTGCAGCCTGCTGCAAGGTACACGCACCGTGGTTAACCACGAGCATCTTTAAAGACAGCACTCACGTGTCCGGTTTGGCTCGCTGTGATCGTTCCTCCTGTTCAACCTGTCGTGCATCAGCATTCTCACGTCCGTATCGAGGCTCCTCACTTTACCAAACAAAAACTGGTTTTACCGACATTTGATTCTCTTGTTTTCCAGAACCGAGCAGCTCGTGCCCGAGTGGGCAAAGGAGACAGACCTCTGACGTACGAGCAAGCGCTCGCACCTCATCACATCGGCCACCGCAAAGGATGGCTGTCGCAGCACACCAGTGAGTGAGACCAAGCTCCGAGTCGAAGAGCGGCTCGGCTGAAATGTGTCCTTGAATTAAGCTGAGATACTTCACTTTAACTTCGCCTCCTTCCCCGTCTCCTCCAGGTAACCTCAAAGGAGAGGAGGGAGCATCTGAACGGACCATAGAAGACGTGTTCCTGAGGCGCTTCATGTTCGGGACCTTCCACGGCTGCCTGGCCAACGAGGTCGTGATCAAACGGCGCGGCAACATGCTCATCGTCTGCGCTTTAATGTTGCAGAAGATGCGGCCACAGAAGTTTTACTTCTTAATCGGTTACTCAGAGTCGCTGCTGTCACACTTCTACAAATGTCCCGTCAAGTTACAGATCCAGACGCTGCAGGACAACGCCGTGTACAAATACCTCTGAGGGAATCACATGACCTCGGCTCGCAGCGACGTTCAGCCCAGGATGAACTGTTCAAAGGTTTTCAGCCTTTTTGTGAAAAGAAACACACTCAACATGTGTCAGTGTAACTTTAGAAATATATCAAACACGTGCTTTATTAAACTGTGCATGCATCAGCTGTAGTTCCACTTCATTCTTTCATGGTTCAACCTGCATGAAGACGGTCTGTACGTCAGAGGAAACATGAAACTCTGTCATTAAGATAAATATAATAATTAAGCTAAAGGCTGCTGCTGCTCACATCTGCATCAGTAAATCTGCTGTAAGACTGAAAACAGCTCGCCTGACTCCATCCAAAGACGAGGAAATCAGCGCTGACGCTCACTAATCAACACTCAGTCTGCACAAAAACAAGTTTAAGTTTGTGTAACTAATTAAAGTTGAATCATTTGAAGCTCCGTAAAGAAGGAGACTTCAGTGAATGTAGGTGTAGATGCTGCGTGAACAGATAATGAATGATTACATAATAACACACAGGTAACACATGAAAAGTTCATTTAAATGCTTCTTTTGATTTATTTTGAGTCGATTTCATCACAGTGCAAAATACATTCACATTTTTTAAAAAAGGCACACGAGGCTCGTCAGTGCAAATACACACACACACACGATTAAAGCGCTCGTTTCTAATTTCCCTTCGAGAGTTCCTCACGTGTCGCAGCACTTTCTTAAAAAACAAAAAGCTCTTAACAAACGTTGTAATTAACTCTGTAAAACTGTAAAAATAAAGACAAACAGCTGAATTAAAAGGCTGTCTGCTCTGGAGGCACGACGAGCTGCAACACGCATGTTCTTCTTTAAGTTTGATTGAGAGTTAGAGCGTCGACATTGATGCCACTCTGTAAAATACACAGCTGGAGCCAGCAGTTAGCTTAGCTTAGCATAAAGACTGAAAACAGGGGAAACGGCTAGCCTGCCTCTGTCCAATGGCAACAGAATCCACCATCGAAGGCTCGGTTTGTCTGGTTTGGTTGATTTTTACACTATGAATTAAACACAAGATTAAACATTTTAATAAATGAACTTTAAAAGGTGTTCGGTGGATTTCGTTACCGTTTTTTCACATTGTTTTTGGTGCTAAGCTAAGCTAAGCTAACTGCTCCTGGAATGGACATTAAAGCAGCATCAGTCTCCTGCTCCGACTCTCACACAGGTGTAATGCTGAACTTGCTTCATAGATGATTGGATGAATGACAGCTACACTGTAGTAGAAAACCTTTGGCATGAAGTATGAACCGACAAATACTGGAAACATTTTGTGTTTCTGTGAAAATATTCAGACTGTACTTTGAACCCTGAACTCCGTTAAAAGAAAAACAAAAGTAAGTTTATAGTTAATACGCAGAAACACAGGACAGACCTGCACAATGTGGAAATCTTAAAAGAATAATAAAGTGTATGAGATGAACGAGCACAGCCCAGGAAAAAATAACATCTTTTAACGGCACAGCGTTTTGACTCGTCATAGAAGAAAAAGCACAGCTGTTGTTAAAAACATTAAAAAGTCCAACATTTTGGGGAAAACAGGCACATTTTGCACTGATTTCACAGGCTAGCTGTTTAAGCTGAGCTAAGCTAACTGGCTGCTGGCTTCAGCTATATATTCAACATACAGGTATGATAGTGTTGTCAATCTGTTCATCTAACTCTTAGTAAGGAAGTGGATATGGTATATTTTTGCACAGATTAAACTGTCTGTTTAAATTAAGCTAACTAGCCGTCAGCTAGTCGTAGCTTCACGATTAGCATCTATGACGACGTCAGATCAACCTTCTCATCTTAACTCTCAGCAGGAGGGTGAATAGTTACAGGACAAAACCTCAGACTGTTTTAAAGAAGTCGTTTTCTGTTACAAGCAGCAGAATTCAAAATAACAGATAAAGTCTTGATGCTAACTTAAGCTAACGGTCTCCAGGCTCGGGCTACACGTCTAACGGACAGATGTGAGAGTCACTGTGATAAACAAAACCTCAAAACTCTTTACTTTCATTAAACTGGAAGAATGAGTTCTTATTGGGGAAATGTCTCTGTTACTAGCAGCTTACATAACAGGCGTGGTGCTAATTTACGCTAACCATAGCATGGCTGTAGCTACGTCTATATAAGAAAGACGTGAGGTGTCGATTTTCTCATCTAATTCTTGGCAATATTATAAATAATTTTATTTACCAAACACTCTGTGTTATTAGCAGCATACACAGAAGTGTACACGTGTTCCCCAAAATGTTGAACTTTCCTCCAACGATGGCTCGGTTTTATTTAAACGTCCCAGTGAACCATGACAGAGTGACAGTGAGCCAGCATGCACAAACACCAGGAGCCTGAAACTGGAGTAAATAAACTGCAGCCATCGTTCACTTTTATTATTTACACCTGTACTTTTTCTCTTGTGACCTGTCAAGATTTCACAGTAGGAAAAATGCTCATAAAAAGGTTTATCACATGTCATACTTGTCGTGAACGTTCCACAAAACTCCCTCCCTCTTCTTCTTCTTCGTCACTTGATGTTGCGGCAGCTGTCACCCTCGCAGGACTGGAGCTTTATGAGTCGCTGGTTCATGGCCTGCAGGACGGCGGGGTCCACCTTCTTCACGATGTTCTCCAGCTGATAGGGGTCCGACGTCAGGTTGTAAACTTCTACAAACGACTGGAGACACAGAGAGAGAAGAGCATGTGACGCTGAGCATCACGGGCTGACCACATCGAGCACGTAAACGCGGCGTACCTCGCTGTCTGCAAACTCGCAGTACTGCATGTTGTGCTCTTTGTCGAGGGTCCTGACACAGGCGTACGTGTTGTTGAAGGCGTCTTCGCAAACGCAGTCTGGGAAACATTGCTGAAGACAAAGTTGTGATGAGATCATTTGTTTTTTACGTCAGACGAATGTCAAAATCATTCAGGTTGTGTCAGACACTCACAGACAGTCCGGGACCCAGTTTGGGACAGGCAGGATCTGTAGTTGGATGTCCTTCTCCGGTGTATTCAACGAGGAAAAAAGGTCGCTCGGTGCCGTTACGCAGCGATGGAGCCTGAAAATCAGAGAGTTTGACATTATTCTGAAGTTTTAAGGAGAAAAAGTAACAATGAGGTAAACATCTGAACATCAGCTGACCATCTGAGCGAGGAACGACTGTCCATCCACATTCACAGTCGACAGGTTGACACCGGATATGTCCAGGATGGTGGGAGCCAGGTCGATGTTCAACACCGGAGCCTGAAGGAGAGATACAGAAACAAACTGAGACCAGGATTACAGATTACAGATTACAGATTACAAACTGAGACGTCTGACTGTCAATCAGACCTTCAGCGTCTGGTTGGGTTTGATGCCGGGGCCGCGGACCATGAGCGGGATCCTGATGTCGAATTCATACAGCTGCCTCTTGTCGATGGGCAGAGAGAACTGACCTGAATGGTGAAGACGACAGGTGAGCGCAGCTGAAATATGGACTGAATATATGAAATCATCCGAGGAGCGACAGTCACACCTGTGTGGTAGCCGTTGTCTGAGGTGTAGATGATGTAGGTGTTGTCCACTTCCTTTATGCTAGTAAGTTTGTTGACCAGCAGCTCCACCATGTCGTCCACAGAGAGCAGCGTCTGCCACCTGCAGGGGAGATCGCTCATTTTGATCATCATCTGTGAAGCTCAGTGTGTGCTTCCTGAGACAGAAACGTTCAGCGGTCGTACCTTTTCCTGTACGCGTCGTCCAAGAAGGTGACTGAGCTGCTCGGCATGGGGTTGACAGGTTGACGCAGCAGCCAGTGTTTGTCCTGAAACACGCCGGCAAACAGAGTCTATCACATCATTTTATCATATGAAGCAACGTTTGATGCAAACTTGGACGAACCTTCCCCGGTTTGTCGAAGCTGCCGTCTCGAGGCGCTTTGACGTCGTTGAACTCTTTCTGGTACTGCGGCGCCGCCGTCCACGGCGAGTGAGGAGCCGGAGGAGCGAGCATCATGAAGAAGGGATGCTGAGGGCTCCTGTTGTCCAGGAATTTCAGGGACTGGTTCGCCTGGATCGAGGAACAAGACACTCCTGAATACACAGGAAGCACTGCTCGTATTTATGGAGCTACAACAACTTTCCAGAGCTCAGCAGGGCAAACTTTGCACAAACATTACTGTAGTTTAATGTGCATGAACTCATCTGTCAGCTGACGATGACAAAACACTAAGCTGTGGATGGTTAACGTCCACCCTGCTGACTGCCTGACAGAGAAGACGTTGATTCATGCGACTTCTTCCCGTAAATTCTTACATAAAAGTCCGGCTGCATGAAATACTGCGTGCTCAGAGTCAGTGCACTCGTGAGCCGACGCTGAGAATCTGCTTACTATGAGGTCTGTGAGGTAGTCCTTCTCATAGCTGTCTCCGTGCTTCTCCTCTTTACCGTTGACTGACAGCGTGTAGTTGTAGTACTGCGAGTTCCCCACCTGCGACCCAGAAACGAAGCAAGCACACGGCTGTGACAACAGAAGTGCCTGGAAAAGCAGTGTGTGTGTGTGTGTGTGTGTGTGTACTCACCAATGCATACCACTGATCCCAGCCTGGTGGAACATGGCTGACGTCTCCGTCTTTCTTACCGTACTGAGAAAAAACAAAGACAGAAACATCGAAGCCGATGCAGGACTACAAACATGGCCGCAGCCCGAGCTTCAGAAACCTGTGGGTGACGTCACGCATACGCTGTCCTTTCTCTGTACGGTCAGTGAGTCTAACTGACAGCGGTGATCAGTGATACGCATATTTTCAGCACTTCGACTTGTCAAGTCTGTGGGTGAAGGTGTCGCGGCACACCCCCCACTTCCTGTGACAGACTTCATATATGAGTCACTAGACTAGACAACGCTGAGTCATGCTAGAGACGTGAAATAACTTGACAAGATTTAGACGGATTGCAACATTCGTGTTCCCCACAGGATGAACTGTCCTGCCTCCCGACTCATCTACAGCTGTAGATCATCAAACCGCACCCACGCTCTTAATCCTGCATAACTTTAAGCCTTAATATAATGTGAACAGGTGAGTTGTATATAAATTCACCCTCAGTACAGTTGTCATGAACGGGGACATTAGCTACAGAGACCAAAACTGTTTTTGTACCAGGCTGTAAACATGTTTATTTCTGCTGTCTAACATGGGGACTTATGGAGACTGACTCACTTCTGGAGCCAGCCTCAAGTGGACGTTAGAGGAACTGCAGATTATGACACAGCCACCAAGTTCGCATAAAGCCCCAATCGAACAAACATCTTAAAATTAGTTTACTTGTCGTGTTGCAGACAGACCTGACACACACACACTCTGTGTCATGTCATCCATGATTGAGGGCAAATATTTACTGAATAAACACAAATTATCCTGCGAATCAACTCGCAGCGTGAAAACAGCTTCACCTGCAGTATAAAACACGTCATCAGTTTATTGCATTTAACTTCTTTTTTAACCGTGGATCAAACATGAAGTGCGTTTGTTCAGACCTGGTTCAGATATTTCCCAGCGAAGAACGTCTGGTACTTCTGTTTGTAGAGGTAAGTGGGGAAGGCCTCGGACTCGGGGCCTTTCTGCCACAGCAGGCTGGAGCAGTTCCCGGAGAGGGAGTTGTTCCTCACCTCGTGGTTGTGCGGGTACTGACCGGTTAAAATGCTGCTCCTGCTGGGGCAGCACAGCGGCGTGACTGTAAACTACAGACAAGGAGGAGGAGGAGGAGGAGGAGGAGGAGGAGGAAGCGAGAGACAGACAGAGGAGGAAGAGAATAGGGGAAGAGAAGGCAGATATGATGAAAGAGACGCGTGGCGGTGAAGACGAGGATGTTTCAACACTTTAAAAATGTGAAACCAAAGGTGAGGTGAGCGGTGGAAGACGCAGGTCCTTCACTTCAGTAAAAATATACAAATATTACAGATACATGTTGTGTAACTTTACTTTACTTTATATACAGTTAGATAGTTTAGTCCAGTGTGTCTCAACCTGAGGTGTCGGGCCCTCCAGAGGGTCACTAGATAGATCAGAGGGGTCGTGAGGTCCTGACACATAAACATGTTGGAGCTGAGTGAGTTTTCTTTGCTCTTTGGTGAAATATTCGATATTATTTTACCTCTTTGGGCCTCAACAGCTCTTTAAATGAAATCATGTGAGAAGGGAAATGTTTGTGCTGACAGACTCAGAGACATCTGACACATCACACCAGCTGTGAGCCGCTGGTTTAATCTTTAACAGTCTGTCTGTTAACAGTCAGTCACAGCGTAGAAGTATAAACGCTGCATAAAATGGAAATACCAACACCTAAAGTACCTAAATACAGAGCGGTACTTTCCATCGGCGGGTAAATGTACTCACAGCGTTCACAAATGTCGCTCCTGCTTCTCCTATCATGGTTTTAGTTTTCTTCATCGGCGTCTGCAGAACAGAAACGAGAGCAGACAGACGTGATAAAACATGCAAATGAACCCAGACAGACTCTAAATAATCAGCCCAGGACGTCTAGGAGTGTAAACAGAGACCCTGTGAACTGGTTTAAAGGTCCAGTGCGGTCCACGGGCCTCTCATGAGTCCGGTCAATGTGTGATAGAACCCAAACATGGTGCTTTATGGTTGTAAACGTTTTGGGCTGCAATACCACGGATGACCACTGGGGAGAAACATCCAGGTTCTATAACACGTGCATGAGGAGCCCCAAATTTAGCTTTTAGTTAGCATGCTAACATTATTCACCATCTTAACTATTGATGTGTCTCAATTTGCATACTTCTATACTACAGCTAATTAGCTATTAGTTAGCATGCTAACACTGGAAACTACTGAGGTGTCTCAAACCACGTACGTCCTTACTATTGCTATAGCTGGTAAAACATCATAGCTTAGCTTAGCATCAAATTGTTAGCATTAAATATAGCCTTACCGGTGTGTATGTGTGTATATATAATTGACTGTATTTGGTCGTTTGTATCTGCTGTGTCAATAAAGTGCAACTGTTTACGTGTCTGTTGATCAACTAAATTGACCAATCCAGTTTCCTGACAGACCACAGACAGACCACAGACACAGACAGACCACAGACGGCTGCACAGAGCTGCACCTGTGCATAATAAAGTGGTAAAACATCATAAAGTATGATAAGGTGACCCTGAACTAATGCCAGGTGACCGTGGAGCCGTACAGGTGTGTGTTTACAGGTGAGTCTCTTCAGGATCGATACAGCTGATTATTAGTGTGTTTCCAGGCGGGCTGACTCACCATCCCCCCCAGCTGAACGTCCTGGTCGTCGGCGAGGATCAGGATGATGTTGCTCGGTTTGCTCGGGTCCGCACACCTGACGCAGCAGGTGAGCAGCGCCGAGAGCAGCGTGAGGAGTGTGGCGGCTGCAGGGTGTCCTCTGTGCCGGCTGACTGCCGCTCCGCTCCTCGGACCTGCCATTAGGACCTCCACAGCACCGGGCCTGCTGCAGCACACACACGGGCTGGAGTTCTGCTGCTGGAGCTCGGTTCCGTTTCCTGGTCAGAGAGGACTGAATGAGTGTGTGCTGGATGGAGACAGACACACCCACACACACTCACACACACACTCACAATCACTGGGAGCTTCAGAGTTTGAGGAAGTGAAGTCGACTTGTTGGTGGTCATATGATCAGACAGAGAGTGGGAGGAGTGAACACAAAGAACACGCTGTACTGTGTGTACTCTGTATACTGCATGTACTGCATTACATATATGTACTATACTGCATGTACTACATGGACTTTATATTAGTTTGATACTGTCTAACTGTCCTAAGTGTTACTATGGAGACAATAATCCAATTTATATTATATTATATTATATTATATTATATTATATTATATTATATTATATTATATCCACCATGGGGATGCTGTTGATATGATTATATAACAGTATTTATTCCATATTGAAATAAACAAACATTTTTACTAAAATAAACATTTGAATCAAGTCGTCAGATTTAAACATGATTTTCTTTTTAAGATCAATAAATCAATAATCAAACAGAAACATTTTTAATCCGGATTTATTCATGAATGGAGATGAACTGAGATGAAAAATGAACTTCTCAGCGTGACATTTCTGTTCTGCACTTTTCTTTTTCAACGTGATGAAGGAGGATCTGAAAGCACTTTAACTGTTTCCGTGTGATTTCCCCTCACACACTGACTGCAGACTGACAGCAGATCACTCTGCGTGTCACTTCACTTCATCTGCATCATTCAAGATTCAAATCTGAGCGAAGACGAACACAGACCGTCTTTATGTTTGTCTGAACGAACCATCTCTCATTCCAACTTTATTTGTGTTTTGCACACACTTATAATGAGTCATCAAGCTTTTTAAATTCTGTCTTATATGAACAAAATATGATATTTTAATGTAATAAAGTAAAATAATGATATTTTAAAGAGCTCTGTTGTGGCTCCAGAGGTCTGCAGAGAAACATCTCTCCAACAGCGCCTCCATGTGGTGACACTGCTGACCCTGTTAAACTTTTAGATTATATATTTTACAGTGAGTACTGTCATACAGTTTATAACTCGTTTATCTCACAGCTGTGACTCTCTACACACGCCTGAGTTCACAGGGTGGTGCCATCCATCCATCCATCCATCCATCCATCATCCATCCATCATCCATCCATCCATCATCCATCCATCATCCATCTATCCATCATCCATCCATCCATCATTAATTGTTGTTGTTTGGTAAACGCATCAACAAATGTTTTATTTTGTCCAAATTCAAAGTATATATATATATTGATTAAATATTCCGTTTCTTAATTGTACCATGTGGAATCATCTTATTCAGGTTTAATTTGTCAGCTGTTTATCAGGCTGAGACACAGAGAGACTTTATGTGGTGTTATGTAAGAAGTCGTGGACTCTGAGGACTCTTTACGAGCTTACTTTGTCATTCTTTGTATGACTTTATAAAACTTACTGCTGACCAGGAGAGTGAGCAGAGCAGACAGACTGTGAGTGAACTGCATTTATAGTTTATGAGTGACTCACTGCAGACGTGTACATATGAACATACTGCACATAATCTCCCACTGTGTGGATATTATTAACCTCTTACAGTCCACGTTCAGTCTCCAGCTCTGTGTGCATTGTCATGCACCAACGACACCAGAACAAATTCCTTGTACGATTATTATTATACATTATGTATTAAATAATATATGAGATAAGACTGTTTGAATGAAGGAGCTGTTTAAGGCCTCCACTATATTATATTATATTATATTATATATTTTGTCTTTTCGTGTAGATTTTATGTTCATATTTTATTTTGTAAACAGTCAAGGAAAAAAAATAGTCTGCGCCGCTACGCATGCGCGTCAAAGAAGGCAGTACATGACATCACATATTTCTCTCTTTCGTAATAAATGTTGAACTGTCGTTAAACTTCCGGTGTGGTATAAATAAACTACACTCTGAGACACTGTTGTGTAGTTTGTTTTTGTTTGTTGTTGTTGTTTATTCTCTGTGAGTGAAATAAGACAAAAAGACGTTTTTGGCGCGCATACGGCTTGAAGAACAAAACAGGAAGTACGTGTGGGATTGTCCTCTCTGCGCCTGCGCAGTGCTGTTGTCGCCTCCCCCCAAAGAATGGCCGCCGCTGCAGCAGCAGGAATAAACAAGCAGGGCGCCGTAGCGACGATGGAGCCGTGTGTCCGACACGGGAGGGGAGCTCACGGCGGTACCACGGTCAAGGTCGGAATAATGTCACTAGTCGTCACCAGCTTGCTCACAATGGCGGTTATTACTGACGTGGTTTGGTGACTTTACACACGACACGAAGCTAGGCTAGCATCCGTGGCTGCTGCTGCTGCTGCGTTGGCGTCGCTGCTGCTGGATGCCAAACGGTCATCCAGGCTGTCGATGAAAGTTGTGTCAGCAGACGGTTATTGCGCACTTTGTGTCACGCTGAGATACATCTGTGCATAATAATAAACAAACATAATGTCTGTGTGTGCGCGCGACATGCTTACAGTGCTGGAGGCTAGCGAGCTTTGGATGTCGGTTGACTGCAGCACCGACGGTAACGCTGTGTTTTGTCTAAAGACGACCGTTAGAAGTCAGGTGGGTTAACTATCTGACACACTGAGAGCCAAGGTGACTTTATGTCACACTGTGGAGCTTTGAAATCACACAAACTGTGAGTCACAGTATACATTAGTGATGGGAAGTTCGGTTCTTTTTAGGGAGTCGGTTCATTTGACTCCAAATTAACCAATAAGAGCTTTTGGCTTTTCAGCTGCTTGTTGTTTTGGTCTGGCAGCACCGGTTTGGGTGGTAGGGAGCAGCTGCCTTGAGGTGATGTTACAGTGGAGACATGGCTGCTCCTGTTACCTGGTTATCATCGTGAGGTATACAGTAGTGATGGGAAGTTCAGTTCTTTTTAGGGAGTCGGTTCATTTGACTCAGCTCACCAAGAGGAGCTTTCGGCTCTTTTGGCTGCTTGTTGTTTTGGTCTGGCAGCACCGGCTTGGGCAGCAGGGAGCAGCCATGTTGAGCTGATGTTACAGTGGACACATGGCTGCTCCTGTTACCTGGTTATCATCGTGAGGTATACAGTAGTGATGGGAAGTTCGGTTCTTTTTAGGGAGTTGGTTCATTTGACTCAGCTCACCAAGAGGAGCTTTCAGCTCTTTCAGCTCCAAGACATCTCTTCATGTTACCAACTTTCATAATTCAGTCAAATTTAGCTAAACTATAAATAAAATATGACACAAGGTGTGTAATCAAGCGGTGTGTGCCCATTCACAGGTACTGGAGTGCGGTGTGTGCGAGGATGTCTTCTCCCTCCAAGGGGACAAGGTCCCCCGTCTGTTGCTCTGCGGTCACACAGTGTGCCACGACTGTCTGACCCGGTTGCCCCTCCATGGCAGAGCGGTGCGATGCCCCTTCGACAGACAGGTCACTGAGCTGGGTGAGTATCTGACGCGGATCTGTGAAGACTTTTTCACCCCCTCGTCCAAAAGGCTTCTTCACCTCCGGGCTTTGTAGAGAGAAGTCATCTTTGTTTGGGATCTACAGCCAACTTGCGGCTGGTCGTCACCTTTTTTCTTTTGTGTTCAGGGGATTCTGGAGTTTGGGGTCTGAAGAAGAACTTTGCTCTTCTTGAACTCCTCGAACGGCTCCAGAATGGAGCCACAAATCAGTCGGGGATGGCGGAGGACGCCCTGAAGGGCATGGGAGAAGTAAGAGCACTCTGCTTTCGCTGTTTTAGCTCGCTCACATCAGCTGCTGCCTCCCATTCACAAACCTTCTCTCTCCAACTCAGTGCATTATCCGCTGCGACGAGGACGAGAGCCACACGGCGTCCATGTACTGCACCGTGTGCGCCACCCACCTGTGCGCTGAGTGCTCCCAGCTCACGCACTCCACCCGCACACTGGCCAAACACCGCCGTGTGCCACTGGCCGACAAGCCTCACGAGAAGACGCTGTGCCCGCAGCATCAGGTCCACGCCATCGAGTTCGTCTGCCTGGAGGAGGCCTGCCAGCCCGGGCCACTCATGTGCTGCGTATGCAAGGAGTACGGCAAGCACCAGGGACATAAGGTAGATAAAACAGATACAGTTATGAAAGTTCTAAAAGGTTATCGAAATAACATTGTCATGATCAGACAAGAATCCAGCGAGTTTGCGTTTTTTCGTTGACCTCCTACGTATCCTTGCCCAAAGAGTCGTGCTCACGTATTTTCCGCCGTCTTTCTCTCCAGCATGCCGTCCTTGAGACTGAAGCCAACCAGATCCGTGCGTCCATTTTGGACATGGCTCACTGCATCCGCACCTTCACGGACGAAGTGTCTGAGTACTCAAGGAAGCTGGTGGGCATCGTGCAGCAGATAGAAGGCGGAGAGCAGATCGTGGAGGATGGAGTCGGCATGGCGCACACTGAACATGTAAGACTGGAGACTTCGTCTCAAACGTGAATGGTCATGCTTTTTCTTCTCGCTCGTCTAAACCTTTTTCCTTTTTAGGTTCCCGGCACGGCGGAGAGCGCTCGCTCCTGCGTCCGAGCTTACTTCGCGGACCTCCATGAGACTCTGTGTCGGCAGGAGGAGATGGCGCTGAGCGTGGTGGACGCCCACGTCAGGGAGAGGCTGATCTGGCTGAGGCAGCAGCAGGAGGACATGACCATCCTGCTGTCTCAGGTGTCCACCGCCTGCCTGCACTGCGAGAAGACGCTTCAACAGGTCAGAGTCGAGTTCAAATCCAGACCAAGATTAATCTACCCGTGTCAGGCGGACACTGATTCATGCTCCTTGTTTCCCATTGTAGGACGACTGCAGAGTCGTGCTGGCGAAGCAGGAGATCAACTGTCTGCTGGAGACGCTCCAGAAGCAGCAGCACCAGTTCACGGAGCTCGCTGATCACATCCAGCTGGACGCCGGCATCCCCGTCACCTTCACAAAGGTACACAGCGCCTCCCACCCCCACACCTACGCCCGGTTCACAGCTGTTCTTCAACCCTGTTGCTAAAGCTAGAAGAGCTCATGGTTTGTGTTTTACGCTTTCAGGACAACCGGGTCCACATCGGTCCAAAGATGGAGATCCGGGTCGTGACTCTCGGTCTGGACGGAGCGGGAAAAACCACCATCCTCTTCAAGCTGAAACAAGACGAGTTCATGCAGCCCATCCCGACCATCGGTAAAGTCAGCTTTACGTATCCGTAGCTATTACGTATCATATGAACACACGCGTCTCTTCAGTGTAATAACGTTTGTTTTCTGTTCTTTAAAGGTTTCAACGTGGAGACCGTCGAGTATAAGAACTTGAAATTCACAATCTGGGACGTGGGCGGGAAACACAAACTCAGACCGCTCTGGAAACACTATTATCTGAACACTCAAGGTACCCGTCGGTCCGCCCTGCTCTGCTTATTCACTGTTTGATGTTGTCTAAACCAAACTGCTGGTGGTATGCCACCGCCCTCTAGTGGTACGTGAAGGAACCTCTGAAAATCTGGATCGCTGAAACGTAACCGAGTTCTTATCGTTCATGCACATATCGCATGCGTGCATCTGTGATTAGTTATGAGCTAAAATGTAATGGCAAGATCGAAAGAGGAAGTTAAAGCTGCACCTCTCTTCCTGTGTGTTGCAGCGGTGGTGTTCGTGATCGACAGCTGCCACAGAGACCGCCTGATGGAGGCTCACAGTGAACTAGCCAAACTACTGACGGAGAAGGAGCTGAGAGACGCCCTGCTGCTCATCTTCGCAAACAAACAGGTAACTGAAATCATAACAGTAAGATCGCAATGAAGCTCCGTCTCGATTCCGGCTCGTGTTGATCGGTATTTTTTTCCCGTGCAGGACGTTCCCGGTGTCGTGTCCGTGGAGGAGATGACGGAGCTGCTGAGCCTGCACAAGCTGTGCTGCGGGAGGAGCTGGCACATCCAGGGCTGCGACGCCCGCAGCGGGATGGGCCTCCACGAGGGGCTGGATTGGCTCTCCAGGCAGCTGGTGGCTGCCGGCGTCCTGGACGTGGCCTAAACGTCACCTCCTTCCCCTTCTTCATCATCATCATCGCTCTTTTAACAACCGAACCCAAACCAGTCGCCCCCAAAAAAACACTAACTTCTGAGCCGAGACTGCGGCTTTAAGCCTCTTCCATCTTTCCTTCTTCGCGTGCGAAGAAAACAAAGATGTAAATCTCTAGCTTCACTAAAGTCTGTCACACTCAGAAATAAACACAAAGACTACAAATACTCCCATCATGCTTCAGTTCTAAGGCAGCTTAACACGGTCTAACACACTATACAATGCTGTGCGCTCTGCCAGATCTGTATTTTCTATCTCGCCTGACTCATTGTAACCACAGTTATACGCAACTAAATGCAGTCGTCTGTAACGTGACTCTGAAATGACACCGGTCACGGTGCTGTTTTGGTCCGTCCTGTACGCGACTTCAAACCCCACCAGGAGCGTTTCAGAAGCCCGCCACTTTGTTTATTTGCACAGATTTGGTCATTTTCCTGGTTTATGCGCTTCTACGTGTCTAAAAGTTACGCAGCTACTTTGTTTCTCTTTTGTCTGTTTTCATCGCGGCAGTTTGCACAATTTGGGCGTTTGATCTTGAAAAATTGACGAGATTCTCTCTGCTGTTCCTGCCTCCTGAAACCAGAAGCGCATGCTAACGCGATCACGTAATACAGTGTCTGGCTTCCTGTCAGCTCGAGGTGCTCACTGCGTCCATCAAAAATAAGACAGCTGCGTTGAATTCAACGTGGAGCCGAGCGGAGGCCCGTTTCTGGTTCCGCTTCGGGTGGGGGTTTAAAAACAGCACACGTGTCCGCGCCCGGTGGAATTTGGGGGTAACGGTATATTTGTCGACGCGTGGGATAATTAAGCTGCAGAAACTTCCAGCGGTCAAACGTTTAAAATTCTTCTTTTTCTTTCTCTCTGACGTTAAGCAATATCGTGCCACGTGTCACGGCGGTCTTTATTAAATTATGTTTTGTATTTAATGCCACAGCTGGTCTTGAAATGGCGCCACCTGTCGAGTTTTGAATGTTTTCTGTTACAGAACAAACTTTTTGTCGTTTACTGAACTTTATTTATGAGAGCGGACGTTACTGCGACACGAGTCCTCCGTTACTTTATTTTTTTGGGTGAAGTGTTTCGCACGCAGACTTCATGTCAGGCCTCGTTCGCTGCCTCACTACGACGTTAACTATCTGCTGTTTGTTGAGTCGACTCGAATATTAATCCAAAAAAAAAAGTCGGGTTGCGTTGGATCTGTCCGAGGGAGCAGGTACACCTTTTGATCAGCAGCCTTCAGTGATGTAATGTGAAACTTAGTGAAGCATTATTAAACCTAACACTGACACTTCTCGTCTTATTAAAAGAAAAAAAAAAAAAACATGGTTTGACTTTGATTTGAATCGTTACTCATTGCTATGTAATGTTTACCACTTGTATCTATGTATAAAAATACAAATAAGAAAAAAAATGCACGTGTGAAACGCCTTTCCAGACGTCTGCGACGACAGTTCCATGTTTTCTTTCAAACGTAGAAGCACAACGCGTGTCGAAACCTTTGTTACCAGTGACTTGATAATGGCTTTTTGTAAATTATTCATAATGTGATGCTGTAAAATAAAATAAACTTATTGACCTCACGTGTGCGGCTTCTTCTTCACACGACAAACGATGGTACACAAATCCACCTTTAATATTTCATTCTGGTAAAAAAAAAACAAACACTGTACAGGACGCGATGAAGACGCGAGGTCACTTTATGGTGATGTTGATGATGCTGATGTCCTCGTACGGTTTGTCCGTCTTGGGGTTGACCTTCATGTTGGAGATCCTCTGGACGGCCTCCATGCCTTTTGTGCATCTTCCGAACACGGTGTGCTTGTTGTCGAGCCACGGCTGCAGAGAGAGACAGTTTAAGTTTATTTTGATGATGTGTCACATCTTATTCACACATTTTTGCATTTCTCCCCCCTCCAAACGTTGAACATTCAGCCCACAGTCACAAACTTGGTCACGGCAAAAGTAATGACCGTGATAAATAATAGTAGTGAATGTTACATGCATGTTTATATTCTGTTTCCTGATGGTAACTCACAGTGGGCACGACGGTGATGAAGAACTGCGACCCGTTGGTGCCGGGGCCTCCATTCGCCATGCTCAGCGTGTACGGCCGGTCGTGTCTCAGCGTGGCGTGGAACTCGTCCTCGAACTCTCCTCCCCAGATGCTCTCTCCGCCCATGCCGGTGCCCGTCGGGTCTCCTGTCTGAATCATGAAGCCCTGCACGCGACAAAGACACGAGTCAGACCACCCATCGTTACCTGGATGTTCCTCGCTAACCTGATGGGAGCGCTTACCTTGATGACTCTGTGGAATATGTGGCCGTTGTAGTATCCGTTCCTGCTGTGCACGCAGAAGTTCTCCACAGTTTTGGGACATCTAAACACAGAAAAACACATTTTACAGTAAAGTGTGGAGCAGACCTTCAGGGCAAAGCTGTGATGTTACGTGATGAACGTACTCGACGGGGAACAGCTTGATGTGGATGTCTCCCATGGTGGTGTGGATGATGGCGCTGTCGGACACCCTCTTGGGGCCCTCGGCCTGCGTGGCCGCCATCACCTCTTCCTTCGAGGGCTTCTCGTTAAAGATGTCTCTGTCCGAGTCGGCGCTCTTCGTGTCCTCCGGTTCTCTCTTTGTGAACTGAAGTTAGAAAATTCTGAAGCGTTAGAACAGAAGCAGCGCAACGAAGAAGTCTTTACTAACGTATGAGGAGCTTTGGAGATACGCCACAGTGCCGTGTGCCACCTTCAGGGTTTCTCACCATGTAGAAGCGGTTCTTCTTAAACGCGGTGCAGAAAATGGTCGGGTCGGGCTCCACATTCTCTAAGGCGGGGTTGTCGGACGCCTTCATCTCCACGGTGGGCGCCACGTGCATCGCCTTTGCGACCCCCTGAAACAGACTCAGCTGGACCACGCGGATGTTCTCCAGCTTCCCGAGGATCCGCACACATCTGAGGGACGAGACCAAGACCCAGACACGTTTACACCCCAGACTTTAACGAACACATCGACTGTTAGAACTTCACGTGGACGCACCTGTTGGTCTCCACGTTGATGACCTTGATGCCCAGCATGGTCCCGTACAGCACGAAGTGTCCGGTCTCATCAAAGATGATATTTGTCAGTCGGATGCCGTCCACCTTCTCCAGCTCCCTCTCCACAGCCATCCGCCGCCCGAACTCCATATCGGGCAGCTGCTGCCTCATCTGCTGCAGCTCTGTGAACATCTGACAGGCAAATCAGGCGATGAGCGCGAGAATCAACCGCCGTTATTAAAGACTCAGGCTGAGCGACGTCTGAGAAACTCACCGTCAGCGATTCGTCGAATACTCGCATCAGTTTTCCCGTCAGGAAGCGGAAGATTCGGACTTTCCTGTCCGACGCGATGGTGGCCATTTTGGCTCCGTCAGGCGAAAACGCCAGACTGGTGGGATACGTTTTGTGTTTGGCGAATTCATACAAGTCCGTGTCTGTTTTGTACTCCCAGTGTACGTGCTTGGGGAACTTGAATTCATTCGGGAGGCCGGTCCAGTACTCCAGCATGCCCGCCTTGTCGGCGGAGACGATGACTCTGAATTTGGGGTTCAGGCGGATCTGTGACAGCGGGGAGGAGTGCATCTTGTCGAAGACGTGGAGCGGCTGGTTGCTTCCTCTTCCGTCGTAGACGAAGATCTTCCCCGTGGATTTTTCTGAGCAGGCCACCGTGGAAATGGCATCGCCGGGGTTGTAGATCCACTCGCTCTGACCCGGGTGGAAGCTGCAAAAAAAAAAAAAAGTGTCACTTCATCTTTAAAAAAATAAATCTGTCCTTCACGTGCACGCGCTTTGTACCTGAGACTCACCCCAACTTCAGCATGTTGATCATGTCGAAGTTGACGACGTCGAACACTTTCATGGCCTGATCGTCGCCAACAGAACAGAAGAGAGCTCCTTCAGCGCTGACCGCGATGCTTTCTACCACGCCTGCAGAAAACACAGCGTCAGATTTAATCTTTAAAAATATGAAACGATCTCTGCTCCCGCACAGCGAGCTGAGTCAATAAGACAAATACATAAACACAGCTGATCCGACTCGTACCGAGATGACTCCGAAAGTGTTTGACGAACTCGATTCCCTCCTCCTCCTTCTTCTTCCAAAACTTGACGTGTCCGTCCTGACTGGCTGTGATGATGAAGTCCGTCCTGGAGAATAAACAAATATAAATACATATATGTACTTTTATTATTTATATTTATTTACATTTATTTACTTTGAGAGAAACAAATAAAGTCGATTAAGTGAGGGCGCAGTCATCAGTGTCAGCTTCGTTATATTAACGATGATCCATGAATCATCTCAGCACAGTGCTCACTTCTACACACTCATGTTTAATATTCCACAATCAGACAGTGACAAACAACCTCGTACAAAACCACGACGAGAAACACACACACACACACACACACACATACACACACACACACACACCCTCTTCCCCAACTACCCTCGTCTGAACTTTTCCAAGAATACTGTCAACTTCAGACCAGCACCGTCCAATGGACCAAAATACGGGAGGTGGACTGGTGGTTCACCTCACTCCATCACAGCATCTGTGTGAGGATGTTTCTAATCTTAAAGTGTCTCAGTCTCTCAGGTGTTTGTACCTGATGTTCATTCATCAGCAGCAGCCTGTAGATTTGTATAGATGAGAGCAGAAGTCATCGCTGCCTCTGTACAGCTGCTGTTAGTTCCAGGTGTGACTCACCTGGAGCACACTATGTGCGTGATGACGTCTCTGTGCATGTAGCTGCGCTCGTACATGGCGGCTGACGGCAGGTTGTCCAGGTACACGCGCTCAAACTCGAGAACTGCGAGGAAAACAACAACAGCAGCGCGCGGACAGTTTAGCGGGAGCTCGGGTTAGCACGGTTAGCATCGTTAGCATCTCTGACAGGAAACCGACCTTTCCTTTTCTTGGCCTTCGTGGCCTCGCTCGGCATGGGTCCGACCCACTCCTCGGCCTCCCCGTCCTCCTCCTCGGCCTCCTCATCTTCAGCTTTCCGCTTCAGCTCCGCGTTGTTTTCTGCTGCCGCCATCGCTGCAAAACGTCCGTGTGTGGTCCGTCCAGGATTACGGTCCTTCCGGTCTGCGCCGGAACCTGCTAATGATGGGAAGTTCATTTTTTTTAGGGAGTCAGATCATTTGACTCTAGTGTTGGGAAGTTCGAGTCTCTCAACTGACTCGGATCACTGAGTCTCGGACGGTGAAATGAACAGTCACCGCATGCATGGAGCACTGTAGCGAACTGTATTACTTAAAAAAACAAAACAAAGAAACGACTTAAGGATGAGAGCTGGCTCCCATCGTTCACTTAAAAGAGCTGGCTCTTTGAACCGGCTCGTTCATGACTGACCCATCACTAGAACCTATCTATAAACCAATGTGCAAGAGCAAAATGGTCCACCGCTTCATATATTTTAAACACTGATCCCAGAATAAATCAGCTTTAAATAATACAGTCTAATAATTGTTTTTAAGAATGTCTTTATCCGATTTTAACCATTAAAACTGACATATTTAAATAAGGTTATCTGTGGTGGAACAGAAACGACTGCGCTGTTTCCGAGGGTGTATTCTATTGTGGAACACTTGGGTCAAACCAAATGTAGGTGGGGGGGGGGGTACAAAATACAAAATTGCTTGTAATTGTTAAGTCACAAGCACATTTGCAGGTAATATTTGTGTGAAATAATTATTTAAGACATCAAAACGAAGTGAAATGTGCGAATTTTAATGTTAATATTCATATTAACTAACACTTTTATTGAGCGCCACCCCCAGCCCGCGTACTTGGAAGTAAACAAGAAGCTCACATGTATGTGCCCAAGATGGCTGCAGACAGTGAAGTATAAATATTCGTCAGCGGTAATTGAAGCGGATTTAACAAACGTTATCTTCAGTTTTATGTTTAAAAGCGTCAAACAGCGACAAAAAATACAGATTTCTGCGTCCAAACGCGCCAAAGCTCAGCGGCAGGATGAGTAATATTTACATTCAGGAGCCGCCAACAAATGGAAAGGTGAGCGCCACAAATTTGACTTGTTTATTTCCAACAGCAGCCTTTAAAAATACTTTGATAGCTACGTAGCATGTTTCTCTGACACTATTTAAATGCAACATGCGATGCGAGCCCCGAAACTTTCAAATAAACACAGAGTGTGTGTGACATACATTATTACTGACCCTGCAGCAGCACAGAGACTTCAACAAAGTCAGTCAAAGGCAGGCTTGAGGTTGCCAAGCAACCAGGGTCAGCTGCAGGTCAGAGTAATGAACTGCAGCTGTGCTCTGTCTGTGTGTGAGTGACTGCTGAGAGACACAGAAAGTCTCTAAATGAACCCCCTCCAACTAGTGGACACTAATGCCAAACGGTAGGTGGTATCAAAAAGCCCAAATGACCGTGAGCATCCTCATCTTGTCGACCATGTGAATGCCCAATTTCAGTGTGTGAAGTTAAAACATGTGACCTGGGGAGAGAGAGAAAGAACAGGTGCCCCGTGCTCCTCTCCGGTTTACATGGGAGTAGATGGGGCTGTCGGTGGGTGATCCTGGCGCATCAGTGCGTCTCCCGCCAAAACTAGAAGTCTGTTTCCTACGTTTCTATGTAGAAATTATTTCTGTAGAGTGACATTTGTGGCCACGAGAGCCGTTTGCAAATGTATTTTTCGACAAATGTTTCTCTCCCTCTCCACTCTCACTCTGGAACTTTCTACCAATACACACCCATTGTAAACTTTGGCGTGGTTTTTGGAGAAACCATTTTGAAACTCTTATAAAAGTCACAGCATGCCATTCCCGGCCGAGCCGGTCGTTTGATACCTTTTTTGTGTATGTGCGACCAAAACTGCAGGAGGAGTAGCGCACCGAAATTCCTGTAATGTGTCAGAATAATAAGTATGGGGAATAGTGAATAGTGCACCGTGCAGGAACACTCAATAAAATGTCTTTTTTGTCTGTGTGTATGTAAATGTGAAAATCTGTTTATAATGTCTGATTTTAAAATATCTTTTCTCACACAGGTCTTGTTGAAGACTTCAGCAGGTGACATTGACATTGAGCTGTGGTCCAAAGAGGCTCCTAAAGCATGCAGGAACTTTGTGCAGCTGTGCATGGAAGGTAAAACTGTAAAGACATAAAGCACGCAGTCATATGAGTCCATGCTGACATGTATGGGAGGGGTCAGATTGCAGTCATGGTCATGGTTCCCAGGTGTTGATTGGGGAGTCACCGATGTGGGAAACATAAACACGTTATAATATGTGTTTATCACTCTGATGTGATGTTCCAGCAATAAACACGTAAAGGAAAGCCTGCATGATGTTACACTAGATTTTTAAATAATGAACAAAACAAAACATAAAGTCAACATTAATGTGACGTGACAGCTAATATAAACAAATTGACAACATACATCGCTTGCTGGGCGTGTAAAGGAATTCTGGACTTTGAAAGTGCTTGAAATTCTTTTACCATCTTTTATTATTACCATTCTTTCACCATTAAATAGCTGAACTAATGATATCAGACTCTGTCTTGACAATATTTGTCCGTCACATTTTATTTCAGTTTCCTGGAATTAACTCTGATTTGCTCCTAATTATATGCAAATAATTAATGTTGTTGAATGAAAATGTAATATTAATTTATCATTAGGCACTTCTGTGCATGTTGACTTTTGTGCTTGCCTGCAGACAAACGACCGTCTGTGCACTGACTGGAAGTGAACCAATCCATTACTGTCTCTGTTTTCTTTGTAATTATTTCCAATTTGCTTCATTATTTCCAGGAAACTTTCTGGAATCGATGAAGTAAATAGTTGAGAAATTACAGGCCTGTCTAATATATTTCTCCGTCCTGCAGGTTACTACGATGGCACGATCTTTCACCGAGTGGTGCGTGAGTTCATCGTTCAGGGAGGAGATCCCACCGGAACGGGAGCAGGCGGAGAGTCCGTCTACGGCCGGCCGTTCAAGGTCAGACTGCCTCTCTCTGTTCTGTGTAATAATGTTCAAACTGACAGAATCAAAACTATGAAAGATGAACAAACCCATATTTTTTTATTTTTAAACTTTCAGGATGAGTTTCACTCCAGGCTGCGCTTCAATCGGAGAGGTTTGGTTGCCATGGCGAACGCTGGTCCGCACGACAACGGGAGTCAGTTTTTCTTCACGTTGGGACGAGCGGACGAGCTCAACAATAAACACACCATATTCGGCAAGGTGAACGTGACACACACATCTCTGCGTGGACTCAGATCAGCATAACGTTTGAACTGTTACTAAAATGTAACAATCACTGCTGCAGGTCACAGGAGACACCGTTTATAACATGCTCAGATTAGCAGAAGTCGAGTGTGACGACGAGGAGAGACCTTTGAATGCCCACAAGATAAAAACCACAGAGGTATCGTCGTCTTCTTCTTCTTTAGTTTCTTGTTTTGGGTTTTTCATCGTCCCTTCATTGATTTAAAAAAAACTTTTTGTCTGTTTCAGGTGCTTCACTCTCCGTTTGATGACATCATCCCTCGAGAACTAAAGAAAACCAAAAAGGAAAAAGACAAAGAGGAAGGAAAGAAGTCGCAGTCCAAAGCCACAAAGTGAGCGTTCAGACTTCATCACTGATGTTTGTTGGTCAGATTTGAACCGCCGCGACAAGGACTGAGCCTTTGTACGGGGGCGGACGCTCCACCAGCTGAGCTAAACACCGGACCAGTGTTTTGTTTCTTGGAGTTTTCGACATTTTAGAGACCAAACGATGAATCGATGACAGAAACAATCGCTAGTTGCAGCTCTCCAGTGCGGCATGACTTGTGATCTTCTTCATTTGCTTCACGTCGTCTTCTCTCTCTCTTCAGGCTTCAGAGGCTTTCCTTCATTTCCTGCACAGCTACAAGTTTTTATGTGATTATGTGTTGTTGCTATTGATGCTTCAGTGTCAACAGTTTGTTCATGTTTGCAGGAACTTCAGTCTGTTGTCGTTCGGAGAGGAAGCTGAAGAGGAAGAGGAGATGGTGAATCAAGTGAGCCAGGTACTGAAGCATGAAACGAGTCTCTCTCTGGAAATCAGTGGAAATTAGTTTTGATGGCAAAATGATCATTTCCACTAATCGTGAATCATGTCACAATAATCTCAGTGTGATGAAGTTTGTCTGACTGAAGCTGTTTGAATCGTGTGTTCAGACTTTAAAGGGAAAGAGCAAAAGCAGCCACGACCTCCTGAAGGACGACCCCAGACTGAGCTCTGTCCCAGCAGTCGATAAGTACAGTGACTCATTTATTAATTATTATTAAGACCTCGTCCCTTCACACATTAACCTGTGTCCTGCTTTAACAGGAAGAAGAAGAAGGGCTCATCAGGAGACGGAGCTGAGGTAAGCTAAAAGACAACGCTAAAGATAAAACTCAGTCGATTTCCTCTGATGGCGAATTTATTTTTCCTTCCAGTCGGATGAAGAAGTTGAAGGCGACGCCGAAGACGCGGATGAGGAGTGCGACCCGGAGAAGAGAGAGAGGATGCGAGAGCTCATCAGCAAAAAACTCCAGAAGGAAAAAGGCGGTGAGAAAACGGCAGAGCCCGGCGAGGAGGAGGAGCGAGGGAAAAAGGCGAGCCGCAGGTACGACGCCCAAGAGTTTCTGAAATCTGAAGGTGGCAGCTTTATAACGTCCGTTAGTCTGTTGTGATGCAGCGAGGCGGCCTGCTGGGGGCGCTGTTGTACTGTGTGATACAGATGGAGGCGACGAACCGCTCTGAACTCTTCTTCTGTCCAATGAACTCAGTCAGACGAGGAAACATCCAAACACAGGCTGACTTCAGCCAAAAAAAACAAATATTCCATCTGCATTTATGTCAGGTGTAAAAATCAAATCTTCATGTCTAAGAACCTGGAACAGGAAGTCATGACATGAAAAGGATGTGACCAGCAGCTCTGCATCCAGTTAATCTGGAAACATCACGGCCACAAACACAGATCCAGTGATTCATGTAACATTCAGACACTGTGAAGGCCACGCAGACTAAAAACACTCATTAACGTGTATTAATTATAATTACCGTCTCTGTGCAACAGCAAATCCATCCACAACAGTTTGGGCCGACGGTTTCTCTTTTTTTAGGTTGTGGTTCCACGTTTTATTGGAAACGCTCGAGTTGAGCTTTTTACAGCCAGTGAAGACGAGACATTTAAAGACGTGGATGAACATTGATCACACAGCTGATCAGTTAATGGAGTAAACGATTGACAGATTAATAATAAAATAATCATTAGTCGCCACCTATAGGAGACATTTAACAACCAATGACATAAAACCTGGACGTCGTATTCATGATGCCACTGAAGTCGTGAAGCTCAGTGTGACTCTGGTCACCGGGCTGAGTGACACCCCTCTGCTCTAATAAGACACCTGTAACCACGCCCACCTGTCAATCAAAGCGTCCACGCTCTTAATCCTGCATAACTTTAAGCCTTAATATAATGTGAACAGGTGAGTTGTATATAAATTCACCCTCAGTACAGTTGTCATGAACGGGGAAATTAGCTACAGAGACCAAAACTGTTTTTGTACCAGGCTGTAAACATGTTTATTTCTGCTGTCTAACATGGGGACTTATGGAGACTGACTCACTTCTGGAACCAGCCTCAAGTGGACGTTAGAGGAACTGCAGATTTTGGCCTGATTATCAGCAACGTCTTGATTTGACGAACATGTTGCTGATGAACGTAGCTCCTCCGCCGCCTCCTCCTCCTCCTCCTCTCGTCATCCACATATCTTCCACCTCTGTTCCACGTTCCACTTTCACGCATGCACACACTTCCCCGCTCTCCCTCCTCCTTCCATATCTCAGTTGTGGCTCACTGGACCAACATCAGTGGACCTGCTATTTGCAACAGGAATGTTGGCACTCGAGGCAAATTACTTACCGCGCCGAAGCAGAAGCAAACACGGCGTGTGTGCGAGTGAAGCGAAGGCGAGACGACGTTAAGCACGAGAGCGACCCATCTTTCATCTCCGCTCGGTTATCTCTCCTCCACATCCTCCTGACGGGTCGCCCTGCACACACATAATCAACATACCCTTCTCTCATTAGCGCTAATGGGATAAGAAGCGGGCCCCGTGTGTGTGTGTGTGTGCATATATACATGTGTGTGTGTCCTGACTGACAGCCAGCCCAATGCAGGCAGACTGTAGTATATTAAACACAAGCGCAGATTGTTTTGCTACAAGAACTGTAACCCAACACAGTGGTTTGTCTTGGCAGGGAATCAAAGAGCAGGCTGGTAGGTACAGTGTTAGCCCGGGACAAAGGGGGCATTGTTGCAGGGGGCGAGCTCTGCTGCTCTCCCACTGTTGGCTTTTTCAGTTTTTTAAAGCTGCTCCGTGTGCAACCAGGAACACCGAGTGTGCTATCTGGTCACCTTGGAGGGGGGAGGGAGGGAGGGAGAGGATGTTAAAGTCGGAGCCACAGATGCAGGACTGAGTCGGGTGCAGCGTGTGTGCACGCTCAGGCCTCAGACAAATCCACAAGGCTGATTGTATCTCGAGTCGAAGGCTTGCTGAGACAACCTTGAAATTAGGAGTCTCCCTGAAACCAAAATAGTTTTTACATCAGGTCAAAACTATCTTACGCCGCTCTCCAGCAGCAGCCAGATGATATTCCACTGCAATATTCCATGATTGCAAAACGCTTGGACTTGTTCACAAGTCACGAGCGACGTTGCCAAATAACGGCGCAGCGTACCTGAACCGAGAGAACTTTGAAAGATGAGTCACGATCGATCAGATCGGAGCAGTTTGCTGCTATTGAACCTCTCCGGTCTGTGAAGAGGAGGAAGAGAGGGGGTTGTTTTATAAAAGACACTGCTGACTGAAGTCCCAAAAGCAGCAGCGTATGTGGTGGTGGCCACTTTTGTTAAACCCGACTGGGGGAAGCAAAACGCTTCCATATGGCTGCGGGACACGGAGCGAGCGGCCTCTGCCAGCAGAGCCTGGCTCCCTCTGCTGTCTCTGCTAATCGCTTCACTGCAGCCTGAAGATAATGACAGCGCCGCGCTTCCTGTTATTTATATCACTTGTTATCACATACTCACGTACGGCGTGTAAAGTATGAACTGAATTACTTTAATAGAGTCTGTAAAATAAAATAAATAAAAAAATCAAAGTGCTGTTCAGATTATCACGCCGTCCACATGGTGGCCCCTTTACAGTGTCGTTAAAATAACTAAACAACTCTGTGTGTGTGTGTGTGTGTGTGTGTGTGTGTGTGTGTGTGTGTGTGGGCGATCTAGTTGATTGAAACTGATTGTTCCATCCGAACAAAACCTGAAGATCCTCAGAGATATCGTTAAAGAACATGAACAGTAACGTCTGCGTGGATGCCAGCTGGCAGCGACTCGAGCTCTCGCAGCCACGTTGAAACAAGCAACAAGAAAACATGCACATGCAGTGAACTTTAAATATTTGATGCATTAGAGAGATTCAAATATCGCTGCACGTGCGTCATGAACAGTATAAAACCTGGACGTAGTCTCCGTGACGTCACGCTCAAACCGTCCTGCCGTCTGAATGAAGCCTCTGTCCACGTAGTACCAGGCTGTAAACATGAAAAGCTGCACGAGTCTTAGTTTTTAATATAATTTGCTCCAAATTATTTATTGGTACAGATAAATTTGTGGAACGACGTCTTGTATCATCGTGACCTGATCACGCAGATCTCTGTGTGAGTAAAGCTTCATTACTCTGTCAGTTTGTTTCTTCTGGCACTCCGCCACACGAGTGTGTGTTTTAATTAGAGCTGCCGCTGACGATTATATTCATCACTGATTACTCTGATCTTTATTTTTTACATTTCACAGTGGCTGAGCTCAGTCTTGGTCTGGAGGCTTCTCGAAGGTCTCGGGCTCGTCCTGGTATTGATTTTTACTCAGTAAGCTGCTTGTGCATTGTCTGATTTATTTGTTAATATCATTACTGCGATCGGACGTAAAACTACCAGCTTGGAGACGTCAGATAAATCTTCTGTAATAAAATTTGGCGAGTTCAGAAGAAAAACGCAGCAGTCTGCTCACACGGCCTCACCCAAAGAGCTTTGGAGAATATTAGCCACCTAAGTCAGCTACACTGCCAGACTCTTCCCGTCTGTTGGGGCGCCCCTCTCTACCTTCACAAACCTCCTGAAGACAGAGAGGACCACCTCTGCAACACTACCAACACCTGGACCTGGATCTTTGAGTTCCTGCTGCACTAACACGCCCCCATCACTCTGTACCTTCAGATACAAGCTAAAGAATCGTGAGTGAAGCAGCCGTCAGTTAATTGATTAACTAGTTGTTGCAGGTCTAGTCTTACGCTCGTGTCACTTCACCGGGACCATCAGACACTAATCATCCCGCCGAGTGGCCGTACCGGACCCGGCGTCACTCTGCATTAATTGGCTGCACCTGTCTCTTGTCATCGGTCATAACCCAACGCCTTCACGCGGGGGGAAGGTTGCAGAGATCAAAAAAAAAAAAAAAAAAAGCATTCGCCGCTGCTGCTTTTATGCAGAAAACTGCTTGAGATAATCCAGTTCTTGGCAGCGGCGTTGTGTATGTTTTGGAACTGCCAGGTTTACACATCCCTGGCCCACTGTAGCATGTCTGCCCCCATATGGGGCACTTGCTCGCTGGAAACAGTTCCAGACAGCAACGCATGTCTCGGATGGAAGGCTTAAAAAAATGAATAAGAACGCTGCTTGGACTGTGATCAAAGTCAACATCTCACAATGTGCACATTCACTCTCAAACAAGCGAAATATTTAAAATTCACGACCAGAAACCGCTTGATATTCCTCCACAGCGGGCTGGACAGAAGGCCGGAGGATCCAGTCGATAATTGCGAGGGCAGATAAGCCGCTCTAAAAAAGAGGAACCTTGGTCCACTGCGTGGGTAACGCGTTGGTCCAGATCAAGCTCTGCAAAATCATGCAAATTCCTGTGTTGAGGTTGGATTCCTCCACAGTTCTCCTTGGCTTGTGACCAAGCCATGGAGTGCCCCCTGAGGGGAGTTCACCCAGCCATCTTGTTATTCTAGCACATTCATCCACATCACTTGCTCAGTCGTTAGACTGGTTCGAGTCCACCGTAGCAGGGAGAAGCTGCTGCCGCTGCCGTCCCTGTGGTGTACTTACTCTAAATTAAGACTTGAGGTGTTGAATTAAACTTTGAAATCTACGTTTGTTTGGTCAGTAATTACTTAAAGTCACCTGAAGGCTGGAAAATGAGAATACAGAGAAATCCAAAAAAGGCAAGCACGCCTGCCTGTTTGTACGTTTTGGAAAACGCTTGAATTTTTGATGAACCATACAGTCATCGCTGGACTATTTTAAGTTTGTCGAAATTCCTGTGTCAGCCTCAGACTCCTGCCAGACACCGGAGTATTAAATGCAAGGTTCTGAATCATGAGAGAGAGTTCTTGGGCTCCTGCCAATCACTTCATATGCTTTCTTTATGAAAAGTTAATCATCCGCAGCTTTTCTGAGAGAGTGACAGTAGCTGGCAGCCCCCCATGTAGACCCAGACCACTGAGACTGGAGATCCACAGAAAGGATTCAGACTGTATCTACATTTGGACGTTTAGGTCTGTTTGTCTGGCAGCTCGTGACTAAAGGCTTCTCTGCGTCTGCTGGATGGATGGACGGATTCCTTTCGTCCTTCAGGTGTTGACCCTTTGTCGTGACTTCTAACTGCTCTTATAAAATAGTTGCTGAAAGACTCTGAACGATAAATCACTGAAACGTGGAGTCAGAGGTTCAGACAGTTTCCAGGATTTTGTGGGCGGTCCTTAAAGGGTGGCTCGATGACACGCTGAGGCCGCCCTGAGCAGAGAGACAGAGATGAAGCTCAGAGTGTTTCAGAGTTAGTCAAATGTATAGACAAGAGGTTTCTGTGGCATTACAAGCGGCAACCAAGGCAACACTTAAAGTGGCAAAACACTGCAGTTCCTCTAACGTCCACTTGAGGCTGGTTCCAGAAGTGAGTCAGTCTCCATAAGTCCCCATATTAGACAGCAGAAATAAACATGTTTACAGCCTGGTACAAAAACAGTTTTGGTCTCTGTAGCTAATTTCCCCGTTCATGACAACTGTACTGAGGGTGAATTTATATACAACTCACCTTAAAGGTCTTTTTTTTGTCCATTTCTTGACTTCAGTTGGAAAAATTACCAAATCTAAGAGGTCTCGGCCTCGTTAAAAATCTGCTAAAAACAAAATAATTTGTAGTGTTGTGATGTGTGAGGGTCTTGAGAGGAATTTGCTGAGCCCCCAAGGTGTGTCTTAACAGGTGTTGTTGGGTCTTTTCCTGTCCTCTCTGGCCTCTTTCTCTTTATTGGCAACCACGGCTGTGGAGCCGATTGTTTGGCTGTTGCCGTGGATACGTCTCTTGTTTTCCGAATGGCAGCGTGTCAAGACAGGCAGAAAATGATCACTCAGTCCAGAGCGTTCCTCTCCTGCATAAAAAAAAAAACCCCTCACCTCTTCAGACCTGGAGAAGACGCTGCTGGACTGTGTTCAAGTCAAGAGGCTTGTGTCATGTCAAGAAGGCCTCGCTAAAGCAGACACGTAGATCCAACACTGTATGCTAACCATAAAATGAAAGCTAATGCTAATGCTAATGATACTACAAGTGTCAGGTGTCTATATATTTTTAGTTTTGAGGTTTTTGTTCTTTCTGGGACTTGACTTACTTGACTTACAGAGTTTCCTGATGGACAGTGAAGTAAACTGCTGACGGTTGTAGCTGCTGTTAGCTCATGTTAGCTCAGTTTGGTAGCCAGGGCTGTACGGACTGTGTGCACCCGGGGAGTGTTAGAGAAGAAGAGGAAGAAGAAGAAGAACTTACGGCGGAGCTGGTGTTGTGCCAGAACCAGAGCTGGCAGAGTAACCAGGCCTGGGGTCTAGTTGTCTTGAGTCTTTGTTCTTGATCCAGAGTTCATGTAGTTTAGTAAAAGATAACAGTCTTTAAACGCAGACAATCACTGACTGACAGACTTAATTTTGCCAGCTCGTTAAACACGTCTGTGTTTGCTTTTCATGGATGTCCGTCAAGGTTTACCTCGACTGGCAGCTACAGCCTTTGAATTATTCTTTTATTTGGCCGCCTCTCGTTTGTCACATCTGAGTGCATTACCATACCGTGTATAAATAGCGCGTCTCAGAAAAGAGGTTTGTTGTCATTGCTGCTAGACGGAGCTGAGCAGGCCACTTCGCTTCACGCAGGCCAAGTCGGACTCTGCCAACCAGTTCTGCTCCTGGCAACTCCGTTTGGCTTCTTCTGCAACATTTTTTTCTCCGGGAAAAGAGAGGACTAACAACTGTATGTCTGACTGATTCCTCATGTGTGTCCTCGGGAGCAGCGGGGGGAAACTAACGAGGAAGCGACGTGACATCCAGTCAACCACAGCTCTTAATATCTGAACGCGCTCAGTTTGATGCCTCGATGCGTCGAAGAATTAAACAAAGGTAACATGAGTGTTGGGAGGCTTGAAACAGAAGAATGAAAGTTCCAGATAAAAGGGAAGAAAAGGATATAAATGAATGTCAGTCCGGAGAAGCAGATGTAAGAAACAAAGGCAGCCATTGTTTGGTCTGGAGATGCCTCACATGTTTCTAGGCCAGGGGCCCAGACTGTGCAGCTTACCTGTGCTTTGTGGCTCCGCGAGAGAATGGGACAAAAACAGAGCTGTCAGGCAGTACGAAAATATTATCATTTCCTAACATATCTGCTGCGCAACTGGCAGCAGTCTGAAGCATGTGAAGGGGAACAGTAATCAGCGTTGCTGGCCCCGGTTCAGACCTCTAGCATTTAGCCTTGCATGAGCTGGGCTTCGGGCCACCGAGCAGAAAGGACAGTACCTTGAGTGGAGGAAGCGAGGATGTGCTTTGGCATGCCTCCGTCATCCAGTTAAAGATTTTATAAGGGTTGCTGGACATGAGCTGCGCCTGTAATACTTAATGTTGTGCCACTCGAGGGGAGGAAGTATAAAGTTTTTCATTACTCGTTCCGCAGACGGCAGCTGACAGTCGCTGTATTTCATGCATCGCTCGACGTTTATGAAGTTTGTTGCACACAGCGTGAAATAATATCTCATGGCCTTCATCCAAGGTGCTCTGCTTTGTGTGCACGTTCACTGCCGGCTCATGCAGAGACTCCAGACAGACCCAAATAATCTGATGGCCGAAGACTTTGTCTTTGCCTGAGACCATGACTTGAACTTTGGGACTTGGTGGTTTTGACTCGTTCCTTCACCTATGACTTGACTTCGACCCGTCTCTCTTGTTTTGAGACTTCATTCCTAAGACTACAGACTTGTGTGTTCATATCTTCCCCTCAGTTCATCAGAATGTGTGTTTAAAAGCCTCACATGTATGTCTGAACTCTCAGCATTAATAAGTGAAAGACGCTCACCTCAAACCAGGGAGCACATTAACGTTTTCCTCTCTGGAGTTCGGCTTCGACTCCTTCCAGTTCTTTCCAGGAGCCTGGAGGGGAGAACAATTACTTTATTAAGGCTCCATCAAATTTATTGGAGCAACACGAGCCTTTTAACGTACATTCTTTATTCTGACACTTGCACAGAGTGTTTTATGTTTGTTTTATATACCCACATAATTAGCCGCCAGCATTAACTTTTGAGAAGTTTCTGAACAATTGATGTTTGTTAGTGAAGAGCGGTGAAGTTCAGAGTATTGATGTCATTTCTCTGAATGATGCATATGTTTGTTTTACAGCCGGCGGAGCCAGAAGTCTGCTTCAGACTGCTCACTGTACATTTTTTTGTCTGTGAACCTGTTTCTCTGTCATCGTTCTTACAGGTGTAATCCTTTATAACGCGTTATATATGTTGACTTTAATTTCTCGTCTCGCAGTGACGAATTGCGGAAAGAGGCGCGGCAGCTGAAGAAGGAGCTTCTGGCCATAAAGCAAAGGAGAGAAGAGAGTTTGAAACCCGCCGTGGAAGAAGTCAAGGAGGGTACGTGAGCATGTTTATCGCCGTTATTCATCATGCTGTGAATTTATTGGTGGACGATAATGTGCTGTATATGTACGTTACCACAACTTGAGGGGAAGTCTTTCACCGCGGCGCTCCGAGTGTGAACAAAGTCTCCAAGAGGGTGGTCCGAGCTGCATTCTCCGCTAATGGACGCTAAGACAGGCAACCCTCTGATTTAGTCAATTAGTTGCAGACGCCCCCCACGAGGGTCTGCATATTTGTGTTGAAGCTCACAGAAAATCGCGTGGGTGCAGCAAATTGTTGCGTGGCCCGCCATAGCTGCACATCAGAACTCCCCTTTGTGTCGCGTCTCTCCTCGGGCCCTCACCACACTGCAGTCTGTCACGACGCCGTCAATCTTTTTACAATTTATTTATTTTTGTGCTGATGCTGAAACACATTTTTGAAAATTACCAAGAACCGCTTAGGCACGGAGGTTAGCTCGAGGCTGTGTGTGTGTGTGTGTGTGTGTGTGTGTGTGTGTGTGTGTGTGTGTGTGTGTGTATTCTTGTGCAACAATAAAAACAGAACAGCTCGCGGGGGGTTCTGCAGGGACCGTCAGGGGCCGAACTGTGGGATTATCACCAGCCAACATTTACTGAAGCCCCCGCGTGATGTTGCTTTTTGTTGCTCAAACATTGTTTTTGTCTCCACAAACTGACGGTTTTATGTTTTCGAGCCCACTCTCGACTTTTGCTGCTGATTGGTTCAAGATTTGAGGTGAAAGAGCACAAAATACAATCATTACATTGTGCTTTAGTGCTGCTAATAGCGATATCTGCATGAAGTTAAGCAGTTTTCTATAAACATACGAAGCAGAAAGAGGCTTTCTCCTAATGGATCCAGTTATAAACTCAAGTGTTGAGTCAGTAACAGCCCTGCATTGTTATCCCGAGTGGCAGCTCGCCTAAGCTCCTCCATTATCTTACAAGGTATTTAAACTCTGCCAGGGACCTTTGTTTTGTGCGTCTCTGGCAGCTTAGCCAGAGGCAGGAGTTTCTTTTAAAGAGTTCCTCATTACATTTCTGTGTTGGAAGCAAAAGTTAATTCCATTAGATGGAATTCTTAGATGTCATGGGCCAATGGCCACTGCAGGGGAGACGGATGTCTGCTCAAATGCTGTAAATCTTGAAACTCAGCTCAGCCAGAGAGGAACACTGTGGTGAGGGCTTGTTTTATCTCATCCCGCTGGAGAAGCCGTTCGGCAGTTAGAGCTACACACACACACACACACACACACACACGTATTAAAGCTCACACTGACACTGACGTCCTTTTAAAGCTTAAAACATTCTCCTGGATCTCGGTCTGACCCCTTTTTGTGAAGGTCAGCCTCTGGTCTCATTTCACTCACACGCTTCTCAAAGCGGTCGCCGTAGGTTCAGGGTAACGTTCATTTCTCCGTCTTTACCTCCAGTAGAAACATTGAAGTTGTAGAATCCAAAAATATTCAGTTTACTGTCACATGAGATGGAGAAGATCAGCCAGAGTGACACTTCCATACAGAGCAGGTCGAGACTGTACCAGACTTGAAGAAAGATGACCTGGATGACTGAGAACCTTCAGAGTGATTAAATACCAAGTATCCTCCTCCATGACCCCGCTTGTATCTGACTATAACGTCACGATATTGTCCATACAGCAGGCTTAGACCGTTTATATATTTATATATAAATACAAAGAGAGGCCAAACAGTTCCCACCTTGGGCAAACACTTCGAAACGCTTCCTTTCAGACCCAGAAACCTCATTTGAATCATTTCAAAGATATTAACCATTACATATCAAGCAGTACGTCCACCTCCTTGACCCCGCTTGCATGCAACAAATTGATCTGAATCTGACAATGAATCCGGAGACGGAGACTCAACAGTTCCCACCATGAGCAAACACTCGAGCAGAACCCGACTCACGGTGGACGCTCGGATGCCGACTACAAGGTAACCTCCGGTTCTCCAGACATATGTTACCTCCTCCAGTGAACGACGGCGTGCGCTCAGGGATTCATTTAATGATCACCTTCGTTCATCTTCATCCTTTCTGGTGAAAAAGCTTCGTAACGCACCAAGAGAGTCTGTGATCGTTCAGTGGATCTGGATGTTTGATCGGTTAATCCCATTTCCTGCAATCACAAAGACTATTATCATATTATCATCTAAGAGACAGCTTGTTCAAACTGGTATTTCATCTTGTGACTCAGTGTTTGAGGCTCATACCAAATATCCCCCCAGCTAGGAACCTTTTCCTGATGGTTCCCATTCATGTTTACACTGTCGGCCGTCCAACAGAGCCAACATGACAAAACAAAAGTATAAAGATGTCGATGACACAGTGACAAGTACCAATTTAGTTTTTCATGGTGCTTAAATAATATCTCTTCTCAGTGGAAGCAGACGGATCCTGACAGATTTTGTCGTAATAGTTGCCATAATGTTTTTGTTTTTGTTCTTTTTCACTCTGTGGTTTGAAATTAAGGTTAGAGCTCAACATGATGTTTGTATATTTATGTCAGTGCAGACTGCTCGCTATTTGTTTTTGCCATTATTCTGCAAGTGTAAACCCGCCGTGACGTCACTCGTTGGTTTTGTGGATAACCGTCTTGAAGCCTCGAGTTTGGCATTTGGGACGTCGCCATCTTGTTTCTGGAGCCAGAAGTGATCTTATTTTGACGAGAGCGTGTGGAGCTGGTGGGTGACGCACCGCGAGCGGGGGGCCTCACTTGGTTTTTTAACTCGTCCTGGAGGTCCGGCCTGGTCACAAACATTCTCCGCTAAACAGAAACTAAAATCGGTTGTGAAACATCCGAGGAGAGGAAGTCAAATCGAATGTTTTACTCTAAATGAACAACGACCTGAAACGAGAGACCACGAACTCATGAAGAAACTGTTTACTGGGGTCATAAATCAACTCATTTCCCCATAAGACTCAATACAACCTGACTTCTTTTTGCAACCGATGGAGTCGCCCCCTGCTGGACACTTGAAATAATGCAGGTCTTTCTACCTGTACAGTTCCACCTGCACGACGTTGCACTTGAAAAGCTGAAGAGGTTGAAGTCGACCCGACGCGGCGGCGGTCTCTATCCCACGTAGATATCGTACAGGTCATGTGCTCTCGGTGTTTCATTACGCCGCCGCCCGTTGAATGAACGTTGCGGCGCTGTGATATTAGAGACTCGCTCGCCGTCTGTCCGCCTGACAGTTCCTGCTGAAACTCGACGCCTTTGTTGTTGCATCATTGAAGACGGATAGTTCGCGCTGACCTCCTGAAAATCAGTTTTGATTGATGCTGGAGCGCTGGTGTTGCCTCAGACTTCTCTTTGAAAGCTGCTGAATGTTCAGCGGAGAACTTTCGCCCGTCGTCCACAACAGCCCGTCGGTTGCTACAACATCAGCGGCGTGATTTGTAGCCCTCCTGAGCCCAGGTGACAGGACGGGGGAGGAATGTAGTTAGAAAGGCCATCAAACTCAAAGATGGTAGTTAGTGACAACAGCTGGAGAAGGTGATGTGTGTTCCTCATGTAGGAGCTCCTCGGGGCATCATCAGTCAGCATCCAGCATGTCACAGGCTGCAGAGCAGGAGAGAGGAGAGGTGACTGGGTGGAGGTGGAGGTGGAGGTGGAGGTGATCACTTGTTTAGGTCCCATAAATCAGGAGAAAGAGGTTTGGCCCTCGAGCAGCAGAGCAGACTTCCATGTGTCTCTCTGCTCGCTCGCTGTGTCGCTCACTTCTTCTAATCTTTAATTAGAATAACAAACAAACCAAAGCTTCTTCTTTTTTATGTATTAATAATTTAAATTCACATGTTTTTGTCTTAATTATGTTTTTGTGCTGGAACCTGGTCGGACTGAGTGACCTCTCGGGTCTTTCTAAGAAGAACATCTTTATTTTTCACATCATCTGTAGTTTGATGTTTATGAACAGATCTTAGTTTTGCTGCCGTCTTCTTCGTGTCTCAGCGTTCAGATAAAAGCAAACATACTTTACATTATAGCCAGTCTTGTAACGAGTGACCCTGTGAGATCCTCAGTCTTTGCAAAATCCCTAAAAACTCTGTGACTTTTCGTCTTTAAGACTGTGAATAAATAAATAAGGTTTGCAGGGACGCTGCAGCTGTCAGTGTTTTCTCTGTTACGTCATCTCTTCGCTGCGGTTCAATGTGTCACAGCGTCCAGTCAGAAGCAGCGAAGCGGCTCGTCCGGCGAAGGTGACGCCGCCCTGCGGCTCACCGAGTGTGTGTGTGTGTGTGTGTGTGTGTGTGTGTGTGTGTGTGTGTGTGTGTGTGTGTGTGTGTGTGTGTGTGTGACGCCGCACTTTGTTGTGGAAAGACGGCCCTCCGGCAGCCAGCAGACTGTGCTCACCGTCTGCCACTCTGTGACTTCACAGCCCTGCATGTCTGAGCCGGGAGCTTTACACAAGCACATTAACTGCATGAGACACCGAAGTCAGCATGCTGATTGTCTCTGCGTTCATTCATGATGAGAGGCTACATCACACACACACACACACACACACACACACACACACACACTGCAGAGGTGGAAAATTATTCCCAGAGTCGCTGTCGGCTCGACTCTCCTCTGTGCTGCCTGGGTTCGATGCAGATCGTAGCTCTTTGCTGCAGCGTCCACAGTGATCCGATTAGAGCTGCACACGGCGACTATTTTTATTCTCGATTCAATCCACAAAACACGAGAAAGTGCCGAAAATATCCGAGTTTCCACGGTGACGTCTTCAAATGTCTCGTTTCATCCGAGCAGCGGCGTGAAACCGCAAAGATACTCAGCTCAAATTCTGTCCGAGCCGCCGTCCACAAACCAAAGATGTTCAGATATGAAGCAGAGAATGACGAAGTTTGTTTGTCGATGCTTAAAACAGCCGGTAAGGTACTAATTGAATTTATGGGAATGTATTCGCAGCTCGTGTTGTAAAAACCACAAAGATATTCAGTTTACTGTCAGACAGGATGAAGGAAATCAGAAAATACTCAGTCAGACTAAAGAGGCTGGCTGCAGAAGTGAGTCAGTCTCCATAAGTCCCCATGTTAGACAGCAGCCTGGTTTTGGTCTCTATAATATATATTTAGATTTGACAAGATACTGACCAAGTTAAAATGAAAACACTACAAAGACGTGGAGTCAGAAGTTTCTCCGATGCTTCGAGCTGACAACGTTTGGCGAGAAGAGAAACCACCTCTGCGCTCGCCGGCGTTTGACAGACGAGGGGCTGAAATAAATGTGCTGAACATGATCAGAGAGAAAAGATAAAAGCAAGCGAAGCTCGTCCAGCTGTGTGACAGTTGCTGCCGTACATGATAATCAGAGGTGAGGAGCTGAGGCAGCACAGGGCACGGCGCTCTCATCTCAGGCTGACACGCCCTGCATGGATCCAAGCGGCTGCCAACCTTCACGAAGATGTAGTGGACTCGAGCCCCGGCCTGCTGACCCCTCACTTTATCTTTCTCAGATATGACCTACATTCCCCGCTGCTACCGTACACCCAGACCTGATGTAATTGATTGTTCCCAGGCGAGGAAAGACCCCTTTAATCCTGAACAGAGGCAGGACACACGAGCATATGTGGACTCGCTCAGCCGGAGGAAAGAAAGAAAACAGCCTGTATTAGACCTGCGCGGCTGTTTTCATGATCGGTTCATCATCTCGATGAGTTGTTTGGGTCATAAAATGTCAGAAAAAGGTGAAAATTGTTGATCAAAGCTCAACGTGACACCCTCGAATGTCCACATGAAGATATTCTTACAGAATGACTCCATGGTAACACAGAGATTTCCTGCTTTTTTCTCTTATATAACCTCACACACACACGATGAGAGCTGGATAAAGTCTGTAAGGAGTCTCTCTTTTGTCTCTCCAGAGGATAAAAAGCCGCTGAACGAGGCCGTGGCTGAATATCTGGAGGGACGAAAGAAGTACGAGGAGCTCCGCAAACAGAAGAAGAAGAAAGGCTCCACCAGAGAAGAACAGGTAAATCATCTGTCCGTGTTCAGTCTGTCCTTTCACACTCCTGTCTCACCTTTTCTTTCTTTTTATAGACGCTGGCTCTGCTCAGCCGCTTCAAGTCCAAGCTGTCTTCAGCGATCACCGAAGCTCCGGAGGAGGACGCGGAGGAGCTGGAAGAAGATGACGACAAAGGATGGTCAGTGAGCTTCGGCTCAAGTGGAATGTTCTTTTTATTTGCCGGGTTTCTGTGGCCGTCCATCATCCTGGAATCAAAACATTCTTAAGTTTGTTTGAATTCATTTGCCGTGGCCCGGCCGTTCCTCTCTCCTCTCTCGTCTTTACAGAACATCAACTTCAATTTGGGGCTGACAGAAATATGCGTGCAACGTTTTTGGGGTTTTTCACTTGAAGCCAAATCGTGAATGACGGAGAGGAGGAGAGAGCCCAGCACCGTGTTCAGACTCTGTCCTCGTCAGCGTCATCATCTCCGTTTATTACCGGATTTGTTTATCGTTTGGCACGGCGGCGCACTCAGGACGGCGATAAGTCCTCGAGACAGCAGTCTGCTCCCTGATTGGTGGGGAAGCTGCTCTGCTGCGTTTTAGCCTCTTTCAGCTCCTTGTTTTGGTTTGGTTCAGTGCATCAGCATCAGTTTCAGGCCCAAACAGCAGACAAACACAGTGAGAGGCCAGAACATGTTTCCACCAGGGGTGGGTGGAGACCAAAAAAAGAGCTAAAAGAGAAAAGATTGGACTCACTCATCAAAAACAGTTTAATAATACGACCGCACTAATGAAGTGACGATGTAACTGAGGAGAAGATGTTAAACTTCTCTTTTATTGTTTCATCTGCAGTTTTTGTGGTTTCAGACCAGCCTGAGTCTCTGAGACGTTTTGTTTCATGATTCGAGTCTCTGGAAAAGAAATACTGCAGCAGACAGGATGAAATAGGTGCCGTGGAAGCAGTCGCGCTCGGCTTTAAATCACCGACACTATTCACTGCAGCAAATATTCACACACACACACACACACACCGGAGTCCCGAGTCCTGTCGGAGAGTTCGAGAAGCACTTTGTTTGGCACACGAGTCCAAGCGTGACGAGTTGGCACCGAAATCAGCTTCTGCTGAGTTTGTTTTATTCGTATTGATCGGCTCAGGGTGAACGATGAGCTGTTAGAGTTTGTTAAATAAAGCGTTTGTATAAAAGTTTCTTTGGCAGCTGGTTCACAAAACGGAAAGTCAGTTTAGTCGACGGGTTTTGTAAAGGAGGCCTTCAGTCCAAATGTAACCACACCCACCTGTCAATCAAAGTGTCCACGCTCTGAACCCTGCATAACTTTAAGCCTTAATATAATGTGAACAGGTGAGTTGTATATAAATTCACCCTCAGTACAGTTGTCATGAACGGGGAAATTAGCTACAGAGACCAAAACTGTTTTTGTACCAGGCTGTGAACATGTTTATTTCTGCTGTCTAACATGGGGACTTATGGAGACTGACTCACTTCTGCAGCCAGCCTCAGGTGGACGTTTGAGGAACTGCAGTTTTCGGCTTCACTTCAAAATCTTCTTCTCATGTATCAGCCAGAGTCTGCAGAACATTTTTACTATCAGTGATAAATGAAACGCGCTCGCTGCCAAACGTCCTAAACGAGACACTTCGATGAAGAAAATCCTTCTTCGTACCGTGAATGATGAAACTGACCTTTTTAAGGATCCGGAGCTCGCGTCAGGTTCTGATAAATGTGTGTGAAAGTTCAAGTTGTACGTGTGTGTGTGTGTGTGTGTGTGTGCGTGCGTCAAGTTGGGATTTTCAACCCGCTGGCCACCAGATCGGCCATCAGGAAATCAGCCCTGACGCTGTGTTTTCCTCTCATATTCTGTTTTTCACCAAAGATCTCAAAGTCTAACTACACCGAGCGAGGGAAGTTTGAAATGAATACCATGTGTTTGAATTTGAGCAAAGTGTCCGTGTGTGTGTGAGAGATTTAGAATAACAAAATCTGTAGTTGCTATTAGTCTCGAGAAGCCCCCTTGAAGTGTAGTCTGTCTCTGTGTGTGTTGGAGGAGGTGGAGGTGGTGGAGGTGGTGGTGGGGGCCCTAATGAATTTGAGAGAAGCCTTGGCCGGCGTTTGGAGCCTCTCCCGGCTGCAGACACCTCACTGTGACGCCCCCGCCAGGTATGGCGGAGCAGGGGAGGGACAGCGGCGGCGGCAGCGTAGCAGTCCTAGAAAAACAGCAGTGGGAAGTCTGTGCCACTCTCGGAGCGCCGCGAACAGAATGTGGGTTACAACAGGTCAGACGTTGGAAGTCAAGTCTGGGCCAGAGGAGGTAAACTATTCCATCTGTGTCTGTGTCTACAAATCCTGACTCTCCCTCTTCAGCCCCCGCCTCGCCGCGAACACACAGCCTCAATGCAAAGAGTCCTGCTGCACTCCTCGCTCCCACCCCCTGCTCGGCCCAGCAAAATAAACAGAGGAAAGGCTTCTGCAGCCTCGCGTCACGGCAGCATTTTGATAAGAACCCGAACGGCAGCGTTCTCGGAGCCGTACGGGGCCGGCGTGGCTGTCATCACCGAGACTGCTAGACAAATTATCAGAGGCGGCCCGCTCACGCTGCAGGAGTCCTTCGCAGTCTGCCAGAGTCTAGCCGTGACATTCTAGATGAGCTGTCACAACTCCTGCCGATTTCAAATGAGAGTCTCTGCACACCGACAGACAGACAGACACAGAGAGAGAGAGCGACACGCTACCGCGGCCGAAACTCAGCCAGAGACGCATACCACACGCTACACACCGCGAGCACGCGCCGGCACGCTGAAGACAACCCAGGGAAGAAAAGCAGAGTTTAAAATAAGAGGTGTTTTATTCTCGATCGGTTAGACGGCGTCCAGATTCTACGAGGCGTGTACGCGTTTGCGTGTACGACATGATGTGATCCGAACGTGGACGTTCTAGTCGATGCTTCAAACCCAACAGACGCGCCGCAGTCAAAAGTGTCGGCCAGAAACAGCCCGCGTAAATCTGCACAGAGCAGGTCGAGCTTCAGGAAGTCAGACACAGGAAACGGCGTAGAGAATCCAGTAGATTTTCAAAATAAAACGGCAAATCTGGAGAAAGAAAATCACCAAATCTGAGCCAGTTAACAAAGTCTGCAAAGCGTCTGGCGTTTTCTCTTATTGGAGCCAAATATTGTTGATTTTTTTGAATGTCTGGTAACAGAATCCACAGACTGTCCAAAACCTGGACGCGGTCTCCGTGACGTCCCCTCAGACGTCCGACGAGAAGTTTAGTCAGTTCGGCTTGGAGTCAAGATGCTAACACGATTGTGTCCATCTTTCAGTTCGTGAGATTTTTCTCTCCATTTTGTGGAGCTCGAAGAAAACTCACAGATCAGCGCAGTCATTCGGGTTCATCCTCTGGGGATCGTGAATGTCTGTAAAACGATTCACGGCGATCCGTCCGGCAAAGTTGTTGAGATTTCAATCTGGTCCGAAGAGGCCGGACACACCGCGAGCATGACTAAACCGTTTCCTCTGTCCACAACGGAGCGCTTGTCTCTGAGACTCGACGCTCCGCTCAGACACGGACGTGGGAGGACGGAGCCGCTCGACGACACAGTTTTTTAGCCCGCGGCGCGGCTCAGAGAAAGAGAAACGGATGCTTGCAATTGATTAGTCACTGCAGCTTTGTTGTTTAGATTTACAGATAGCATTCATGCAGCAGCTGAAGAAATCCTGTCAGTGAGAGAAAATGTGTTTTATCTGCGAAGTGCCTGACACTGATATCTCCCGTGAGGAATGTCCTGATTCTTTAATCTGTCTTTGGGGGAAGAGAAACTGACTGGGGAAATGAAAGACACATGAGCGTCTGTTCTCCGGGGATCACGACTTTCTGTCTGTTTCTTTTCTTTCAGGATTTTCAAGATGTCTCTAGAATATGAAGCCTAGAACTCTACCTACACTTTTCACTGAGAGAAACTTTTAAATACCTGAAATAATTCAAACTCTGAGTCGTGTTTTAAACTCTGTCCGGCCGCTCCGTTGTCTTTAAATTCCAACAAGGCTTAAAATCTGTGTGACCGAAGCTTAACATGGCTGATTATTGGCTTCCCACAGACAGCAGAACACAAGATATTAGAAATATTTGGGGGGTTTAATCTGTTTTCTTTGTTTTATTGGTGAAATAGCGTGACACAAATAAAACCTCCGCGTCTGTGAAGTGAAGCCAAAAACTGCAGTTCCTCTAACGTCCACTCGAGGCTGGCTGCAGAAGTGAGTCAGTCTCCATAAGTCCCCATGTTAGACAGCAGAAATAAACATGTTTACAGCCTGGTACAAAAACAGTTTTGGTCTCTGTAGCTAATTTCCCCGTTCATGACAACTGTACTGAGGGTGAATTTATATACAACTCACCTGTTCACATTATATTAAGGCTTAAAGTTCTGCAGGATTCAGAGCGTGGACCAGCGTGCATCCAGAGGACGGCCTGGATGTTTAATCTAATGATCGAGTCCAGCGTCTGTCCGCCGCAGACAGACAAAGTTAACGTAGTTCACAGGTCACAGTTTTGAATTTTGAACCGAGTTGACGGTGTCAAAAAAAAAAATGAACTAGTTCACCTTCACTTGAGAAGGTTCAGACCTTTAGGTCACAAATATTTTCCTTGAATGCCTCGTTCAGCAGTGTCTGTACCTGCCTTCTTCAAGGCGCACGCCCGGACGGCTGCAAACCGCTAACTAATCTGACACGCGATGACTCCGCGACCTTGCTCAAAGGCTGCAGATCTCCCACATGTAGTCGAGTACAAGTCTGTCGACTTGAGATTGAGTCGGGCGGAGGAACTTTGGAGGTGTTGGCTCGAGGTCTTAGAGATTTAGGGAGCAGAAGCTCTTGGCGACAGTGGCAGGAGGTAGAAACGTTGAGCAGAACCGGGATGGTGGTGGACTTGTTCTTAGTTTGTGTCTCGGCCAGGACTCCCTCGTCCCTCAATGGGACGTTTCCTGGTTAAATAAACATGATATTCATGAGCAGCAGCTGCAATCAGGATAACAGGAATGTCTTTCCCATTTTTTGATATTAAAATCAAAGCAGAGTCCGTCCTCAGTCAAAGTTCTGCAGGGTTGTGATTTAGTGGATCCTCTGCCGCCGTTCTTTGAACTCTCTCCACCTCTCTCTCTCTCTCCCTCCTTCTGATTTAGGATGGCCCACGTTCTGCAGTTTGATGAGCAAACCAGAAAAGTCAAGGATGCCAACATGCACGACGAGGACACCTTCGAGATCTACGACCCGCGCAACCCCGTCAACAAACGGAGGCGAGAGGAGAGCAAGAAGATCATGAAGGAGAAGAAGGCCAAGAGGTGAGGTCACGAGGGTCGGAGGTCAGAGTCCAGCCCAAAGCCATGTGGGACGAACAGACCGCTCACCCAGCCTGTCCGCTTTTCCACCACTTCGAACTTTGTCTCCCGGCTCGAACATCTGGATTGAGGATGTTGACCTGAGCGCGTACGATCCCTGTAATCTGTGATGGAAAGGCTTCTCCGGTCAGAACAGCTGCTCCTGGTCTCCTGAGGATTAAAACTGTGCTCATAGTAACGATGATCTGATGACGTGTGATGTCGCTTTTCTACGCTGTTCTTTTTCTCTTCCTGTCGTCCAGAGCTTAAAAAATAAAGTCCATTTTAAACTGAAACGATTGTTTGATTGGTTTACTCTTGTCCGGCGGCTTCTTGCTCGCTCACTCTCTCCTTTTCTCCTCTTAGCTTCCTCCGTCAGCGTCCTCTTCGTTTTCTTCTCCTCTGCCATCATGTCCATAGAGGCTGCTGAGCATAGTTACATTGCTAATGCTGGCACAGCTCCGGTTCTGGCACAACACTGTCAGCCCCGGGCCTGAAAACCTCGTCTTCAAACATGAACAGCTAACATGAGCTAACAGCAGCTACAGTTTACTTCACTGTCCATCATAAACTCTGTAAATCACAGAGAGTTGAGGCGGAGCAGCCGGAGGACATCAGAGGGAAAACCAGGAAACATTTTCTCCATAAAATCTGATCCAGTTTCACCAGAATCAGTGAAATAGTTGGTGTGTGTGACTTGGTGCCGTAAAGCGTTACGTACTTCTCCCGACCCGGAGCCCAAAGTTACATAGTGTGAGAACAGACGTACGACTGACAGAGACACCGTTCACCTGATCACAGGTCACCTGATCACAGGTCAGTGTGGGTCAGCAGGAGGTCACAGACATCAGTTTCTGAAACGTTGCTTTAAAAATCCAAACGTGTAAAGAACAGTAGTGGAGTTGACTGCATTAAACTGTACAGGTGGATATTAAGTCAAAAATCCTGAGCCGTGTCCAAAATCACCCACTCATATTTGACATAATAACAATAATTTGAGACAGTAAATTGAGATTTTGGACATTTGTGAATCATCATCACTTCGCACCATAAATAACTGCTGTTATTAATTGTATCATTCACGTACGAGTGTCCAACCAAAAAATACAGCTGCAGTGGTGAAACATCTGTCAGACGAGAACATAAATTCTTACATATAAGACTTTATTCCCAGACTCTATAAATAAAATCTGCCACAAAAATAAAAAAGATTCTCTTCCTAAAACACAAAGTTCCTCATAATCACCCGACCAGTGCAGCTCTTAAATCATCGCGCGGGCAATAAAACTCATTGAGATCAGACTGCAAAACAACTCAGCGTTCTTCATACAGCAGTTTAACACACAGCACAGGTTTACAGGACGCTCAGAGGAAAACAAGCGAGGGAAACGAGCACAAGAGGAGTGACAATAGGACGACACGGGTCCAAAAAACTTGTTTTATAGAATATGAATTTACGACATTGTAAATCACGGCGCAGGAAAGGACAAATACGGCAACCAGGAAATCCAAATATGGAAGAACTGAAGTGAAAAGTGCTGATGAAGTTATTTCTGTCTTCATGCTTTGAATCTTTTTGGACCTTTTGAGACCCGTAGATCTTCTGCTCTGGTTACGTGTTCGAAAAGACGTCTGTTTTTTTTTTTTACAGCATCTCAACTTTTTTGGAATCAGAATAATTTAAAACTTGACTGCTGCCAAGTTGTTTTTGTACCAGGTTGTAAACATGTTTATTTCTGCTGTCTAACATGGGGACTTATGGAGACTGACTCACTTCTGGAACCAGCCTCAAGTGGACATTCGAAGAACTACAGCGTTGGCTTCACAGACACGGAGGACGCTTTCACACCAGACCTCGTTTCCTCGGAAAGTCCGGCTCGTTTGGGCAGGTGTGAAAACTCATCAACGTTGGACGCTGGTGCTAAACAAACGAACTATCGATGAGCCGGGTTTTCTTCTTCCTCGTCATCGCTCCTTCTGTGAACGTCCTGGTGTGACAGCAACTTAAGAATCATCAGGAATCATCCTCTGGGCACCACGAATATCTTTTATTAATATGACCGCACATAAACGTCCAGATTTAGTCCAAACCACACGATATCGTACTTCATACTTTCTCTAATAATCTCCCCCCGATATGGAATAAATCACCGAGACCTGAAATGGAAATGTTCAGATAACGACTGCCTTCGTAACTCGTATTAATTCAGTCTGAGGTAAAAGTATTTCTGAGGTTTGCTTTTTCAAGTCTAACCTTGGTCTTAGTTGTAGTCCTGGGCTAAATTTATTGTTTAAACTGTAGTTTCCTTCTGTGTGTTCAGTTTCAGAGAAATAGCATTCATTCCCCGATCGGTCCCGTCCAATTGCTGTGGTGTTGGAAATTTCACGGCCTTGCTTTGGACCTCATGTTTGGCAACACGTAGAGGAATGAATATGTTATTGTTCACGTCTCTCTGCCTCGCTTTCTTCTCCTCTCTCTGCACCGACATGTCATTTTCAAGGTGTGTCCGAGTCGCCTTAACTCTGATCCACAAACATCAGACAAAGTCTGCTTTGTGTGAGGTCGACACCCTCTGCCAATAATATTGATGTTATTACCAATATTACGGTTACTGTTGTTGTTGCTGTGGCTCTCTCTGCAGGCTGACACCTGCTCCACAGACCTCCCCGCTCTGTCCTCGGACGTCTTCGACCGTTATCCGTGAAAAACCTGCAGCGTCTGTCCAACCCGCTCCTCTTTGATCTCACGGGCTCATCTATATCTTTCCCTGTGAACGCACCGAGGAGCTCTCTGCTTCTTCTTCTGCACATTCTGCACTTCTTCTTCTGCGTCCATCACACCCCGGGGAGCGATGGTCGCGGTCCAGAGGGGGTCAAACGAAGGGTCAACAGAGGACCGCTAAAAACCTGCAAGCGTGCAAAGGAAAGATGATTTTTTGCAAACGTCGAGCAGGAAGAGGGAAAGATGAGAGTGTTGGTTGAATTTCTGCGACGTGAGGAGGATTATCTGGCTATTTTTAGCCCCACAAAGGGCAGAGGGAGATAGTGGTTGTAGAACAGCATGATAATGCTATTACCATCCCATCTCATCCCTGGCGCTCACGTGATCAGCAGCACAGAGTGGTATTTCCTGCTCCGAGCCGGGCACGGTGACACCGGGGGCGGATGTTAAGTATTCTCCTGGCGGTGCTGGAGAGGAATTACACTCGTCTTGTCCTTCTCGTCAAACGTAAATCATCATTTATGTGACGGGAAACGTCGAATTTCTCCGAGCACTTTGTGCATCTTCACGGACAGAAAATATTTTCAGCATTTCAACCTGACCGGACCCAGAAAGCACCAGAGTCAAGTTCAGATCACCTGTTTTAGATTTAGCGGCAGCTCGGGCCGAGCCGGCCTCATAATGTAACATTAACTCTCCTTCCTGTTCCATATGAAAATTTAAGCATAATCCCAGAAGTGCAGTAAAAAAAAGAGTGCGCTGGCCGAACGCAGCTCCTGGTCACACACATGGCGGTGGCAGATCGTTTACCCCCAAAAAACCACCACAGTGAGGTAAAGTCTTTGGTTTAAACAGTTCCTTTTTACAAGCTCTGAACGCTCCAGTGGTGACCTGAGCGCGACGGCGTGCCAAGAAATGCAGCCGGGTGGTTAGACCATCACTGCTCTCTGCTTCAGAGTTAAAGGAGGAGTTCAACGTTTTCATGAAAGTTAGATGAGACAAGCTGCAGTTTCTCTAACGTCCACTTGAGGCTGGCTGCAGAAGTGAGTCAGTCTCCATAAGTCCCCATGTTAGACAGCAGAAATAAACATGTTTACAGCCTGGTACAAAAACAGTTTTGGTCTCTGTAGCTAATTTCCCCGTTCATGACAACTGTACTGAGGGTGAATTTATATACAACTCACCTGTTCACATTATATTAAGGCTTAAAGTTATGCAGGATTCAGAGCGTGGACGCTTTGATTGTCACGACATATCATAGAAAATAAAGATTTCCCCTCTCGAACAGGTGGATGTTCACGCTAAATGTCCCAGTTATCTCATGATTAAATGTCACGTCTGTAATTCAACATCTGCTCTGCATGTTGGAACGATCAGACAAAGGAACGTACGCTCCGTGGAGGATTTTTGAGGTGCAGAAACTTTCCGCTCGGTCACGTCTCGTGGACACCAGATAAACTTTACTGTCCTCGGTCTCGTCGTACCTGCACGAAGAAGAAGAACTCGGACAACTTGTAACCTGCTGCTCTGAGCTCTGCTGTGTCACTGCATTTATTCAAAGTCCTCTTCACACTGTGCACATTCATCAGCCTGTATTAAGTTAAGATAACAGTGGCATTAAACTAATTACAGACAACAGGGAGTTAATGAATAGCCTGCTTCACCCTCGTGCCCACAATAGCAGTTTTTACCAGATTAAAGGAAGAATTGTGGGAAATCTAAGACGATCGATAAACCGCTCTCATGTCTGTTATGAAATATGAAGGTGTAAACATATCTGAGTTTTGTTTGTAGTCCGATTAGTGTTGACCAATCACGTCGGAGCAGGCTTTGGTTGCATACACAGTTACAGTTAACAGCTAAGTCCAGAAATTAGCTACAGAGACCAAAACTGTTTTTGTACCAGGCTGTAAACATGTTTATTTCTGCTGTCTAACATGGGGACTTATGGAGACTGACTCACTTCTGGAACCAGCCTCAAGTGGACGTTAGAGGAACTGCAGCTTGGGGGTTGACTTCAAGTTCGGCCACCTTTTATTAATATTCACATAAATCCTCGTTGCATCGTCAGGTTTTCTCTACAACTCGTCTTTGGCGTTGTTCAGGTTTTATTTCACACAGAACCGTCGTAATACTCTGACGACTCCTCCGGTTTCATGTGTGTCGCGGTTCAGCAGGTAGCTGGGTCACCTTTAAAGAGACGCGTCTTCGTTCCTGTACTGTCCTCTGTCAGCGGGAACGACGGCAGGTAAATGGATTAAGAGTATAAAGGATCAATAGCCAATCACTTAGGCCAATGGAGTAAAGCCAAGAGCTTCTGCTCGGTCGTGGATGAGACTGAATAATATCGTGTGTGCTGGGTTAGATGGTGCTCTTGAACGCTGCTCCTCTCCGTACGGCGTGCTTAAGGACATCCTCGCTCTGGAGAACATTATGAAATCCATCAGGGATGAATTATGTCGTGATTTAGCCTCTTCTGCTCCGACCGCCCACAACTAATAAATGACAGCAAGCTAATGAGGACAAATGATAATGGGGCTGTAGTCACAGCACAGAAGAAGCTCCGAGGCTTCATGGTCATTACTCGGGTTCAGCTACATTGTAATGCTGCTTCTGTCTCCGCTTCATAGCCCGGGTGTCCTTCACTCTCCACGAGGACAAGGTGAATCTTTGTATAACACGAGGACGTCCACGCTGAAGGTTTGACAGCCACCTCCGCACTCCGCCGTACCCCGAAGCTTGTAACTGTAATTATGTACCGAGGTAACAATGTGTTTTATGGAGGGATAAGTCATCCTGCTTCACAGTGCGTGTTCGTTGTCCTTAATACAATCTCTGTGTGAAACAGTGGCTGTAAAGACGAAATGAGCTGCCTGCGAGCAATTTTATTAATTGACTCATCGATCAGTCCAAAGAGAACAAAGCCTCATTTCAAGGAGTCGTCCTTAAAGATGACACCGCTCAGTTTCAGCTTCTGTAACTCCCAAACTAACATCTGTGACCTCCTGTTGATCCACACTGACCTGTGATCAGGTGAGCGGTGTCGGGAGAAGTACGTAAGAGCCAGTGTCGTGCCAGAACTGGAGCTGGACAATATGTAATATAGGTCATGCTTATTTGGTAAAGAGTAAATAATATTATTTTGAACATTTTACATTTTGGACCACCGGGAAGGACAGGAAGTGGAGCTGGTGTCGTGCCAGAACAGGAGCTGGGCAAGCGTCTAGCAGCCTCTATGGACATAATGGCGGAGGAGAAGAGAGCGAAGAAGGAGATGGAGACAACAAGTCACGACAAATTCCAACTTTCTGCACAATGTTGCAAAATATTTAAAGAAACTAACACGAGAGCTGCGTCAGTTCCAGACAGCGAAAGGTGAACTGCACTTCAAACATAAAAGCAAAGCATGCGATCGAGTTTGCATACCCAATGACAGAGAGCTAGCCACTTGTTCCCTGTCTATGAACCTCTTTGAACTCCTCTACCCGGGGCTCTGAGGTTACATGCCTCAGATGCTGCTGTGGACTGGACAGCAGTAGAAATAATGACTCCAGGTACGTGCCCTTTGCACTCAAACATCTACAGCTCGCTGAAAGCTCATTTGCATTTTGGAGGAATTTGTTGATCCACCAACACTGTGAGGTCAGAGAGTACGTTACGTTACGCCATTCAGGTACTGAGGATCGTCTGTTTGTGTTGGTGCATGGAGATACGGCACAATGGTTATTTTATATCCTCTGTGGGGTAACTTGATTTGGATCCAGCGTTCAGGAGAGCAGAATGAGAAAGTTTTGCACTTTTTCAAACAATGATCACATAAAACTGATGAAACTTGTTCAACTCAGACGTGTCATCACACTGTACAAACATTGCCATAAGTCGGATCCTGTCTGAACCGGTGAAAATGTTTCTGACAGTCACGAGGTTCAGGTCAAGGGTTTCTAGAAAGCAGACTCTGTAAGCACTTGTTCAGAAATAAGACAAATTATTGAACTGAAACCAGAGAGTGAGAGTTAACTTATCATTTGTCCATTTTCTGACAGCCAAGCCGCCAGGAAGCATCTGAGAAGATCCCTCTGATGTCCTCCGGCTGCTCCGCCTCAACTCTCTGTGATTTACAGAGTTTATGGTGGACAGTGAAGTAAACTGCTGACAGCTGGAGCTGCTGTTAGCTCATGTTAGCTCAGTCTGTTAGCTGCTGTTAGCTCAGATTGGACTGTGAGTGTTTTGGACCATCGGGAAGAAGAAGAAGAGGTTTACAGGGAATGCTGCCGGGAGCAGAGCCAGTGTTGTGCTAGAACAGGAGCTAGGCAAATGGGCAATGTAACTGGACTCAGCAGCTTCTATGGACATGATGGCAGAGGAGCAGAGAGTGAAGAGGACGCTGACGGAGGAAGCTAAGAAGAGAAAAGGAGAGAGTGAGCGAGCAAGAAGCCGCCGGACAAGAGTAAATCTGGGACTGACTGTTAGTGGTCGGTGAGAGCTTGGTGAAATAAAAGGCTGAAAGACAGACGCCGAGCTGGGCTGACTGCTGCTGGACTAGTCAGTGATATTAGCTGCTGCTGGGTCTGCTGCTGCTGACCTGGATGATGGATGTTTGGCTCTTGTATCTGTATGCACGATGGTGTGTTTGGTTCATAGCCGATAAGAAAGCGCAGAGCTCCAGACGCTGAAAGAAAACAGCTTTGAAAGAGGCCGCGGTGCACAGCTGAAGCATTTCTCTTCAAGTCTTTGAAGGTGTGAAGGAAGAAACACATCCTCCTGGTGTATGTGATGGGATGCCTGGTGCCCTCTCCTCTGCAGCCACTGCCCTTCAAGACTTTGATCTTGTCCACGGCCGTTCATTCTGGGCCTCAGCTGTGGGAAAGAGCAGCAGGGCTTAACAGTACAGAGCCCAAACAGAGCCCATAAGATAGCAGGTGCTGGAGCCGTGACCTTCCCATCCCAGGCCAGCATTCCTGCCTGTCAGACCCCCCCCAGGTCCATGCATGCAATGTCTCCAGCCACACCATCTGGAGCTGTTTGTCCTGCTGCAGTGTGTTTAAACGGGAGAGTGGGAAGAGTGTCCAAAACGCTTCAAGCACTCATCGGCGACACAGCAGCTTTGATTAACAACGATAAACTCTTAGAGAGCTATGTTTGCTGCTACGCTAATCCTCACACCTCCCAGGTGGAGAATAAACACACACACACACACACACACACTGATGCGTCCTCAGGTCTGCGGCGTTTAACCACCACAGACATCCAAACTCTTTTCCAGCATGAAGGCATTTTACTGAAGTTTCGTGCAGCCTCACAGTTGTCGGGACTCATCGCTGACGTATCTTGCACAGATTTGTTTGGTCGAGCAGCTTGTGAGGAATATTTAAATGCCGATAAGCGACAGCAATGGCTTCTCTCACTGTCAGTAGTTTCCATTTGAAGTGCAGAATCCCGGAGAAGAGGAGAAATCTGTTCCTCATCCTCTCCACACCTCTTATTATAAGCAGCCACCCGATGGACTGGGAAATCACCCTGTCACCTGCTGAAATACGTACGGTACACGTCAGGGAGACTAATATTATCCCCTCGACTAATAAAGTCAACAGACTGGAAGGAGAGTTAAACAGTACTTTTCTCTAGTCTTCACTCTGTAGTAAACAGACATGCCGCTCTGTGCAGGGGAGTCTGAAGTCCTGCTGCAGCAGAAACTCAAGTTTGGTAGGAATTGGTGATCAATAAATACGCCATCACGTCTCTGTCTCTGGTTGCATTTTGACGTCTGTGTCGTCTGTCCTCTCTCCAGGTCTCCAAAGCTGCTCAGCGTCCTCCTGGATCCATACCCTGTATGAATTCTCTGCTCCCTTCACGAGGTTTCTTCCATGTGTTCCCTGTTCAGAGTCTTTTGGGTCTGAATCGATGAACAGACTGTGACGTACGATGTTCGGATTGTAAAGCTACTTGATGAAAATTAGTATTTTTGATAGATTTTATAGAATGAAAAATGTGCAATGGTTACCAACAGAGAGCCTGGAAGTGTTAACCAAACATTTAACAGCTGCAGATTAACTTCACTGTACGACAAAAACAACGCGCTGTCTTGAACTCATCGTCTGGAGGCTGAGTACCTCACAGCAGAGGATGCTTTAACGTCATTACTGCACACACTCAGGTCTAATGTTGTGATGATACAATGAGCAACTTAAATAAAATACAGAGTCAAAGATTTTCATGTTTTGGAGTTTGCTTGCTTCTGTCCTGATCTCTGTTTCTATGGAGACACACGGGGCCTGACTAACACCTGGACAACAACCAGCCAGCAGCAGACTCTGGATGTAATGGAACAGTTCACTACTCCAGCAAGTAGCCCGAGCCTCAGTAACGACCTGTCTGTCGTGGAGTCTCCCAAACTGAACAAACACACAGAAACTGTAAACTGCTCTGCTGGTTCAGTCTCAGAGACTCAGATATCTAATATAACTTCACCTTTAGTCTGTCAGCTGACTCACCTGCACAGCTGATGGAGGATGATCCGAACATTTCAGTCCGTCCACAGCGGAGTGAAGTCCAAAAGTCAAAATGTGTCGAACAAAAACGAGTTTTTATGTCGCAGAGTCTTCCTCTGCAGTCCAGCCTCAGTCTGCAAACACACTTTCTGTCACTGATCTCTGCTGCACAGACAGGTGCACACCTGAGTTAACGAGGTGCACACCTGAGTTAACGAGGCGGTCTAACACTCCACAACACAGAAGATTCATTAAAGAAGCTGAAATTATGAATTATCAAAGTTCTCCCAGCGGACTTACTCATATTTGTTGATTAAAATGCTGAGTAATGTTTTTAGTGATGAGTCAGGTGTGCTGTCATGCTGATTTGAGCACATTCTAAACGTCTAGTTCAGGGGTCTTCAACAAGCGGTCCGTGACCCCCAGGGGGTCCGCAGAGGTGCTGGAGGGGGTCCCACAGTGTTTGTCATAAAAATTGAAAGTTTTCACCAAAATAAATGAATGTGAGGCTGCATGAGTGAGAAACTACAAACAGTGAAGGCAGTTACACTCCGATAGGATGAATCAGTTCACCAACTGGTCCTTGGAGCGGACTCGCCCTGACTTCTAGAACCAAACATGCAGATTCTTTTTTCGTAAGCAGACCTTCAGACCAACAGAACACCTGGCAGCTGCGTGACAACGTGTTGTCTTGGACTCATCGTCTGGAGGCCGTTTGGCCGTGCACCGTGTCCAGTGAGCGGCTTATGTTCTGTGTGTTCAATCTACAGCGAGCCATCGTCGGCATACGTGCGCACACGACAAATGCGTCGCGTGAAGGAGCCTCCTCGGGCCGTCGGGTCATCTGCAGATACAGAATCTGTGGGCCTGAACTCCGTCACCTCCCTCTCTCCTTTCCTCCCCCTCGGCTCTGCAGGTTAAGACTAATGTAATCACAGACCCCTGCAGACGGGCCAGCGCGGGAGACAGAAGCTGGGCCAGACGTACAGGTATTCTAAACTGGTTACATTAGACCAAACAGGCCATCTGTCTCCCTCTGTAATTGGACACTGTGGATTAGAAGGAGACGGCAGCGTTTCCCAGCCAAGTGGGCTAGTTACTGTTTATTTGGAATTAATTACCAAGGAGAGTGGAAACCTCACAGCTCCCAGAGAGCGAATCCAGACACTTGAGGCCAGGACGACAGGAAGGAGAGTGCCATACCAAAGCTATGGCAACAGAGCCGAGGGGCACACAGCTCAGGGCCGTGACGTTTATTATGTTTGAGCCTCGGATGATGATGATGCAGCCGGCGTGTCGGAGCTAGGTAGATAAGGACAAAAGCTGCCCTCCTTCTCCGATTCGGTCACCCTAAACTGAGGCAGCGGATGAATGGATTTCTTCAGCGGCGGTAACGGGTATCCTGGTGTGATGCCATTAGCTCTTTTTCTCATGCTGTGGGTGCTTTCCAAGAGTTGAGTGAAAGGACAAGAGTATATATCTCCTAAAGCCTGTGAGAACGGAGCATCCAGCCTGGCACCGCGACACATCCGATCCTCCGTCGGTGCGCCGGGGCGCTCTCACAGGGATCGCCGTGTCGCCCGGACGTGTTGTGATGTGTTTGACAGCAGCAGAATGAATCCACCGACACAGAGTCTCTTTAAAAGCTGCTCTTTTTATTGGATCTACTTTTTAAAAAAAAAGGGCTGGTGAAGGGCTGTATCACTGCATCTGTTCCCCCTATGCTATCAGTTTCATGCAGTGAAATAAAGTGAGACAACGCAATAAATTAGCATATAATTTACATTTGAAAAAAAAAATTAGTAACAGTGTACCAACATTAATACTGAATATAAAATATAAGCAAATAATCACATGATGCTTCTCATTTTTCTTGCACTTAAGGTACAGGTATAAGCAATGTGACATTCAAACATCCAAGTTCACAGCAATGAGTACCAGTTTGATTGATTTCACTTCTTTCTTTAGTTGTTGTCGTCGTCCCGGAGGCTCCGCGTACAGACCAACAGCAGATGAGTCAAGTCCAAAGCAGTTTGAATTCACGCTCATCCACCGCCCCCCGCGACCCGGCCTCGTTCGAGGCTTTGGTTTAACCGATCTGCTCGACGTTTGTCGTACTGAAGGTGGCCACAAAAATGTAGCAGCAGCAAAAAGAAATTAGAAATGAGTTGTTTTAACAGCTTCGATGAGATTCTTGCACACTCCTACATCGTCTCTCTCAGATTTCTCCAACCGTACCTCCATTAACAAGTGTGACGGAGACGTTTCAGACGCGGGCGTTCCCTTTCACAAACGTCCCCGGAGTGAAGGGATCGGTTACGACTCGGTGAGGGTCCGTTTTGTCGGTAGCACAAACACAATACACGGTTAACAATGAAAAAAAATCCCAGTGTGAGGTATAAACAGATACACACAAAACAAGAACATGACCAGCATTTACCAACAGAGATATTGACAAGGATATTATTTCATATTGTTTGGATCCAGCCTCACTATTTAACCAGAACCGGAGCGGGTTGAATGGAAGCACGCACTTGATAGCACCAGTCCAGCCTGGGAAGGCCGTAACCCCTCGGAGCAGAGCGGGGAGGAAGAGGAGAGGTAAACACAGTACTTCATGGAAATAAGAAAAAATAAAATAAAGAGGGGGAAGCACCATTCAGAGGCTGTTTTTGTGTTTTTCGCCGAGGGACAAAGGTGATGAGAGGAAAGAGGATGAGGGGGTAACTTTATCTGGAGGGGGTGTCTGAAGCCTGGATACGTGGTCTGGCAACAAATCCAGCACTGGTTCCTTACTTAGAAGAAAATATGCTTATTCACTTTCTTTGCTGAGAGTTACACAAACAGTCTACAGACTACAGCCAGGAGGCGGGGGGTTAGGGTTAGCGTAGCTTAGCGTAAAGACTGGAAACAGAGGGAAACGCCTAGCCAAGCTCGCTAATGGACTTGTTTTATCTGGTTACTTTGAATCCGAGGAGTTTAACACGGTAAAACTGGACAGACGGAGCCTTCAGGAGGAGGAGGAGCCTTCACGAGGAGGCCTGGACTATGAAGTGATTGACTGCAACTTTTGTGTTCATCAAAAACTCCCCGAGGTGACATCAGAGCCGACAGAATATCAGCTCTAACGTGCAGCCCATGGAGGCTTTTTCAGGCAACTTTCTTGAGCAATTTTCATCAGGAATAAACGCTGTACCACCGACGGTGGCAGTTAATTTCTGGAGTCAACCAATCAAGACCCCGAGACAGGCTCCAAATCGGATCTTTAACATTGGATCTTCAAACTGAATAGACTGAATCATCATCGTCATGGGCCGGGTCAGTAGTTGTTGGCTCCCGGCCACCAACATGTTACTCAGCTAGTAATCTTATCGACAGGTATGGACCGAGTTTCTTTACTAAAGCTTGAACCAACAAATGACGAATGTACGACTGAACTGAAGACAGTCTCAGTGTTACGAGAGGTTACGTCCTAAAACAAACTGAACAAAAATATTTGAATCATCAATGTGCTAATTGGAGGGAGCCAGGCTAGCTGTTTCCCTCTGTTTCCAGTCTTTATGCTAAGCTAGGCTAACCCTAACCCCCCGAGAGTGCCCGGTGTGAATCTCTCAGCGTTTCCCCGTAACGTCACACCGTTCCTTTAGCTCCTGTCAAACGTGAGAAACAGTGACCACGCTGTGACTCCGATGAACGCGCTGCTTCACAGAATATGCTCCTTCAAAATGAATCCTTCAATCGTGAACTGAAAGCTCCTCGGCGGGATGGTTAGTAAGTAAAGGCCAGTCTTGGTAACAGTGTTTCATGCGGCCCAGGCACAGTCTGACAAACTTTATATCTTCATGCTATTTCTGGACTAATGACTGGGTGAACGTTAATTTGAGTGTTAGGAACTAAGGCACCCGTCCCGGGGAAAGAAACTAAAGATCCTCCTGTAACCACGCAGCGTTTTCTGGTCCTGGATTAACATCATATATAATATACAAATCCTTACAGTATATAAGGGTTTAACGTATGTTACAGTATGTAATATTTCCATTCCAGCACAGAGACATCGAACATGAAGTCAATCACATTACATTCCCTTCCATGACAGTAGGCTTACTATCGACATCAGGACATCTCAGCTCTGTTTGGATTGTACAATAAATATACAGTACACCGATGGGTTTTTTTTCTCTGTCGTATTTTTGAGCGGTAAATTGGCAAAAAGTATTTACACAGGAAAAAAAAGTGCACCGAAGCCAAAAGTCTGCCTGCCAATAGCACCATCACATCGGGCGTCCCTCCCTCGTCCTCCGCCGATGTCCGTCCGTCCTCGGGGTGAACGTCCTCCGCGGGGCGATGTGTCCAGCACTTTGGATTCATAAAACAACAAACAGGAAGGAAGACTAACAATGATATTAATAATTATTATTATAATAAAAATAACATCACCAACAAATAATCTTCCGAGTTCCACTTCACAGAAGTGAACATTAAAAAAACAAAGTGAGTTTGTGTCAGCGTCTCGGGCTGAGCAGTGGTTTGGATTCCACCACGATGGAGGGCAGGAGGTGACAAACAGGGAACTACTTCTTCTTCCGCCAGCGACGATCTCTCTTCTTCTTCTTCTTCTCCGTCTGTCTTCAGCTGTTTGTTTCATTTCCAGTCCGCCCTGTTTTTCAGTGCCGCGTCAGCCTCCCTCCATCTTCCTCGCCGTTCTTTCTCTCTCATCGTTCTTCTTCTTCTTGTCGCCTCGCTCTCGTCGTCCCAGTGTCAGTGGCCCTGGCAGGTCTTGCAGCACATCTGTCTGAAGTACGCCCGACTGCAGAACTTGAACTTCAGCACCAGCGGGCAGTACGCCACTTTGTTTACATCTTTGCATTCTGCAGAGAGGAAGAAGAAGAAGAAGAAGAGGATGTTAAACAACGCTCGCCGCTCCTCTGCAGGTGTGAACAGAACCGAGGAGGTGCAGAGTCTGACCACGTCAGACGGTGTGTTTGGATTGGACGATGATCCGACTAATTATTACACATTCTTCATTATTAAATCAGATTTTGCTCTCGGCACTTCAGCAGCAGAAAATTCCTAATGATATAATTAATTTCAATGAACTCGACCCGTACCTGGATAAGTGGCGTAAAATGGATTAACCACTTAAAAATGATGAATCAGCTGAAGTTCATGTCAGTTTTCAGCCTCTCTCAGACTTTCATATCCCTGTTATTTACCTCCACGCTGCGATATCGTTCCTGTGTTTTGGTAAAAGAACAAATGTGATTCCTGCTGCCAGCTTCAGGAAACAGGTTGAAAACCTGCAACAGATTAACAGTTTTTATCCTCCAGATGTGTTTAATGAGTCTGAAAACACCTTCACGACGGCGGCTAAGTGTTTGCAAAGCGCCTCGAACATCATCGGTTATTAATAATTCAGACTGCGCCGTGTTAAAGCGAACACATGGTGCATCTCCCTTCAGGCTGCAGCACAGGCAAACTCTCCGTGCAGCTATACTTGGACGCAGAGGCCCGAGACGGAGACAGATCCTGGCCTCGTTCGCTAACTGGGCTATCTGCCACACACACACACTGAAACTGCTTGCTGGATGCCGGACAGGCAGTGCTCTAAATGCCTTATCACGATCAGAGTGTCTTCCCTTATTAGGCTTTGGCCCCTGCCTCCGCGGAGCCAAATGAAACGAGACGTTGCCTCACTGCTGTCCGTAAAGGAACAATTAGCCTACAGCTAATCCCATTAGCCAGCCTGTAAACGCTGCTCACGTTTTCCATTCAGGCTAATCGAAAGGCCCTTCTCGATGCATCTGAATAGCCATCCATCATATGTAAGTGTATATGGAGGGTTGAGGCTGTTTCGCTTTGACCACGGGCCAACCTCGCTGGAAAGATTAATGCAGCTGGCAGAGTGTAGAAGAGTGTGTCATCCAAGCGTGTTTAGGTCATAGCCGAACAGCGAAGATGAAGATAGAGACAGTTTATAACCTTTTTTTGTACAACGAGGCGTTCATGAGCCGTCTGCCTTTGCAGTCTGAAGGATTTAAATAGAAACCTCCGACCGCACACTGTTCTTCTTCTTCTTCTTCTTCTTCTTCTTCTTCTTCTTCTTCTTCTTCTTCTTCTTCGCGAGCGTGATGAAAACTGCAAGCAGACAACTCGTCGAGCCAGCGCTATTAAAGCGTGATGGCAGACTCAGATGTGTGTGTGTGTGTGTGTTTCGTCATCTTACCGTCGCCATTGGAGATGGGGGTGAGGTTGCACTTGCTCTCGCACTGCTGCATGGTGGTGGGCCGGAGGGACTCCGCGCACTCGTTAGATGGCTGCCCGGTGTAGGACAGGCACTGCACCGTCCTCATCTGCTGCCCCATGCCGCACTGGGCCGAACACTGAGCGGGAAACACACAACAAGAGTTACAAGCTGAATTTAACAGATCATCTTTTGTGTCTCCGTGACCTGCGAGGCCTCGCGCACGCCTCCCCGGGTAATCCCCGACTTCATCCAATCAACCAATCATCGGACGTGACGCCGGGTCACCTTCTCCTTTTGTCTCAAGTGACTGTTCAAGTTTTTCTCTGCAGTAAAATAAAAAAACACACATTTTTGTGTGTGTGTGTGTGTGTGTGTGTGTGTGAGGAGAGAAAAAGAAACAGACAGACAGAAAATTGCTTCTTGTTTCTCTCCGGAGGAATTCCACTCTAATTCTTTTCAGACCGAGCCAAGCGACGGCGAGCGGCGTGCACGGCCCGACGGAGACGAATCATCACAGATGAAATTATACAGTGCGGCCGCGACGATTACAGCGCAGCTGGCAGGAAAACTGCAACCGGCTGATTGGATCGACTTTGTTTATACCTCCAGGATGGAAAGAATAACTTCATGAGAGTTTCTGGATGTATAGAAAACATCTCACCTGTTAGCAAACACATGCTCTGTGCCACAGACTGCAGTTCCTCTAACGTCCACTTGAGGCTGGCTCCAGAAGTGAGTCAGTCTCCATAAGTCCCCATGTTCAAATGTCCAACTTCACATCTTTCCCTCCCCTCTCCTACATTGGAGCCTCCGGCAGGCACACCTCACAGATTTAAACGTCCAAATAAAGAAGAAATGACGAGGATGGCCTCCTGGATGAAGCTCCTCCAGCCTCGGCTCATCGTCATATACAAACATAAATAAACTAATACAGCTGCAGAAGATGATCCAGTGACGCATCAGGCCGACGCTGCATGTACTGAGCGCCGGTGCAGCGCGTGCTGAGTGAGTGAGACGTTTGGATCAGGGTCCGGCGCCGGCTACAGGAACGTTAAACGCTCACTAACAGATCATTCATTCATTGCTGTGTTAAGCAACGCCGCGTTCTACTTATCACAACACGAGCGAACCGATGTCGTCCAGCTCGAGTCGAGGCCGACTGGTTTGAATTATCCTGTCGATAAGTCATCCAGGAGTTCCCTCCTTTCACACGTAGAGAAGATTTTATAGGCTGAGTTCACTTCTTGGTTTTCTGGACCTCAGCTGGTGCTAGAGCAGCCTCAGAGAGTCCAGACATTTTATTTTCTACGGTTTTATACCTTTATTTTGTTTTGTTGACTTCAGTTTGACTTCTTATGTCTTTTATTTATCACTGTTTAAACTAAAGAATGTGCAGCGCTACCTCTGATCTAAAAATCAGCAAAGACGATTAAGACTGTCCACGCTCTGAATCCTGCATAACTTTCAGCCTTAATATAATGTGAACAGGTGAGTTGTATATAAATTCACCCTCAGTACAGTTGTCATGAGCGGGGAAATTAGCTACAGAGACCAAAACTGTTTTTGTACCAGGCTGTAAACATGTTTATTTCTGCTGTCTAACATGGGGACTTATGGAGACTGACTCACTTCTGGGGGCAGCCTCAGGTGGACATTTGAGGGACTGCAGCTTTTGTTGCTTCGACTTTGTAGTATTAAATCTTTTTCTTATCTTAAAAATGTTGCATAAAGACACAAACAAGCTTTTTTTAAAATGTTTTTATAGTTTCAGTCAACTTCCTGTGATCTGCTCGTTCATTCTGCTCACAGTCGACGTCCGGTTACATTTTTCCTTCGCCATAACCAAAAGAATATTTAATCACTCCCAGTACTGCAGCCGTCTTATTTAGGATTTATTTACAAGGATATCTCCAAAACACTGGAGTCTTAAATGTTGATGGGTCCTAATAAAAAAAGCAACCCAAAGATGCCTTTAGCATATGGTCCATACTGGCTTCACGCTGGAAGAGAAAGAAGCAGGAACTTAACGAGAAATGAGTCAATTCGCCGGACTCGCCTTGACCGCAGAACAAAGGCAAAGACAAGAATAAAAAACCCGAAACGTGCACCTGTGTTTCTTCTATCTGTCCGACGTGCCAGTTGTAATAAAAAACTTGAGGTCGGCTCTACGGCGAGTGCCAACACACCTTCGGCGTAAACACGAGGCGAGGCGGACGGAGCGGGCATCAAACAACAACACACCTGTCAGCCATCGCCGTGCCCGGGCGTCCCATATGAAGCTCCGACACGGCCGATGAGAGAGCGGGCGGGCGTTCCTGTCACCTTCCGTGATCCTCTCAGATCACATGTCATCCCTTCCCAATTACAGAGCCTTTATTAGGACCCGCTGCCGGCCATGACAGATGGCATACGTCAATGGTGCGACTTAAGTGGGATTTGAACCGGTGACCTTTTGGCCCGGGAGAGACCAGGCGCTTCGCTATGGCTGGCAACAATCTCCTCCACCCACCCCCCACCACCACCACCCTTTTTTCTGACACTTTGGTGAGGCAGCGAGGGCGAAGCTTGTAATTACACACACACACACACACACACACATCTGCAGCGCATGAGAAAGTGCTGTGTAAGAGTCGACTCCAGCTGTTTGCTCTACAGAGGTATTAACCTCGGCCCGGCGTGACGAGGAACTCGCTCTTTGATGGAGGTTATCAGTCTTTGTTTATGACTGTTATTGGCACTGATTGAACTGTAAAGGTTTGATGTGTGTGTGTGTGTGTGAACGCACATGTGGCTGTTAAGAGGAGAAACCGAGGGAGAGCCGCGACCTAGACTGCCTGACTCTTGACCTTTGACCTCTGACCTCTAGAGTTAAAAAGCCGTCAGAGGAAGGAGCGACCCCGGAGGAGTCTTCTAAACATCTCGGCACTCTGTTTAAAAATTCCACTTTTACACTAAATTATTAACAAATCCAACAAAGTAACAAGCCGTACTTTTCTTTTTTCTTCTCCGTTCGTAGATACAACTCTCTCTCTGACGCACGTTTTCTGGCGCGCTCTCACCAACATGAGTCAGCTGTGTTGTAAAGTGTTCAACAGTCCTCGCCGAGCGCACTAAGTCATGTCAGGGTGAGCCTGAAGAATGTTACTCCTCGGCCCTTCCTCTAAATCGTGTTCCTGGAAGTGATAGAGCGGGCCTGGTTCTGAGGCAGAGATAAACTTCAAACAGCCAGGAGGATATTACTGCCACTGATCACACACTGCAGGCCTCACACACACACACACACACTCGCGTCACAGAAAACCCTCCACCGCCATCACCGCATGTCATCCACGTGTAAATCATATTAACCATTCACCGACACGTGGGCTCTATCTGTGCATCTTTTGTCTCTGAAACATTCAAGATATCCTTTTAAAGGATTAACCGGCGCACTGTCTGTTCGGGAAGCTCGCGTTTAAGAGTCAGGATTAATGCTTGAGTCTTTTTTATCGCGCTGCGTGTCACCTGTGCTCCGTATCTGCACCGACAGCGACATAAAAAAGTCAATTTATCCTGGTAGATGATAAAAAAGCAGGCTGCTCTCCGGGCCGCGCTGATTACTGCACAAACTTTAGAACTTAGAACTCAGTGACTCCGGAGAAACTGGGTCAGATTTTATTTCAGATAGCTTTAGGCTAAAGTAGCTAATTAGCTGCTGCTAACTGAATCTTGCCGTTAGGATGCTAACAGAACGAATAACGTTACACTACCGAGCTGATTTACAGACTTTATAATGGAAAGAATGCTAAGTAGCAATCGAGGTGAAGCTAATATAACAAAGCTAACACGGCTAACACTGGAGATCCAGTTGGTTTGGAGCTAGTGCTAATGTAGCTAACGGCTAACATGACATAATGTTCACTAGTTTCTGGAAAAGGCTAACATGGCTAAGTGAAAATATAAGCTAATATTGTTGATTTCACTAGTTTCGAGATAAAGCTAATGTAGCTAACTGCTAACATTAGCTACCATTATTGTAAAGACTGCAAAGTAGCGAACCGCTAACTGTGCTTAGCTCGGTCAGCCGTAGATGTAGCTAACTGAACAGACTCAGCCGGGATGCCAGGAGCCATCAGTGTTCTACGGTCGATGCTAACGTAGCTGCAGTGCATAGCGGTGCTGTCCTACCTGTCCCCATTCACCGGGGATCCATCGAGGCGGAGGACAGCGTCCTAAACTGCAGCGCATTCGGACCGGTGGTTTGTTGTGGCTCGGGCAGTGGGCGGGAGGGAAAGTCTTGGCGAGGTCGCTGCTCTTACACAAGGCGATGCGGTGCTTGAAGCCGGGGCCACATTTAGGCGTGCACTGCAGAAAGCAGAGCAGGTGTAAGGTGTGAACATCTCGACAGGACGATGAGCTAAAGTTAGCCTCAGGATACATTCTTACCTCCGACCAATCCAGAGTGACCCACTTTGGCGGGCAGGACTGGTTGTTGCACGACTCTCGCTCGATGGGGCGGTGAGTCAGACAGTGGGTGTCCTCCAGCGTCTCCTCCTCAGCGGGGCCGATCTTCCTGATGCACAGGACCGTCCTCGTCCTTATCCCGCCGTCACACGTCTTCCCGCACTCCGACCAGTCACCGATGAACCACCTGGAGGACGGAGACACAGGTTTAAACAGAAGAGCTGAAGCTAACAGTGAGCTCTGTCTGAAAACAAGAGGTCACGGACACTCTCCATGATTATACGCCAAGTATGGAGCAAGAACCAGGAGGTGATTAGCTTAGCTTAGCATAAAGACTAGAAGTAGCATGAAACAGCTAGCGTGGCTCTCTTTAAAGTAAAAAAAAAACATCTAACAGCACAAACACATTGTGTATCATTAGATTAATCTTTACTCAAACAGTAATGGAACTATTAGACTGTTAGCTTAGCATAACTTAGCATAAGAACTAGAAGCAGCAGGAAACAGCTAGCCTGGCTCTCTCTAGTTATCCATCTAGCAGCACCTCCAAACCTCACCAACACATTGTGTGTCATTAGTTTAGTTTAGCCTGGAAGCTACTGTGTATCTTGGCTAAGCTAGCTGTGCTACGTAGTGCAAGCTAGGCTAATCGCCTACCAGATCTACCTCCATACGTAGCATCTTCAACACCTGGACAAGACGTCTTGATTTGAGCACTCCAGCATTTGTTAAAACATGAATGATGCACAAACTCTTGTTACCTGACCAGGTGGGCACCGTGCTGTGATACCCCGCTGAGCTTTTGACCCCACAGCAGATTAGCCCCAGCCTCATTCGACACCCTTTGAGTCCGTCTACAGACTCACAGAATTAATATCATAAAACTTCCGAGACAACAGCGCTCCAAACACATCCAGCCTGTGAGATATTACATCATCTGAAGGAATGTATACAGAATTAACGACGTGTTCAAACATCTGTGTTAGCTTTCATTACTGGAGCCCATAAAAAACCCGGGACGACTCTAAAACAATCGTGTTTACACGGTCTGCTTTAGTCGGCCTTTCCTGAGGCTGCAGGAGGGTGTTTGCCTTCCTAACAGACACAAATGTCAAGCGTGCACGGTAACTCAATACACACACACGCATGCATTGCAACAGCCTTCAAGCACTAATCAAAAAAAATGAGATACCACAAGTCTGCGTCCACCGAATACAGATGTGAAAATAAATAACCCACGACTGTAGTCTGAACGCATGAAAACAAATTACCACTTATACAGTAGATTTACGATACGATCAGTTTTTCTGGCTGAAGGACACCGACGCTCGGATAGTCTGAAATTAATTAACCCCGATGTATTTAATCCCACTTTTTTCCAGACATGATTGAAGTGCGTCTGCTCGCGCTTCCAGCTTACAGACATTTGGCCACCAAACACGAGTTCATATTCCACCTGTGTACGTGGATATTACCCCTGGAGGATCAGCCGAGGAAGCCAAAACAATCAAACACAGGTGGTCATTTTCAGCGCTCTAATTTTTGGCACGAGGCAGCAAAACGCTGAAAATAGTTAACATATGAAGTTATAAATCACAGCCGCTTTATTTTATTATTTTCTTCCAAACACATTTCACAAACTAGGCCTCGTTGAAGACGGATTAATATCGCCAGCCTCGTTTTTATGGGACGGGTTTTTTTTAACTTAAAACTGCTATGCTCCATATTTTTTTATATTACCGTTGGATCACATGTTTATGTGCAACAAGGAAGGTGTAGTTCAAGCAGCAAAACCTCCGTGGCAGTTTCTCAAACGTCCACCTGAGGCTGGTTTCAGAAGTGAGTCAGTCTCCATAAGTCCCCATGTTAGACAGCAGAAATAAACATGTTTACAGCCTGGTACAAAGGACAGTTTTGGTCTCTGTAGCTAATTTCCCCGTTCATGACAACTGTACTGAGGGTGAATTTATATACAACTCACCTGTTCACATTATATTAAGGCTTAAAGTTATGCAGGATTAAGAGCGCGGACGGTCTTTGCTGATTTTAGGCACCTGTTCTTTCTCTCTCTCCCCAGGTCACGTTTTAACTTCACACACTGAAATTGGGCATTCACATGGTCGACAAGATGAGGATGCTCACGGTCATTTGGGCTTTTTGATACCACCTACCGTTTGGCATTAGTGTCCACTAGTTGGAGGGGGTTCATTTAGAGACTTTCTGTGTCTCTCAGCAGTCACTCACACACAGACAGAGCACAGCTGTTGCTCTGGCCTTTTTGCTAGTGAACCGACAGTGCTAATCACCCATCATTGATCATTTCAGTAATTTATTAAACAAATATTCTGAATGTTTTCTGCTTCCAGCTGCTCAAATGTGACGATTTCTCTGTTTCACTTGAAATATTTTTGTGTTGTGACCCGCTGCTCGGGCGTAACTTTGGCGTTTTTCATGAATGTCTCACATTTTACAGACTAAATAACGGATGAATAATCGAATAAACACTTGACATTTGTTGGGTGTGTTACGTACTCTGGAGGACACGGCTCAGTGTTGCAGTCTCTCTGGTTCTCTGGAGGTTTGCTGTCTGGGTCACAGTAGTTGTTCTGCACCACCGAGTTGTCGTCCAGCCTTTTACACACCACTTCCTGCTTCTGGGAACCTGCGAGGAAAAAAGACAGACTGATCAATAAGAAGTTCGGAAGCAGCTCAGCTGATCTCACACATTTAACCCCCCCCCCCGCTTCAGGAACATGGAAGCCGGCCGGCCGGCCGCCGTGTCGAGCGTCGCGGAGATGGTATCGCTTTCAGTCTGTAGTAAATCCAGACATGTAAATTCCTGATTCTTTGCAGGATATCTTGGCAAATCACTTTTACAGAGCAGAGAGCTCTTTACTTTGGCTTCTGATGGAGAGAGCGAGGGCTACCGTATCGGTGTCACACCTCCCACTGTGTGTGTGTGTGTGTGTGTGTGTGTGTGTGTGTGTGTGTGTGTGTGTGTGTGTGTGTGTGAGAGCATGCATGTGTTTTCTGTGCATGCGTACACGCCATACCAACTCAGAAAGGGTCTGCTTGGACCCTCGCGGGACGTATCCCACAGCAGACTTGTCTGGCAGTTGTAATGAGATATGGATGTGTGTGTGTGTGTGTGTGTGTGTGTGTGTAAGTATAGAAAATCTACCCATCTGTGCACGAAGTGAAATACAGTTTGGAGGGATGGCGCGACACACGGGGGTAAAAGAGTTTCAGTTGTAAGGCTGTCAGGAGGTGTTTTTCAAAGCTTTTTATTGCACGTGTGATATATTAAACAACACTTCATGATTAGCTGAGCTGGCTGTAATGAGTGTGTGTGTGTGTGTGTGTGTGTGTTTAAATAACATTTTGCTGATTTAAAGCTCAGCACGGTCGCACACACACACGGTGGACACAAATTAGATCATTTGGATCAACAATGCAAAGGCATGTTTAAAACACTATGTGTGTGTGTGTGTGTGTGTGTGTGCTTCCCCCATCTAAGGAAGAAGAGACTCAAACTTGTGCTGCTCCGGACTTGGAAATCCTTCCTCGGAGAAAACCCACATGCTTATTCAGTCATGCTTTTACAAAATATTACAAACCCGTCCAGGCCACACTTGACAACTGGGAAGAAACACTATTTATTGTTACATGAAACCCATTGCTTTTGGGCTAAAAGGTTTGGTTTAGTCATTCTTGAGGCCATGGTCAACATTTCACTGCGGTTTCAGATTCTGGATGTTTGACTCTGCAGGACGAGCGCTGGAGAAGAAGAAGCGGCCGTATCTGTGTGCGCGGCGGCGGCGCTGGTAAACCAGAAGCTATGCGGAGCAGCTCATTCACAGAAATTACACCATATTCATTACTCCGGCTAAAATATGGAAAATATACATATTGAATTTATTAGAGGGCTGAATCTCCAGCTATAAAGTAATGATTTTGGAAAGCCATCGCAAATTATGATACTGGGTTTCCACACACACACACACACTGCTCCTCAGCGTTTGTGTAATTATTGGGTTGTGGAAGATTTACAGAATGACACACACACATGCACACACACGAGATATGAAGTATTAAATATTTGAGAAGGGTAGAAATATTCAGGAGGAATTTAAAACACCCGCAGCGTGTTATGGTATTCAACACCAAAATGCTCGGAGTGCAGAGCAGAGCTCAGCAGAAGGTCGACACGGTGGAAGAAGACGGAAAATAAACGTTAATAATGAAGACGTTTAAGGTTATGAAAGAGTTTGCACGTCAGAAAAATGTTTGAATTTCTTTAAATATGTGAAAAAAATGTAGTTTTTCTTTATTTGGCACCTGACAGACACCTGAGTGAGTCGATGCATGATTTATAAACTGAGTTTCTGCTCACCTTTCTGCTTTTATGAGCATTTTTGATTTGCACAGCATAAAAATCTGAAATTCAAAATGAAGCCATGAGACTGAACATCACGTCAGCCGGTGTTGCCAACTCCTCAGTAAGGAAAGAAGCTGAGGCCGTCCTAAAAGTCGCTAAACGACGTCATCGTCTAATTTGCATAGTTAGTCATGTGCATGTAATTGTAATGGACGCTGTAGGAGAGAGGACCAACGCTGGAGAGATAAAGGTGAGAAAAAGTGGCTACATTTGTTGCTAAGTAGCGGCTGCCACCTTGTTTTGGTCCGTTCTCCACATGAATTCAGTGCTAACTCACCTCCGGCACAGGTAGCGGAGCATTCAGACCAGGGCAGGTGGTGCCAGGAGAAGCCCACCTCGTTATCGCCACTTCCTGTTCGCTGGATGGGCACGTTGAACTTGTAGCGTATTCCCATGTTCTGCTCCTGAAGGAGGACCTGCAGAGGAAACGTGGAAAACTGAGTTAGCAAGTCAAACGTTCATCCTCCTTTTAGCTCAGTTTTGGTCTCCACCAGCTGCTCGTGGACTCTTTATGACTTAAATGCTCCAGCTGGGGTCCACTGGTGCTGAGCAACTGAGCATGCTGGAGGTTGTAAAACCAAAACAATGAGCTGAAAGAGGCTAAACAGGCGGTGAGCGGCCCGGATCAGCGAGGTTCTGGTCGGTTTGTATTAGTCTGCTGGACTCAGAGGGAGACTGAGGCAGTCGTGGTCTGCGAGCCGCAAAGGAATGGCTAGCGGTCGAGTGGCCAGTTGCTCGTCTATTCCAGTGGTGCTGTGTGGTCTGGTATTTTCAGCATTCATGTCAAGACAGAAACCGCCGAGTATTACGACAAGAAAACGCTCAGTTGCCTCACATTAACACACACACACACACGCAAACTCCTCTACAAACCGACAGACGGTCACCAAATCAAGTGTGTTTGCACTCAACCAAAACTGTTTTTTTCCAGTGTCCACATATAAATAGCTTTATAACCCCAAACCACTGGCTCGGGGTCACCTGAGGTTAACTCCCAGATGTTGAGTTTAAGTGGACTAACTGCAGAAAAAGCACAAAAGCTTCAACGATACAGTTTTAAAGTCAGATTTCAGGTGTCCGAGTGTTTGAAGAACTTTCCTCTCCCAAACTAACGTCTGTTAGTGTTTGTACCGGAGCTAGTGTTGTGTCAGAACCGGAGCCAGCAATGGAACTGAGCTCAGCAGCCTTTATGGACATAATGGCAGAGGAGAAGTGAGCGAAGAGGAGCCACTCACGGTCCAATATGCAACTTTAAAACAAGTTATTTCTTTTTTAGGCAAAGACAAAGCTCCGCCTCAACTCTCTGTGATTTACAGAGTTTCCTGATGGACAGTGAAGTAAACAGCTGACAGCTGTAGCTGCTGTTAGCTCATGTTAGCTCAGTTTGGTAGCCGGGCTGCCAGAGGAGGTTTTCACTGTGTCCATACAGGCCCAGCTCCGGTTCTGTCTGTTTTTGTGTTGAGGAGTACAATAAAACTTTAAAATAGGAATATTAAGAGGAAAAATACTTCCTTGTTGTTTTTTATAGTGAATGAATCTTCAATGAAACTTTATTTATTACCATGACAATCAGGTTTTCAGACGTAGCTCCAAGCGCCTCTAAGGACTCCGGTTCATCAGAGGGTCTCTTGTAGTGGAAGGCCGTCCCCGCGATGTCAAACTTCCTGGGCCAATCGATGGTCCACGCTCCGTTGATGTAATAATCGTCCCCTTCAGATTTCAAAGCTGAGCGATCGCAGAAAAGGAAAAGGAAAAAAACACTTTCAGAAAGCTCAAATCAAAAGCAGACAGCAACGGTAGCAATGCAATCATTTGGCGTGATGCGACTGCCGTCGTTCATCTTCATCATCATCACTCTCGGCCTCCCTGATGTCACTGACAGCTCTCTATCCCTCGGCAGTCTGAGCAGAAACACACACACGTGAAGACGTCCACGTGCAGCGACATGTACATACGTCTAATTTAAGGAGAGAGAAAGAAAACACACTTCAGGTGAAAGCCTGGACGGATCTCGTGAATACCGCTCTGTCTGGTTGTCAAAACAAGAGTTGGTCTCCAAGCACAACAGATCTGAAAATATCCACTTTCTCTGCGTTGAAACGAGGCCAAATTGAGGAGAAACGATCCAACCGGCTCGCTATCCCGTCTCTCTGGCTCGTGGTGTGCAGATTCCCCCTCTGCAGCATTTACGCAGATTAGATGAACAATAGTTTACTCCTCTTTAACATCGCAATCCCCCCTCTCAATAAATTCAATTTCAGCACATCTGGGACTGATTGTGAGCATTGTGCCTTTTGTTATTTTGCACACTGCGAGTTTATACAAGTCTTCTCTATTTTTACATTAGCTCACTTCGCTTCTTTGCTCTAATAAAACATTTGCTGACCTAAATAGCGAGGACAACGCCGCATAAGAAAAATATTATCTTTATCATCGGGGGTCACAGATGAAATTCATAACAATGTTACAAATTGCTTGGAAGGGAAAATGTAGTCCATCACAATAGCCAAAGTTGCACTCTTTAAACTTTGATATATAGACATCAGATCCCCCCGTAATCCTGGCGGACCAGGCAGCTGTCACCACCGACCTATAAATCTGACGCAGCTCTCCGGTTCAAAGTGTAACTTAAGCCCTCCATCAACACCGTCCGCTATAAATTCAACACGCTGTCACATGTCTTTCTCCCGTTAATGAAAAGACACAGGATTGGCTTAATTGAATCCGGTTGTTTGATTGTTTTGGGTCAGACGCTGCCAGTGTTGCAAATAGTTTTTGTTTAGTCTGGAACAAAGAGGACGAGTCTGGTGCCAGGATGGCCGTCACATGTGTTAAGATTCAGCAGACTCGGTTTTATGGCTTCACATTAGGCAACGGGAGATTAAACAATGGCATCTTCTAATTTGCTCTTGACAAAGACACACAAGGAAATCCCTGGAAATGTGGTTGACACAGAGCTGAACAGATAATACGAAACAGCTTGATGTCGCAAATTGCCAATTCATCACGCTGCAGTGAACTGCGAGGTCTGCTGAGGTTGATGGATTGATAGAGAAAAAAAGTCAAAGAGTCTACAGACACACCAGTGCTCCGGTAGCCGCGTTTCCATCCAAATGCATCACAGATTTTAACTGAATTTAAAATAATCTGGCAAAAGAAGACTGGCTAAGATGCCAACAAAGACAATGCAACATTCATAGAGTGTTAGCACCCTGAAAATGGCTAATTAGCTTAGCTTAACACAAAGCTGTCTTTTTCAGGTATTTTTTTCATAAACCAAAGTGGATAAATATCCTGAAGGGAACACGAATGGCTAAACCAGATTTCATGGAAATCCATTTAATCCTTGTCGAGATACTTAAAATCACAAATGTCACTTGTTGTGGTGCGAGAGGGAGAGTCACGGCATTGAGGTTAATCCTCTGAAGATCATGAATGTTTGTACAAAATGTCACTACAATCAATCCAATAGTTCATTAAAGTCATTAATTAATATTTTTGCCGTGCTGATAGCACTAGAGGAAATGTCAGGGAATTACAGAAATCATTAGGATGCATCCACTCTGGACCATGAATATCTGTACTAAATGTGTAGTGTAAATCTCATAAAGTGCGTCAGTAAGTGAGCATCATCCTCTGGGGACCATGACTATTGATACCAAATGTCATGCTAACCCATCCAATAGTTGTTGAAAAATAAAAAACAAAAATGTGAACCTTAGAGTAGCACTAGAAAGTTCAGGGGACCATCCGAGTCAGTGAGGGTCATCCTCTGGGGATCATGGAAATGTACACTGAATGTCACTACAATCCATTCAATAATTGTAAAGATATTTCACTTAAAATCACAAATCGACAGTCGACCTTGTGGCCGTGCTATGGGGAGAGTCAGGGGATCAAAGTCATTAAGATTCATCCTATTGGGACCATGATTATCTGTACCAAATCTCATGCCAATCCATCCGATAGTTTTTGAGAAATTTCCTTAAAGACAAAAAAAAATTGCATCACTATACTGTCAGAGGAAAGGTCAGGAGACCATTAAAGTCAGTGAGGTTCATCCTCTGGGGATCATGAACATTTGTATATATAATGTTGCTACAATCCATCCCATAGTTGTTGAGATATTTCAGTCTATACTGCCAATCTCCAGAGGCACCGTGGCATCAGCCCAGCTAATAAAAACAAAGCACATATTATTCTAATGATATACGCGACCTGCGTTCATCTCGAGGTCGCCACTTACCGATGTAATTCTTCGACATGGCGAGTTCTTTGATCTCGATGTGAACCGACCCCTTCGGGATCTGAACCACCTCCATGTAGCCTGAAAGACAAGGACGAGGGGTTGTTAAGGTGGTCTTCTCTCCCACTCAAACCTCCTCCCCTCCTCCTTCCTTAAATCTCCTTTCTACAAGACGTGTTTTACTGCTCGGGAGACAGAACGTTACATATCATGTTAGGTAGGAGTACGTATAGAATAAATTCCAAATCACCCAAAAAGGACAAAGCAGAAGGACAAAACAATCCCCTCCTTTTTTTACAGTCACACACACATGCACACACAGTATTTTTAGATGGTTTACTAGCCATACCATAGAAGGAGAAATATGTTTTCTCTCCCTCCTGCTCTCTATAGACGACCTCAGACTAAAGCCAACCCCGTGTCCCTATCTCTACTCCTGATTTCTTCACTCCATGATGTAATTAACGGCAAAAATATTATGTTTTGATCTATATTCTGACAACATAATTCCAAATAGCCAAAAACATATGCTGTGCCGATGGGTGACAAAGGCGAAAAATTAAAATAAAGGGCTCATTTCCATGAGTGATTATCGCCCTGGCTTCAGAGATGTGTTGGCTTTTGGACTAAAGTTGCGTTGCCAAAAGGATGATGAGTTACTTTGTTTTCCTCACAATCATCTCCGGTGACTTCAAGTTTGTCACATGTGGTCACCAAACCAAAACACACCATCTCCGCTCGTCCTCTAAACACAGAGTGAATCAAGTGAGCCTGAAAGCTGCTGGATGATGTGTCCGACAGAAAACCTGAGGTGACGGCGTCCAAAGAGCAACGCCTGGAGTCAACCAGAGGGCAACCTCCAAGGCGGCTGTGAAGCGAAGCTTCAAAGGCTGGCTCCAGAAGTGTTCAAATGGCCAACTTCACAGCAGAAATCAACATGTTTACAGCCTGGTACAAAGAGTACAACACAGTCTGTGGTTCTTACCTCCTCTGGGTAGAGACTCGTTGAAGAGTCCCTCCGTTGCCTCGCAGGTGCTGCCGTCCCCTCCGCAAACACGGCATCGATCTTCTTTAGCGTCAGAGCTCAGGATGTTGTCGCAGCCAACGTGCTTTGAAGCCAACGGAGCAAAAGTTTCAGGAATTAGCACAATTTTACGGTAAAAACACGAGTTTGGTCTCATTCAGCAGCTTCGTGGTCTTTAAAGGAACGGATTCATGTTTTGGGGAAATATGTTGATTCGCTTTCTCTCAGAGAATAAGACAAGAAGATCGTTAATTAGCTCCAGTCTGGGCGCTTTTTTCAAAGGATTCGTGGCATCCTTGGGAGGGTAGAGTGAGGCGAGGCATATTCAGTTGGTTGCAATCTGCAGCTAGATGTCACTAAATCCTACACGCTGGACCTTTAAGATGCTCCCTCGAGCACCAAATGCGCATTAATCCGCTGCTGAAAGTAGTCCCCTAACAGAGTCGTCATTTCCTCCAGGTAAGGTTGAACATATTCAGAAGAAACCAAAGCTATGAGAGTCATCAACTGCTGAGGGACAAACACGTTGTTGGTTTTGCTGTTCTCGTGGACAGAAACATAGAATATAACGTCAGGCTGATGCTCGGCGCTGTAATCGATTTGAACTTGGCAGGTTTTTACGTATAAAACTTGAGACGTCATAAAACACGATGAGTGTTTAAACCAGCCAGTGTAACAGATAATGTGTTGGCATCAAACAGATTTTAACATGCAGGCCGTATGGAGCCCATTAAATCTTTATCTGTGCTCAATTTGCAGTGATTGCTTCATCGTTAGTCGATTGGTAATGCCTCGGAGGAACGTCGGCTCTCAGCACATTTTGATTGGAGGTTTGTGTTTTCATCCTTTTTTCAGCAGTGTATGAACTCATTAGAGCGTCTGCAGCATTAAAATATTTATGTCTACGGTCAGAGCTATGAAACACGTGAAGAAGAAGTTTATGGATATTTTTTAACCCATTTTACATCACAAGTATAAATTTACTTCCACGTACAAGGTGCACTTTCACTCACTTATTGAAACTTACGCTGCAAAATAGAAACACAAAGAAGTTTAATTTGGTTCGTGTCCGATGGTTGAGCGACGTGGACAGTGCATGAGAGCGAGCGAGCACCGGCCTCGAGTCGGCTGATCAGAGAAAATAAAAGTTACGCTCAACACAAACAGACACAGCTCCACATGATCCCGTCTGAACGTACTCTTAGCCAAACATTTTATGGACCAAAACAATCAATCAGCCAATCAGGAAACGGCCTGAAGGTTAATACATCATGTGAGTAATTGTTGGTTGCAGCTGTAGACTAAACAGGGAGTGAGTCCAGACTCAGTTGAGGCCTCTAAACTGTGTGATAACAGCTTTATCAACTGTGTGTTAACGCTGTGTGACAATGCTACTGGGAGGGTCGCTGCTATCGCCGACACTTCCACTCGTCCTTTGGATCTTTCTGCTCTCTATCGCTGTCTTTCTGTCTTTGTCTCTGCAGCACCTGCAAACAGCATAGCAGTTTTGAGTGTTTCTGAAAGCTTTCCAAGCAGACAGTGTTCTGGAGATTTATCACAGTGTGGCAGCGAACCCGGCGAGCCAGCCTCAGGAATAAAACCGACACGCTGGACTCGGACTGGAAATAAACCTGCAAGTGCTCCTTTTCGGTCGGGAATATTCCACCTCTGAAGAGCTCTCTTCCCATTAAAACACACACACCATGTTGTGTTTTTATATTAGAATCAGAGTAATGTTGTTGGCACGGCCGGCCGAGCGGTCCATGCCAAACAGGAATCAAATTGTACGGTCAGGTGGAAGTCAAAGCAAATACTTAAAGCGAGCAAACCAAAAAGTTATTTCAGCTGCATCTCAGAAAACACACAAAAAAACCTCCTCTCATCTCCACACACACACACACACACACACTGTACAAAAATGATTTATGCTCGTGAAAACAAAGACGGCACTGACTGCCAAGTCCTTTCAATAAAATGTTATTAAATCAGCCTTTTTTTCCAAATAAATATAAAATCATTATTCAATCAAAACAATGATTTTTGTGTTTTATTTATCACACAACAAACCCGCTCGAGGCTGCAGAGCGCTGATAAGACTCAATGCCAGTCGTTCCAACACAATCAGCCACAATCAGCAACTCAAAGACTTGATTGTTCTTCGCTAGGGTTTTTTTTTGTGCTTTGGCAGTCGCGTTTATGCAATCAGTATCTGGCAAACTGTGTCGCCGGAGATAAAAACTCAGCATGGAGGCTGAAGGAACTCTTCTTAGGTCAACTGATGTGGAGCTAGAACATGTCACTCCGTCGCAAGAGCCCGCTGAGGCTGACGTCACACTGTCGTGTGTTATTAGAATACACCAAAAACTGCAGTTCCTCTAACGTCCACCTGAGGCTGGCTCCAGAAGTGAGTCAGTCTCCATAAGTCCCCATGTTAGACAGCAGAAATAAACATGTTTACAGCCTGGTACAAAAACAGTTTTGGTCTCTGTAGCTAATTTCCCCGTTCATGACAACTGTACTGAGGGTGAATTTATATACAACTCACCTGTTCACATTATATTAAGGCTTAAAGTTATGCAGGATTAAGAGCGGGGACTCGTCTTAGGTCCATTTTTCTCATAAAATAATCAGTTAAATAAAACAATCATCTCTTTTATGAAAATCTAAGAATAAAGAATGAAAACTGAACGTGGACACTTTGCCGGTCTGTTAAAACAAACATAACCGCTGTGAAACAATCAGGAAATAACTTTTTATTTCTCTGATCGCCGACTTTATCGAGATCATTGCTCGCTCACTCTCATTCAGTGTCTGTGTCGCTCAACCCGCTGCCTATAAAACCAAACTGAACTTCTCTGCAGCGTAAGTTTCAGATTTAGAAGCTGCTTCGTGAAACAAAGTCAGAACACGACAGGTCGAGGATCAGAGGTTAGATCAGGTCTCAGTTTCACCCCTGCAGTGACACTGCTGCAACCAAAACCTGCGATTTCATGTCTGAATGCGGCCTAAGACAAAGACAAACATCTGCTCCACCCTTACCTTACACTCTCCGTTGATGCAAATGTCCAGAGAGTCGGCCTGACATCTGGTGCCGTCTATGACCGCAGGAGAGCGCTCGGTGTAGAAGTTGTAGCCCTCTGCCAGGCAGTTCAACGCGCAGGGCTTCACACCACCTGCGTTACACAGAAACACACAGAGGAGGACGTTACACACACGTCATGACCTGAACGCCAACTGACCAGCTCGAGAGATAAAAGATAAACAACACATGGAGAGCGGCGCACACTTGCGTCGTCCCTGGGCTCCGCAGCCAGCTCTGGGATCTCCTCTCCACTTGTTGACAATAATAATCATGCAGAGGAAAGTCAGCGGCGCTCAGATCTCAAACCCCCCGAGCCTGACGTCACCGCAAAACGCTGACACCAACCGAGACAGCGCCGGCTGCCAACAACAATTACACTGACGCAGGTTATCTGCTGTTTTTACATGACGGCTCCCAGCACGGGGAACACGAGTCAGGAGGTGATGGATTTGACAAAACAGACCCCCGTGATAAAAGAGATCTAACTTAAACTCTTCCATCTCTCAAAGAAAATAAAAGCAGTGTTTACATGCTTCAAACTTTTATCACTATTTCTTGTGTTTTTAGTTAAGTGGATGTTTTCCATGATCTGACATCAAGGAGAAAACTTAGGGGGAGAATGACACGAGGCCTGTACTCCTCAACTCCTGCCAATAACTTTGATACAGTACAACAGCACTTCCACCCATTCTGGCTCAGCGAGATAAGTGTCGATCCAGAAGAAACCGAAGAGAAAGAATGAGCTCCGGTCTTTCTTCTGGGAGAGTCTCGACGTGAAATGTGTCAAGACGTCTGTCTGCGACGTGAAAATCACAGGGAGGCCGGACGAGCAGCAGATCCCGAAGAGCAGCAAGGGTCTTCAAACACGCAGCAGGAATCTGAAGAATTCTCAAAGCCATCAAAGAGACTTCCACCTTTTTTGGCTGTTTTAACTGCAGAAGGCAGGCCGGCCTGCACACTGTCATTTCTGACGCTAAAGGGATGACAGCTCGACGCAATGTGTGAAATACTGCATCAGCTATTAGCGAGTTCAACTTTACCCTAGTCAATAGCACAAATGTTTAATAAATGAGGACTGATGTATCAGTAAATTAAAGCCGGTTGCACCACGTGAGCTAGTTATTAGTTATTGCTAAATATTTACACACTAACTTAAGGAGCTAATGTTAGCGTGCTAGCATATGATCTGTTTAGATTGTTATGGTCAAACGTTAACAAAAATTATTACATATACATACACATGATAGATTTTTATACAAGTTTATTAATTTCGGCAGTTATGTTCCCTATTTGATTGCTGTTGTTTCCTTGCTAACACCTTTACTCGCTAACTGAAAGAGCTAACGCAAGCTTGCTAGCATAAGACCTGTTAGATTGAGTAAATATAGTCAAACTTCTTAAAAACGATGTAAACTGAGAATTATAATTTACTAAAATGATTTCATACACATGATGATGATACATAATTTATTAATTTGGGGAGTTATGTTACAGCTACGGTAACTTCTTGCGGTAACGCCTTTACTAGCTAACTGAAGGCGCTAACGTTAGCCTGCTAGCACATAACAAGTTTAGACTGAGTAAATATGTCGACATCTGATCCTACACTTGGTCAAACTTTTGAAAAATGATTGAAAAGATTTTAAATTATCATTCATAAAGCTTACATAATATACCTCAAATTAGAAAATGTAATAATGTCTGACTCAACTAGCTATCATCAGTTACATTAGCTTATATACACACATTTTCAGACTACAAACATGGCGGCGGCCGGAGCCGCCAGACGTCAAGCCTGTGGGTGACGCCACGGATACAACACGGATTCTTTATAGTGTCAATGATGAACTGAACTCACCACCGGTGTAAGGCTTCCAGTTGTAGTACTTCCCACGGAAAGGCATGCTGTCAAAGTCGGCGCACTGCTTCTCTCGGAAATCACGAGACCCAGCAGGACAGGCCTGCAAAAAGAAGTGTATATATTAGAGCGTGTATTATTTGCTTCAAAGACTTTACCAGCAGAGTCTTAGACCAGTTTTATCCCTTTAAAAGACGCATGCTCATCAGATAAATCAAACATCACAAAGAGCTGCATGAAGCTTTGCCGTCCATAAAGCTTAATGTTTGTGATATAGATGTCATGGTGCCTGGAAACTGTTGTTTTCTTTTGTTTGTTATTAACGTAATAAAAGTTAAGTATTACAAACAAAACTTTATTGAGTTGTGTAATCTATCACAGTGAGTATCGAGTAATGCAACACAGACTTTTCTAATCAGCTCACTATGAAACTGCATGATGAATTATACAAGTTTTAAGGGTCTGCCAACTGATTTCTTTTAATGCCGCACTCAAATGAATGGAAACCAGTTCATAACTGGAACAATGGGATAAAAAAAACATCCATAAATCCACAAATCTGTGGCATGCATTCATAAAAACTGATGATTTCAAGGAGCTAAAGCTAAGTTCTGCAGACGCAGGCTAGCGTTCGGGTGAGTGAATCTTGTGCAATGAGTATTTCTTTAATTTGCACAGACATCATCGCGGATAAAGTCTGCACAAGATGTCACATTTTATTTTCAGACACTAAAACAGACTTGTTTCTTGGAAGTCCTAATTGAGAACCGTGTGTTTTGCGTTTGCTTTGTTTTCATGTGTTGCTCCAGTAAGAAAAAAAAGTGGAAAGAAACACTTTATTGGTGTGAAAAGGTCCTTAGAAACCCCAAAACACTCTCCCCCGGGGCAAATAAAAGCTCTTAGGTCAAAGCTGTATTTCACATGCTGAAAGTGTTCCACGTTGGAGTGGACCGTAGGGAAGGCTGAGCCACTTTCATTACCACTCAAGTGTTTTGCCAATATAGCAGCTTTAAACTTTGCACATCAAACATGCAGATTGAGTCAGAAGAGACAGAATAATATTTTTACAAGTGTGTGCTGAAATGACAACACGGAGGCCAAACGCGAATTTACACGTGCCAACATGTGCTCGAAGGAGGAGAGTGCATCAAAACGTTCCACTGAAAAGATTATTTCAGTATCGATGAACCTGTTGATTCATCGATTAATCAGGGCGACGAGGAGCAGTTCAAAACCCAACCAGGAAGTCTACACAGTGTCTTCACAGTTACACAACTGGAACCAGATGTTGTTGATTGACTAATCAACCAGTATCACACATTGCTGTGTATTTATGTGACATCTCCGGTCTCTAGAGTTCAAGTTGACCTCCAAGTTAAAGGTGGTTTTACATGAATAGGTCAGTTACCAAAAATGCAGATTACAACACAACCTGTGAAATCAGATTTATGTCATCTCCTGTGGCTGTTTGTCAAATCTGACAAAATTCACTTTAGGAATGTTTGTTTGGGCTGAGAAACAACAAATTCTGCTGTATGCTGACGACACCGCTCTTACATCGGGGCGGCAGTAGGAACCGGAGGGTGGCTGGTTCAAGTCCAGTATGGACCAAAGTATGGAAGGTGGACTGGACCTTGACCAAGGCCCATCACTCCACTTCTTTGATTTGTTGTTGACTGGCACACCGCGTTGGTTCCAGACTGAAATATCTAAACAACGACTGGATGCACTGACAAGACATTTGGTCCAGGTGTCGATGGAACCCAGACCATGAATCTTAATGACTTTTTGTCTAGCGCCACCATGAGGTTGACATCTAATCAGTGCTGTCGTCAAGACCAAGTGTATCGAGCCAGATGAAGTGGTCTTGAGACCAGTCTCGCAGTCTCGAGTACTGCGTTTGTTGTTCTGAGTGATAAACAGACGGATTGTTCATGTCGCCTTCCGGATAATTTGCAACAACTTTGATGACCATCAGGACCAGGCCAAAAACTTCTCCAGCTCTTTGGTTTATAGTTTATGACATCTTATGTTAGCATGCTAAGACGCTAAACAAAGATGGTCAACATCATGATAAACATTGGCGTGCTAGCATGTTAGCATTTAGCCCAGTAGCTACTCTTGGTTAATCTAGTTAGTCAGAATATCTAACCCTAACGGGCTTACGTCCAATCAGAAGTTACTTCTTCCATGCTAATGCTAACAGCACCCACAGGACCGACGCATAGTAGCAACAGGAAGGGAGGGAGGCGGCATTACCAAATAATATCTGACCGCTGGATATAAACATCAATTTATTCAGTGAGTGTGTGTGAGTATTTGTCATTGTAGCTACATCTGGTGCGCACACACACACACATTTCCCTGGACAAGGTGTGGTCAGTGTGATGAAATAGCGGTTAGGGATGTTGTTTGTTTTCCAAAGAAAACACTCAGCGGTCGCTTTCAGCTGTTATTTTTAAAGACTTGCGGTTAAGCGTCCACCAGGGCCTCTATAACTATTTCAATTTTCACCTTGTGAAAAAAAAAAAAAAAGCCCACCTAGAAATAGTTGAACAGAGATCTCGACTCGCAGCCATGTTAAATATTTGTTTAAAGCTTTGCTCCAAACCTACAAAAAAAAAAAAAAAAACGCACCCTGTGAATTTGCTTTTCGTGGAATACGCTCTGAGACCGGCATCATCGCTTGACTCAAGCGAAATGTCACAAACAATATGTGAACTATTAAGTGACAAAGAGAGACGAATAAACCCAAAGTTGCCGGGGGAATATTGAATGACCGCCTGTGTGTGTGTGTGTGTGTGCTCTGGTTCCAGGAAGAAAACATGTCAGACAGCTTAAGAAGTCGGCGCGATGCTGCCTAACTAACATGCTCCTTATGAAGCCCCTTTTTCCTAAGATAACATGTTCGGCGGTCGTGTGCTGTGACAGGACGAATCCAGACCGACCGTCTCGAGAACATCCATCAGAGGCCCGGCTCAGGATCCGAGCCGCTTTGTGTACTTTGTACCTAAAAAACATGGAGGCAAAGAAATAAAAGACAAACTCACGTCGGTGTTACAAGATCTGTAACGTTTCCTCTCCCCGAGACAGTACTTGCCTCCTCCGGCCGGGCTGAGAGACACAGGAGAGAGGTGAGTGAGACATCGTCGACAGGTCACGTCGATAAATTACAACCATAAAAGAATCAAACACAGAGGATCTTTTTGGTGAAGCTTGAAGTGAGCGACTCACTGGTGAATGCACGAAGCAGTTCCCTTAAAAAAAGTCTCTGCCAGAAGACAAAGTGTGTTTGTGTGTGTGAGCGTGTGTGTGTGTGCCAGGGGTTCATTCATGAAATCCAAGCCGCTCTAAGAGCTCTTAAGTGTGACATGCCATTTAGATCTGGGAGAGAGACTCCTTGTCTGCTCCTTCGCTTCACGTCTTACAACGTCGACTCCTTATTATCTGGTCTCACCTTCACCTCCAGTGAGACGGGCTCTGTAATGAATGTGTTCGAGGCCGTCCTGGCTGTGTTTTCTCTTCCTCCCTCCCTCCTCTTTGCGCTGATGCCTGAGCAGCAGCGATCACCTTACACAGGTGTTCCACATTATGCCGGTGCCTTCTCCTCCCTTCCTCCCTCCCTCCTCTCTTTTTCCTTCCCTCCGCTTCACGCTGGCTCTCTCTCCCGTCTTCCCATGACGTGTTTGACGTAATATCTAGCCTCCAAAAAACAAAAGGAATGCAACGCTGGAAGAGAGATAAAGATCCCAAACGTCTACTTGCCAGACGAAGATGCACTGGACAATGATTTGTCTAGTGAGGACACACGAGAGGCCTACACAGGACTATAACCTGCAGGAGACGACGAGCTGCAGCTTAACTGGTTGCACATGCAGCAGACAGACTCGGAGATCTTTTTCTTCCAGATGAAAAGCTGAATTTATAAGTAACAAACAAAACTTTACTCAGACATACTGTAACGGGGGGAACGAGTACGAAAGCTTCATCAACCCGACAACGTCAAAGTTACTGGTCAGAGTTTATTGAACTGAATCAAGTGTTTGTTGAAAAGTCTGATCAATAAATGAATTCATCACCTGGCCATCACTGCACTGTCTGTTACACTCTCCATGGGTTATAATGCATTATGAACACTTGTTATGACAATCATAAAGCTCCTTGCTTGATCACTGCCCAAAAAACGTGAGCAACAGTTATGAAGTGTGAAACTGAGTCACTATAAAAGGCTTTATAATGTATATAACCCTTTATGAGCACTTATAACTATATGTATTACTAAAGGCACAGTATAATGCATTATAAACATAGGTACATTGTAAATATTTACGACCTGTAATAACTCTAAGTGTACGACTAAGTATGTTTATAATGCATTATAGACACAGGCCTCATAATGTGTATTGTTATAATGAGTTATGAATATTTATGACTGCTTATAACTGTAATTACACAATGCTATAAGCACATTGTAATGCTTTATAAACGTGGTTAAGCAATCACATACAGCCGTTCGAATTATTTGATTATTAATTTGACCATCTCTGCTCCCACCGGGACATAACACACATCCACACATCTGCACAACACACACACACAAACACACACCTGTAGGCAGGACCTGGATGTGTGTGTTCAGCTTGCTGTGGCTTACTTTGCCTACTTACGCTGGGCTGTCACAGTGCCTCATGGAGGAGGACACACCGCCCCCACAGGTCCTGCTGCACTCCCCCCACATCGACCAGGGACCCCAGCCTCCGTCTGCGCTCTGAGGCCAGGTACCGAACGCCACACACTCCCCCTGATAGCACCACTGACCGGGGAGGAGCAGAAAACACGGACACGGAGCGGTTATTGTGGAGCTGAATCACTTCTTTACAACAAAAAGACACATTAACGATTGCTTTAGTCTTCAGTCGGAGCGAGACTCACAATAATATGCAACTTATCACAACGCTGAATTTTTAAGTGTCAGTTTTATGGTTTTCCAAGTTATTAGTTCACTATAAATTTATGTGCATCTGTGTATAGTGAAATGTAGACTATACAGACTGTGAGTGATGGCGTTCAGTAACACGTCCTCTCTCTTCTGTCTCACTTTAAAAACACACTAACTGTGATTACACGATTACTCACCCCATCATCTAATTTCCACATTAGTCCCGTTCCCACCTGACATTTTACACTCTGTAACCAGGTTTCCACTTTGTTGAGGTTCTTGTTTGTGTGACTCGAGTCAGCTTGTGTCCTTTTTCTTATTAAAGGTAAAGTTCAGCTATACTATGTTGGTTTAATGTTTGAGTGCTGTGAGGTTTTCAGGGTGGACGGCACGGTGTGGCGTTCAGGTGTGATTTAAGCCTCGTGCTAAGCTCTTCAGACAGAGGACGGCTCTTTGTCTCGTCAAATTGTGTCAGTAGGTTAAGAACCTGCAGAGAGACAGTCAAGGTGAGGGCTACGTCGGGCCACTGTCCTCTTTCTCTGACTTATTCATTCACCCCCTGAGACGCTGTCTAAACAAGATTAACGGGAGAGATCAGGACACGGGAGGAAGATCTGCCCGTCCGAGGCCGGGCGGAGGAGTCTGCTTTCCACGTCAGAGTGGAGTAAAAACATGAAAAGTCCTGTCTGTCGGTCAGTTTCGGTCTCTCCTCCACCCCCTCTCTCCCTGCTCCTGTTGGAAGGGCCTCTCTCCATTACATGCTGGGTGAGAAATGGCTGACATTCATATTCCTTTGAAGCCGTCCCCCGGCAGGGGCAGACTGGCTCTCCTAAAGCTGCTCCGAAAGCTGTTCCAAAGCCCCCCGGGCTCAACCTGGGGCCCCCTGTGTTGTCCAGGACCCTGTCCGTGGGCCCCGGTCCTCAAAGGCTCCACTGAGCTAACGGTAATCACGGGTGACAGCTCGTGACACTCTCCCATTCTTCCCTTTTAGACCTCGGACCATCCGGTGACAATGGCCGCCGTAATCCATGTTAAAACTGTCTCCTCTAACCTGGCTGGCATCAACAGCGGGCCGATGACCTAAAGCTTGGCCTGCTTGAATGTGTGTGTAGCTAAGTAAGTGTGTGTGTGTGTGTGTGGTAGTACCCATTGCATGAGTGAACACTAGCTCTTTCCAGAGTTAGCTGAGGCTAATTTCTGCACACCGAGGAGGGAAGCTCTCTCGCTCACTCTCTTGTGATGTCTGCAGCAGTCATGCAGAGAGTTCCAGAAATATAACGGAGGAGAAAGTTTCATTTGTGACGCTCATCATCTCTACCAGAGATAAAGTCTCAGCTAGTCTGGATGATGTTCAGATTTTACAAGACTTTACACAGGCAGGTAGGGTTCATCCTCTGGGCACCATGAATGTCTAATGCTCCCAATGAGCCCATATGCTCGTTCACACCGCCAGTTATGTCAAAATGCAGCTTGGGTGGTGGCGTGTTGAACAGCGGACACTTCTCTAAGTTGTACATATGTTTTATATTTACATTTTTAAATGTTGGTGCTAACACTCCACATGGCTGCACGAAGAAGTGGAACAGTTGTACTTGAATTGAGGACAACGCTGCTGAGTACACAGAGTACTACACAGACGTGGAGACCAAGAGCTAATATTTTCTCAGTAAACTTTACGTCAAATGTTGTATTCAACTTCTCCGGTAAGTTTACAGAGGTATACTCCAATGCTGATGTTGCACAGGAAGTTAAAACTTTGGTGGCAACCTGTCACTGAGCTAACGTGTACCGTGAAAAGGCCTCCATCTAACGCTTCAGTTGTCACCCGGTCTCTAGAGAAAGTGTGTTTGTTTGCAGATGACTTACCCCTTTCTCGATGCTGCCGGTCTGGCACAGAGTCCCCTCTGCAGCAGGGATACTGTTAGTTACACAGCGGTTGCTTTTGCTAAGGCACCAGAGCTCTCTACACACTTCCTAGGAAAGAAGGCAAAAGCAAGTTGGTCAGAATAAATCAACTCAGCAGGCTCGTGTGGGTTGGACTGTTGAATTAAGGGTGAGAATGATTTATCAGTAGCCTTTGGTGGTTTTCCTCTCAGTGTTTTTCTTCTGACGGCACAAAAAATCTATAAATCTGCACAACGATTCCAAATCAAATCGAGAGAGAGGATGAGACGAGCTGATGAGACCACATCAAGACGAGCTTCAAGAGAGCCCATATGCTTTGGATCACGGCGCATCTTGAGCAATACGCCGAGGGTCACCGGGTGCTGTTAATGTTCTCTTATGAGAAATGAAGAGTCAGCTGGATCAACACCATGACTAACGTTTGCTCACGTTCAACCTTGCGGACCACATGGGACCGTGACATCAGTTCAAGAAATCCAATTTCATCTTCTTAGGGGAAATCAAGAGTGAGCAATAGGCCTCCCAAGTCTTAGATAAAGACTTGTAAGGCCGAACAAATATCTTTAGTATTACCGAGCAGTCTGAGTAAACATCATATCTCCATCTTCTCCTCCTCACTCCTCAGTCCAGAACATGAGGAGAATCCATTTGGATGACTAAGAGGAGGGAGTGTAGATGGAGATAGAGGGTAGACAGCACTAAGTTGCCCCCCAAATAAATAAAACCATAAAGTGAACATATGTTACAAGGACAGATCTGCACAACCTTGCATTAGATTTCCCATTAAACCGACCCGGGGTCTCCTCGCGTCTCCACTTCAAAGGCTTTTTTTACAGGACAATTGTGTACGGGCAGAAGAGCAGCCCCATGAAAAAGAGTTACGATCGGGCGCATAGATTCTGACCCCGGGGGTCAGTAAATATGCCACGGGGGGCCCTGCAGCTCCCTGAGCCTATCCAGATTAAATAAAGCAGCAAACTGCCACTCTCTCTGGTTGCAGCGACTCCCAACTACACCCTCCCTCCCACCTCCGCCGCCGCCGCCAGCTGGTTTCAATAAGCCGCCCCGCTGCTACGTTCACTATCTCGGCCCCTCTGCTAAAAGGTCAGCGTCCGGGGGACGTTTAACGAAGGTGGATGTGGATGTGCCTGATGGATTTACGCTAAGAGAGAACAAGCCGGCGAGGGGGGGGGGGGGGGCGCTCGGTAATATAGTCATCAAAGGTTGTTTGTTTTTCATACCTTCAGCTCCCAGCGTCTCGTAAACACTGTTGTTTGCCCGGGTGGCTTTGAGCGCTAAGGAGTGGGAAGTAGTCACTGAAACCAAAGTATCGCTATAAATTACCCCCGACGACTTCCTCCCTCGACGTCTGTGTAACTTTTCCCAACCTCTGACGGTCTCACGCTGTGATTTAAAGCCTGTGATACCGCCCGGCCCAGCCGGTTCTGAAAGGTATCGTCGACCATATTCGGTGAAATATCGCTCCGCGTCAACGGTTCACAACCCCGTCTGGTAATGACCCCTAAATACAAAGTCAGGTTGATTTGTGTCGTGTTTGCAGTTCATCTGAAGGGTGACTTACTTCTGCTTCGTAGATCGTTTAAAGAGATTCGAGCCAATGTTGCCAGATCTGATTGACGGCTCCAATAAGAGCCTCAAACCCACCAAGTCATTGATTATATTATTATATTCAATATCTTTACACATTAAACATATTCACTTACATGATCAGTTGCACTAATTTAAACAATTAATTTAAAATTTACCACAAAAGTGCAACCAAATATTAAATTAAAGAGGGAAAGCAGTAAAAACAACCATTAGCTAAATGCTAACATTAGCAAGTATAATGTTTGCTATAATGCAATTTAAATTTTGACCTTATAATCAAGCTAACTTGATCATGGTGGTGTTAGCAAGCGGCTAGCATGGCTGTGAAGTGAAGCCAACAGAGTGAGTCAGTCTCCATAAGTCCCCATGTTAGACAGCAGAAATAAACATGTTTACAGCCTGGTACAAAAACAGTTTTGGTCTCTGTAGCTAATTTCCCTGTTCATGACAACTGTACTGTAGCTATTAAGCTAACAAGAAGCCAAAAGAAGGTAAAAGAAAGCTAACAATAAGCTAACTCTGAGCTAAAACAAGCTAACAACAAGCTAACTCTGAGCTAAAACAAGCTAACAACAATCCAAAACAAGCTAAAACAAGCTAACAACAATCCAAAACAAGCTAAAACAAGCTAACAACAAGCCATATCAAACCTAATAAACACATTAAAGTTATGCAGGATTAAGAGCGTGGACACTTTGATTGACAGGTGGGTGTGGTTACAGATGGTTTGAGCAACCAGGCGTCATTCAGCCACACTAACGGCTCTTCAGAAACCTGTGGGTGACGTCACGGAGACTGTGTCCATGCTTTACACAGTCTATGAGTGTCAGCGTCCCGTTGTCGGGTTCTGCATTGCAAAGTTGAGCCCAGTTGAGCGGGACACGAGCGGGTCATGTGTGGTGCTAAATCTCCGTCCCGTCCTGACGACGAATGAACATCGTTCAGATTTGTGGCCAAGATTTTGAGACTTAACAAATCATTTTGTTATCTCTCGGCCTGTTCCACAAAGTGAATTATTAAGACTACAATGCGTTTGTGACATTATTTATCGCAATATCAGAGATAAACTTTGATACGCTCTGACTAAACCTCCCTTCCTTTCCCATCCGCCGCTCTTCTGGATTCTTGATTCATCCAAATGTGGAAAAGTTCAATAAGTTATGGCTTCGGGGGGAAACCAGACTCTTCCATTCATTAGACCTTTTATCCATTTCTGTGGTCACGTCTGTCCTGTAAGCAGTCGCAGAGGGCATCTCTTTCACAGATGGCTGCATGAAATAGATCTTATTGTCAGACGAAAAAACTCCAATCTATGCTCTCTGTTGAATCAGCGCTGGAATCCAATCCGCTCATAAATGTGTGTCTTTCATGCTGATCTAAAACCACAATTATGAGCTTAAGAGCCAAAATAACAGGGCTTGATTTTGGGGCCTGTTATAATCTGCTGTCAGATATTTCTTTCAATGAAATGAAATAACTCTATGATCTCAGCTAATCTCTGTCCTCCATCGTGCGGCCAAATATTTATGTAACGCAACAACAATATCACGTTATTGTTCGTTAAATCTTTGAGGATTGTTCCTCGTCTTTCACTGCCCGCGTGTCGCCTCATGTGCCGAGGTTTTTCTCATTACGGCGGAGGCTGAACGGTTATCATCGCGGACGATGAGAGGAGTGCCGACTTCGATCCTTCATCTCTTTGTCCGCGAAGTTTAGAGATTAAAAAGAAGAATAAGGCGACGTGTGGAAAGACAATTTAAAAAAAACAAAACGATTATCTTCATCGCAGGTTTGAAGAGAGCGACCCCGGTGAGGCCTAACATGCTGTACGTGTACGTCAACACCTGAAATTAAACATGAAAATGGAGTTTATTTCTGTTAGCTGCAAGGATCCACGCTACAATCACAAAACACAACGAAGGGGGAGTAAAAAGGACGGCCGCCACGGACGGAGGAGACGTGACGTCGTTTAAATAAAGTATAAAATATAATATAACGTTCAGGCGGCTACAGAAGAGAGTCCATTCTTATGATTCTTACGATATTTAACCGTATCATCGCTTGGTTGATTAAAATGTCAGAAAACTGCATGAATGTCGTCATAAAGTTCCTAAAAAGTTCAAGGTGATGTCTTTGAAGTCCAACAAACGGTCCAAAGCCCCAAAATCATAAATTTCCTGAAGCAAATCCACAGAAAAATGTTTTGCTTGTGGATGCTTTGGAGGGCGTATTTTTTGGACAATATTTGATGTGATGTGCTGCTGTAAGCTCGATAATTAACATCCTTTGTGTGTGAGGTCAGTGAGCAGTGAAGGATGCTGGTTTCTTACCCCATACTTGCATTGGCGTGACGAGGCTCCGTACTGGAAGCGACACTGCTCGTCTGCATCGTACACCTGCCCCGGGGCCACTGTTGGGTACAGGAAGTCTCGTTTCAGAGGTTCATTGTCCAGACACGTCCCCCGACCTGAGCTGTCAAAAAGACAAACCTACAATAGGATTGTTTCTTACACAAAGAAACCTTTCTACACGTGGCGTTGGTTAGAAAAGCCCCATCATCTTCTCGTGTTGTTTCATTTAATTTTACCATTGTAGCTTGTCAAAGATCTCGAATGACATGTAGTTAATGTTACACATCAACACCTCCTCATTAAAGAGAGCGTCGAAAGCACCAGAGGCTAAAAGGGGGCCGGCCCCCGGCCCTCCTCTCTCTGATTATACGGCTCTGCGCTCCGCGACTCTGCGCGTCGCCTCTTATAGTGAATCCACAGAGGAGCCGATGAAATAACAGAGCACGGAGGGGAAGGAGGAGAAAAATCTGTGAGCGAGCCAAGGGTCATATGTCCAGGCACTCGGATTATGTTTAGTCTGTTTTGTCAGATAGAAATATGTGAGCTCACAATGAACTCGCAGGGAAACACACACACACATTCACACCACACACACACACAGGCTGCGTTTTATTCTGAAAAATGCTTCGTCCAAAGAGCTCGCAGTGTTTCTGAGACACGAAAATCACACGAGTAAACAAACAAAAGAGACATATTTCACTGTGAGCGCTCTCTTCTCTCCCTGACTCAGGCAGAAATATCACTACAACTATTTACTATAAACGCTGAGCGCCTTCCAGCTGCGGCAGCTGCAACACCAAGTGGAATTCCTCCCATCCCTCGAAAGGAAAAGTTGGGCCCGGTGACAACAATAATGTCGAGCTCGGGCTTGAAGGGGTCGAGCTGAATTACAGGAGGAGAGGATTGAGACTGAAGAGTGGAACGACACAAACGTATGTTTGCCGACCAGATTCTGAGACATTTGTCTGCCTGCGCTTCGCTCGTGGCGCTCGCAGCGTTTGAATTTTAACGTCTAACGCTTGAGAAACTCTTGGACTCAAACTGCTCGTACTCCAGAGGGGTAATTCTGCAGTTATGCAGGGTATGTGGAAAGATTGTGGAGTAACTAATTTGACAAATAGTCCCTGAAATTTGTTCTTTTTTTACTTTTCTTTGCTCTGAGCACCACAAACAAACTTAAAGTAACATTTTGCAACTTTCCTCTCACAACCTGACGTCTGTGACCTCCTGTTGATCCACACTGACTGAAGTACGTAACGCTTTACGGCACTAAGTCACACACACCAACTATTTCACTGATTCTGGTGAAACTGGATCATATTTTATGGAGAAAATGTTTCCTGGTTTTCCCTCTGATGTCCTCCGGCTGCTCCGCCTCAACTCTCTGTGATTTACAGAGTTTATGATGGACAGTGAAGTAAACTGTAGCTGCTGTTAGCTCATGTTAGCTCAGCTTGTTAGCCAGGGCTGCCCAGGGGAGTGTTAGTGTTTGTACCGCAGGCCGTTTCAGGCCAAGTGGAGCCAGTGTTGTGCCAGAACCGGAGCCAGGGGCAAGTGAGCAATGTAACTGAGCTCAGCAGCTTCTACGGACATGATGGCAGAGGAGCAGAGAGTGAAGAGGACGCTGACGGAGGAAGCTAAGAAGAGAAAAGGAGAGAGTGAGCGAGCAAGAAGCCGCCGGACAAGAGTAAATCTGGGACTGACTTTTAGTGGTTGGTGAGAGCTTGGTGAAATAAAAGGCTGAAAGACAGACGCCGAGCTGGGCTGACTGCTGCTGGACTAGTCAGTGATATTAGCTGCTGCTGTTGGTGACCTGGTTGTTGTTCACGGGTCCATATTCACCACGGTGGGATTACACTCTGAAACTAGGGGACGCTATATCGCAAAATACCAAACGTTACATAATGTTGTTCTAAAGTTTATTTTTTAAGCTGCAGACTTTGTTTTTCCATAAAAAGATTCCAAACAAAACAACAAAACTGAACAAAACAAAGATCATCCAATAAATTCTGTTTGTTTTCATCCGAGGGGAGCAAATAAAAAATGTATTTTAAGTGGATCTTAAATGTTCCAGACCTCTTCTTCCTCTTCTCCTTCTTGTCTTTCCTCCTCCCTCCATCATCCGCTGTTCTCAGTTACTGAACGGAATAATCCTGTTTCTTGGCTCTTCCCTCAGAGGACCCCTCTCATCACGGAGACAAACCAGTCTCTGAGACTCCCCGTGCACGGAGGGCGAGCTTCACTATTTATTGGTTTGGAGGGAGACAAAATAGTCAAAGTTTAAACATAGAGGCTATTATTTGACATCGTCGCAAAGGCTTCCTGTCCGGCGGATTCGGCCAAATTCATTTATGCCCCGAGCGGAAATATCCTCTAATAAGCGAGAACATCAGCAAATCCCTGAACTCTGACACCGAGTCATTCATGTAGATACTAACCACACTGAGTGCTGACACGGCGGCAGGATGATTAAATCAAACTAACAATTAACGTAAGGCACAAAAGTCTAATATCGAATTTAATCGAGCATGCGAGGCCTTCGGGGGAGTTTCATAAATCCAAACTATGAACCGGCGTGCAGACTTTGGGGGGAGAATAAACTATGACTGAACTGTGAGTGCATTCATAAACCATTCCTTAAAAAACCCAAACAAAGCACCACATATTGCTTCAGCAATACAGTGAATCTAGGCCAACACCGCAGCCAAAGTTGTTTACTTGGCTTGGAGGAGCGTGTGCGATATCCAAAACTCTGATTGAGGGAGAGAAAGGGAGGATAATTGGGAGTTTACAGACAGAAAGCTTTTGTAAGAAAACATAAAAGCTAAAGGCAATAAAACCCAAAACTCAGACAGAGGTATAACAGCCCGAGCGATCGTTGATTCTCCTTAAAAATCTCTTTTTGTTGGACTCTCGGACATCCGAGCCAGAAAAAAAGGGGGACGGGAACCCGACAGAGCGGCAGAGAAGCAGCTCTTTGTGTCCTTTGCTGGAAGCTGGCATATAATACTGTCATCTCTGTCACAAGTGCTGTTCACTAAACCCTCCTCTCCTCTCACAGCTTTCAGGCCGGAAACATCATCTGACAACCACCAGCCGCTATTATCGGCTTTCTTGGAGGGCCTCGCTGGCTAAACATGAATGCACAAACAGAGACACACACACAAAGACAAAGACACGCCGCATCCAACCGATGCTTCACCACGAGGTTGTCTTAGAGATGGAGGCGACGGAGCTGAGAAAAAAGCAAATGTCTTCTTCTTCTTCTTTGCAGGACGCTTAAATAAATCGGCTCTATTATGCAGAGTGCAAAAGAAGATGACCCTTGTGCGCCTGGTGCACAAACCTGCATGAGCCCTGACAAGCCTCTTAACGTTGAAGAACCTTCATCTCATTGTTGAAACACTGCTCGGGACTTCTGCACCTCGAAAACTTCCCGTTCTTCTTCTTCTGTTTTGAAATGGTCCACTCTTTGTAAGAGCAAGTTATTTATGGGGGACCACTTTGAGCCAAAGCAACAGACTTCAAACACCTCGTGAAGCTGAAACAAACAAGAGAAGTGGACAGCTTCTTCTACCTCTGAATACTGAAAGACGTCAACGCGAAGAAACCAACGCGCTCGCCAATACGGAAAGGTTACTTCACACGTCAAAGTTGTGTTTTTAACCATGTTCTAGTTTCAGCACTTGCCAGTTTGTCAGTTCATGATTCATTTCAACCCTTTAAAGTTGATTTTGTCAGCAAATCATCATCCACCAACCACATTCGCGTTTCTGACTACCTGCCGGATGTAAGTCCAATATTATCTCTTTTTTAGCTCCGTTTTTGGTCTCCACCAATTCTCAGATACATTTTCCATTATGTTTATCAGTTAGCCGCGAAATGAGCTTCCTCCACCGGTTGGGTCAGAAGCTCGGACATCCCGGGAGCAGCTCGGAGTGAAGCCACTGCTCCTTCGCATTGAGCGGAGTCAGCTGAGGTGGTTCAGGTATCTGAGTTGTTCTGACCTGCTGCCACCGTGACCCGACCACGGATAAGCGAAAGAGAATGGACGGAGTTAGCCGCTAACTTTGCATGTCGCTTTCAACGGCGAGAGCCAAAAAACCAAAACAAAAGGAAATGCTCAAAAGCTCTGATTCTGCGTGATCTGTTGCTACAAACAAGCCCTTTACATATTAATTTAATCTGTTGTTATTATATAAAAACAGAGATGAGATGATCCATGACTCCCTCAGCGCTGTATCTGGCACGTTTCTTCTACTTTCCATTGTAAAAGATTTTGGTTCTTGGTGCCACATGTGTCCACATGTTCAACAGACTCAACGTGGCTCTTTGCAACAGTTTACAACAATCCTGCTATTTCTGCAAGCACGTAATTGCTCGGAGTTGTTGAGTGTTACAAAGACGAGGAGGAATCGTTGACCTCATTCTGTGACGGTGAAGAAAAAAAGAAGAATAGCAGCATGTTTCTCATCTGCGGGGGGAACAATCCTGACCACTTTCTGATTGTTATTCCTACACAATGAAGCTGTTTCCCAGCAGAGGCCGAGCGAAAGGCGCCGCGCCCAGAGCTCAGTCAGTCGTCTTCGGTCCACACAGCCACCAACAGTCCCCGAGTGAAATCTATCTGAGATGCTTGAGACCAGGATGACTCTTAAAGTTCATTGTTTGAAGGCTGTGGAAGGGGGGACCGATTTCACAGCCCGCACCTCATCCCAAATCTACGGCCAAGCTGAGCTGCACTGACGATGATTAACGCGAGTCGAGTAAAGCTGCTCATTTAGACGCCTCCTCTAAAAAAAAGCTTCAACTCAGTGTACCCATGACCTGCAGGGATCGGGCTTTTAGTTCATGCAGTCCTGTCATGATCTGACAAATCAAGAGCTCACTGCCAGACTCCAGATGTTTTGTCTGGCCTTCTCCAACTCCAACTCCAACAAACTTGTGTAAGTTTTTTTTGGTCTCACCATGCCAGGCTGGCAGGACTCAGACAGCAATCCCTCATTCTGCCAAACGTCACCGCTTTTACTCCTCAGTTTATTTGTGCACTTCAGGGTTTTTTTTTCAAGTCTTCTATGACTTATCCACAAAACAGCGGCGGCGGTCGAAGGCAGCTGGCCTACACATCACCGCCGAGCGCCACACGAGCTCTAACATCACCCGCCTTGTGGTGCGAGGATGCAAGAGGGGTTGGGAAGGCACCCGGTTATCATCCGCAGCCACAAGGAGGTCTGGCAGGAGGTTTGGTGATGAAATGGATGTGAATAAGTGTGGGGAAGGACTTGCTTACAAGACAGCCTAGCGGGTCACCACAAGGGCCCGGCGGGTTGTAAAAGCAGCGAGGCGGCTGCAAGCGAGCAGGAAAACACACACACACACACTCAGGGAACAACCGTCATCCACTTACTCGAGAAAGCTGGTGATGTAGTCTTTGCTGCAGGCGGACCAGGAGAACGGGTTGGTGTTGGCTGTTATGTGGGCGGCCATCAGTTTGGCCGTCTCGTGGCCTTTGGTGCCGCAGGAATTCCCGATCCCGTCATGGTTCATCCCAAAACTGAAACACAGAAAATAAAAAAGGTCAACTGGGTTTGATGATCTGTAACCGCTGATCTAAAAGTGAAGCTTCACCGGGAAAACGAGGTTTACAGGTCGAATGGAGCCAGTGTCATGCCAGAACCGGAGCCGGACTTTTAGCACAGCGACATTCGCTCTAGTTCAGATGGGATTAGAGTGGACAGTCCAGGTTTCTGGCTGCAGGACGCCTCCCTCGGCGGCCGTGGCTGTAAAGATCGAGCTCTTTGGCTCTGAAAACAGCTGTGTGGAGGAGAGCCCGGGGGTTAAAGGTCAAACCCTGTCTGGAGCTCGGGCAGGAATGAATAAGGTCTAATCACCACTCTGATGGCTGCCTGTCAATCGCCGCCTGCAGGTCTGAGCAGGCCGCGAGGCAGAGTCGACCCCGACGAAAATATACTCCAAAAACTCTTATCTGCTGGAGAGGAGCTCTCATGTTGCAGCAGGATGTCAAAGCTGACTTCTCCGTACAGTCCGGGAGCGCTAATCAGGTCTAATGTATATAACAAACCTGACCGCATCAGCACAGCCTCAACCTGTTTTTCTAAGGCTGGCGTTTATGACATTTTACCCTACTCTGGAAATAAATCAGCCGCTGCAGTGTGAGTGTGTGTGTGTGTGTGTGTTTTCATACATCCTCCAGAAGAAGCAGAGACTATTTTTACAACTGCCCCACAACAGAAGCAGACACGAGACATAATAAAGGAAATCGCCATCTTGCTGAACTCTCTCGAGGGGGATACGTAGACTAATACATCATCATTATTTTGCTTTATATTCAGGAAGAAAGAGCCAGAGGTATGTGGACACTGACATTTGCATGAGGAAATATGTGGAGATACAGTTCAAGACGTCTGGGGGCTACATGCAGGCCTGGTGAGCTCGAGTAGTAAGAAATGTTTGTTATTAGAGCACACGTGAGAGTGATAAAAGGTTTGAAGTCGAGCTGCAACAATCAGCTGCCAAATATTTTGAGGATCAATTCATTGTTTTGAGTCACTTTTTAGGAAAAATTCTCTGATTGCAGCTTCTCAAACGTGAATGTTTGCGTGTTTCTTTGGTCCCCTGAGACCTGAACTGAGCTTATTCGTCTAAAAAGACGTCACCTCCAGCTTTGATCAACATCTTTCTGACATTTTATGGACCAAACAACTCATCGATTGGTCGAGAAAATGATGGACAGATTAATAAATAGTGAAAATAATCGTTGATTGCAGAAGGGGTGGGCTCGAGTCGAAGGAGTCTGATTCAATGGGGTCATGAATCAAAGAAGACCGAGTCTTCAGCAGACAAAACAGGGTCATATTAGGGACCCTATAAACCTTGGACTCATGTCTGATGGCGACCTGAGCTAAATTATGTCAGGATCCATCCTCTTCCAACTCAGAACCATCAGGAACTTCCTCTCAATGGCTGACGGTTACTAACAGGGTCCAAGAAACCAGAACAGACCACATCACCGCTATTCCTGCATCCTTACACTGGCTTAGCGTCCACTTCAGGAACTGTTTCGACCCTCAGATCGTCCCACCGTGGCCTGTCGGCCGTGCCCCGTTAGGTCGGGGTGTTTCTGGTAGCGTCTCCTCGGCCCAAAGGAGACGCACTCTAAGCCCACTTCTATCCTCTGGCTTTTAACTCAACTTGAAACTTGACCTGAAACAATTAGTAGAAACACAGCTGCCGTCACGTCGTCTGAAAAAAGTCTGACATGAAGATCGATGCCAAAAAACGTCCCACGACTCAACGAGACGGTGAGTATCATACAGCAGGTGACGTGAAGAGGTCGGTCATTTTTGGTGTGAGTAACCGGGCCCGACATCGCGAACGTCTTCGGAGACCGCCTGAAAACGCTCGCCCGTTATCCTCAAAGTTAAACAACATCACACTTTTCACCCCGCCTTCCACGGTGGCCGTCCCGAGCTACTATAAACACTTTTGATTTCAGACGTGGTCGGACAACACGTACCCTGTCAGATATCATAACAGAGGATGTTCCTCTGGACGGACCTGACCGTAAAGACCCCGAGGCAGCTGTCGGGGAGTGAGATCATTTTCCAAGCAAACTCCTGAACTGTGTAAGCTGCCTGTGCCAAAATGTGACAATGAAACCATGAAATCTAAATTGAAGAAAAAACAGTGAACTGCAGTGACGATAATCATGATATTAATTTATCCATCCGTCCATTTCCGAGGAGCAGCGGCTCGACTCGAGGAAGATAACAACCGACTGAATACCCCTCAGCTCACCCTCCAATAACAGCCATGAAGGTAAAACTATGGCTAGAGTCAGTGTTTAGTTCGTCCTTCGTGGGCTACTGTAGAAACACGGCGGTTCAACGTGGTGGATTCACTGACACTCTGGACCTTTCGGACCTTTAAAGCCTTCATTACGTGCTCACGATCACAACAAGTTCAGAGTTTCCTGATGGACAGTGAAGTAAACTGCTGCCAACTGTAGCCGCTGTTAGCCGATGTCAGCTCAGTTTGTTAGCCGGGGAGTTTTTCTTTACGTCCACAGAGGCTGCTGAGCCCAGTTACAGGCCCAGCTCCGGTTCTGGCACGACACCTGGGCCTGTAACTGAGCCCAGCATCCTCTGTGGACGAGAGAGTAAATCTGGGACTGACTTTTAGTGTTTGGTGAAATAAAAGCTGCTGGTTTTTGATCAGTAATGTAATCAGAACAAATACTCAAGTACAGCTGAACATAGTTACCACAGCGGGATTACACTGTGACGTAACGTGGAGTCAAAACTCACTTGTGGCCGATCTCGTGTGCGATGGTGAAAGCAGAACCGAGGCCGATGTCTTCATTGATGCTGCAACTCCTCTCCGGCTCGCACATTCCAGCCACCGAGGCCAAGCCTAGACACACACACACACACACACACACACACACACACACACACACAACATACAAACACAGGGTAAAAACAGCATTCTTCAGAGTCATGCTCATAAAATCGGGATTCCACACGTATGATCTGTTCAGCAGGGGGAGTCTGAGTCCAGCATCACCAGCTAGACTGCTCCTTTTTTTCCTCCCTTCCTCTGCAAAACTACAGCGACTGCTGGAAAATGTCTAGACACGAGTTAGATTTATACATTTCAATTCATGTAACAAGGGATCGCCTCAAACGGCGAGCCAAGAAAGGGAATACAGGAACCTCCTCGCCAACGCGCAGTACCCCCACCAGAAAGCTGTCAGAAAATATAGATGTTTTCCTCATTTTGAGAGGAGAGTTGGAGAACGGGGGAGGGAGGGAGAAAGGGGAGAGGAGGAGAGGGTGTTTAAGTTAAAACCACTCGGCGATCCAGGTGTCGCAGGTCCTTTTTTCTTCAAGCCTGACAGGTCAGATCGGGAGACAGGAGGCAATTCTTCACAGATTACATCTACAGGTGAGCGCAGAGTGGATCATATGACAGCACAAAGCAGGTGTGTGTGTGTGTGTTGGGGGGATGTGCATTAATGTGTGTGAAGGAAAGAGTTTTAATTATGCTGTTGTAGATTTTTAAACGTTTTCTTGTTGTATCGAACCTTACAGGCAGATCTGAGGTATTCTAAAGGACAAATTCAGGCCCAGAAGACGCAGGTTCCCAGGATTCGGTCGGTCAAACGTCCACATCTAAACTCTGATCCTCGACCTGTTGTTGGTTCCTCAAACAAGCCTCACGTTACAGCAGCTCAAAACACACAAATCGCTGCTGTAGCAAGCAAATTTTCCCGATGTTTGACCAATAAAGTCGATCTGATCTTGTCTTCAGATGATTATACACACGGACCTTTAATCTCATGAAATCCAGACTTCTTTTTCACGCGTCCTGACATCGACGGACGCAGCCCTGCGTTTGGACTCGCAGGTAGCCGCTCACATCACGTTATGTTTTGGCGGTCAGCGTCACGGTTTTGCGTGAACTCTCTCGCCCTCGCCGCTTAAAAGTGTCATGGCTTTTGTATCCTCTTTGCTAAGAGGCTAAACAAGAATAGACTCGCAAATCAGGAGGCCACTGAAACCATTACTGCAGGGAGAGAGGGAGAGCCTGGAGGGAGGTGAAGAAAGAAGGAGGAGAGGGAGGGAAGGGAAAGGAAGGAGGGTGGCTACTCTGCGATTAGTTTAAGAATGTGTGTGAGTGAAGTGACACACACACACACACACACACACACACTGCACTGCAAGTTGTTTTCTTAGCACCGGGGTGGACTGTGTATTATCTCCAGCCCCGTGATTACTCGGCGACCCTAAAGGCCAGCGATCTGACCCCGGGGAGCGTGATCCCCGATGAGGAGAGGAGAGGGAGGGGAGGTGCAGGGTGGAGGATGGAGGGGGAGTTGGGGGTTGAGACAACGAGGAAGCCGAGCAGATGCCAGGGCAATTAAAGCGACCGGGGAATGTGACGAATGCGGTCAATCTGTCAAACCACCCCTGAAGTCACAATATTACCTCCAAGATATACTGTGGTGCCTGCGGGGCCTTGACAAAGATAAGATGGGGTGGGGATGAGGGAAAGGAGGTGGAGGTGGAGGTGGTGGAGGAGGAAGGGGGCCTCTGCCACTGCTTGCTGTCCTTTTTCCACCCCCCAATGCCGCCACAGCCGGCATATCAGCCTCTCTATCTCCCTCCTGCATACTCTAACACTCCCTGTAATTGTCCTTTTCCCCTTCCATTTTCCTTTCAGCTCCTCCTCCTCTTCTCCTGCATCTCCTCCTCTTTTATCCTCGGCTTCCCAACACATACCTCCTCCTTTCTCTCTCTCTCAACCCCCGGTGGAAGTGTAAACACCTTAGACAAACTGAGGTTAGGAGGCGGACGCAACCTTTTTATAAGCTGGAGATGGAGGTTGGACCACGGCTTGGCCTGCCTGAGTCCAGGTCCAGAGCCTCCGTCAGGCCTCCACCAAAAACCATAAAGAGGGGGAGTCAGTGAGGAGCTGCAATAACACGAGTGAAGACATCCGTCTCATTACGCCTCACAGGAGGAGCCGTCTGAGGTTCTTAAATAAGGTTTGTCCGAGGACCAAACGTGAAAATGAAAACGTCTCCGGAGACGAATGAACTCACGTCAACACGCATCCATCTTCTTTTCTAATCGAGTGACGTTAGTGCCAAAAAACAGCAGAGAAGACGAGTTTTATCTCTTCTTCTTGTGGCGTCGAACCTCGCAGAGAGAGAGGTGAGATATTCTGAAGGACGCATCCAGACAGAACGACGACCTGCAGCGGGGGAGCTCCCCGACGTCACGCTGCAGCCGACGATCAGACTGATCAAACCTCTGACAGTCTAAACTCTGATCAGACCCGAAACCCCCCGGACACGTCACAGGGTCTTTGGTCTGTCCTGCATCGACTTCAAACCCACCAGGAGCATTTCAGAAGCGTTTATCCCTCCAGACTTTGTTTACTTGCTCAGATTTGGTCAGTTTATGTTCTTCTAAATATGTTTCTCTTTTATTTTGAAAATCCATCAGGATCCCTGTGCTGTTTCTGTGTCTAGAACAGCACGAGCCGAGCGGAGGCCCGCTTCTGGTTACACCTCTGAACCGGACCGAGATGGAGCCGACAGGGTTTGAAGCGGTTGAGTGACACAGACAGTGAATGAGAGTGAGCGAGCGCCTCGATAAAGCTGTTAAAAAGTTTAAGTTTACTCCTCTCCGTGATCCACAGATCGTACTCGCCGCGTTTGCTTCCAAATTTTAGCCAAAGTTCCACAAAAACATGCAAAAATCTTCAGTTTGCACTCACCTAAGGTACCGCAGGGTTTGTTCTTGTAGGTGCAGATGTCATACCTAAGGACAAAGAACACAAACACTTCAATTAACTTACAGTATTTCCTTCCACTGGCTCTTTGCCGTCTCATTCTTTCCACGTTTAATCACACGAGTCTGTCGAGATATAATCTCGACCTTTAGCATAACAATAGCACGTAATGAAGCCGTGATAGGTTCAGTTGTAAAAAACACCTGGTTCACTCCTCCTCCACCTCCTCCACCTCCTCCTCCGTCTTCATGCTGCCGGTGTCCCTACTGTTAACCCCCCACCTCTGTAACTCACATCCAGGTAATCCAATAGAGAGCCAGCACGCTGCTTTAAGAACACATCATACATTTCAAATGAATGATCCAATCAGTCCTAAAGCTTTTAATCTATTAAAACCAAGGACACCGCAAATTTAATTTCATCTCCTCCCTCCCTCACCCTCCACATAAACTCCTCTCCCTCCTCTCTCCTCTCTCTCTCTCGGTGGAGCAGCTCCAAACCGTCGAGGTGCAATCGTGACCTCGTTCGGGACGTCTGTTTGTTTTGATTTATTTCCCTAATTTCCCCCCTCAGTGTGTCTTCGGCCGCATTCCAAACAAGGCGGCGTGGCCTCAAAACGCTAAACCCGACGAGCAAAGACAATGCCGAGGATGTCAGCGGTGACGACGATGAATGAGGCGGTGAATCGAGGTTCAGTGTAACAACAGACCATGAAGGCCTCAGCCTGGTGGAGACCAAAAACAGAGCTAAAGGAGTCGATATTGGAGCAGTAAGAAGTTTGAATTATCTTGATATGTGTAGTTTGGACCGCACACACAAGAAAACCTCAAAATTAAGCCAAAAAAATAAAATATTTTTATTGCAACCAACAATTATTTTCATTGCTGATGAATCTAAGACTCTTTCCTCGGTAATCACTCGGTCTATGAGCCCCAGGTATCGTCTTTACTTGGCTTGTTTTGTCCAAACAACACTCCCAGAGTGATACGCCATAAAACCCTGATATTGGAGAAGCTGGAACCAAAGATGGTTATTTTAAGCAATTAATCAGTCTGAACGATTTACTTCTACAAATTCGAACATTGAAATGCTCCCAAAATATAAATTAAATCAAAGTGTCCTCTGAGCTGAGTGCTTTAAGCATTCCACCATTGTGAGGAATGTCTGACTGCTCCTCCAGACATGGTGGTTAATGAGGGCTTCCTGGTGCCTACCATCAGCTATTTATACTATCTCCAATGTTAGCATCTCTGAGCTCAGCTCGTGCCTCCTCCCCACAGCTTATTATCTCATTATCTCTCGCCTACGTTTGCCTTGTTTTCACTCAGTCAGCACTAAAACTATATTTACTCCACCTTCACCAATATTTCATCATATGGAGTTAATTCGGTGCACCGCACTGAGGTATATTATGAGCGCTCGCCAAAAGTGTTGATGTCCGCCATCTACAGGCAATAATAGCTTTGACAAACATGTGCCAACTTCTAAACATCTGCACCGTTGGTTCAGCTCAGCTATAATGTTTTTAGTGTGTTAGCGTGCTAACATTTACTAATTAGCACTACACAAAAAGTACAGTTGAGGTTCATGATTATATCATATTTTGTATGCTTTTGGTCTTAAAACAGAAGCAAACCATGTGTGTTTTTGAGGTTTTACTATAACTATATCATTGGATCACAAGACTTTTAAAACGGGACTACAAGTCTTGCTAGTTACGCTAGCAGCTCTGTGAGGCTGTACTTAAGCTTATACTTGAGCTAAATGCTAATGTTAGCCTGCTAACACACTCATAATGACAACATTAATACACATTAGAGACACAATACACATAGTTAAGTGTGTTAGCATGCTAACAGTTTGTTGTTTCTTTGTAGACAACATTAGCAACTAGCTAATGAAGAAAGCTGAGCATGGAGCAGGCTTATATTTATAGACATATATTTGTCAGTGTCCAAAAACACAAAATTATGGGGATAATACTGTAGCTTTGTGTCTTCTAGATGGCTACGTAAGCAATTGTTTGCTACCATGTTAGCTGTAACAACTTCATAAGGTGGCGGTATGTCAGCGCTGTGCTGCCGTTAGCCTGTTTTGTAGTTCTTCTGCTAGAAAAAAAAACTGACCCATGCAACGTCAAATAAACAGGTGGCAAAATTGTAATGAAAGTAGGGGACATCACTGACTACAACTCCACCATCCATTGTGGAGATGAACAATCATGACCACTGAATCTAGACTCTACCGAGCTAACCTTTGCTAATGGTGCTAAGTGAAGCTAAAACCCAACAATAAAACCAGGAGCCAAAGGAGCTGGAGAACATCAGCTGACAGACAACAAGCAAGAGCACACTAATGATAGAAAGGCTGTTTTGTACAGAGCCCAGAGAGTCAGAAAACTTGGCTTGAGCCCATGTCAATCACAGAACACCATCCTCTCTGTAGACAAACTGGTGTGGTGGTGGAGGGGGCTACAGACTTCAGTTGCTAGGTTATGTGGCCAAAACAGTTCTGGCAACAATGAAGCCTATTCCAGGTAATGACAGAGGTTTGCTGTTTTATGGTAACACCCATGACATAAATTGCAGTGTGGACAGGTACGGCACATTTTATTTTAAGAACAGAGGTCTTTATTCCCATCAGCTTTAACAGTTACAGGTAAGGAGCTGGACACTTGAAGGTTTGAGTGCTGGAGCTGCTGGCCACCTCTAAACACACACACACACACACACACAGTCTGAAGCTGAACCGTGACTGCACAGCTTTTTTTAATGCGCCAAGAGCACAGAAAATAACCTGCAACCTATTTCCTCAAAATGAGAAAATTAGCACTACTTACAATGAAAGCAACAACTGAAAGAAACTCTGAATCCATGCAGGACCGTGCACGAGTTAAACGTGGCTCCGTACTTCACGGGTAGATGTGAGCGCACACCTACCGGGTGATCAGGACGGCGTTGTCGTGATGAGCCATCCCGTTTTCTGGAATGCTGTTGCCGTCACCGTGATGAGACAGGATGGACTTCTGCCACTTGCAGAAACTGTCCAGAGACTTGTCAGCGTGATGGTTAATCTCCAGGTTAGGCTGCCAAAGACAACACACGAGCAATACTGTGAAACACGATACAGTGTTATGAACAAACCGACATGACACAGCACAAAACAACGTTTCACTACATTACGGTATCGCGTCAAATCATATCATGTCGCATAATATTGTGTTGTTCTGTTATGTCGTATTGTGTTAAAACATTTCGTGTCGTACTGAATCGTATTTGTGTTATTTTGTGTCATGCTGTATCATATTGTGTTGTTTTGTATCATATCGTAATGTATCGTGTCACGTAACGTATCGTGTCACATTGTAACGTATCGTGTCACGTTGTAACGTATCGTGTCATGTTGTAACGTATCATGTCATGTCATAATGTATTGTGTTGTGCTGTATCATATTTGTGTTGTTTCGTATCATGCTGTACCGTATCGTGTCACGTTGTAACATATCGTGTCACATTGTAATGTATCGTGTCATGTCGTAATGTATCGTGTCCCGTTGTAACGTATCATGTCACATTGTAACGTATCGTATCACGTTGTAACGTATCGCGTCATGTTGTAATGAATTGTGTTGTGCTGTATCGTATTTGTGTTGTTTCGTGTCATGCTGTACCGTATCGTGTCATATTGTATTTGTGTCATGTCGTGTTGTATCAAATCAAATCATGTCATGCCGTATCACGTCACATCACTTTGTGTCATGCATTGTATTCGTTGCGTTGTATTGTGTTGAACCGTGTCGGATTGCGACGCTGTATTGAATCAAATTGTGTCGTACCGTGTCACATCGTATCGCGGCGTGTTGCGTCACGTCTCATCGTATTGTGCCGTGTCACGTATGCTGTACTCATGTGTGGACTGTCTCCTGTTTGTCTGAACCGTCTCGTATCCAATTGAGGCAAAAATGCAGTTTGACATCGCGTGTGGACGCCGCCGCCACCAAAGTAGAACGATTATCAGGATGAATTATTTAGAGGAGTGCTGCAGTGAGATCAGTGGGAGTTTAGAAGACGGGTTTGTTGGAAGAGCAAAAAGTTTTTTGTGTTTGATTTAGGAGAAGACTCAGACGTAGTGAAGGTAAAACCATTTACAGCAGGAAGAGTTAGACGAGTCGAAGAAGGACTAGGATTATTAAACGTGGAAAGAAGACTAGCAGAGGAAGGAGTCGTCGGCAAAGTCTGCAAAATGCATCTACGTCCGTGAGGTTCGAAACCATTGCATCGCCAGCCGATGATGCAGTGCCGATTCCAGCGTACCCTCTGATTAATTACAACACAATACCGAGCAGCCCATCAGTGACTCACTTTTACCATAAAGTGTTGTTTTACAGCTCTATCTTCTTGTCAGTTTGTCCAAAACAAGAACCCAGAGACTTCCTTTTCCTACCGGATCAAAGTGCAGCGCCGCTTTACATGAAAACTTGTTTTTTGGGCTACGTAAAAAAAGAACCGCTATGACCTCTGTAGAAAAAACAGATGCTACACAGACACTCTGTTTCTCCCATCACACATATACACATGTACAGTGCATGTAAAAAAATCCTCAATCGAGGCTCCCTGAGGGAACCGAGCACATCTTTCATCTGAAGTGGTGGCCATATGGTGAATAGTCTCCGCTTCGACTGCGGTAATAACATAAAGTACTCCCAAGCCAATCAGTTATACACTGAGTACAGGTGAGAACAGGTGAGACGTGATGCTTCTAGGGGTTTTCTTACCTGATCTTCGGTCAGAACAATCAACCGGGTCACAATAATGTTCACAACATTTCCTAGACTGGCATCACGGTAAAGTTTGGCAACCTGACCTCCAGAAAAGAAGAAAAGACACAAAGTCAGACAAATTGTGTCCGAAACAATCGAGCACGTGATGATGAAACAAACAAAAGTAGGATCAAACTTACAATATTCATCACGGACAAGATGTAGTGCTCGATGTCTTTGCGCCCGTGGTAACCGACCATCATCTTATCGGCGACCACGAGGGTCTCGACGAAGCGCTCGCTGCTGACGGAGCGCCGCTGTCGGTGGCGGGTGCCATTGGAGCGCTCGTCGCTTTGAGGGGGAGGTGTGCCGGACTGGCAAGGTGCACTGCTTTTAATGAGGTCTGCACGGGGAAGAGACAAAGACGAGCTGAAGAAGATGCATTGTGAGCTGCGAGAGAGCTGGTTTGTGGAGGGAATCTGCCCCTTTGAACCTGGCTGCTGAAGCCTTTTTGCTTTATGACCCAGATGCTCTGGGAAAAAGCTATAAGATGGTACATGTTAGGGCATGCTGGCTTCCTGGCGATGACAGCCTTTGCTGTTTCTTATAAGACCTTGGCCCAAATACCTAAATATCCACCTGGTTCTTTTTTCCAATTCGTCATATCTGAGCAGACGCACCATTTGGTGGAGTTTTATAAAAAATCTGAACATGATTGTTGCTTCTATAAATAGGATTTGTGCTTCTATAAAAGTCAGAGCCAAGTCCTCCTCGTGGACTGAAGGGCCTTTTTATGAAGGCTGCAGTGAGACTTTTTCTTACAGGTTGAAAGGTGTCCAGGGCCAGGAGGCAAACTATAGCACACAAGAGGCCCGGTCATGTCTACCAGAACCTGGGCCTAGAACCAAACCAACACTTCCTCTAACCTCCTATGTATAGTTATTCCTTTACGTCAGTTCCACCCACACAAGAGAGTCCAACCCAGATGGAGGTTCACCAACCTGAAATGCCACAGCTGAACTCCTGGCTATGCTCTTGTGGTGAGGGAATGGCAGACATTTTATAAATAACATGTTGCTGTGCTTCTTCCAGGTTCCATTCACCGGAGGTGGTGGAGGATATGTTCTTTAATGGCTCTATCAAATACTGTTCTTCCTCTGTTGTTATGACGCCATGCTTGTTGGGAGGGAGGAAATGAAATGAAAGAAACAGGTTACAAACACAAGCAGCTGCAAAATACATCAATATTTTGAAATAAAAACGCCGACATGTTTCATGTTATTAAAGGTGCACTCCGCCTATTTTACACTGAGAGTTTTAGATGCCAGAAAAAGTCATGGAGAAAGAAGTGGAGTTTCACAAGGAAGTTCCTCAAACGTCCACTTGAGGCTGGCTGCAGAAGTGAGTCAGCCTCCATAAGTCCCCATGTTCAAATGCCCAAATTCACAGCAGAAATAAACATGTTTACAGCCTGGTACACAAAACAGTTCCTCTTCACTTTCTTCTCCTCTGCCATTATGTCCGTAGAGGCTGCTGAGCCCCGCTTGCCCAGCTCCTGTTCTGGCATGACACTGGCACAGTGGTACGCCAACACTACCCTGGTGCTCTGAGCTCACAGTCAGGGCAGCTCGGCTAACAAACTCAGCTAACATTAGCTAACAGTAGCTACAGTTGGCAGCAGTTTACTTTTAATGTGACATTTATCAGGCAGAGAGAATCAAGACTGATAAAAAGACTCGCTTGTGTTGCATTATGGGAAATGTAGTGCGTCTCTCTGCCTCTCAATAGGTGGAGTGCCCCTTTAACTCATGTTTTAGCACACATATTACATCAGTTGCTCGCCTGCGGCTAAATTTAAGAACCCTAAACAATCAATTACATCTAGAGCAGCATTACAAACAGCGCTGTTAATCCTTCAACACCCTCTGCGGTGCGTAAACAGACAGTCCTTCACAGCGAGTTTGCAGAAAAACACCGGCTTGGCAATGAAAGCGATTAACGGCACAGAAATTTCTGGATTTAAGAGTGTGTGATGTCAAAGATCTCAAGGCGTCCAGACAGCTGATTACATTAAAGTACACACACACACAGTTTTTGTCCATTTTTGGTGCTGTTTAGAAAAAAAGGGGCAAACACTAATTCAATTTATGATACTCCGTGTCGGTCCTGCCAACACGTTTTGGCTACATGTTTTCTCTACACGATTACATTTGCCAATAAGAAGCGGGGCCCGTTCTTTTAGAGTTATTCAGCTATTAAAACGTCTTCCAATTTCTTGATTAGCAAAGAGAAGGAGAGACAGCCTGAGGACTAAAAGCTTCGACAGGATAATTAGACGCCTTATTAGTGCCTTTCAGCTTTGTTTTGGAAGCGAGTAATATCTCTGATTTGGACACATCAGCTCAAAGAATTGAAGTGATCTTCCACTGCTGAGGTTTTCCTGACGCCTATCGCTGACGGATGATCTCTCTCCGTGAGCATCACCTCGCTCCGAGCTCGCCAAAGTGGAAGGAAGCCAAGATCGTGTTAAGCAAAATACAATCGGTCTAATCCTCTGAGGGATCGGCCGACATGAGAGCGGCAACAAGCTTGGCGTATGCTGGTGTGGTAAGAGGTGTGAACTCTTTGGTACTCACCAGGCCTTTGCAGTTGCTCAACGCCACTCTGGTCGTGCCGTGCTGATTTTGCAAGAATCCGACGTAGTGGCAGTTATCTACCGTGTTGTGACGCCAGTCCAGCCCTTCTTTGCCCCAGTACTCCACCGTGAAATGTCTCGACACCAGGTGAGGGTTGAGCGTCAGGTTTAAGTGAAAGTGCTTCCCGTAGGCTGACAGCTTGTAGAAGAGCCGAGACTCCGGAGGGTCAGGGTTCAACGCCGGCAGCTCCACCACCGCCCCGCGTCTCCGTCGACCCGGCCGGTGGTGCTTCACAGTGTAGCTCAGGAACTCTCCGTTCTCGTCCACCCGCACCGGGACAGTCAGCTGGTAGTGCTGCAGGTAGGACAGGAACTCCTCTTTGTAAAGGAGAGAAGAAGAAGAAGATCATGAAACACACTGTAGGACATGAGACAAGCGTTAAAGATCTGCATTGTACCTTGAGAGTTGTGCGAGAGTCTGTTGATGCTTTGAAACTCAGAAGCAGTCATCACCACCAGGCTCAGTGTCCAAGTCAGCGTCTTCCACAAAATTTCCATAATTCAGAGGAAGCTGTGACATGGGGTGAGGGGTAGAGGGGGTGCTACAGGCGGGTTAAAAGCACACGATGGGTCCGGTACGGCCACACCATAACAACAAGTCCATGGTTTGTCTCCTTCACTTAAATGTTCTCGTGGTGCTCGGGGGCTCATCCAGGTCTCAGATTTCTCCTGAAGGCGAGCGCTTCCACATCTCGCTGGCCTCTGAATTCATGTCAGCAGCTCGTAGAAAGAAAACACCGTAATCCATCAGACACAGTCGCTCTCAGGTGTAACTCCAAACAGGAAGCTCTATATTGGAAACTTGTCTTGACCGATCCATCTGCATTCCTGTGAGGAGAGGGGGGGGGGATCAATCAGACGTTAGATGACCGAAGATCAGGGCGATTAATCGATTCGATTTTAAGGCAAAAATGTGAAATATTTACAGTTTACAGCTGCTTGTTTCATTTTAAATGGAATATTTTTGGATTTCAGACAACTAAAGCTGCAAATTTGGACTCTTGTAACAATTTTCCACCAATTAACCAATTAATCCACAGATGAAACCATCAGAAAATTCATGTTTTACCTACAAAATGTCACATATGATCCATTTTGCCATGTTTCCCTGTTACAGGGTGTCACTCCCTGCACAGACTGTAAAGCTTCACAGTAAATGTATTCTGTGTGTTTTGTGACTTTGGGCTATGAAGATAATAATTGATTTGATTTAAACCAATACAAAGCGAAAAACGACTTCAACGATTAATCGATTATCAGACTTGATCGTTTGTGGCAGCTGAAGATCTAATGAATGAAATCAAAGTCTAACGTCTCATAATTTGATTTTTTCATTTAGAGTCGAAGCTTCACCTTCATCCTCGCAGAGTCTAACAGCACATTTAAATCCTGACTGACGCGCTTCACGGCAGCGCGTGCGCCACAAACAAACGTCAGCGGATCCAGGTGAAGGACGCACGGACGCGCGGACGCACGGCGGTGTGTCCCAGGACAGACTGACAGCCTGTCTCCGCGCTGTGTGTGCAGCTCTCCGGGCAGACAGACAGACAGCGCTACTTACTTGGCCACTCTGACCCAGACAGTTGGCAGCCGGCCCGTGTGCATTATTACACCGGTACCTCAAACACAACTCCGCCACCTCTCCAAAAGGAGAGCGTGCCAAATCCAAATAAACCACCTGACATCGGCTGTTTCTTTAGTAGCTGCTGTTTGCAGCTTTTCTCTGTCAAGAAGTTTTCAGGTCTGCACGCCGCTCCGGTGCGTAAATGTTTCCCAAAAAAGTGAGAAAATTTCCGCGCAAACGCTCCTAAAACTGCCCTGAATGAGCCGCACGCAGCGCCTGAACGTGGCTGTCTGTCCCCGAGAGGGTTTAAAGGCTGCGAGGAGTCTGCCCCGAGGAAAACTACCTGAAACCGACTTTAAAAAGAACGCATAGTTACCACGCTCATCTTCATTGTCAGCTCCGGTCCAAGTGTGCGTGGAGGAGGAGAAGAGAGCTCAGGACAAAAGAAGTTCCACCACAGCACAACACAAGGCTCTTCTTCTCCTTCTTCTTCTTCTTCTGCTGCTGCTCTCCTCTTTTCATCTCCTCCTGGACTCTGCCATCCTCTTTAAAAACACTGACTGCAGAGTGTTTGAGTCTTCAGAGCAGACACCCGGAGCAGCAGCAGCAGCAGCAGCAGTATCTCAGAGCCAGACACTGTCACCAAAAAAAAATAAGGGGGAGGTGGAGAGGGGGAGAGAGGAGGAGAGGAGGAGGAGGAGGAGAGGGAGTTATTCAGCTTTTTTCTTGGATTTCCTCCAGCAGCAGCAGCAGCAGCAGAAGAAGAAGGTCTATTTTCAGCCGTCTTTATAATCTCCACTTTGTGTTCTTCTTCTTCTTCTTGGTGGCTCAGAGTGGCTTAAAAAGTTGAGCTGAGGTTGCAGCAGAGGAGGAGGAGGAGGAGGAGGAGGAGGAGGAGGAGTGCTCCTGCAACTGCTGCTGCCACCTCAGGTCAGGACAGAAGAAGAAGGAGCAGACACACCAAAACAAACCACACTTTGGTTGAAGCTGCTCCTCCTCACACACACACACACACACACACACAGCAGAGAGAGACCCGGTATGTCCCAGACCAGGACAGGCTTTTTTTTCAGGAGGTGGTGGAGGTGGTGGAGGGGTGGGGGTGACGTCAGTGCAGATGTGCCTCTCTCTCTCTCTCTCTCTCTCTCTCTCTCTCTCTCTCCTCCATCAGCTGTGCGCATGTCCATCACAGCTGCCCTGAAATAACACCGTCACAGAGAGGGAGCGCAGAAATACTCCATTACATGTCAGAGTAAAGTATTTTTAAAAGAGTACAAAAATACACAAGCGTGAGCGACGGAGCGGAAAGTAACTGAGTAGATTTTTGAGTTTAGTTACTTTAAGATTAAACAGCAGCTCGACCATTAAAGTATTATACTGGCACCATGACCTGCGTTTACTAGAGTAAAAGTACACAGGTATCTGCAACACAGCGGAAAGTAACTAAGTAGATTTTTGAGGTACTTGTACTTCATTTGAGTATTCACTTTTCATGCTACTTTATGCTTTTACTGCATTACAACTGATCTCAGAGGAGAATACTTCACTTTTTACTCGATTACATTTGTTATTTTAAAGCTTTAGTTACTTTAAACTGAGACACTGTATCAAAACGACACTGTCAAGTAAAAGTATAGTTACTTCATTTTACTCGAGTAAAAGTACACAAGTATCAGCAACAGCTGTAGTATGAGCTACAAAGTAGATACAGACAACCAGGTATGTACTACGTAACTTTTTACTCCATTACATTTATTTGTTGGCTTTAGTTACTTTACTTAGAGTACACTGTAGTGTGTGTTTTCAGTTTTTAGTGTAAAATCTTGCTTCAGTAACTAAACTAATAAATAAATGTAATGGATTACATGTGAAGTGACTCGTGGTGTTTCAGGTGTTTCTCACCTGGTTTCAGGTTTCAGTCCCTCAGATCGATCAGGCGACCCCTCAGAGGGCCCGGCCCCTCAGGTTAAGAACCGCTGGATTAATTAGCAGATGAAGTCGATGACACACGTGTATCAGTCAAAGGTACTTTGACACTTTGAGTACATTTTATGGATTAATCTGAGTATTTACTCAATCAGTGAACAAAGTATACTTCAAATATCAAAGTAAAAGTACTTTTCAGAGTACTTCTCTGCTATAACGTGTGCTTCAGTGGTGTAGGTGGTCTCATTTATCAGCTTTTGTGCAGCTCATCTTAAATAATGCATCATATTTCATATAAAATCTGTCAAACACACGCGGTGCAGTGAAACGTACAATACTTCCTCTCTGGATTAAAGAAGAATCGAAGAGTAAAGTGGCATAAAACTGAATTATTCAAGCACAACCGCCTTAAAAACTGCACTTTGGCACGTTCGCCGGTTTAAATCCACTTACTGTCGGTGTAACTCTGTACAGAAAATGATGATATGATCGCCCCGGCAACCACAAATATCAACAAGCAACAATATGAGGAAGAAAAAAAAACACATATTCTGACATTTGTCTGGCACTGACGCTGAACTGAACCAATGCAAACTGCTGTCAGGCTAAAAAAACACGCAGGGGTTTGTTTGATTTGACGTTTAACCCTGAAAGATCCTGAAATGATCAGACACGTGAAGGTTCGGGCTGGTTTTTACATCTAATAAGGCTTGAGAAGTTTGGAGGTCTGGCTCTCTGGAGCTGCTGGAAGTATTTTTGGGGTCTGCTGTGCAGTGAAGGCTAATGGCAGCCTCGTGTATTTTACTGTAATTTAGCCCACGTCTATCTTTAGTCTGTAGGAAATTGAAAATCATGCCTGTTCCTGAGGTTCAGCTGCTCATTATGTAGGAGTCTATATCATTACAGTCAGCTCGTCATTATATGTTCTCCTACACGGCCTGAGGAGGCAGAGGTCCGTTTCAGAGGGAGGCAGCGCCACCGTGTGTCTGAAGGACGCACACGTGGAGGTGAAACTGTCCTCTGAGGTGGATTCAGGACAGTTTACTTTCATATTCTCCATCCTGTGAACTAGGACAAGGTGTATGTGTGTGTGTGTGTGTGAGCCATATAACTTATGTGTTTATAACTCCAGGTAATAAAACACACACACAATAAAAAAGTGTTTGACAGTAAACATTCAGAACTCAAAGTACAGAAATACAGGGGTGTATCTTATCGTATTATATATTAATCTATAATCTTAATAACGCGTCAGTATATACGCACAGGAGAAACAATGAATGGTGTTTTATATTTTAAAGGTGCAGTGTGTCACAGTCTGTTTGTATCAGTGTTCACAAGAGCAAAGTCAGGCAGCAGACAGGGGGACAGGTGAGGTCAGGTGACCCACTGTGAAGTCTTCAGCTGTGACGACGCTCCATGCCACACAGCCAGGTGGATCCAGGTGTGGACGAAGAACCACCAGATGAAGAGCCTGTCATCAGCTCCAGACCTGAACAACCACTGACGCCCTCTGGGATGTGATCAAGAAGCCATCAAACACGGCTGGGCTGCTGGAATATTTGGACCAGGGGTGACATAAAGTCGCCCAAACAGGGCACATAGGGCCCTGTATGCAGCCACCTGGGGCCCCGCAGGGGCCCTCAATCTCCAAGTTAAGCCTCAATGAATAATAAAAAAAAAGTATTCTCCCAAACTTCTTGCAAACTTGCAGACCAGAGATCTTCAACCCTTTCAGCTCAAGGGTCCCTTGGATGAGAGACAGACGGAACAGAGCCCACATGGCCTATAATAACTTTTACATTTACTTTATTCACCTTTTATAAAGCAGGTTATTATCCTACGTGTGTTTATGATTGATACAACTTCATGCAGAATGTTTTAGTAGCTCATTATTTCATATTAAATTCAGTTTTTCGTCTGCAGTCCCTCTTTAGTCTTAACTTTAACTCTATATATATATATATACACACATACACATATACACACATACACACACATATATATATATATTTATATATTTATATATTTATATTATATTTATATATATTTATATTTATATATTTATATATTTATTTATTTGAATATATAGTCATTGGTCATTGTAAACAGGAGCGCGTGCCGCAGCCGTTACGTCTCATAACGTCATTAACGGTAAAGAAAGGCGCGCGCCTCAGCCGTTCCCGCTCTTAACGTTAATCTGTCGGTAACGACTGTCTGCGACGAGTTTCAGGTCGGTAAACTGTCTCAAAAGAAACTTCATGAAACACCGAGAGATATTTTAGTTTTAGTTTTTGACACCGTGCAAAGTTTTTAAGTTTAAACAGAGACAGAGGCCAAGCTAACGTGCTAAACGTGCACGAGCCTGTCCGTTAATTTAAACTGTGTCAGGTACACACACACACACACACACACACACACACACACACTACATGAACTGAACATGCAGTAACTGTAGTACTACTGTAGTACTGTAGTATACTGGACAGTATTTATATATAACACCTCAGACCAGTTAATATCTGTATAAAAGTGTTTTTGCTGTGGTGTTTTTGTATAATTCACTTTAATTCACCAAAATAAAACTAAATAAACTAAAAATTGCTGCGACAGAGACAAACATATATTTTAAAGGTCTGTCTGTGGCGTACCCCGCCTCTCATGTTTAATAACACCATGAAATAAATGTAATAATCTAATAATCCTCAGTAATTTGTCATAACATGACTTTTCCTGCATTAATACATGTTATGGACAGTTCGGGACTTTCATTCCCGGTTTCAATCAAACCTCAAAGTTGAAACTTTACCTGAAATCAGGAAGTGCACCTCGCTGCGCTCCTTTAAAGGAGGACGTAGGTCAGTGTCGCCCAGTTGGGGTTTTATTGCGGCGCTGTGGGCTTGGTGTGGGTGTGTTCAGCTCAATAAAGGTGAGGTGGGATCCACGTTAATCACCTGCTCTGCCTCTGCTCCGTCCAGAAGGACTCCACCGTCAGCTTCAGTTTCAGGTTTAAGTGAGTGACTTTCCATCCTGCAGATCATGGCTGTGACCAACCAACCCGGAGGATACCAACCGTCTGAGTTCCAGACTGGCCTGTGTGATTTCTGCGATGACTGCGGGACCTGTGAGCGCTCCTCACTCCTTCAAACTCCTTCAAACATTTGGCAAACATTTTAAAAGCTGTATTTATATGAGTGTGTGTTTTCCAGGCTGCTACGGCCTGTGCTGCTACCCCTGCCTCGGCTGCACCATCGCCAGCAACATGAACGAGTGCTGCCTGTGCGGTCTGAGCATGTCCATCCGCAGCGTCTACAGGACCAGATACAACATCAAAGTAAGTTCATGGAGAGACAAGAAGAGCTGAGCACGTTTGGAGCCGATGGCTGCCTCCTTAAATCATCAAACCTTCCTGAATTATCTGTCAAACCTTAAACTTTGAAGCCGCTGTGAACTTGGTCGAGGACGTCGACCCTCAGGTGGATGTCAAAGTCTCTCTTGACAAATTTTGGAATTCAAACTTTAAATTTTTATAACAGATCAATAGAAAACTGTCCACTTCCAAAAAAGCTGCTATAAAAACTTTAAAACTTAAATCAAACTGTGAGTCCAGCTCGTGCTCAGGTCTTTAAAGTTTACATCTTAAATATTATTATTATTATTCACAGAGATGCTGACACACAGGCTGAAGTGTCTCGGCCTCCTGTGAAGCTCTGGGACCCGTTAAAGAAAAAGAGAACCAAACGTTTGAAGCGTGTTGACTTAAGGCGGAGCAGCGTGTCATAAACAGACATGGACGCCGTGTTTGTGGCGTCACACTGTCCATCGGCTTCACCGAGGTCAGCGCCACAAAAGATTAAAGTCGTCTTATTGGGCCTTCTCTGATCTAAATGTTCAGTTTTATCCATTTCTAAAAAATAAAAAAATAGAAAACGAAGCTTCATTAACTCACCCGCGTGTCCTCGTGTCCCCTCGTGTCCTCGTGTGTCCCCTGGTGTCAAAGCGGTGACTCTCCCTGAGGTGCAGTCCCTTTGTGTGAGCTATAAAGATTCATTTGTCCTTCATCATCAGTGAAACGAGATAACTGAGGATACCGGCCTGTTTGATGAGCGTGGAAAGAGACGAGTTGTTGCTTGGAGACTCATTTATGTCGAGATGAGTCGCTCTGAATGTCGGGTTAATGTTTGCATGTTTTTATCTAATGTGTTTATATCATCATAAATCATGTCAGCTGCTCCTGTGAGACCATAAAGTTCAACCTCGAGTTAAAGTTCAGCTGAAGTCAAAGCTTCATGAGAGCTGCTTACACTTCTCATCCAGGCTGAGCTGGCTCTTCTCTGAAATATTGGATCATTTTTCCTGCTTGGGTTCATTTAAATAATCTTTAACGATGCATATTTAGATCATCACACTGAAATGAACCTACATAAAGCCTCGCTGTGTGTGTGTGTGTGTTTTCAGGGCTCTCTGTGCAACGACTTCATGGTGGTCATGTGCTGTCCGATCTGTGCCACCTGTCAGCTGAAGAGAGACATCGACCGCAGGAAGGAGCAAAACATTTTCTGAGCAGGTGAAATCATATGTCATAAAGTCCACGAGTCTCTGCTGCTCATGTTTTTATCTTCACGTTCACGGAGCACTGAAAATCTCTCCTGTGTCTTCTAGACGCCGTCACGACTCCAGACCAGCTGTAAATGCATAAAGAAGTCTGCAGGACGATACGAGTCTCATTAATTCATCTGGTTTAATCTCGTCCAGATTAAAATCTCTTCTGCATGTTAAATGTTTGTAAAGATGCTCTGGTAATAAAAAACTTTGAATTTGAATTATTCGCGATGTTTTTCCTCTTCTTGCACACCGTGAACTCAAAAACAGGAGAGCTGGTTTGTTGGATTAACGACACGAGCCGCTGCTGCGCTCTTTTCTCTTTGAGTTTAATCGTCTTTGCCGTTGCTAATGAACCGAGGATGTTTACATGGAGACATGTGACAGATGTCGCGGTGCCGTTACGTCACGCTAAAAACACGAGAATGTGCCGGAACACAAAAGCTTAAACAGACCAGTTGTTTTCTTCTTTTTACATGTCAGCTATCTGAATGATCAAATCCAAACTCAACATGCAAAGTAAATAATACGGAGTCACACCTAAATGTTACATCACACCTCCCCTGCTGTGGTTACATCCATGCCAGACACATTGAACTATTCCCCCCGCGGGTCAGAGTAAGAAAACAGTTCAGGAGGATGCTGCAGGACGAGGACAGGCTGGACGAGGCTTTGGGGATTTTCTCTTTTGTTTCTGTGGGTGGGGTGAGGATGTTTACTGGGTCATCTGGGTTTCCATCGCCTGCGCGGCCCACTCTGGAGCCGCCTGCCGGATCTTTTCTAAGAGGTTGTTGACTTGGAAACACAGAGACTGGATCTGTTTGTCCCATGTAGGGAGCGGCTCACGAGCTGCCAGAGACATTAAAAAAGAAGGAGAAGAAGAAGATTAGACGCCAGGCTGTGAAACACATTTCACGACTGAACGACAGATTTAATGTTCAAACAGGCGAGCAGTTTGAAGACGCTGCCCCCTGCTGGACACAGATACAGTCAAATATCTCAATATAACACTAAAACTGTTGGAAATAGAGATTTCCTGAATGAGAACAAACAGGTTCATATGTGAGCCAGGTGAGTCACAGAGGAAACCAGACCGCCAAAATAAAATCACAGATTTGGTTCTGGTTATTAAAGACTTTGACTATCTTCGACACACAGATCAAAACTTTATTGACCTGATTTGACTGACCGGGAATCAGAGCAGAGGTGAATAAAACACAAGATAACAGAATCCGTAACGACACCTGACGGGAAAGGATCTGATAACTGAGCTCTGACTTCCCGTCACTGATGGCGGTGATGACAATCTCATCAGACAATAAAACCTACTCGATGTCTCTGTTTGTGTCCAAACAGACTCTGAACTATGGAGATGTCATACTTTATGATTCATCAGGGGACACAGTGAGGAGTGAGGAGAAGACGCCGGGGATGAGAACAGTCTGTTATCATGGAGAATGGAAGATCTCTCCACATAAGATGGAGGAGGTAACGACATTGAGTCATCAGAGCTCCGCCTTATTTATCTGATCCACCTCGCTGAATTTCCCCGGTGTCAGACCGATAGACCGAGTCGTGGCTGCTGTTACTCACTCTCAAAGTGTACGATGCCGTCTATCTGGTCGATGAAGCCGTTCATACGTCCTTCTGTGATCATCTGGGAAGCGATTTTCTCAGCCTGAAGACAAACAAAGAAAGTTCACGTCTCCACGCGCTCGACGGGAAAATGTCAGACGACATCTGCGACGCTGCCTCACCTTCGCTGGGGGGATTTCCAGCAGCGCTCCGAGTTCTTCAAACGTGATGTTGTTGTAGAGTTTGCTCGCAGAGAGGAGGTTGTGTTCGATCACAGCTCTGTCGAGGATGCTGGAGCCTGCGAGGGACAAAACACAACTTCAGTCAAAGAAGCGATGCTGAGAACGATCACCAGCAGCTCAGCGACATCGACTCACCGTCCGCCGTGGTGGCTTTCTGGTGCGGCATCAACATGGCGGCAAACTCCTGCAGCTGGTTTCCTCTGATGATCCGGTCCAGGTACATCTTCTCCAGGATGCCGTAGGTGGCCAGCTGCTGACAGCGCTCGTCCTTAAAGAGAGTGGCCAACATACGGGAACGCTGCTGACCTGAAACAAATCAACACGTGTGTCTCGGCCGGCCTTCAGGTTACGCTTCGGAAACGTCGTCCTAAACACGCGACGCTGAGTGTTACCTGCAGAGGCCAGTATGGTGCAGTTCAGAGCATGTTTCAGCGCCTCCAGGCGTTCGCTCTCGTGGACGATTGACTTATAAGACAGCTCGTTGTATCTCTGTGCAGCTTCGATGAACTTCCGCCTGAAGTCCAGGACTCTGGCATAACACACCTGAGGAGAGAAACAGCATCACTGAACCGAGCTCAACGTAAAGGTTTGATTTCAGCTCTGAAGTAACAGTGAGGTTGTATTCGGGCGCTGCATAGTACCTTATAGTGAATCTGCAGCTGTTCGTTTGAGGACTCATTCTGGAGCAACGAGGCTCTGTTGATGTAAGCTTCGGCCTGCACGGGATCGTCATCCTCCAGGTAGAGACGGGCAATTTTTAGGTACGTGTCCAGCTTATAGTCGACATTGTATTGCCTGAGGGAGGAAATGAAACATATTTATTTAAAGATAAATGGAAACATGACAAACATTAGAGCTGAGGACGTGGATGAGACTTACTTCTGTCCTGTTTCCAGAGGAATACCGACTAAAACCTGAGCAGCGTTCCTCCAGTCTCCCTCCTTTTCATAAATGGTTGCTAAGTGCTGTCTGATCGAGGCGACCTGCGAACATCACGTATTCGTGTTGAACTGATTTAACGTGACAAATACGCCTCAGGGCTGAGAAAGAGAGAGAGAGTGTGTGTGTGTGAGGGAGTTCACCTGCTCCTCGAAGGAGATGACCCTCGGCTGGATCTTTTCCAAAGTGAAGTGATACACCGCTTTAGCCGTGGCGTCGGGCAGGTTGGGAAGATGCGTGCAGAAATCTGTGAGGAGTTGTCTCGAGATGACGAGACTGACGTTTTCATTGACCACTGCAAAGAAAAGACAGATCGCGGTAAGACATCCTGTCTGCATCCAAATGTGGTGAACGTGTACGGCAGCAGTCAGAAGTTTGGACATCGTGTTCATTAGAATTAACAGCAGCTCAGATTAGAGGCAAACGTAGCAGACACGTCAACGATGACTGCTCAGAGGAGACTGAGAATCAATCAGACCTGCAAAGAAACCACGACTGGAAGAAACTCAGAAGAAGTTTCAGAAAGTTTTAATCTACAGATGTTGAATATTGTATAAAAACAGAGAATGAGAAGACGTGTCCAAACTTTTAACTCCATGTTAAAGTAAAGAAAGCAGGCACCGCATACTTGCTTCAACAAAGGCCTTCAAGGACTCCAGCTGGTCTGCATCTGTGAACTGAATGGCTTTGTCCAAAATCTGTCGATATCTACAGAAAGATTTCAACAGGTTAAATACTGAAACAATAATGAGATTTGTGCATTAGTATTTTTACTTTTCACACGTGAAGTTCATATTTACATACGTGACATTTCAATGCAGGACTTTTACTTGTATTCATAGTATTTCTCAGTGTGGTATTGGTACTTTTATTTGGGTAAAACACTGAATACTTCTCCCACATCTCATGATTACACTCCACAGACTCGTCAACATTATGGACAGTGACTCTCAGCCCCTTCAGGAGCAGATTGAGTCCATATGATTGATTAAAAATCAGATTAAAACTCATCAGACTGGGCTGTTAGTGAGCAGTTAGCATCTATAAACTGCACATTTCCTGTTAAATACCACGTGGAGCCTTAAAGCTGGGTGACCAGCGGTGACTAGCACACATTCAAGCTCATTTAAAGCTAAAGATGAAGCAACAATCTGTGATCTAGCTGAAAAATCAACGTTTGCTCAGCTCAATGCAAGGCTAATGTGGCTAACGTTAGCTTAGCTCGGTCTATCATAGCTCTCCCGTTGCTAGCTGCTTCCTGCGTTAGCCTGAGCTAAATGTAGCTCGCAGCGGATAAAGTGTTTGATTCGGGATCATCGTTACGTACTTGGCAGCGAGATCTTTGTGAGATCCGCTTGAATTCATCAGCTGTGCGAGCTCCTGCCTCACTTCGGTCGCCATTGTCGCCCGTCGAAGTGTCAACAACGCCGGTAGCTTCCTCCGCCAAGAGGGAGCCAGCAGAGCTGCGGCGGTCCTCCGAGCACCACCGAAGAAGAAGAGGCGCGAAGCGAAGCGATGCTGTTCGCGCAGGCGAAGCGAAAAACTTCGCGCGAACTACGGCGGATAGATAGATAGATAGATAGATAGATAGATAGATAGATAGATAGATAGATAGATAGATAGATATGGTTCTACCTAAAAAATATATATACATAAGAAAAATATACATATGGACTGTTATGATGCAAACGACAATGAACATAAAGTATAAAATATAAAATATATACACAACTAAAAAGATACCTAATATAATAATAATATATATAACATATAATATAATATAAAATATGGCAAATATAGCAGTATTATATTGTAGAGAGTGCAATTATGCATCCATTATGAAGTCCAGCAGTCAGATCAACTGTTACAGAATGAGTCTTCTCTCTGTGCACTTAGGGGAGTCATTTTCCAGTGAAATACATTTCAAATAATTTCATTTTAATTGTTAATTAAGAATAGAATAATCTGATTCACTTTTTTTGCCAAGTATGTGTGCACACACGAGGGATTTGACTCTGGTTACACTTTGCTCTCTGAGTACAAACACCGACATATATAGACACAGGTACAGAAAAACAGAGGACTGGACAGGTAAACATAAACACAAACAGGAACAAGAACAAAAAGTATTGACATATAAAAAGGTAAATATATATGCATATATGAATATCTACATTCCCATATAGAATTCATATTCATATTTAATTAGCAAATTAGTAGTTTGTAATCACTTTTATCAAAACAAACGTCATGATGTTGGTAGTAACGCTCGTGCTGCTGCGCCTTTAAGAATTACGTAGCGGGTGACGTTGCGCGCGGAGGGCGTGGCCAACTTGTGAAATGTCAGGGAGGAATGGCGCTCGGCGCGGTATTTTGAACAATCGCCTTTTTTTGCTCCGCTCGTTTCTTTTTATCTGGAAACGTCTCCCGGCTCAGCAAACATCTCCGGTAAGCATCGGCTGCTGCGTGTCGGGCACACACCGTCGGGGCTCCGGTAACACCCGCGCCGAGCGGGAAAGACGGACACTTCAGTGAGTGTTTGAATGTTGAGAGTGTTGTGCTAAGCTAGCTTTGGGGTTAGCAGCCTAGCTGCAAGTTGTCCTGCCCGCTGAGGGAGGCTGATGCTGGGCACACACACCGAGGAAGGAGCGGGATATAACCCGGAGCTCAGCTCGTTTAGAGCGCTGTTTGTGCTGGGGTGAAGTCACACAGGCTGTATGAGAACACATGGAGGTGTGTGAGTGGTGCTAAGTTAGGTGAAATGTTAATTAAACGCTAACTTAGCTGAACACGGAGATGTTTTGATGGACGACTTCTACACGAACTGTCAAAATTAAACCGTTACTCTGTATTTAGTTACATTTGACGTCTTTCTGGCTTCTAAAACAGGGTTTTCCTGGACGTTTATACCTAATAAACTTGTCATTTATGTTACGGCTGGGGCTCAGTGAGGCAGAGCGCCGTAGGTCGCCCACTGATCAGATGATCGGCGGTTCGATCCCCGGACTCCCCCAAGTGGAAGCGAACCCATAAATGTCTCCCTGTACGTCGCTTTGGATTAAAAAGCGTCAGCTCACTGACTGACTGTAAACATTCATACCCGGTTAAGCCGAGCTGACCTGACTCGTTAGCCGTAAAGCCACAGGTAAAAGTGAGCCAGGTGGACGTCTGAAGTGACAGCAGCTAGCGTTGTTTACATAGTTTGTGACTTCGCCTTCAGCTCGCGCTGCCGTCACCTCCACCTCTGAGCGTTTACCTCCACCTCTCACGCAGCTGCTCTGCTGTTATGCGGTGAAATGTTGCGGGTGCGAGTCAGTAACAGTCACACGCAGCCCCCCTTCATTCTCTGTAGCTTCGTTAGCCGGAGTGCTAACAGAGTTGATGACGAGGTAAAAATGGCGGATCTTTCGAAATCCAACCCCGGCCCTGAAATAGTAACGAGAGCCAGCAGACAGCTCTGTGCACCCCAACATGGCCTGCGCCTTCTTTCTTCTGTGTTGTGTTATTGTGTGTGTGTGTGTGTGTGTGTGTGTGTGTGTGTGTGGATTAATGCAGGACAAAGATGATCGCTGCTGCGGCCTAGTTAACTCCAGCATCAGCTGTCAGTCAGTCTGGGTCAACATTAGTACTCATTGATTAAACCTCTCTGATCTAATTAACACGTTTAAGCCATCAAAGTGTGTGTGTGTGTGTGTGTGTGTGAGACTAGATTTAAGTTGCCAAGCCTGTTTGTTTACTCTTCTTGCAGAGCTTCTATATAATGATAACAGTATAATAATGTTATTATACTGTTATTAACAGTAAGATTACCTTTATCTTGCCACTGCACCTTATTTATAATTCTATTATTTCATTCTGTGTTTTATTTTTATCAGTATTTTATTCTATTGTATTTTTATTGTATTCAAATATCCCGGCCTGCTATGACGACCTAATTTCCCTTCATGGATCCGTAAAGTCTTCACACCACAGGACTCATTAACAAAGCCCGGGACCCCCCCTGACACCGACCGTCACCCTCCACCCTCGACCCTCCACCCACCCTGACCTCGACATTGCATTAACACACAACAGACTGTGAATGTCTGTTCAGCTCTGCAAATATTATTTATAACTTTTAAAACTTCATTATTTACATTTAGTGTTTGTTATGCATCAAAAACTTTTAATTAATAAATCAATAAATCAGACAGAATAAATGATAATAACAAATACCTCTTCGTCATAACTACATAACAGAAGCCAAGCTGTGTGAATGTGATGCTGCTGTGACAGTAAAAACTAACTGTTGTTGTTTTGGGATTGACAGCGAGCTGAGACTTTGCCAGCATGGACGTGGTGTCACCGGAGCTCAACAGCCTCCTTCCTGACGAGATCATGGACACCGAGGCCATCGAGGACATCCCTCACTCCCAACCCGACGTCGCTGCGGTCCAGTCGGAGCCTGGCGATGACACGTCGGTCCCCATGGAAACGGACACGCCCGCGGCTTCAGAAAACGTAAACCTCTGTTCGGACGTCGCTCCGACAGAACACACTGAGACTCTGACCACCTCCGCCCCCGCGGACTCCACCTTCAGCATCAGCACTGGGAGTCAGCTTCCCATCTCCATCTCCAGCGCGCCGTCACCCCTCCTCACCCTCAAACCATCCATGGCTACGTCCACAGCCACCACCAAGACGACGGACAGCGTGACAGGGACTACCGTCACTACGGGCGGGCTACAGAAGCTCACGGCTCCGTTCACCATCTCCGCCGCCAACCACCAGATCATCCTCAACAAGGTGGCGTCGTCTCAAGCCACAGAGGCGGCCAAGTCCGCCGCGTCTCAGCCGCAGGTCATCAAGCAGGAAGGACAGAAACTTTTGGTCACAGCGATCGGAAAGTCGGGGCAGCCAATCGTGCTGCAGTTACCGCACACGGGCAACAAGCCCGGCGTTTCACAGACTGTGGGAGACTCCAAATCTCCGGCGCCGCAGTTCAAAGTGGTGACGATCGGCGGCAGATCGGAGCTCAAGCCGGTGGCGGGGAGTGCCAGCAATCAGGTGACCACGTTACAAGCCCAGCAGCTGAAGACCGTGCAGGTAAGAGGGGTGAAAAATTTCCAGAAACTTTGGAAGCTTTAAGCTGGGGAATTTTGGAAATATTCCAAATCAGGGGAATATAATAGGAATTAATGGGAATTTTTGGTAATTTAGTAATTGGATGCACGTGATGAAGGAATGTACAGTGCAGGTAGGGGGCGTGGCCTCAACACCGCCGCAGGAAGCAGTGTGCTATGTGCATGTGAGGAATGAAGTCTGGCTGTTCAAGATTCTGCTCACAACTATATTTAAGTTCTCTGTTTAAGGGACAGCCTTTAAGTACTTTAGTACATTTCCTGTTAATTTCCATAATTTTCCATTAATTCCTGGAATTTTGCAACCCCAACATATTTGATCATTAATGTTGCAGGCGTCTGATCAGTGAGCAAAGTTACACACAAACTCTTTGTATGAAAAGACAGCAGGCTGTTAAACAGCTGACATTAGACAGCAGCTGTTTGTTAAACATGCGACTCTACGGTCACGTGTAGCTTTGCTGAGTTAGCTCTCCTGCTGAGAGTCACTAAACAGCTGTTTGTTTACGTCTGAGAGGAGATGATGCAGCACTGTCGTGTGGCTGATGTATAGTTTTCAGCTGATTTCGTAGAACCACCGAATATATTTAAAAGAGACGATCAACTGAGGTGTTGAGTATCGGCGTAAAGTTACACGAATGAATGAATCAAATCAAACATCACACTCAGTCATAGAGCGAGGCGGTAAACTTCCAGGTCAGGAGTTTCTGAGCAACCTGCACGTCGTACAGAAGCTTACCTGGCCTGGTTTTGTGGAATCTCTCTCTGACACCGTCCTCTGTCTCCACAGATCGCCAAGAAAACGCCGACGTCCTCCGCCGCACCGATCAAGTTCATCATCACGAAAACCGTAAACAGCAAAGGTCTGAGTCCTCAGACGACAGTGTCACCTGTCATCGCAGGTGAGTTTGTCGTGTGGTTATTTCAAATGGTTCTGTTTGAGCTGTGATGGAGCCGCGTCTCCTCAAACCTCTCGTGTTCACAGGACGCGTCCTGACCCAGAATTCCCCTGTGATGCCCTCGAGGACCATCACGCTCTCGGAGCCCCACAACACTAGCATACAAAGCATCCCCGGCAAGAAGATCGCCATTTCACCCCTCAAGACACCCAGCAAGGTAAATCAAACGCACCTTTCCTCAATCATGAAATGAACGATACGTTGTGAGAAAACAGACTTGAGGTATCAAATCCGTCTGGTCTGATCGTTCTGCACCCTCCTTCTCTGCCTCCGTCAGGTCACCGTGGTATCTGTGGCTTCCCCGACCTCCAACGCCTCTCAGAAGTCGGTGACGCTGCCCGTTAATGTAGCACTCGGCCAGCAGATCCTCGCAGTCCAGCAGTCCACGTCTGCATCTCCAGTCAAAGTGGCCACGAGCCAGACCACGACACAGGTGAGACGAAGGCCCAGAGCGGGACACGTGGACACGTCAGGCGTGAATCCATCGTAACTCACCTTCTGGTCACTTTCAGAATATTAAACCAGTGCAGTCTGTGGCTGTCGGAGGAGTTGGCGGCTCCCAGTTCAAGACCATCATCCCACTGGCGACCCAGCCCAACGTGCAGCAGATTCAGGTGCCGGGTAGCCGGTTCCACTATGTCCGGCTCGTCACGGCGACCACAGCGAGCAGCACGGGACAACCCAGCGGTCCCAGCACCAGCTCCATACAGACAGGTGACGTCTAACACACCTTTAGATAGATCACATCGCTTTATGAGCTCTTCTGTGGCAACTTCTGATGCTTAATGTCCAACAGCTAAACCGATGGTGGTCAGCACGGGAGCCGTCAGGATGTCGGTGCCGATCGTCCCAGCACAGACCATCAAACAGGTAACGTCCAGAACTTTTATTCACGTGGTTTTCTGTGAGGTTTCTGGAGCTGCGTTCATGGATCTCATCCCCCCCTGCAGGTGGCGCCGAAGCCCTTGACGTCAGCAGCAGTCGTAACCACCACGCAGACCCAGCAACGCCTCATCATGCCCGCAACTCCGCTACCGCAGATCCAGCCCAACTTCACCAACCTCCCTCCAGGCACCGTCCTGGCACCAGCTCCGGGAGGCGGCAACGTGGGCTACGCGGTCGTGCCAGCACAATACGTCACACAGGTCAGCTGCGCTTTTTTATTTTTGTTTTTTAACCACTCATCTTTGATATCAACGTGTTTTCATTCACTTCCTGTCGTGTTATTGCGTCTCTCGTAGCTCCAGCAGTCACCGTTTGTGACCCTCGCCAGCAGCTCTGGTTTCCCAGCGTCCACTGCTATCCAGACTCAGGCCAGACTGCCGCTCAACGGGTAAAGACGGCGCTTACTTAGCAAATAAAGTTGGTACTCTAATGTGCAAAGATTTGAAACTCCATGGGAATAAACAGGAATTTATGGGAATTACCTGGGAATTTACTATATTGAAGGTTGGCCCATTAACAGGGGCAAAAAAAAATAAAAAAACACAAAATTCCCAAGCTTAACTTCCCATGGAAAGTTTACCAGAAAGTTTCCAACCCTTTGCGACCCTAGTACTGTTCATGTTGTATCAATAACACACATTGTTTAGAGGTAAACTGCAGGTTCTTGGTTCAAATCCAGCCGCGGGCGTTTGGTCGCGTGCCATGAAAACACATTATATTATATTAGAACACGGCTGCTGCGCTCACTGATTTGATTTGATTGATCTGAATAACCCGATTCTTCGTCTCGCAGCTTGTCGACAGCAGAAACGACCTCGAGGCCGAGGAAACCGTGCAACTGCACCAAGTCACAGTGTCTCAAACTGTGAGTATGACTGCACACACAGCCTGAACTCACCGTGAACATGTCAGGCCTCTAACGTTTGGACCGGCTTCCTCCTTCTTAGATACTGTGACTGCTTTGCAAACGGAGAGTTCTGCAACAACTGTAACTGCAATAACTGCTTCAATAACCTGGAACACGAAACAGAACGTCTCAAAGCGATAAAGGTAAGACGGAGGTTTGTGTCGTTGTCGGGGTCACTTCCTGCCAGACGGGTGAGCCAGAGTTTTAAAAATGTGTTCTTCACAGACGTGTCTGGACCGGAACCCGGAGGCCTTCAAACCGAAGATCGGTAAAGGTAAAGAGGGCGAGTCGGACCGCCGACACAGCAAAGGCTGCAACTGCAAACGATCGGGCTGCCTGAAGAACTACTGCGAGTGCTACGAGGTGAGTTCTCCCTCTCTGTCGCTCTCACTTCATCCTCTCTGAGTAAACTTCTGTTCACCTCCGTGCGTTTCCTCCGCGTTTCACCTTCGAAGGCGAAGATCATGTGCTCGTCCATCTGCAAGTGCATCGGCTGCAAGAACTTCGAGGAGAGCCCGGAGAGAAAGACGCTGATGCACTTGGCCGACGCGGCGGAAGTCCGAGTACAGCAGCAGACCGCGGCTAAGACCAAGCTGTCGTCGCAGATCTCAGACCTGCTCATGAGGACGGCGCCGGTCATTTCGAGCGGAGGCGGGAGGTAAAGTTACAGGAGGAACGCTCTGCGTTTTTTCACCAACGCCAGCAAAGATGCCGTCTGCTCACCGAGCTCTCGTTTTGTCCCGCAGGTTGCCGTACACGTTCGTGACGAAGGAGGTGCTCGAGGCGACGTGCGAGTGTCTGCTGGAACAGGCCAAAAAGGCGGAACAGACTCACCAGCCTCAGGCCGAGGCGGAGCGCTTGATCCTGGAGGAGTTCGGACACTGTCTCATGAGGATAATCAGCTCGGCGGGGAAAGCCAAAGCAGACTGTGCCTCCATCAACTGCTAGGCCCAGCGCCCTCCTCCTCCTCCTCTTCCTCCTCCTCTGCCTCGGACCCTCCGGGGGAGGTGGGGGTTTCTCCGCCCTCACCAAAAGGCAGAACAATGGCCTCAAAGCAGACTCCTCGCTGAGGCCACCTGGAATAACAAACACTGTTCAGACTCGTAAAGGACGGACGGACCGGAGCTGAACCGCCTCCGACAGAATCATTTCTCCACCTCTCAGATCTGTTTCCACTTTCTGTTCTTCCATTTTTATTCTATTTTCTTTTTATTCTTTCCCTTCTTCTTTTTTTTTTTTTTTGAAGTTTTCCAGAGAGAGAGAGAGAGAAAAAAAAGACCTTCCTGTAATTTTTATGTAATCATCCGTGTTAGACGAACAGGACGTGTATCTTTTGATATTTATTTTGTATTTGTAATCATCATCATCATCAGTGAGCGAGCGCTAATATCGTGTGGCTTCTAGTTGCTGCAGACTATTAATTATTAACCAAGGCTAGGCTAAATTGTTTCTCTGAAAATGAGTTAAAGGTAAAGAGAATGCAAACATTATGCACACACACACACACACACACACACACACTGCTCAGATTAGGTGGCTCGATCGATCGACGACGAACGGAGGAACTCTTCTTCTTCTGGTGCTGTTTTCTGTTTTGTTAGTCACATGCTTACTGTACATTAAAAACAGTGGATGGGCGAACCGATCGATCTGACTTGAATTAATCAAAACCAACTCAAACTCTGACGCTGAGTTTCCATGTTGGATGCTGCGAGTTCGATTGACGTTCTTCATCGACGTTACGTCGAATTGACATTCAGTTAATTAACAAAAATCTCAACAGGAAGTGACGCAGTGTTTCAAACGTCCACTTGAGGCTGGTTCCAGAAGTGAGTCAGTCTCCATAAGTCCCCATGTTAGACAGCAGAAATAAACATGTTTACAGCATGGTACAAAAAACAGTTTTTGGTCTCTGTAGCTAATTTCCCCGTTCAGGACTACAAACATGGCGGCAGTGGACTGGTCGCCTCCTGAATTTGCATGTGTGTGATGTCACAGAATCTGACTCAAATGACATCACTCGAGGCATTAAATCAGACTTTTTCCTCTCTGGAGCCACGGTGCAAACACCTGTGAACATGTTACAGGTGTGGTTAAAAACGGCGGGAGTTCCCCTTTAAATAAACACTCAGGAGTTAAGGCACACATACACTTTGCGCATGCTCAGACGGATAGTAGTAGTAGTAGTAGTAGTTGTAGTAGTAGCAGAAGTACCGCCTGGGCAGTAGGGGGCGGTAAAGCGCTCATTGATAAAAGGAAGACGACGTGACGGAGACGTTACAGACAGGGTGGTGTTCTTGAGGAGGTGTAGCACGCAGGAGGAGGTCAGGATCAGACATATTTCACCCACAGATATTTAAAAAGATGCAGATTTAGTGCGTAATAAATAAATATAGTCGGTAAATGTAGTTTTTCTCTTATTCGCCTGATTTTTAAACGAGGTTTGGTTCAGCAGCGTTAGCCGCAGCTATATCTCCGCACGTGGGCGTCCCTGTCCGGTTAATTAGGTGAGTAATTAATTAATTAAATCTGTCTTTATTCCAGTTTTTATGATAATTAATAAATCAACCCGCTTCACACAGTTTGGCCGCCAACGTCAGACCACGTGGTCAACACGTCAGCGCGTCACGCCAAACTCTGTTTAAAAAGTTGGTTATTTGACGTAAACTCACTTAAACTTAAAGATTAATTCGCCATAACAACATGAACCGAACATTTTCTGAAGCTTGAGAATCGGCTCTTTAATTCGGCATACATCTTATAACATAACACTCTGTTATTATGATGTAATTCAGTATTTCACCTCTGATGGATAAAATCTGTGCTGTTGACAGGTGGACTGAAGGAGAGAGCTGCAGGGGACCTGACCTGACTACATGTATGTATCATCGTGTGTGTCATCATGTGTGTGTCATGTGTGTAAAGACGTGAACAGCCATCCCAATGATTATATCAATCACTACCCATCTGACCCATTCACATGTCTGGGGAAGATTATACCTGAGCTTCTAACTGAGGGTTGATGGCGCTTCATGAATGAATGTAAGTGACTGTGACTGATCAGCTGACTAAAGTGTCTCCATTGTTCTTTCAGGGTCGACCTGCTGAAGGTGGACTACATCTCCCATGAGCGCCTGATTTGTTCTGTTGAAGTTGTTCTTTGACTAATAAATTCAAAGTGTGACGCAGAGTTGGTGTTTGTGTTTATTTTATGAAGCCTTCACCTGAGGGGTATTCACCTGTATGTATCATCCATCATGCACATCACAGTAAATATAATCAACACAGCAGAAAAAACAGTATAAAATATAATCCAGTGTAAAAACATTTGAGTTCTTCAGGCGTTCAGGTTGTATTTAGTCGGTAAACATGTTTGTAGCTCAGGAACTGTTTTTAATTCATAAATATATTCATATATTAGCATGAATGCGATAAATATGATTATAATGACATTAAATCCACTTGAGTTCTACATTCTCAGAGCTCAAGCTCATAATTCATATTTATAAATATTAAATTATCTATGTGTTTTACTTTCAGGTTTGTTTGTAGATTTATTGTGATAATATAACATGAGCATAGTTAGCACACTAGCATTGTTAGCACCGCTGATTATACGGCATAAAGTTAGCACGCTAGCATTGTTAGCACCGCTGATTATATGGCATAAAGTTAGCACGCTAGCATTGTTAGCACCGCTGATTATATGGCATAAAGTTACCACGCTAGCACTGTTAGCACCGCTGATTATATGGCATAAAGTTAGCACGCTAGCACTGTTAGCACCGCTGATTATATGGCATAAAGTTAGCACGCTAGCACTGTTAGCACCGCTGATTATATGGCATAAAGTTAGCACGCTAGCACTGTTAGCACCGCTGATTATACGGCATAAAGTTAGCACGCTAGCATTGTTAGCACCGCTGATTATACGGCATAAAGTTAGCACGCTAGCATTGTTAGCACCGCTGATTATACGGCATGAAGTTAGCACGCTAGCATTGTTAGCACCGCTGATTATACGGCATAAAGTTAGCACGCTAGCACTGTTAGCACGCTAGCTAAGCGGCTAACGGTCTTGACGTCCCCCGGAAGTTGTTGTTGCCGTTCTTCTTCGTGGCAGGAGGAGACTGTTGCTTAGTGCCACGTTGATGGAGACCAGTGGGGACGTGGAAATCTGTCTTACCGGGACCCGGTAGCCTCTCTTCTCCTTCTCCTTCTCCTCCTTCTTCTTCTTCTGTTTTTGCAGCCGTTGATCCTCAAAGAGGAGAACCGAAAGGAGGAAACCTGCTCGGTGGAGGCTCCGTCAGCTCGGTTGTCGCCGCGTTCATGTAAAGAAGAGAGCTAAAGGATAAAGGAAGGTAAGCGGCGTTAGAGTAACAGGATCTGAGTCTGCTCCGCGGCTAACAGGCTAGCTGCAGGACATGTTGTTCCACAGTCAGCTGTTAGCTCGCTGCTAATGTTCCCGTTTCACAGAGAGCTCCGGTTGTTGTGCAGTTTGTAAAGTCCACAGCTGCTCTGTTTACTCCAGCTGAGCCTGACCCGGTTTGAAGCAGCCTGACCCGGGACCGGCACTCTTTACCGGGCACAGACTGACCCAGCCCTGCAGTATGAATGCTGCATTCACAATAAACCTGGTTATAAAGGTGTTAGTTCACCTGTGTCATGCGCTCTGTGAGTGTGTGTGAGAGTCCTCATCCTGTCCTGAGCTGCTGGAAGTTTGAATTCCTGCAGGCTGCACATTGAACTTCACGAGTACTCTTCCCGTTGTGTACTTTACCAAAGTATCCGAGTACTTTTTCTCATATTTTTAGTACTAAAAATGGAATATTCTACACAGCTGCTGTTTCCTGTCATAAAATACAGAGCAAACATGTAAAGTGACTCAGACATTTATGAGGAGCACTTCATATTTCATTCATTTCAGGCTGCTTTAGTGTAATAATAACTGATCATAAGGTCTGTGAGGAGGAGCTACACAATGACTGGAGACGACATCCAGCCTGTGTTAACTGAAACTCATGAAACGAGGTCGATATCTTTTTGTTTTTGTTCATTTAAACAATGAAAATAAGATCGAACTAAACTAAACTCAGCCCCAGCTGCAGGTTGAAGGTTTGTTTCCATTCGTCTGGTCAGTTTCTCGTCGTTGCCTCCTTATCTTTAAACTGTGGCGTTGACGTTCCCCTCAGACGAGCAGCTCCCACGTGTCCGCCGTGTTTACTCTTCATCTGATGAAGGCGAGGGTCGCGGACTCCCTCCACGCACGCTGAGCTGTTCCTCTGGGTTAATGTCAGTGTTCAGTTTATCCACGAAGAAACCGAGCAGAACAAACCAAACAGTCACGACTCTCCACCAACGTAATTCTTTCCTTGTGTGACGGAGAGAGTGAGGCAGAGGACAGCGCTCCTTCAGCAGCGTTTCTGTTACGTAGTCGCGTGCACGCTGCAGATTTCTCTAGTTTCTGTAAGTCAGGCGACTCAAACGGGTTTAAATCTGTCATCAGAGGTAATCCAGCCTAACAGGCTCACTTCACTTTAGATCAGGGGTCTTCAACCAGAGGCCCACGACCCCTACTGGGGTCCGCAGAGGTACTGCAGGGAGGTAATCAACAGTTCTCACCAAAATAATGGAGATGAATCAGGGAACACGTCCACAGACGCACAGCTCTCAGCATTTAATGCCCAATAATAATCATGCATCAGTCGTAAACACATGCAGGCTCATATCGCAGCGTGTAAACGGGTTAATGAGGTGAAATAAAAGTTTAAATTTGTTTTTTTTCAGGATGAAACTCAAAGAGATCAAACGCACGGCCATCCAGAGCTGGAGCCCTGCACAGCACCACCCCATCTACCTGGCAACAGGTAAGAGCACGCAGCAAGCAGAGCAGGCACAGGCCTGCTGCTGCCACCACCAACCAACACCAACCAACACCAACCGCCAACGCCGCCTTCACTCTCTGCTGTTTTGACAGGTCGTTACATCGTTTCTGTCAAGTCATCCAGGCTTAAAATAATCCGAGTCAGAGCGAGCGCCTGCTGGCAGAAAAAATGCTGAGGCATGATTTCCAGGAATATTCTGCACGGACGATTTTGTTTGTTTGAGGGAGAGAAGAAGACCGAGGTCCAGTTTATTACTGCTAAACGTCTGATGAGGAGATGACACAAACATCTTCATCCGTCTGTGATTAGTGATGAGGGAAAACGTAACGTTAAGAATAAGTATTCAGCAGCATCATGTTTCAGCGTCCCGCGCTCTCCTTCTGCAGGAACGTCAGCCCAGCAGCTCGATGCCTCCTTCAGCACCAACGCCTCGCTCGAGTTTTTCGAGCTGGACTTGACCGAACCGTCTCTGGACATGAAGTCATGCGGCAGCTTCTCCTCCGCTCACAGGTACTGAACGCTGCCTCGTGTTGTTGTTTCTGTCCTCTGAGCTGCCGTTCACGCCCCCCCCTCTCTCTCTGTCTTCTCTCAGATACCACAAACTGGTCTGGGGTCCGTACGGCATGGACGACGAGAGCCGCCCCTCCGGCGTTCTCATCGCGGGAGGCGAGAACGGCAACGTCATCCTGTACGACCCCGCGAAGATCATGGCGGGAGAGAGCGACGTGATCATCGCCGAGAGCGACAGGCACTCGGGTCCAGTGAGGGCTCTCGACGTCAACCCGTTTCAGGTACGACCGATCGACCTCCGAGCGAGCACACACGCTCATTCAAAGACGAACACTGTGACTAATCCTGCGTTTCCTGCTGCAGACAAACCTGGTTGCATCAGGCGGGAATGAGTCTGAAATCTACATCTGGGACATGAACAACTTCAACTCTCCCATGACACCAGGACCTAAAACTCAGGTACGCCCTTAACTACAGTGTACCGTGTTTTGATCACCGTAATCATGAGCGTTAAATGAGTCTCAGAGCTCGTGTGTTTTTATCGTAAAGCCTCAGGAGGACATCAGCTGCGTGTCGTGGAACAGACAGGTCCAGCACATCCTCGCCTCCGCCAGCCCGAGCGGCCGAGCCTCGGTGTGGGATCTCCGCAAGAATGACCTCATCATTAAAGTCAGCGACCACAGCAACAGAGTACGTCGATCCTCCCACGCTCACACTCGCCCGCCTTGTTGATTATCTCTGTCCGCTCGGCTCACGCTGTGTCTCTGTCTGTAGATGCATTGTTCCGGGCTCGCCTGGAACCCAGAGGTGGCCACTCAGCTGGTCCTGGCCTCCGAGGACGACCGGATGCCGGTCATCCAGATGTGGGATTTACGTTTCGCTACCTCTCCTCTCAAGATTTTTGAGAATCATACACGGTAAACAAAGCAGCAGTCAGCCCAGCTCGGCGTCTGTCTTTCAGCCTTTTATTTCACCAAGCTCTCACCAACCACTAAAAGTCAGTCCCAGATTTACTCTTGTCCGGCGGCTTCTTGCTCGCTCACTCTCTCCTTTTCTCTTCTTAGCTTCCTCCGTCAGCGTCCTCTTTTAGCGCTGCTGGCTCCATTAGCTGTTAGCTCCGTTAGCATGTTCACCTGGTTACAGGTCAGTGTAGCATCGTTTGTCTAAGGTGAATCTCTGTTCTCTCTGTACAGCGGCGTCCTGGCCATCGCCTGGAGCTTGGCCGACCCCGAGCTGCTCCTGAGCTGTGGGAAGGACAGCAGGATCCTGTGCTGGAACCCAAACACAGGAGAAGTGAGCGATCATTTAAACGTCTTTAACGTGCAGGTAATCACGCATCGTGCCCCTCTCGTGTTACTGAGCCGTCGTCCTGGGTCTGCAGGTGCTGTACGAGCTGCCCACCAGCAGCCAGTGGTGCTTTGACATCCAGTGGTGCCCCAGGAACCCCGCGGTGCTGTCGGCCGCGGGCTTCGACGGACACATCGACATCTACTCCATCATGGGGGGCAGCAACCAGGCGCAGAGCCAGAGACACGCTGACCAGGTGAGGACGCGTTGTGCTGCGGTCACGGTGATCGGTCAGTCTGTAAATCAGATTTCATCGTCTTCGTCTCGGTTACAGATCAGCAACTCGTTCGGGAACATGGATCCTTTCGGGACGGGACAGAGTTTACCTCCGCTGCAGCTGCCGCAGACCGCCGCTCCTTCGACCACGGTCACCCCCCTGAAGAAGCCGCCGAAGTGGATCCGCAGACCCGTCGGAGCCTCGTTCGCTGTGAGTTTCTCAACTTTATCGTGACGTTCGAAGATGAAGCTCCTTCGTTCTTCCGTCCTGAACACACTCGTCTGGTTCTTCTCCGCAGTTTGGCGGGAAGCTGGTGTCTTTGGAGAACACGAAGCCGAACTCTCAGCAGCCTCAGCAGCCCGCCGCTCACGTTGTACATATCAGTCAGGTTGTTACGGAAACGGCCTTTTTGAAGCGCTCCGATCAGCTGCAGGCGACGCTGAGCGCGGGCAGCTTCGTGGATTTCTGCCAGGAGAAGATCGATGCAGCTGAGAACGAGTTTGAGAAGACTCTGTGGTCTTTCCTCAAGGTAAGAAATCCAGAAATCTGAATACACCTGAAAATATCTGAGTATAAGTCAAATAAACAATGTTTTTTTGTCTTTTCAGGCTAATTTTGAAAGCGATATTCGCAGCAAGTACCTGGAACTTCTGGGGTACAACAAAGAGGAGCTCGCCTTGAAGGTGACCGACATGACGCTACATGTATCTGTATATTTGAACTGTTGTCATGTTTTTAGTGCATCTTCTGATAATTGTGTCTCTTTGTTGTCAGATTTCAGCAGCACTCGAGGAGAAGCCCGCTGAGCCTCCGCAGGTGAGTCTCTTTCACCGTCCGAGCAACAAACCGACTGACGGAGGCCGCGATTGGAGCGAGCGGCAGCTCTCGGCTGAAATCAGACAGTTTGTGTCATGTTTTGCAAACAGGAAGTGTTGCAAGTCTTTGTTATGAAGCGTTGAGTCAGTGCAACTTCAGTTTTTTGAAGCACTCGTAGGAAGATCTGCTTCTGTGGTCTTATATCGACCATTCAAACTCGTGTTTCCACCCCTGAACTTAAACTCCAGCGTTAAATCCAAACTTAGTGCTGAACTGGAGTTCAACTTTAGTCTGAGCTTCCAAACCGCTGATTTAAAAATGCCCTGACTCTGAGCCTCTTATCTTCCCTCTTCATCCAGGTGGAGGTTCCCGCTCCGCCCGCCCCGCAGCCTTTACCGGACCTCAGCCTCGTGCCGCCTCCTGACACTCCCGAGGCAGCGTTCGACATGATCGCTGCAGCAAACCTTCAGCCCGAGGCCACGCTCGAACTCGACTCCACTCCTGACCAAGAGGCCGAAGAGGAGCTGGCAGCAGCTGAAGAGCCGGAGGACGCTCTAACCGGAGAACCGGAAGAAAAGGCAGATGTGGAGGAGGAGGAGATCCCACTGGAGGAGGTACGGCTTCAGACAGACGGCTGAACTCGTTTGTTTCTGCTTGATTAGAGCTTTTTTTTAGCTGAAGTCTTTCTGGTAACTGCCACGGCGCCTAAAGGCTCGTTAAGACTGAGACTAACGAGAACATCCATCATCCGGCTCGCCCAGCTCCTGTTCTGGCACAACACCAGCTCTGCTCCCACACCCCAGGGCAGCTACAGTTGTGTTGTTGTTGTGGTGCCATAGATCATAGTGAATCATGGGATACACTGTGTCAGAGGGATATGAGTGGACTGTGTGTCTGCATCTTCTAAACTCGCGTTGCAGCGCTCGTGTTGTGTTCAAGTAACGTCTCCCCGACTCTCGTGTTACCGTTTATCATCGTATCAGAGTCTGATGACTTCACGTCACCCTCACCTCGAACCCGAGAAGACTGATGAGCCAGAATACTTAAACACACCTGTGTGTGTGTGTGTGTGTGTGTGTGTGTGTGTGTGGTCCACTATAAATGATCTTTTTATAATAACAACGCAACAATGTGACACACGTTTGTCCTGATGAATGTGCAGCTTTAAAGTGAGTTTCAGCTCATTTCTGTAGCTGTCTTACACAACCAGCTCCTGTTCTGGCACGACACCGGCTCCACTCCCCGTCAGCATTCCCATGTAAACCTCTTCTTCTTACCCGTGGTCCAAAATGTCCGTGGCACAAACACACACGTCCAGACAGCCTGGCTAACACACTGAACTAACATTAGCTAACAGCAGCTTTACTGTTTCAGGAGTCAGCACCAGAGGAGGAGGAGGAGCCCAGTCCTGCTGAGACCTCGGCTCCAGCTGAGGAGCCCATCGAGGCTCCAGGTCTGGCTCCGGCTCTGGCTCCGGCTCCGGCTCCAACCCCCACAGGAGTCAGCTTGAGCATCAGTCAAGGTAACAAATCTTTAAAACACGACACGAAAACCTCCAGCATCGTTTTTTTTTGATCGGACGTTCACCTCTCTCTGTTCTCCTGCCAGACGTGGATGGGCTGATCACGCAGGCGCTGCTGACCGGAGACTTCGAAGGAGCCGTGGAGCTCTGTCTCCGTGACAACCGCATGGCAGACAGCATCATCCTGGCCATCGCGGGAGGGGCCGAGCTGCTGGAGAAAACCCAGAAGAAGTATTTCACGAAAACACACAGCAAGATAACCAAGGTAACGCACCACGAGGAGAGCAGCTCACACACTGAGAGTTCACTGATGACGTAACCGCGTGCTTCTCTTTGTCCTGCAGCTGATCAGCGCCGTGGTGATGAAAGACTGGCACGACATCCTGAAGACGTGTGACCTGCAGAACTGGAAGGAGGCTCTGGCTGCCGTCATGACCTACGCCCAGCCCGAGGAGTTCTCCTCCCTCTGTGGTCAGTTTATGTTGCAGTTGTCGAGTCGGCGTCCTTGTACCAAACGTCTGCGAGCGCTGAATTGAACTCGTCTGTTTGTTAGATCTCCTCGGAGCCAGACTGGAGGCAGCAGACGACCCCGGACTGCGAGCTCAGGCCTGTCTGTGCTACATCTGTGCTGGGAACGTGGAGAAACTGGTGGCCTGCTGGAGCAGAGCGCAGGACGGACACTGTCCGCTCTCTCTGCAGGTTGGTTGGGTTGAGACCAAAATAGAACAAAAACTTGTTCTATTAAAAGAGTTAAAAAAAGAGTTACATTTTGAGCTGTGATCTGTGTTTTCGTCATGTTAATGTGCTGTATTTCCGTCACGTAGGACCTGGTGGAGAAGGTGGTGGTGTTGCGGCGTGCAGTGGAGCAGACCCAGCGCTCCGGCCCGGCTGCTATCGGCATCCTGCTGGCTGAGAAGATGAGTCAGTACGCCAACCTGCTCGCCTCCCAGGGCAGTCTGTCCACCGCCATCACCTACCTGCCCGACAACACCAACCAGGTACGTTACACGCCGCTAATTAACTGCTGCTAACCGTTAGCAGGCAGCAGAACCGGACTCAGCAGCCTCTCTTTGGACCTTACAGGTTGCCGTTCAGCAGCTTCGTGATCGTCTCAGTCGGGCTCTCGGCCAGCAGGCGGCGGCTCCGGCACAGACCCACAGAGCTCACACTCAGACTGCTCCGACTCAGGCCGCGCCCCGCCACCCGTTCACCCCGATCCAGCCCGCCATGGTGCCTCAGCCCGCTGCAGCAGCTCCAGTACCCATGGCTACACCTTCAGCCCCCGCCCAACCCCAGCCGCAGTATTACCAGCCAGTGAGTTTCACTTTGACGTGTCATGAACATGAATATGATCTAACGTCTCGTACGAGGGATGGGGTCCAGCAGCTGCTGTCAGAATTCTTCAACCTTAACAAATCTCTTATCAAATTAAATGAAGACGCAGCTACAACATCTCTGTGAGTGAATCAGGAGCTTCAGTACTGAGGAAGTGAAGCAGGGTGTGTCAGTTACATTTAAAGGGATAGTTCAGGTTATTTGAAGCGTGTGTTGCCTGCAGATAGCAGTCGGCACGCCCCTGATTTAAAAGCTAAGCGATGCACTGCTGTGGAAACAAGATGTCAGCCACTTAAAGAAAGGCAGGTCTGAGATAATCAATATGAGTCTGAGTGCACGCTGCGTTAAGAGCTTTACCTTCCTAACAGGGAGCTGATGCATTTACATCCGTCTGTGCTCTCACCAGACTTCACTGAGTGCGATCGGTTCGTCGTTCAGTGTTTGTCATTGTGTGACTTTGATGTTTTAACACGTTTAAAGTTCATTTCTGCAGAAGTAACATTACATTTCAGCAACATAGCAGCTTACATTTCTCTGACCCTGCTGTGGATCAGTGCCTGAGCAGCTCGTCATTTCCAGGTTGTAAACGTTGATTAGACGCCTTTAAAGTTATTTTATTTACTTAAATGAGACTCGATAAGAGATTTGATTGACATTCATCAGCTGTAACCGGATGTGAATCTGACATGCAGTCATCAGACCTCATCCCCCGACCTCATACGAACTAACTCAGTGCTCACTGTTGTTTGCTCGTGTCGTAGACATTTCATTGATTTGGTTTCCATTCCTGCCGGGTTTTAAATCACATGCCGATTCTCTGAACGTCCTCATGAATTTTAGTGATGACTGTGTGTGATTCTCTTTGTACAAACGTTCTTCGGGTGAGTTGTGTTTGTAATTTTAAACCCTGGCTCTGGTCCGATGCGTTGTGGTGGTGTTGTTGTTCGGTGCCTCCTCCTCCCGACCTCCTCCCCGCCCCGGCCATCATCGGTGTGTGCCGTGTGTGTCTCTGTGTGCTTCAGGTGAGGGCTGCCTCCACTGTCACCTCCTGGAGTAACCAAACTCCCACAGCCCTCCCCAATGTCCCTCCTCCTCCTCTTCAAGTAGGCAGCGCCTCAGAGCAGCAGGTACACTGACCGCCCACCCGACCACGACACACTGCTGATGTTTACAGATGGTTTCTATTTTGCCTCCTCTTCCTCACAGCTGCCCCACTTCCTGTTTTTTTTCTTTTGTCGTCCTGTGATGCGTTCGCTGTCTCCAATAACCGCTCTGCTTATTGTGATTTGATCTGTCTGCTTGTCCAAACACACTGCATGCTGCTCCTCGTCGGCACACACAATAACACTGATCTTATGTCACGCTTTTTATGTTCTTTCACAAACTATCCTTCGCTCTGTCGGCAGCACCAAGCTTCGTTTTTAGAGCTCCGGTTGTTTTAGCTTCTTATTAACAAAGATCAGTGTAGAAAACATTCAGCCAGCAGCTTCTCACGTTCAGCAGATCAGATCAGCGGTCACTAATTAACATTAATTCTGAGCGATTTGATGACGGCACAAAATAAAACTGGTCTGTACTGAGACACAGATCATATGTGTCATCTCGAGTTCTCCCAGAGACTCTTTTCAATATTTTAAGCTTATGAAGTTAATAGTTTATAACCAAGAGCTTCAGTATCAGGATCACTTCTTTTGTTTCGTAATGTCAGATACATTATACCAAATACAAATATCAGATCAGACGCTGTGTACAAAGATAATATCATACAATGTCAGGCCTCGGATCAGGATCAGGAGACGGTCTTTTATTTTGAAATACGGCTTCAGATTTCCTGTTGTGTCTTTGCAGGTGGAGCCTCCAAACCCGATGTACGGGATGCCTCCCTCCGGATCCGCTGCTGCACCTCCACCCTCCTCCACTCCTGCATACATGTTCTCCCACCAGTACCAGCGTGAGTGATCGACGTATTTGTGTGTTTTCATATAGTCGAACATGACGGCGTCATCTGCGTATAGTCGAACATGACGGCGTCATCTGCGTATAGTCGAACATGACGGCGTCATCTGCCTATGAGTGAGTTAGTAGTATATAAACTTTATTTGTAAAGAGACAGGATTAGATGAGCAGCCTTCACTTCTTCTCTTTTAAACACTCAAACATTTTCTTTTGCAAATGTTTGACTCTACAACATCTCCGTGATGTTGTACTCACTAACAGAAGACGAATGTCTGATTGAATAACTTCGACATTTTTATCTCTTCTATAACATAAAGCTAAACATGAAGCATGTTAGCATGCACTGTAGTGTGACTGTTTATTACAGATCTGTCCTGATGCGTGACTCTGTCTGTATAACATGCACCAGTTTTTCCACTAACAGTGTCTGTTGTTGTATCCTGTATGACTCCCAGCCTACCCCCAGGTCAGCCAGTACCCACCTGGAGCTGGCGGGGTGTCTATCTATCAGCCTCTTCAGTACTCCTCTGCTGCTCCTCCTCCTGCAGAGCCTCCTGGCTTCCTCTCTCAGTACACACAGCCCATCTCCTCTCCGGTCTATCCCGGACAACCTCCCATCAGCCAGTGCCTGTCCTCCTCTCCTCCCTCCCATCCTCATTTCTTTCCGACCTCCTCCTCCTCTGCCTCCTCCTCCTTTTCCGCTCCTCCGTCCTCCGGAGCGTCTTTCCAGCATGGCGGTCCGGGATCTCCGGTGTCGTACATGCCTCTTCCTCCACCATGCGGAGTCTCAGGTACACAGCTTGACCCCGACCCCGGGCTGATCCCCGCCTCTCAGAGAACAGGTCTGCATGCCTCTGATCATCCTCACTGTGACTGTCTCACTCAGCCTCTTCAAACATTACCGTGGATCCAGTTTCCTCCTTTTAACTACCAGACAATTTTTTATTCATCATGTTGAACTGCCATGTTTCTACAATAGCCCAGAACAGACAAATTAAAGGAGCTTGTGCATTTTCATCAAGTTTTTGAAGGAGAGGGTGAGGCAAGGGGGTTGTAATCATCAACTATCAACTTCTAATCAAAGACTTGATGATTGTTGTACTTTAGACTATAGATTGAAGCAGCAGGAAGAGATCATAATTCTAACTTAGACTTGAATCACTGATTGAATGTTGAGCTTTTCTAAAAACAAATTTAATCCTGCACATTTGTTGATTAGCTGAATCACTGCTGAACTGAAATTTTAAGCCATAATAGAGTCAATGTTTTAATCAAATTATAAATTAAATTATCAATTTCAAAACCACATCATGCCGACAAAACGAGTGAACGATTCTGATTTTTCCTGTAGGACCTCAGAACGGCTGGAACGACCCTCCGGCCCTGAGCAGAGCTTCAAAGAAGAAGGTAAGTTCAGACATCTGCGTATAGTCGAACATGGCGGCGTCATCTGCGTATAGCCGAACGTAAATTAGTAGTATATAAACTTTATTGTAGGAGACAGGGTTACATGAACAGCCTTTAGTAAAGACGTTATGTAAACTCTTAAATAAAATGTTTTTATCACCACTCAGCCGACTCGGGAGAACTACACCCCTCCCGCCCCCATCACTGCTCCCATCATGGCTCCACTGGGTGTCGACCCTCAGGCTCAGCCGGTGTCTTCCGGGGCTCCTCAAGCCATGATCCAGGGCCCACACGGAGCCCAGGTTCCCTACTCAGGCATGCACCAGCAGCACCAGCAGCAACAGCAGCAGTTCTCTGCTCCACCCATGAACCCTGCGATGCCCAAGACCAGTATGGAGGGCGCACCAGGAGCACCGACTGGAGATGTTATCCAGGTATTCAGCAGCCGCATCGAGCAGTAACAGAGCAGATCGAGCTCTAAAATTAGCAGCTATAGCGACACAGTGACAAAACCGGCTCCCCTCGGCTTTACGGAGTGTATAGAGCTCTTTGTTTATCCGTCCACAACTTTACTGTTGTGGGTCACTGTCACTGCATTCATGCTGTTGTTTTCAGTCACAGCAGGCTAAATCCCTCGGAACACGACCCGCTTAGCAAAGCTGTGAAACATATTTCCCTCAGGAGGTTGTGGAGGCCAAGAACAGAGCCAATATTTATCAAGACACAAACTACAGATGAATATTACTGTGACTCTATCTCTATCAGCCTCTTCAGTCCATCCCGGCTGAGAAGATCACAAAGAAGCCGATCCCCGACGAGCACCTCGTCCTGAAGACCACATTCGAGGGTCTCATCCAGAAGTGTTTGGCTGTCGCCACCGACCCGGTGAGTCCGCACAACGGAGACGACGGCTCAGGTTTATTTCGACCTCACAGAAGTGCATCATGGGATTTCTGATCGGACTCTTATTTGATGTTTTCACAGCAAACGAAGAGGAAGCTTGACGAAGCCAACAAACGTCTGGAGGCGCTTTACGACAAACTGAGAGAGCAGACGGTGAGTGAAGCTGCTGAGGCTGATCAGAGATCAGATGAGGATTTAAAAACTGTTTCTCACCATCACCTCTTCTTCTTCTTCTTCTTCTTCTTCTTCTTCTTCTCTCAGCTCTCTCCCGCCATCATCGGAGGCCTCCACAACATCGCCCGGAGTATAGAGTCCAGGTCCTACATGGAGGGCCTCAACATCCACACCCACATAGTCAGCAGCAGCAACTTCAGCGAGACGTCAGCGTTCATGCCCGTCCTCAAGGTCGTGCTGACACAGGCAAACAAACTCGGAGTCTGATCGGGGGCGGGATCGACCCCCAGAACTCCAGACTGTGGAGGGTACCGACCGGTCCGACGGGGTCGAGCTTCACGGGGAGTTTGACTGAGCGCAGCGCGAAAAAAAAAAAATTGAGATGTACGAAAATCATGTTAAATTCTTCTACGTGCCATTTCATGTTTTCTGACGCAACTCAAACACAAGCCATGCTTAAGGTCGCACTCAGTGGTGAAAGTCCAAATAAAAAGGGGCGAGAGGCGGATTCAGTCCACGTAATCTACCGGGTCAGCGCCACGTTTGGTCGTTTTTATTTTCAGGAACGAGTTTTTAAAAAAACTAAATTTTAAATTTTTATCGTCTGCTGATGCGGTCACGATGTCCGAGTCGATCTGTACTGCGACTATTAAATGTGATAATTCACTTTTTTAACACTAAAAACATTTTTACTTAAACAGCATCGTCAATATTCTGCATTTACATCTACATACATGTGTGGCCCTCTCCTCTGAATTTTGACCCTCTGAGGTTGCCGTAGTGCGTCACTGTGTGAGTGTCAAAGGAAACGTCAACATACATGCACACGAGCGCTACTTTCTATATAGGAATCAAGAAAATGGATTAAAACTGTAAATAAAGATCAAAACATTATGAAATTAATCAGGATGTGGCATTATGTGATGTTTTAATGAAGTCTTGTTAATTGTGAAGTCCTAATTTGATAAAAATCATGAAGGAAATCATCTCGAATGGCTTCAAATCGTCCTTCGTGTGCTCACATTTCTTCGACGGCTCACCTGCAGATTTCTGTTTCTTGTAGGTTCCTTGGACAGTTTCTCTCTGGCCGAACCGGCTCTGAAAAATAAAATCACACAATCACATTTTTGACCCCGTTTTTCAAAATAAAACTCGAACATCTGCTCTGAACGACCAAACGATGCTCCGACCCGACAACAAGCTACACTAAACTTTTGGTTTTAAATCAGAATTGAATGAACACGTATGGAAAATCTCCAAACTGGGAATCAAAATTTAAAGAAGGGAAAGTTTCAGCAGAAGATTTGGGAATTTGAATTAAAGGGCATTTCTAACTGCGTTTGTTGAAATGATCAAAAAATAAACTTAATGAATAAATTAGGTTTTGATAGCAGCATGCTTTGCCAACAATCATTTAAGAAATATTACTCATCTTAAAAGTCTTTCTGCACTACAACAGACACATTATCGTCCATAAATATGTAGAATTTTCTCCAAGTATAAAATCCGGCTTCGTTTTCACGTATGAACGCATCGTCGCCTGCATGAAGACGAAGTTTTAAAACCTTCCTGCTTTCACCACTGGTGTCACATACACATTGGACCAAGACGTCGTCAGCGTGCAATCCCATGTTGTTTTTATTATTTTTTTAAATGTTTCATTTTATTTGTTTCATTCTTTGTTTTTCAGTGTAATCACGAGGCTCAGCAGAGTGCAATGGACTTTAAATAAAAGAGAGAGAGAGACTGTGCTTTTATGAAATTTTAAAGTATGCATGCTTAAACTAAACAAACGCTAACAGTCTTCTTTAACGGCATTCGAGGTTAATTACCTGCTAATTAATCAGACCTCAGAAGGAAACTGGAGGGAGACTTGTACTTGATTTTCAATCCAACTTTGATGACGGCTGTCATCTGAGCGGTCGACCTCAGTTTATGTTGTTAATAAAAGGAAAACAAGTCTTTGTTTTAGATTGACTACATGCAATATTTTCAATAAATAGTATTTATTTACAATACGACCATGTTGTGGGTTTGATTTTACGACTGTTGGACGATATCTGCTGTTATTTTCTCCTTTTTCTGGCTCCGCGGCTGAAGTGAAGCTTCCTGTTGTCGTCCACTAGCTTTAATATAATGTGAACAGGTGAGTTGTATATAAATTCACCCTCAGTACAGTTGTCATGCACGGGGAAATTAGCTACAGAGACCAAAACTGTTTTTTGTACCAGGCTGTAAACATGTTTATTTCTGCTGTCTAACATGGGGACTTATGGAGACTGACTCACTTCTGCAGCCAGCCTCAGGTGGACGTTTGAGGAACTGCATTTTATTTTAACACTTTATTATTTATATGCTGTCACGTTACAATTCCGCGCTCTTATTTTGAAAAACATGCGCACTGACCGGAAGTCGCCCTCACCTCAGTCACACCTGCGTGTAAGAAGACGGCGTCGACGTCACACCTTTAAAAAAACGATGTATGGAGGATAAACGGGAGCAACCGACGTTTATCACCGACCGGAAGCTCGGAGGAAGCTCCTGAGAAGTTCTGTTCAGCCGAGACGGAACCACGAAGACCGGACACAGATTATCGGCGGCCCGGAGTGTGTTAACGAGTTTACCGACGGAGCCGGTTTGAAAATTAAATATTATAAAATATAAAACTTAGGTTATTTTTGTTTGTTTTTAACAAAATGTTTTTTTTCCCGCCGCTGTGCTCAGCTCTCACTGTCCGGCTGTGCGTGACAGCTGACTTCCTGTTGACGTCATCAGATTAATTAAAGACAAACTACAGGTGAGTTTGTCTGACAGGTGAGGTTCACCTGTCTCACCTGGTCCAACAGCAGTTCATTTAATAGTCATACCACATTTTATTCTGAAGTTATGTTTATGTATTTGATCTGAAACAGGAAGTGAAACAGAAACAGTGACTGAAGCATGAGATGATTTTGTTTGTTTGTTTGTCCTCTGTCCTCTGTCCGTGGTGTCGGAGCAGATGTTGAGCTTCAGTCCGTGGGCTCTGCTGCCTCCCATCTACTCGGCCGGCACCGCTGCCGGGCTGTTTGTGGTGTAAGTGACTTTAACTGATCAGGAAATGAGATGAAGATAAAACAACAAATAACTGAGTTGCGTCATCGTTGAAACCTGTTTGTGGACCACACCTGGCTCCTGCAGCACCTGACACGACGCTCTGTTTCCTCCAATAGATACTTCATGGCTGTCGGTGATGAGAAGGTCGTACCTCTGAGCTCAGCGTACTGGTGAGACTGAAACAACGTCGAGTTCAGTAAATAAAAACTTTTCTTTGTTTAATCTTTTTCTCTGTTTCCAGGAGAAGAAACGGATCTCTGTATCCTCCCTACATCAGGTGCGTGCTCGTAATAAATCATCTTATCGTCGTGTTCAGTTTCAGCAGAAATGAAACGTTTCCTCTTGTTTCAGTATCGCAGGTAACTTTCCACCTGCCAGCTGCGTCTTCAGCGAGGTCATGAACGTCGCTGCGTTTCTGGGTAAGAGCAGACGACCGTGTTGATGATGATACGGGAGCCCGGCAGACTCAAAGCAGCTCTGCGTTTGGTTCTTCTCTCCGTCAGGGGTCATTGTTGCCGTGCTCAGATACCTTCAGCTGAAGCCCAGGATCCACAACGCGTGGCTGAACCTCAGCAGTCTGCTCGCTTTCTCTGCCGCCTGCTTTGGGATGACGCTCGTAGGAAACTTCCAGGTAAAAACAGACTCACCTGTCGGCTCATGTGCACAGACCCGACAGGTAAAGACTGATTTTTTTTTTTGGTTTCAGCTGTTCAATGATGAGCTCACTCACAACTTGGGCACCTTCATGACGTTTGGATTGGGAACTCTGTTCTGCTGGGTCCAGTCTTACGTCACCCTGAGGGTCGACATAAAGAACGAGGGCAGGAAGGCCGGCGTCCTCCGCTTCCTGTTGTCTGGGGTCATCACGCTCTGCATGATTCTCTGTATCCTTTCATCAGACCGCTTTAACGACGTCGTTTAAAGATGGCGCTTTCTTCTTTGACTCCCCTGATGCAGATTTCTCTCTGATGGGTCAGGGCTTCCACATGCACGCGTCTCGGTGTCAGTGGGCGCTCGTCATGTTCTTCCTCATCTTCATCAGCACCTTTGCCATCGAGTTTCGTCACAGCCGCTTCAACGCAGCGTGCACGGACGGCGCCGCGGGTCCTTTAAACATGAACGAGGCATTCCCTGAGGTGACCAGGTATCAGCCGGAACAAATGTAGCGACGCTTCAACATGCTGGAAATGTTTGAAATGGCACTTATGTATTCATGTTATTATATTTATCTGCGACATTTTAGAAAGCGACACCAAAATCTGCTGTTTACAAATCATTTTTTCTATATCCAAAGAAGTTATTCCATTTTTTAAACACTTCTTTTTAAAGTTTTTAGGCTGCATGAGTCTTTGGAAGTGATGTGTTTATTTAAAAGGGAACGTTGAACAATCAGCATCAATAAAAATGCAGCTAAACGTGTTTGGAGTGTTTTGTGGATTATTCTGAGTAACTGCAGCGATTTGAGCTGACGTGACGTCACGGACTCACACATCTGGACTGAGAGCAGACAGACAGGCGTTTGCGTGAGACAAGGCATTTATTGGAAGTTTTTAGATTATCATTCCTGAATAATACCAATTAATGTTTCACACACACACACACACAAATCCTCAAATTTTGGCAAATTTATAAGGTAACTTTCCAACACCGACATTACAGCTGATCAACGAGGATGGCACATTTAAAAAACACACCGTTCACCTGCGAGGCGGGAGAATAATTAAGACAAGTCTGAAAGTTCCCGTCAGCGCCGCCGCTGCTCTATACTGCAGCTCTACCAGCTAAAACATTACAGTAAAACTTCAAACGTCTGCAACACGTGTGTGCATGTGGAGGGAGGGAAGAAACGGCACGAGTGGAAAATGTTTTACAAAAACGGTGACAGATACGACACGCGTACGCACAGCTGGAAAGTCGATTAACATCAGAGAGGTTCAGAACCGAAGACGGTCCGTCTACAAGGTAGAAAGGTAAAGTAACGTCACAGGTCGCGTTTCCTTCGGGCTTCTTTCAGCTCCTCTGTTCTCTTCTCAAAGTCAATCAAACGGTCCGATCAGTTTCCAAACGGGACAGAAAGGCGGTTGGATCTCCAGGAGCTTCTCCTGCACTGTCGACGTGGAGCGAACATAAAGAGGATGGAGGTGGAGGTGGAGGTTGGAGGAGGAAGAGGTCTTTATGAAATGAAGTCAGAGAAGTTCTCCACGTCTCCTCCTCGGCGTTAAACGCGTCCCGTCAGTTCGAGCTGGTTAAAGGATGTAATGAGGTTATAGTGGGCGCGCTCGTCATCCGTCAGCTCCATGTTCCCGGGCCGGACCACCACCACCACGTTCGCACCGGCTTCTTCAGCTGCTTTCGCCTCTGCAACGACAAACACGAGAGTGAGTACAGAGATGCAGACAAACAAAGACGGGCTGTGAGAGCTCACGCTGCTCAGGAACAAATAACACGTGCAGCCCTGAACCGACATGAACGGACGAACCTCGAGTGACGTCTGTCAGGAAGGTGATTTCCTCGGGTTGACAGCCGATCCTCTCCGCGATCCTCTCGTAGCTTTTGCCTTCGACTTTAGCTCCTATAGTCGTGTCGAAGTGGCCGTCAAATAACTGGAATCATTCAGACACAACAGAGTTCAGAATCACCTCTAATGATTAAAAACAAACTGAACACACGCGGACAGGCGGCTGGACTCACGTCTAACACGTCTCCTTCCACAGAGTATCCGAACAGAAGCTTTTGTGCCTCCACGCTTCCAGACGAGTAAATATAAACTTTGAGTCCTTGTCCTTTCCACCTTTTGATGGATGGGATCACGTCGTGGTACACCCTGTTCACAGCGATCAGACCATAAGCTCAATTCAAACACGTCTATGAAGCTTAAAGAGAAGAAGCAGTGGGAGAGTAAAGAGTCAGCGTACTTACTCGCCTTTGATTCTCCCTGAAGCGTAAGCCGACCTCCACATGTGACCCTGCAGTTGCTTGAGCGCCGTCGACTTCCTGTCCGCCGCCATCTGCCACAGCACGTTCTCCACCACCTCCCTGATGGCCTTCTCCTCGTCCGTGTGAACCGTCTGATCCACGGCGTGCACCGGACACGAGCGGTTCTGCTTCATGTCTTCTTCGATCTGCAACGACGACAGACGGAGAGCGTCGTCATGAGGGCGGGGAGACGCACAGGTCATGTGAAATATTCAATTATCCATTTTTACTTTCAGCTGTTTCTTTCAACTTCTTTTTAGTTTTCTGACAAATAATGAACAAACAGATGGCCAGTTAATGAATAATTAAAACAGTCGTTAGTGGGGCCACAGTCTTCACTCACTGAGACTAATTACAACCTCCAAAGAACATATTCAATCAGCGCCGATCGCTCCCCTCTCAGCCTCTTTACCTGTTTCTTCAGCAGATGGACGTCCTGCTTGCACTCGTCCTCCTCCCAGTGAGTGGATAGATAATCCTCGAGATGCTCCCTGATGTACGGAAACAAGATATCCTGAACAGAGGCGAGACAAAGACGAGTCAGCGGGCGTGTCATCGCACAGAAAAACACACGAAGGAGACACAGGATGGAGAAAACAGAAGTGCAGAATAATTTGACTTTTACTAATTAATAATTGACTGTTATGATGCGTTCAGGCCCCGTGGGACGGATACATTAAGCCCACGAGCAGATGAGAGGGAGGGAGAGGCCGTGGGTCTAAATATTACAACATAAAGTGCTGAGTCAACGAGATAAATGGAAATACGGGAAGATATCGCTCGTTTAAAAGCACAAACAGACAATAAATATGAGGAAGTGTGTTCAGTTTAACTCCGGCTTCGTCGTGTCTCTGCTGAACGTCTAAACGTTTAAAGATCCAAAACGTCTGAACTCTGTCTGTATACAGACGTCGACACTGACTAAACTTTTAAAATTTGGACTTATCTACATCCTCTGTGACTGTTTTGGTCTGAAAATGATAAATAATGTTGTTAAATATTTCATTTATTTGTATTCTGGCTTGTGCAGGTGAGGCAGGTGTGTGTTATTCTTCAGAAAATGACAATAAACGTGTCATATTTTAATATCAGTTAAATGTGAGTTTAATTATCTTTTATACGACATATTATAACTGACACGTGTGGTCCACTGAATTCAACATTATGAAGCACAAACTCCCTGCAGGACGTGAACGTTACATCCAGGTGTGGATGCTCGTAATTACGATAACTGTGATACGAATGAACGCAGCACACCGGGCTTGTTTTTATCAGTTAGCGACTAAAGATTCAAATAATTACGAATTAAACGGATATGAAGTGAATAACGAGGACAGAGAGGAGCTAAATATACAAACAGGAACGTAAATTAACATCACATCCAGGTGTGACTCTGCTTTTTTGTCCACAATGGTCAGAAAACGTGAAGCTAAGCTGCTTTAGCTGCGTGCTACCACTGACAGGCGGCTGTTAGCGCTACATAATTAGCTCAGTGCTAATTAAATTAGCACGTTATCAAGCTGGAGACTGTTTAATTTAACATAACTCACCTTCACGAAGGTGATCGGCGTGGTTGTTCCTTCAATATCCAGCAAGAGTGACCTGGTACAGGCAGGAATTGAAACAGTGGCCATCTTTTTAGGAGAGTCTCTGCAGCTGGCTAGCTGACGTTAGCTTCGTTAGCAGCAGCACAGGCAGCGCTTCAGTGTTTCCCGCCTCGCTGGTTGTCTGACCCGGACAGGTGAAGCGTGTCTCAGGCGCTGTGATGAAGGTGTTGCCGGCTTGTTGTGTCTGTTAGCCACTTTAGCTTAGCTGCCCTCGCCCATCACCTCGCCGCTAACACACTGACTCGACTCAAAGTGAAACACACACACACACACACACACACGTTAGGAGCTGTCAGTTCAGGCTGCGGCTCGGCGGGGGGCGCTACTGAGCGGGAAAAAAAACACACGAAGAAGAAAACAAACTGACAGTCACGATCAAAAAATCTTAAATTACAGCAACAAAACTGATTTCTGTTTTAATCACAGATAAACATTTACAATGCAACTTTATTCACTTTTATTACTAATTAAACAGCTCGGTCTAATTGGCGCCAAAAAGCTACAGTTAAAGATATATGAGAGCTAAATATTAGCATTAGCTGGCTAGCTGTAGTTCCTACAGGAGGAGGCGGGGCGCTAGTGAGCGGGAATACCGCGAAAAAAAACACACGAAGAAGAGAATGCGATGAAAACAAAACGACGCTCCTCAAATTTCAGCAACAGAACTGATTTATATTTATTTTATTATTCTCATTACTGAAGCACAATTTGACCCGCTTGTACTCATTTGACAGCTCCGCTCTGATTGGCGCCAAAAAGCTGCTCGGCTAACGACACAAGACGACAGAATATTAGCTACTAGCATTAGCTGGTTAGCTTAGCTTCCACAGTTTTGACGTAGTTTTTTTTTTTTAAAGAAAATAACAAACATGTCGGACGACTACGAGTTCAGCGACGACACCACCATGATGAGGATGGAGGAGGACGGGGAGGCCAACAGCGACGACCCGATGTCTGCGGCCGGGGACTGCGGCCTGATGGGGGGCGAGGCCGAGGGGTCGCGGATCGACGCCAGTAAAAACGAGGAGGATGAGGGGTGAGGTGACAGCTGACATGTAGCACGGCACGGCTCGATTTGAACCGCGTTTAACCGCGTTTGTGTCCGCAGGAAGATGTTTGTCGGAGGACTCAGCTGGGACACGACCAAGAAGGATCTTAAAGATTATTTCTCCAAGTATGGGGAGGTCGTAGACTGCACGTTAAAGCTGGACCCCATGACAGGCCGCTCCAGAGGGTTCGGCTTCGTGCTGTTCAAAGACCCCGAGAGTGTTGACAAGGTGTGTGTGTGTGTGTGTGTGTGTGTTTACACCACATGTATGAGCTGCAGCTACAACATGTGGGCAGTGATCGAGCTCCAGGTTGAGCCTCCAAATGTCCTAAAAATAAACAAGACCTGTTTTAAGTCCACGCAGTCTGGGTCTGGGTCAGTCTACACACAATTTACCACCATTACTAAACTAATATTTAATCACCTTTCTCTATTAAGTGTCAGAAAACTTAAATTCAAGTTAATACGGTGACAAAACCAGCTGCTAACAGCAGATATTTACTTGAATTTTGCCTCTTTTTGAGCAAAATTCAAGTAAATATCTGCTGTTAGCAGCTGTCATGTGATTATAAACTGAGTTTTTGTCACCATGGACTCTGTTACCTTGAGTCTATCTGTTTTCTTACATTTAACAGAGAAAAAAGTGATAAAATAAAAATGTCAAATGTTGTTAAATTGAGACAATCCAGTCTGATTAACAGCAGTTACCATAAACAGTCTTTGCATTGGGATCTTCACTCTACTTTTCTTCCAAAGGTCGCCTCACAGAAGGAACACAAACTCAACGGAAAGGTCATCGACCCCAAAAAAGCCAAGGCCATGAAGAGCAAGGAGCCCGTGAAGAAGATCTTTGTGGGCGGCCTCTCTCCAGACACGCCTGAGGAGAAAGTCAGAGAGTACTTTGGTGCCTTCGGAGAGGTACGAGGACGTCGACGCGTCACATCTTTTACCTTTCACAGAAGGCGAAGGGCTGAATGCTGTTCTGTGCTGTTGATGTGAACAGGTGGAGTCGATTGAACTTCCCATGGAGAACAAAACAAACAAAAGACGAGGCTTCTGCTTCATCACCTTCAAAGAGGAGGAGCCGGTGAAGAGCATCATGGAGAAAAAGTACCACAACATTGGACTCAGCAAGGTGCGTCTCTTCGTTTTATAACTGCTTCAACATATTCTGCCGCCCGTCTGTCACTGACGCCATCACGACTCATTGTTCCTTCAGTGTGAAATCAAAGTGGCCATGTCGAAGGAGCAGTACCAGCAGCAGCAGTACTGGGGAGGCAGAGGAGGATACTCGTCCAGGTCTCGAGGAAGAGGCGGTGGTGAGTGACGGAAACCTTAAAATGTTGCTGCCTGTTCACAGTTTGAATAAAAACAGTGTTGTGTAAGCACAGCATCCAAATGAACATGGACGATCTCGCTGATGCTGATTTCAATCCTGTTTCCGCTGCAGGTCCAAATCAAAACTGGAACCAGGGTTACGGCAACTACTGGAATCAAGGCTACGGCAACTACGGCAACTACGGTTACAATAATCAAGGCTACGGAGGCTACGGTGGCTATGACTACCCCAGTTACAACAACTATTACGGATACGGCGATTACAACGGTACGTGAGCGCCTCGATCAAAGCACTGTGACGAGCTCCGACCGTCCTGCTGACGTTTCTTTGTTCGCCTGCAGATCAGTCCGGCGGATACGGCAAGTCGCCACGTCGTGGTGGTCACACCAACAGTTACAAGCCGTATTAACGGGGGGGTGGGGACAAACCGTCGTCTTCAAGTAGGTACGTAAAGACAAGAATCCACCTCACGGTAAACTGTAACGTAGTCATATTTACTTTGCTTGTTTGGTAACATTAATGTGTAATTTTCCTCTTGTAAATTTCTTTTTCTCAGCACCCTCGAAGTGCTTTACAGTAGTGGTAACATAGAGGCTTCGCTCTTGTGGCGATTTTATTTTAACAGCCGGCCTTCTGCTGCCTCTTTTTACAACCTTCTTTCTTTTTTTTTTTTTTAACTGTAAAGTTAACAGGTAAAGTACTGCTACTACTACTACAGTAAAAATGGATGCCAAAAAAAAGAAACAGAAAGAAAAGGAAGTATGTTGTCTCCTAACTCTGACATACCTTGTTTGTACCTGCCAGCGGAGCTTCCTTGCAGGCCATCATGAGCTGACTCCCCAGATACTCTCACAGGGCCCGCTCAATGCGGACCGGGTACGAGAAGCATACACGCTCTCGAATGCTGCCATTTGGTATGGTCTTACAACATCCTGTATCAGCATTTCTAAACTAAAAAAAACAAATGTGGGACACGTCCAGCTTTGTCATCTTTCTTTCCATTTTGTTTTTAATTTGTTTGCAACAATATTTAAATATATACACGTGTAATTGTCATTTTTTACAGGCCCTTTACTCCCCCACAACCAGTTAATGATTTATAAATATGAAAGAATAACTTGTAATAATTTGTTTTTCAAAGGATACGTACAGCATTCTCTGGACTTCCCAGTTCCTATTGTTAATATATGCATTTCCTAATCTTATCCTAAAATGCTTGTTTCTTTATTTAGCTCTTGTAGCCAGTAGTCCATGAGCTAAAACCTGGTTCGTAGTTGGACTCCACACTCTGTGTTTTTATACTTTGTGTACTTGTACTTGCTCCTCTCTTTTGTCTTACTGACAGCTGATGGAAAAGACTCTTTCTCTTTTCGTTAATTCTCCTGTAATGAATTTTCCTCTTTCTTACAAATATATATATATATTTAAAAAAAAAGAAAACAAACAAGTGTCACTACATTTCCAGAAAAATTTTGCATGTGATGCTTTTCTTTAACGTGTATTTATACTCATTTATTTTGCACAAATTGAAGGTTTTTCTTCCATTTTTAGTATTTTCACTTCAGGATTTCTAGCTTATGGACTAACTGTGTTTTTAAAAACAAATGTTAAATTTAAATGTTCTCAGTTTGTTTTTTGTCTTTTTATTTTATAAACACGGGGGATTCCTATAATATTTTTCCTTTTTCTATAATTTAACTTCTTCTTTTGTCTGTGTCTTCGTTCAATCTCGAGCTCATTTTGTTTCTGTTTGTTTTTCGTAGGTGTCAGAGTGATGAAGCTGTGCAGCTTTGACCAGAGAGACATGATGATGATGATGAGATGATGATGATGATGATGGTACCCAGCAAAGATCACTAGCTGGATTGTAAGAAAATAAATGAAGAGAGCACTTTGACCTACAGCACATTTCCTCGATATTTACCCGAGTATTCGTTGTATCTTTTAAAAGAAGTTTTTGGATGTTTGGTTAGTCCGTGTTCCACGTCTTGTTTTTTGTTTTTTTGTATTTATTGTTCTCATACGCTTCTTTGTGAATTGCTTCGTTTATTATTACACGACTGAAATGTTTTAGATTCCTTTGAGAACAGCTCACGTGTATACGGCAGTACTGAGGTAGCAAAAAAGATGAAAATATAAGCTGCGTTGTTACAATTTATCCTCTTTATCATCAGTCATATAATACATATGTTATTACAGAGTTTGACATTCATAAACATAACGTATATATATATACACACACACACACGCAGGTAATTATACATAAAGAAATGCGACAAAATAAAAATAATAAACACTCGTTTGGATTTGTGATCCTTTGTGGTGATCTTAAAGAGTCGCGTTAACAACTGCTGGAGTGTTCAAAGAAGTGTTTCAGCCACAAAAATCAGATTCTACGTCTATTTTTGATCTTGAAATGATCAGACTCATTAAAATGTTTGTTTGTTGTCGATGTTGCTTGATTGCGTTCAGTCCCAAGCTGGTTCAAAGAGTGCAGATTTCTTGTTTTAGATAACATTCGTGGCAAAGAGGATGATGAGGATGACGATAATTAGCACGATCACGCCGATTATGATCATCATTTTGATGTTCTTCCACCAGTACTTCCTCGCGACCCGCGTGGACGTCCTTTGGAATGAGTCGGCCTGAAAAGAAACAAAACGATTCAATAAATGAATCCTTTATTTAAAGGGCAGTGCCACCAATTTGACAGAAGGATCCTCTGCTTGAGGCCAGCAGCTCGATGCTACATTAGCTGCTATTAGCATTGCATTGTGGGTATTATGAGCACCAGGTTTTTGACTAGGGAGAGAAATGTGTGTCTAACATTGAGTGTTATATCACATTAAAGGACTGTGATGTTTAATTGGTGGAGTCTTTAGTCTTTGTAAAAGTACAAATATAAACTGTGTAAATAAACAGTGTGTGTGACATACATTATTACTGACCCTGCAGCAGCACAGAGACTTCAACAAAGTCAGTCAAAGGCAGGCTTGAGGTTGCCAAGCAACCAGGGTCAGCTGCAGGTCAGAGTAATGAACTGCAGCTGTGCTCTGTCTGTGTGTGAGTGACTGCTGAGAGACACAGAAAGTCTCTAAATGAACCCCCTCCAACTCGTGGACACTAATGCCAAACGGTAGGTGGTATCAAAAAGCCCAAATGACCGTGAGCATCCTCATCTTGTCGACCATGTGAATGCCCAATTTCAGTGTGTGAAGTTAAAACGTGACCTGGGGAGAGAGAGAAAGAACAGGTGCCCCATGCTCCTCTCCAGGTTACATGGGAGTAGATGGGGCTGTTGGTGGGTGATCCTGGCGCATCAGTGCGTCTCCCGCCAAAACTAGAAGTCTGACAGCTTCAGCAGTGATATCGCTGCGTAGCCCACCAATTTTCCTACGTTTCTATGTAGAAATTATTTCTGTAGAGTGACATTTGTGGCCAGGAGAGCTGCTTGCAAATGTATTTTTCAACAAATGTTTCTCTCCCTCTCCACTCTAGCTCTGGAACATTCTACCAAGTGTAGAACACCCATTGTAAATGTTGGAGTGGTTTTTGGCGATTTTTGGTGAAACTCTTAGAAAAGTCACAGCACGCCATTCCCGGCCGAGCCGGTCGTCTTGATACCTTTTTTGAGTATGTGCAACCAAAACTGCAGGAGGAGTAGCACTCTGAAACTCCCAAAGGAGATACTGACAAAAAGGTTCAAAGCAGCTCTGTGTTTACGCTTTTTATCTTAACATCGTACTTAAATCCAGGACTTGTCTTTTGTTTTTAAAACCTCCATCATCACCGTTAGATACTCACTGAAGCCTGCAGGTCATCGGTCTTGCCGATGAGGTCGTCTAACCTGTCGCCCCTCTCCAGCACTTTGCTGATGTTGTCTTTCAGGATAACTTTCACCTCGTTCACTTGACCCTGCACCTGGTCGAGTTTGGCTGCCGAGCCGGTGGCCGGCATCTGAGGGCTCGGGTTAGCCTGCGGGGGGAAAAAGAACATCAACGGGGGGGAATTCAGTGAAAGTCTTGACAGTGGGAACTCCCTTCGGCCTGTTGTCACAGTTTGAAATGACCAAACTTCACTTCCTGCAACTGAGATAACAGGAAGAGAGCACTATCAGTTCACTGAGGCCTGTGTGATTGTCACATGAAGCCATCAAACACTGCGGTTACAAAGTACACTCGGTTAACAAACATGAGCAGACCTTTAGAGAGTCATTTCAGATGATATCACAGGCACTGACATCCAGAAAAGAACATTTTAGATTAAAAAGTCACTAAATATCAACGTGTCAAACAAACGCTCACCATGACAGCACTGTTCTCTCAGCCACAACCACAAAACAACTCCTCACACGAAGAGCTAAAGCCTCCACGGAGTCCTGACAGTAAACACAGAGATCTGTGCCTTCCTGTGCCTGTAAGAGCTGAACAAATGTCTGCTGAAGGTTGGACTGTTCCTGCGTTACTCATTAACTAACCCTGTTGCCTCAATCAAAGTCTCATTGGCTTAACAGTGAGCAGACATCATCATGACCGCAGCAAAAAGAGATCATCGTCGTGGACGCGTTCATTTCCTGCTTTTCATCCCACAACAGCAGCAGTCAGACTCGTGGTTTCAGATAAATAAAGAGCAGGTCGACCAGCTGAATGTATAAATATGTAAACGTACATACCATCAGCTGATCAACAGAAGCAAGTCGACGCTTGAGCCGAGGTGTCCGGGCAAAGGGCTGTTTGGACAGGCAGTAAAAGCAGCTGAAGTCAAACTGTTGCCTCACTTCATTTCCTCATCCTGTGCTGTGCAGGCAGCTTGTTTGAGCTGTGAAGTCAGCAGTGCCTGACATTTATGTATGCAAATACGCTTCATTCAGTGTTTGAAGTTCAACCCATGGCCCAAAAAACAGGCTGTAATCTAATCTGTGAGGGACATGATGAATTCATGTTCTGAGCGTACAATCTCATGGAAATACTCGTCAACAGCTGCCTTTTTTATTTTAAATGATCTGATGGTAGACCCTCTAATTTATCCAGAAGCTTCTTCCTGATTTCAGCAGGGAGGAAAGGCCCGGCTGGGTGGGGGTGGGTTCTTTAAGTGTCTCTGAAGGTGGTGTCGTGCTCCACCTGTTGCATCTTCAGCTGAACCAACTACTGTTTGGTGTGTTGCTGTACAGTGATGTTCTTATCTGAGGGGATACCTGAACCTGAAGCATCTGAGGTGAAACAGTTTCCCTTCATGCATTGCAACACAACAACCAAAGTGTGTGTGTGTGTGTGTGTGTGTGTTTTAACTCTACGCATCATTGGTCACATGCAGGAAGTAGAGGGCAGGGTGGAGAGGAAGAGGAGTAACTGTGGCTAAGTGTAGTAACAGCAGTGGTTGGAGAGGTATTAAGATCAATAAAACAATTTCAAGTCCTCATTTTGCAGCCACTAGAGATGAAGTAATTCTTCTTCAGTATTTGTTAGTACTGCAGTTGTGTACTTCCCTGACAAAGAGGATCTGGTCATGAGTCACTCTAACTGAACAGTAGTACGAGCATGTGATCGCTTAAAGTCAGTAAACATATATTAAGGAGTGTCAGTCTGAAGTATTAATGACCTGCCATGGTCAGATACTTTACATAATGAAAGTACTAACACAGTGTAGAAGTCATGTGACATCTCTGCATTCATGGTTACAGAGGAAGAATGAAAAACTTCAGCTCAGTCAGCAGTTTCACTCTGAACAAGCTGAACACACACACACACACACACACACACACACACAGACAGGACTGTTTGTATATAAATATGTATACACTATGCACAGTATATAGACATATATACAGCATTTACCTGTATATATACAGTATAGACATACATGTAAAGTTTTATATATATGTATGCATGTTTACATCCAGTATATATAAACATATCTATATCCAGAATCCACATGTATACAGTACATGCCTATATATGGTATATAAATCTATACATGTTTGTATACAATATATACATGCCATTATACACTATATAAATGTCTATATACAGTATCTAAATATTTATATACAGTGCATACATGCATAGATACAGTATATAAATCTTTATATACTGTATATATGTTTATATATAGTGTATACATGCCTCTATACAGTATATAGATGTATACATGTTTATAATATATAGTGTATATATATTTATATAACAGCGCCATCTTGAGGCTGAAGGTTGGTTGAACACGCCTCCTTCACTCCTCCCATTAAATGTCTGCTTCATGCACACAGACAAACATGAATCAGTGATTGAAGTTTGATTTTTTAAATGTTTCCTGTCTGACCGCTCAGAGTGAGAAGCTGCGTCAGTTTTCCGTGAAGTCTCCGGTGCAGCTCAGCCCGCACGGTTAATCATTGTTTTTTATATGATCGGTTCAGAGGCCACTTTCACTTAAAGAGGCTCCACTGCCAGTTTAACTGATTTTAGTCCGACAGCACGAACCGGAGCACCGACCGAGACCGAGCCACCGACCGAGCCCGACCCGAAGATGAACCCCGGCAGCGGAGCCCGCGGCGGGAAGACCTTCCTGTTCACCTCCGAGTCTGTCGGAGAAGGACACTCCGGTAACTGTCCGTGAGTTTAACCCGGGAGGAGGAGGACATGTGCGGACATGATCCGCCTGTCAGCCCGTAACGGAGTAACGGAGCTTCAGTTAGTTACTTTAAACTACAAATATCACGGCCTAAAAAACTACATTTCAAAATAAAAGCACAGTCTTGAACTCAGCAGCAGCAGAATGTATAATTTAACATTTTTGTATTTAAATATATAGTTAAAGCCACAAGTTCATAATAATAACACGTTTGTTCCCCAAAATGTCAAAATATCTTTATCTTTAAATTTATTTATGTATGTTTTCACTATGTGGTCAAATTTAAATATATAGAAATATGTAATCAGACTAAAAGATGCACATTTATTAAACTAGGGAGCCTTTAAAGTCACTTTATGTTGTGTCCAATTAATAAATCACAAACAATAAGACTTAAAATAAAAACCCAAATTCTTAATAAATACTCAGATCTCACCGTCCACAATGGTAGCTGCGATGTGTTTAAGGCCTGTTCTTCTCTCTGTCCTTCAACATGTCGCAGATAAAATGTGCGATCAGATCAGTGACGCCGTGCTCGATGCGTATCTGAGTCAAGACCCCGACTCTAAGGTGGCCTGTGGTGAGTACGCCGTCAGGTTGGTGCCAACGTGAGATTCAGAGTGTTGAAGATAAAGCCCTGTAAATGTAATTCATTGTAATAATTATTAATAGACTCGAGGTCAGAGGTCAGTTCTCATTGTGTTAAATAAAGCTTGTTCGAATGTCTTGTTGCAGAGTGTGTGGCCAAGACCGGCATGATTTTACTGGTTGGAGAAGTGACCTCTAAGGCCAAAGTGGATCTGCAGTCGGTGGTCCGAGACACCGTGAAGGCGATCGGCTACGATAAGTCTTCCAAAGGTAGCAGCATGCAGGATGATTGATTAATGATCCTTTAATTAACTTTAACGAGCACTGACTGCGATCTGCAGGTTTCGACTATAAGACCTGCAACGTGCTGTTAGCGCTGGAGCCGCAGTGCGCAGAGATATCGGACTGCGTGTTCGAAGGCCGGGATCAGGAGGACATCGGAGCCGGAGACCAGGTTCAGTGTCTGACCTTTAAATCCTCGACTGCACCCGCCTTTCACAGCGTGGAGTTGTCATGTTGATAAAAGACGGCTGTAAAAAGCCTCTCACACACACACACACTGTTATCACACACACTCAGTGTACTGTGTTTTTATTGGCTGCTTCAAGGGTTTATGATACAGTTTGTTTAAATTACCCACAATTTACACTTGATTCACATTAGAATCTTTAAACTTGACTTCACCTGATTCCCGAGCTGGAAAGTTTCTGGAAATTTACTAAAAACTTTGTGGAAACTTTGCAACCCTGGTCTTGAGTACTGCACCACTGGCTGAGGCTAATGGGGATGTGATCAGTGCAAACATCCGTCATCAGGTTCCGGACACACCCTGACAAACCTGAAGCGTCACTAAAATGATCGACTGATCAAATTTAAAGATTCTAATGTGAGTTTGACTTCGTCTGGACGTCTTTGTCTCTTCAGGGTTTGATGTTTGGCTACGCCACCAATGAGACCGAGGAGTGTATGCCGCTAACCATCCTGCTGGCTCACAAGATCAACTACAGGATGAAAGAGCTGTCACGCAACGGAGAGTGTCCGTGGATACTGCCGGACTCCAAATCACAAGTGAGGCGCCTCAGAAGAAATGTGGCTCAGCTGTACTCGAGTATTTGTTCTGATTACATTACTTATGAAACAAACGCCAACAAGGTCACAGACAGTCAGCCCAGCTCGGCGTCTTTCAGCCTTTTATTTCCTCCATCAGCGTCCTCTTCACTCTCTTCTCCTCTGCCATTATGTCCATAGAGGCTGCTGCAGCTCCTCTTCTTCTTCTTCTTCATCTTCTTCTTCATCTTCTTCTTCTTCTTCCTCCCGGTGGTCCAAAACTCCTGTGGTACAAACACTAACACTCCCCCCGATGCTCTTAGCTCACCGTGTGCAGCCCGGCTAACAAACTGACTGGCTGGCTAACAGCAGCTACAGCTGGCAGCAGTCTACTTCACTGTGCGTCAGGAGACAAAAGAGTTGCGTCAGAGCAGCCGGACTTCCTTGGTTGGTTTCTTGATGGACTGATGACTTCGCTTGTTGCTAAAGTAACCACTAACGACTGCTAAGTGTAGCTGCCGTTAGCTAGTTAGCCTGAGTTGGCCAATCAGAAGAAAGGAGGCGGGGCTTACAGAGACAGGATCTCAAACAGCTTGGTTGTCTCTCCTGCAGGTCACAGTGGAGTATCGAGACAACATGGGAGCCATGGAGCCCCTTCGTGTCCACACTGTGGTCATCTCAGTTCAGCACATCCCTGAAATCACCCTGCAGGAGATCAGACACAATCTGATGGAGAAGGTGGTGAAGGCGGTCATTCCTGCCAAGTACTTAGACGACAGGACCATCTACCATCTGCTGCCGAGCGGGAAGTTCCTCGTCGGAGGCCCTCAGGTGAGTAAACCACACACAGGTGAGTGTAACGTCTAAAGCGAGGGCGGGCAGGACGTGGCTGATGTTTGTGTTCCAACAGAGCGACGCCGGACTCACGGGACGTAAAATCATCGTGGACACGTATGGAGGATGGGGCGGACACGGCGGTGGAGCTTTCTCCGGGAAAGATTACTCCAAAGTGGATCGGTCCGGAGCGTACGCCGCTCGCTGGGTCGCCAAGTCTCTGGTGAAAGCCGGACTGTGCAGGAGAGTGCTCGTACAGGTGAGGGAAGACGACTGTGACAGCTAGCAGAGCTCCTTCTTACATGGTGGGTGTAGCAGTCTGATGAAGGAGCTGTTTGAGGTCTCCACAGTCTGATGCAGGAGGTGAGAGGAGTCATGATGGAGGTCACCCTCCATCCTCCCTCTGTTAGCTCCTCCGTTCTCCTTTTTCTGTTACAATCTAAAAGAAAAAGTGACTCTTCCATCCTAAATGTCATAAATGATGTAAACCTGTTGTCAGGAGGAGTTTCTGGTTTCTAAGACTCTTCAAGGTCGTGTCTTTTCTGACCCAGGTTATTATTTTGTGTTCGTGCCTCTGAATAATCTTGAAAGCTGTTAGAGGTTGAAGCCTGATGTCTCCTCTCCACTGTGTTTCCTCTGAACGCTCTTCAGATCTCCTACGCCATCAGCGTGAGCCATCCTCTCTCCATCTCAGTGTTTCACTACGGCACGTCGAGCAGGGACGAAGACGAGCTGCTGCGGATCGTACAGAAGAACTTCGACCTTCGGCCCGGGGTCATCGTGAAGTATGTTTAGATATCCACAGCTGTGAACACACAGTGTGTGTGTGTGTGTGTGTGTGAATGTAACAGTGTGTTTCTTTCACAGAGAGCTCGGCTTGAAGAGGCCGATTTACCAGGCCACCGCCTGCTACGGTCACTTCGGCAGGGACGAGTTCCCCTGGGAGAAACCGAAGCCTCTGGTGCTCTGAGCCTGGAGGTCCGACACATTCCTGTCACGAAACAAAGAAGAAGAAGAGAGCGCACCTGCTGAAGGCAGAGACACCTGTTCAAGAATCTGTTTAGATTTTTTATTCTGATTCATAGCCCCAGCTGAGGTACTCCTGTGTTTAAAACATGTTTTTAATTATGCAATCAATGTTCAATAATGAAATAACTGTGAGAAATGTATAAAGATCATGTACTTTGGTAATATGTAATAAATCATAATAATTAAAAAGACGTTCACCTCCTTCACTTCAGTGTTTTAGGTGTGTTTTTGCACAGCAGTGCATATAATAATAATAATAATAATAATAATAATAATAATAATAAATACTACAAATACTTCATCATGCAGTGCTTCTCTGTGATGTGTGATGTCTGTCTCTGCCGCTGGGTGGCGTCACAGTCTAAATGAAGACTTTCTCATGAGGCAGGAAAACATGGCAGAGACGGAGGAGACAGCTGAGAGTCGATCAGCTGCTCGGTCACACCTCAGACTTCACAGCTCGACGGTAAATCAACCCTCACCTGTCCCGATAACTCCGCGTGAAACATCCGCGCGCAGGTTTGAGAGTTTTCCAGCGCGGTATGAGGATAAACAAAGAGGGGAGGTCTGAGCCAATCAGGAAGAGGGACACACAGGTGCGCAGATGTTAGGGCGGCTCTGATTGGCTGAAGGCAGCAGCAGACACGCAGACAGGAGGGCTGGCTTGAGGTGTGTGTGTGTGTGTGTGTGTGTCTCTGTACTTCAACTTGGAAAGTTCACGACTTTTAAAATGAGTCTTTGACCGACGGGCTGGCTGCAGAAACCCCGCTAAACACGTCACATCATGCGGGTAACTTCTGTCCCGGGTCGGCCCGAGCGGAGGTGAGGCGAAAACACACCTGGAGGACTTTACAGGTCAGAGACAAGGAGGAGATGCGTTCAGGGTGTGTCTGGAGAGGCAAACATCAACTTTATAAACTGTTTTTTGGACATTTTCGGGGGATTTTATTGTTAATTTGAGGTGAAAAGAAGCAGAAAGTTGTCTTGGAGCTGACAGCGCCATCATGCCCGGGAATGATGGAGGATACGCGGTGAAGAGGAGGAAGAAGCCCGTCCAGAAAATGTAAGTTTTAATGTTTAAATGTTTTTTTCATCTCCTTATGACAGGCCTGAATCACACACCGTGGGCGGAGTTACCATGAGTCATCATAATAATTATTAGTAATAAATCGTTTTTAATCCATAAACACAGCAACGTGTGTGATTTATGTTTTTGAAGTGTCTTTAAAGTAAAAGTAGCAATAAAAAGTGTTTAAATGCTGTAAATGTACACAATGAGCGCCCTCTACTGGTTGAAACGTGGCTACTGCAGTGAAATTTTACTATTGGCTCGTTCTGTGTCAGGTGACGTATACGGTGCCAGCTTACATCGCCGACCACCCCGTTCATATAAAACCAGCGTCTCCTCACTCTGCATATTATAGCTGCTGCTAGCTACATAGCTATGCTAACTCTGCCAGAGAGCCTCTCTGAGTTGTTGTCTTCGCTAACTGATGCTAACATTACACAGAAACTTTTACAAATGGCTGCGAATGTGCCTTGATGGACTGTTATGGCCTGACAGCAGCTACCTGTGGCTGTTAGCTCTGCCACTCTGAGGTACTAGCTCTCAGCTAATGTTAAATGACAGGTACCACACTTTAAGTTTCACACAGAGAGCCTAACGGCAGCTACTCGTGTCTGTTAGCTGGGAGCTAGTAGCTCAGTGAGGCAGAGGCAATGCTACAACACAACAAATGACTGTCATAGCCTGACAGCAGCTACTCGTGGCTGTTAGCTCTGCCACTCTGAGGTGCTAACTCTCAGCTAACGTTAAAACCCAAGTACCACATCTTAACTATTACACAGAGAGACTAACAGCAGCTACTCGTGGCTGTTAGCGCCGCCACTCTGAGGTGCTAGCCTTCAGCTAACAACACAAGTACCACACCTGACAGCAGCTACTCATGTCTGTTAGCTGAGAGCTAAGTAACAAAGCTAAACTAAAATAGTGAACATGTTAGTAGAGGATGTATTCAGGACTTCCCTCTGATGGTATAAGTACCTCTAATTTGTACTTCAGTGCAGTATTTAGCTGCTTCCCAGCACTGAACCAGCCCGTATCATCCTGTATTATGGGCTGTAGAATCATTGTTAACATGCTTTTTAAGGGACGACCTGTGGATATCCTGTGATTTGTTATGGATACACCGCCTTTATTTATTTACTCCCTCGGGCAATTTGCTCCTATTGTTATTGTTGCTGTATTTGTCACAATCACTATAGTGAGACTTCAGTTACCAGATTATCCATCATCAGCTGACAGGGGTGTAAATCTAGATTTTGTAAATTCATTAGCTCCGTCGCTCGTCTCCTTTCCCTCGCCCTGCTTCGTGTCCTCGTTCCTGCCTTGCATTGTTCCCTCTTTTCTTAGATCTCAGTGTTTATTCAGGGGGTGATGACACACGGTTGCTGCGTGTCCTGACTTGTTGCAGAGGAATTGTGTTGTGGTGATTTGTAGTAATAACGGCACAGGCCAAGCGGAAGATCACATGCTGTCTCAAAATTATGATGTAACTCTGTGTTTGGGTTAATTTGGCTGTTTCACTTCACAGATATTTTAGTTTGTGTGTGAGCATTTTAGCATGTTAATATGCTAAGCTAAAATGGCAAACATGTTAAACATTTAGCACATTTAACACTTAGCATCAGCATGGTAGCATTGTCATTGTGAGCATTCTAGCATGCTAAACTAAAATGTCAAACATGTTAAATGACATACTTAGCTTAGCATCAGCATTTTAGCATGCTAACATTAGCATTTAGCTTGTCATAAAGCTGCTAGCATAGCTTCAGACTTATTAACGGCTGACACAGGCACCATGTTTGTAGATTTAGTGGGTTAGCTTCGGTGCTAATTGAGCATCCATAAAAAGAAGTTCAGGTTGCACGCAAGATTGTGTCACTCGGTGAGTTTACTTGTCGGGGACGGTGCAGGGAGATAATCCTCCCTGACTTAAGGGCGGCGGGTCGGTTACAGGTGAACGCGTTCATTAATCACTGTGAGCTCACCGAGCTAACGTCGGCGTTCGTACATCTTTCCTCTGCACGACAGACTGATCCACTTAGCTAAGACAAACAGGGCGAGTGTGCTGCAGAACACATCTCCCTGTGTGTGTTTTCCAGTAATTATAATAAAAGTATGAACCACACACACACACAGTTTGAGCCTCTGCTTGCTCTTAAAGCAGGAAGTCGAGGCTGTCGTTTGATGTGGGTTAGAGTTTATTTGGGCAGCGAGCGAGTCTTTGTCTCGCAGTAACTCAACACTGGGATTTTCTGCAGGCGTATGAACAGGAAGAAGTCTCTGTGCACGACGAGCTGGTTACAGGATGTCAAAAAAAAAAACCTCCCACGTTAACGTTGAGATGAACGTGTCACTGATCTTCTTTTATGTTGTTTTTTTAAAGTGCAAAGCCTCCACCCACGAAGACCAACCCGTCCAAACGGCACCGGGACCGCCTGAACGTGGAGCTGGACCGCTTGACCAGCCTGCTGCCTTTCACCGAGGAGGTCAGAGGTCGCCTGGACAAGCTGTCCGTGCTCCGGCTCAGCGTGGGATACCTCAAAGTTAAGAGTTACTTCCACGGTGAGTGGCCTCAGAGTTTCATAATAACTACCATGTGTGTGTGTGTGTGCAAATATGCCGCTGCAGACATTTTTGTGGCTGAGCTCGGAGTGTTTGGGGTGCCGGAGAGGTAACGTGACACTGAATAATGAACGAAGGAGCCCTGCTGGCAGATGGATGCATGTGGGAGTGTGGGCAGAGGGCAACATGAGACGGGGAACACGGGAACAGTAGGTCTTTATTCTGACGCTGATCAAACACACACACCCAGTTGGCACATGTGTCGAAATGTGTCACCGGAGTCATAAATAATGGAGTCAGTGGAAGTTTAATTAAGGCGTTTGACTGGAGGAGAGTTCAGGATACAGACGTACGAGATGTCTTCAAACATGCAGGGAAGAGTTTCTGTATTCTTGCCAGAGCCAGAGATGATTTAACCTCTGCAGTTCCTCAAACATCCACTTGAGGCTGGCTCCAGAAGTGAGTCAGTCTCCATAAGTCCCCATGTTAAAATGTAGAAATAAACATGTTTACAGCCTGGTACAAAAACAGTTTTGGCCCCGTTCATGACAACTGTACTGAGGGTGAATTTATATACAACTCACCTGGATGTCAGTGTGATTGCAGATTTTACCCAGCAGGCCCGTCACCTCTCCCTGTGCCTCTCTGGCTTCGCTATCAGCCGGCTGATCGCTGCTGTTGATGGAGAGGAGGCGGGGGTGGTGAAGCACGGTGGCACGACATGAGGGCTCTTCACCAGGCGGCGCAGAGTGTTTGTGGATGGAGGCAGCTTCACTTTTTACGAGGGTTCATCTGTTACATAACTCACCATATATGACCACGGAGAGTTATCTGACGGAGAGGGGGAGTCACGGTGCGGTCTAAGACGTACGAGTCTGTGGTCAGGTCGGTGGAAGACGAGGCCTATCAGATGAACACTGTATCTCCATCAGTCAACACTCTGCCCTGTGCCGTCATACGTCGCTTAACGGGCACGTTATCTGCTCCCAGCTTTGATGTTCGCCCAGCTCAACATCACACACGACCGCGTCGAGTTCAGCCGCGGAAACAAGAAGAGACACGGATGTTAAAGTGTCAAAACCACACGTGACGCTCACGTAATGACTCGCACAATGTTGGCTCAGAAGTGAAGCCAAAAACTTGCAGTTCCTCAAACATCCACTTGAGGCTGGTTCCAGCAGTGAGTCAGTCTCCATAAGTTCCCATGTTCAAATGTCCAGCTGCACTCTATAACTCCAACATTTTGTAGCATTTAGCCGCTAGAGAAGCAGATATTAAAGTGAGGAGGTGGTGGAGACTAAAAACGGAGCTAAAAGTGGAAGAATGCTGGACTTCAGGTGGCAGGAAGTGTTCTGATTGGACCAATCATCAACCGCTGAAGTGAAGCCACCACAGAGAGCAACAAAAAACCTCGAACCTTGAACAGAAACATTGTATCCCGAGTCAGTAAACACTGCGGTGTTTCTACAACACTGCGCGTCTTTGGTAACGTTTCTCTGGTTTATTTGTGGAAGAGATAAAAGTATCAGTGACTTCCTGCAGGCCAAACCTCCACGAGCGAGCGGGACAACCGGAGGAGCAAGTGGGAGCTTCAGTGTGTACACAGCTGCAGAGTCTGCACAGTCAGGTGAAGACAAGGCGCAAATTTGACGATTACGAGCATGAAAACTATCTAAGAGCAGAAAATCTCCAGTTTTGTGTCTTTGTATTTGAAAATGGTCGCACACAATCTAATCTGTGATCACTCAGCCAAGCGTATCCTCGTTTCCTTTCCTTACAGTAATGACCCCAAGGCATGCTACCCTCCCCCCTTTTTAAAACAAACCCACTGGCTCGGCCTCTCGTCCTCCCCCTCTGACAAACAGCACTTTGTCGGTTCACTCAAAGACTTTGTTATCACGTCCTCGAGTGTTAAAACTAAACGGGACGCAGCAGAAAGACCAAACAAGTCGACAAGTCGTGTTTCATGGAAGGTTTAATCTCAATCTGTAACGTTCTTCCATCTTTTTCCTGCCTCCTCCTCCTCTGCTCAGCACTGTGGAGGTTTGAAGGAAGAGGGTTCACACGCAGAGTCAGCACACCTCCCCGAGGCGGAGGAGGAGGAGGCGGAGGAGGAGGAGGAGGAGGAGGAGGAGGAGGAGGAGGAGGAGGAGGAGGAGGAGGAGGCTTCGTCAAATGTGCTCTTCAGATAGTCCATTAGCTTGAGAAACCTCGTCCAACACCACAGACTGTGTAAAACCTGGACACAGTCACATGCTGATGTTTCGCAGACTGTCTTAGTTGTCGGGTGTCTCTGAGACAGTTTGTCTGTCACTTCTGCTTATCATCAGTAATTTCCTTCCTGAGTTCAGAGCGATTCACAGAAAAATGTTTCTACATTTCATCGGTTCAGACTGCGCTCGCCGCTCGTCAGACCGGGCTCTGGTTTTGGGTTCAGGTTAAGTTGTCGGCTAGCAGCTGGTGTGAGGAAGGAGGTTTATAGGTCAGGGGTTACGTGTGGCACACCTGAGATCTTTGAGCAGAAAGGAAGCAGCAACATGGTCTCGTGCACACTGAAGTTCCTGACATACGTCAGAATAGCAGGCTGAAATATTTGAATGTCAGATCTTTAAACTGTAAAACACTGAATGTGATACACTGTGCTTCATTAACACGTTGAATATTTGTCCACGTGAAGCCGTCTCCATCGCCGTTATGACACAGATTTCTCTTTGAGTGAAATGCAGCTGGAGGCCGACGCGATGACGGCGCTGACCTCGATTCAACCTCGCTCGCTGCTCGTTATCAACAAACACAGGAAGCAGACGTGAACAGTCGGCTCTCTCCAGGCAACCGCGGGCCAAAACAGACAACCTCTCTCTCCGCCTCCGCCCTCGTGGTGGTGTCAGACTTCCAGAGCAGCTCAAGGCTCTGGACTCACCATGGTAACCTCGACTCCAGGTGATGGCACAGCATCACCTGGGACTCGAGTCTGGGCTCAGACTCAGGAGTTTGTTGACAGCGTGCATACACACAGTGAGTGCACTGTGTGTTTAGAAAAGACGACAGTGGCCTCGGCTGTGAACTCTGCAGGAGCGTCTGCAGGGCTGACATCAGCCTCCAGTCCAACAATACAGCAGTACCCACACACACACAGACTATTAAAACAATCAAGGGTGCACACATAAACTACAAAACATTTGATTTTGTTGCCTTAAAACTTCACATTAAGAGTAAAATCTGACTTTTTCTGGCAATATTTAAGCCAAAGAAAAGGGAAAATGGTGGTTGCATGAATCTATTTTCGTGTCACAAAGTTTGACACCCCAACAAATCTGTCTCCAACTAACCCGCCTGTCAATCAAAGCGTCCACGCTCTTAATCCTGCATAACTTTAAGCCTTAATATAATGTGAACAGGTGAGATATATAAATTCCAGTTTTTTGACTGATCTGTTTGTTGGTTTGTGTTTTGCAGCAGCGTTCCAGAAAAGATTGCCTCCTCTCGTCTCTGCTAACGACAGGAACGGACAGTCGGTGTCTCTCGACGGAGTCGGTTTCTCTGAAGGAGATCTCCTCCTGCAGGTACAGCAACGAAACATGACTACACGAGTGCACAGGCGGGTGTGTGTCTGTGTTTAATTTGAATTCTCTCTGCAGGCTTTAAATGGGTTTGTTTTGGTCGTGACGACCGATGGCACGGTCTTCTACACGTCTCCGACCATCCAGGACTTCCTCGGCTTCCATCAGGTAAAACTGTGACACCAAATGTTTCGTGTTTATGTAAAAAAGTTTATTTCTCAAATCCATGTGCTCAAATCCATGAGCTTTGGACTTTCACAATAAAAGCCCTAAATGTGCAGGGGTAATATTAGCAAAAGAGAAGAAGTCACTGATGTGAATTTGAACAGATTTGTGGACAAAATCTGAGAGAAATAAACCTTTAAAGTCTTTGATCTCTCCCTTAAACTCATGACAAACAAGTAGATCAGAAAGCAGCAGAAAATGTAAATATAATACTTCGTCTCTCTTCCTGTCCGTCTTCAGTCTGATGTCCTCCATCAGAGTGTTTTGGACCTCGTCCACATGGACGACAGAGAGATGTTCAGATGTCAGCTTCACTTCGCCCTCAACCCCAACGACGCCAACTCGCACGTGAGAGCAGAAGGTAGAAATCAAAGCAGCCTGCACAGATACGATGCACGTTTCATTCAAGTTTGAACGTTGATGTGAACTCAAAGAATCAGCTGGAGAACAGAGGCGTCGTGGTTCTCAGGGACTTTATGTTGGGTCACACAGTTTGACGTGATGTTGTTGATTGTGGTCGTTGCAGACGGGCAGCAGTCGGGCAGTAAATGTCCGAGCAGCTCGGTGAGCTTGTTGCCTCAGTACGTGCCTCCAGAGAGCTCGTCCTTCCTGGAAAGAAGCTTCTGCTGTCGCCTTCGCTGCCTCCTGGACAACAGCTCTGGATTTCTGGTACCATTTTTTAATCATGTGACTTTGTTCTCCACCGTTTGAGGTTTGACAGCAACATCAAGTAGAAGTTGGTATATTTGTTGAGTGTAATACCTCCGTGGTAACTATGTTCAGCAGTACTCGAGTATTTGTTCTGATTACATTACTTATGATCAAAAACTAGCAAGTCGACAACTCTGCTAACAGCCAAACATCAACAAGGTCAACAACACAATCATTTTGTCCATAGAGGCTGCTGAGCACGGTTACATTACCCGCTTGCCCAGCTCTGGTTCTGGCACGACACTGCTCCCCATCAGCACTCCCTGAAATCCTCCTCTTCTTCCTCTTCTTCTTCTTCCCGGTGGTCCAAAACATCTGTGGTACAAACACTAACACTCCCCCGGTGCTCTGAGCTCACAGTCCGGGCAGTCCAGCTAACAAACTGAGCTAACAGCAGCTAACAAACTGAGCTAACAGCAGCTAACAAACTGAGCTAACATTAGCCGAAACATAGACTCCTATGGGCAATTTAGAGTCACCAATTAACCTAAAAAACTACCACACGACGACCCTGAAAGGCAGATGGATGTCATTTTATTCAAAAACAGAAATACCTACCACAGGATGGCGCCAGAGGACAGATCAGGGTTCATCCTCTGGGGAACATGAACATCTGCACAAATCCATCCAGTGTTTGTTGAGCCTGGATTGAAGTGTTGGACTCATTCATCACTTCATGTCTTTGTTTGTGCGCCTCCTCCTTCTCAGGCTCTAAACTTCACCGGCCATCTGAAGTACCTGCACCTGCAGGGAAACACCGGGGCTGATGGGAGCACAGCTCCTCCTCCTCCTCACCTGGCTCTGTTTGCCATCGCCACACCTGTACAGCCTCCATCAGTCATGGAGATCCGGACGAAGACCCTCATCTTCCAGACTAAACACAGCATGGACTTTGCTCCTGTGGGCATCGACACCAGGGGGAAGCTGGTTTTAGGGTACTCAGAGATCGAGCTGGTCACCACAGGCTCCGGCTATCAGTTCATCCACGCTGCTGACATGATGTACTGCGCTGACAACCACCTCAAGAGTGAGTTATTCTACGGGACACTAAACATCACACTTGTTTTTAACCTCACATGATTGGCCGGTCTTAGATCAGTCTTTTGTCTTCCTCACAGTGATAAAGACCGGAGACAGCGGCTTCACGTTCTTCAGGCTGCTGACCAAAACGGGACACTGGTTGTGGGTTCAGGCTACTGCCAGGATTGTCTTCAAGGGCGGTAGACCGGACTTCATCATCGCTCGCCAGAAAGCCCTCACGTAAGCTTACCTTAAGATCTTACTGTCCATCCATCCCAGTTCCTCCTGGAAGATCTCCAGGTGTTCCCAGGTCAGGTGGTCTAGTCCAGTCGCAGTCTTTAGTCACAGTTTGGTTCAGTTGGTTTGGTACGTTTGCTGTGTTGACGTTGACCCTTGCTTGTTGCTTTGTATTTTTCTGTAGAAATGAAGAAGGGGAGGAACACTTGCACCAGAGAAGACGGCAGCTCCCGTTCAACCTCGCCACCGGCGAAGGCGTCCTCTACGACACGTTGATGGATTCCTTCTCCATTCCTGGTCCTCCTGGCTCCGGTGCACCGACAGACACCGCCGAGCCCACCACAGAAAAACCTTTAGACCCGGCCTCCCTCTTGGGATCCCTTCGCCGGCAGGACCACTCAGTTTACACCGAACCACAGACACAGAGTCCGCTTCTCCCAGTCTTCTCCCAAATCGATGACCTCGATTTGGAACAGTCGCCCATGGAACAAGCCTTCCTGGACAGCCACGCTCTGCTCAGTGTGCCGGGCCAGGCGGTCCAGGTTTCACAGAAGAGGTCCGTCACGGGGGACCTCACATCGGAGGCCATGATCGACTCGTTGGAGCAGATTTTGTCAGATATTGGGGACGGAGGGTTTGAGGATCTTCAAGTAGAGGAGACGGAGTTGAGGGACTGGGAGAACACCGTCGTCAGAATGACAAACGAGAGGGAAGAAGCAGAGAGGGATCTGAACCACATCCTCGCCAATGATGTGTTCTCGTATGTGGAGGAGGCTCTGAGGAGAGAGACCATGCAGGGTTCAGCTCAGATGCTGCATGAGCAGCCGGTGACGGACACAGAGTTTGCAGAGGGGGATGTTCTCGGTGGGGTTGGCAGTTCGCCTGGACTCAAAAACGCGTCTCACATGGCTGCACAGTGTCGAAACGCTCACCAAGGGCACACCTCTGCACTGTGGCCTCCGAACAGCAGCAACCACCACCAGATGATTTCAACACAGTCCTGCCATGCCGCACAGCCGCTGCCTGACACAACGCAACTGCCATGGTTCATGGGAACGGCGGAGCAAAGTGCACAATATACTCTGAACCACGGTGGTCCACAGCGGACTTACATCGATCCTTCAGTATGGCAACAACAGCAGCAGCAGCTGCCGCAAAGTTTTCACCGTCACACGCTGATACATTCCTCACACACACCAGGTGGCATGAACTCAACGGCTCCGTCATTCCAGCTACCGCAAACACAGCGATTATCAGGCAGCTGCATGTATGAAAAAACAGAAGGTCACATACCGAACGCTGCTACCGTTCCCGCCCGACTGAACGGACCTCTACTGGGGTCGGCGTGCTCCAGAGGGCCCACACACGTTACAGCAGGGACGACCCCCAACGCCCCCTTCGCGGTCGGGGTCGTCAACCAGGGGGCGATGCAGCAGTCGGTCCCCTGCGCAGATGTCGGCAACATCAGTTTGGTCCATCTGAGCGGAGACGGCGCCAGTCTGGGAACAGCTCAGTCAGAAAACGGCTCGTTGCAGACGTCGTTCTTCTGCTGGAACGGTGACACACAGGTACGTTTTTGGGATTTTTTAGAAGGACAACAATAGAAATGTGTTTATTAAGTAAAGCTCAGATTTCAGGATTAGTGGTACTCTTTGTCCAGATGGTTATAATTTGTCTTGAAAAACACATTTTGGAGGCCTCGGGCAGCTCTCGCTCGCTCTGTTTTGATGAGCCTCTCCTCAAGTGAGAGGAGTTATTTCAGACGTCTCGTTCAGTTTATGCACAAAGTTAAAGCTGTTTTTTTAACCTGGGTTGTATTTTATCATGTTTTTGTGCCTTCAGACACAATGCAGTATCACATGACCGAATCCTCGAATTATCAGGAGTGACGACAAAGTGGACCTAATCTTCAATCTGATCCAGACGTTTGTTTCATTCGCCAGGATAATCACGCTGTTTTTTTCCTCCACAGATTCCCAGAGTTCCCCTGAACAGCGTCGCTGACCCGTTCGCCTTCCCCTCTCTCAGATACGAGCATGAGTTTGATGGAAGCACTTGAGATTATTCCCAGAGACAAACGGAGAGATTACAATGAGAAGTTACATCTGTCTGCTTTCCCTGTCTGCAGTCCCTTTGGATATTCATCAAACAACTTCATCCAGTAACTCGACAAATTCCTGCTGCAAGTCACAGACGAAGTCGTGAAGTGTGAATCAGTTTATATCAGTGAGGACACGTCATAAACGAGGAGGACGTCAAAGGAGTTGAGTTCTGAGTCCTGGTCGCTCAAACAAGCCATCTATGACGCTACCACCTGTCACTTAATCCTGCATAACTTTAAGCCTTAATATAATGTGAACAGGTGAGTTGTATATAAATTCACCCTCAGTACAGTTGTCATGAACGGGGAAATTAGCTACAGAGACCAAAACTGTTTTTGTACCAGGCTGTAAACATGTTTATTTCTGCTGTCTAACATGGGGACTTATGGAGACTGACTCACTTCTGGAACCAGCCTCAAGTGGACGTTAGAGGAATTGATTCTGTCTGTCACAGCTGCATTTAAACATGACAATTATCTTTTTTTAAAGAAGCATCTTACAGTATTAAAATACTGTAAACTCTTTAACATGAATATTTTCCCTTCCTCACTTACTCACTGCTGATGTGCCGTTAAATAAGACACTTAAATCCAGTTATACTTCACATTTAGTGTTTATTACTAGTATATAAACATTAAATAAACAGATTATTCTGTTTTGTAATGAACAATATTCACTACCCAAAGCTTGTGGCCATAGGTGAGATGAGATGTACAAAACATTCAACTAGCAACGTTGCTGACGCCGTACCAACCCACCGGTCCATCTCGTGCTCTATTTTCCGATCCCTTGTGAACAAGACCCAGAGACACTTGAACTCTTTTGCTTGGAGCAGCATCTCGCTCCCAACATGGAGGGAATATTCCACCGTTTCACGTGCGGGCTGAAGGTCACGGTCCGATGAAGTGAACAGAACCACATCATCTGCATAAAAGCGGAGACGCGATCCTGAGGTCATATTACTCGACAATTATAGCTTTTTATAACCAATATTTACAACTTTTAATCACATTTTCATTCATTATCTGTTACAATTGTTGTAAAAACAAGAACAAACTATTAAAAATGTTCTTATATCTGCTTATAACTACATTAGTGTGCGTTATAGTTTGCTTCAAAACTGTTATTGCTTATTTTCCAGCACTACTTACAAATGCTAACTATATTTAAGCGTTTACAGTAAAACTCAAAAGATGTTGCTACGTTTTCGCAGAGATGGCAGCTCCAGTGCTCTGTGTGGTCTAAACTAAGACCTGTGATTGAGTACTTTGTATACAAACGTGTATTTCGTGTTTAAATCGTGTATCCAAGAAGAACTTTGTTTTTCATGTCCAAGTCCAAACATATTCATAATGTGCACATTTATGCATTTTGCCTGTAGGAGATTGCCATATTATTCTGTGATTATAGGTAACGTTACACTCTGTAGCTGCATTGTACTCCTGCGTCGTGTACAAGTTATAACCATCGAGGTGTCTAATTTATTTTGTCATTAAAGTGCAGTAACCGCTCAGTCGGCCTCATGTTTTATTCTCCACCCCACACATGGAGGAGTTCGTGTGAGGACACGGTGTGATTGTATTCAAACTGGATCACCCACTGACATGATAACTCCAGACCTCAGGTATCGGATTATAAACCCATTGTGATCACATGCTCTGTCCGCAGCGCCGGCTCCAGCTCCAGCTTGTATTGTTATCTGTGGAGTCTGTGGGCATGATGGCACACTTTATGTTTTCGTTCCAGTCTCCTTGCGCCCACGTCATTACTCCTCTGAGATGATGTGCTCCCACAAGCCATTATGTAACCGCCAGCAGCCTCCCTCCTCTCAGACCAGGTGAAAAATCTGTGGAGTGTCCCTTTAACAAGGTAGATTTAAATGCAAATTAAGGCACTTCAGGGTACATCAACTTGAGTAGGACATTCCAGTACTCTACTCCACGAGCACATAAACTCTTAACAGTGTTAGAAACGTTTGACTACTCTGTCGTCTTTGTTTCGTGACACTGAATTCAATTGCAATGAACACATACAGATTACTTTCCAAATTAAAAATAACTGAGGATAGATGTAATGTAATGTTCCCCGCGTGAGCCTTCACTTTAACCTCAAAACCTCCATGAGTGCTGTGCTCAGAGAGTATTGTCTAAGTGAGCAATCCCTTCATGCAATGTTAAACCTTCATTTTACTTCAGGAAAACACGTAAAAAAAACCCTGAAAAAGCAGCCTGTGTGAGTCCAGCTCTGAAACCTAAGCTGCCCCTGAAGAAAAAGGCTGCCTGCTCTGTCTGAATGAGGGATTAAAGACGAGGAAAAATAAAGTAACCCAATATCACAATCAACCGGACCCGATACGACGTTCTCACGCGAGGAATCTGACGCTCTATTAAGAGCAGAGAGAAAGAGACGAAGACGAGCTGTGAGAAACAGAGAGAGATGGAGGCTCAGCTTCAGTTCATGAAGGTCAGAGAAAAACATTCATTGACCCTACATCAACTTCCTGTTAGTTTGTCAGTAAAACACTAATATTTAATGTCAAAACTTTAATTTTAGGGCATTCGTGTTTTTTCATGTCAGTGAGGTTTGCCACTAACACACGTTTGAGTACTTTAATGTCTTTACATGATAATGTCCTTATAAATAATAAATAAAAATACTTTATATGAGACGCTCAAAGCACCTGATCAGGCAGCAACTCAACAGCAGACTGTGTCTGGCTCCATCATGTGGTCATAAATCATCCTACAGGTGAGTCCAAACACCTGGAACAGCTGATCCTTTATATTGTATACAGCACTGGTTCCCAACCTGTGGGTACTGACCCCACAAGGGGTCTCCAAAGCTTCACAGGTGACTCTGAAGTACAAGTTTTCAGTTAACAGCTGTTCCTCGTTGAGAGTTAGTTAGTGGAGTTTGTTGCCTTCTTAATGTGTTTGAGGTCGTCAGTTGTTGTTTGAATTCTGCTCTCATCCAAATTATGACAGGAACCGCTCAGCTGATTAAAGAGAATCAACGTTCCATCGTTACTTTAAGACATGAAGGTCGGACAGCCCAGAAAATATCAACAACCAGGACCAAGACTCCGCTCTGCTGCAGAGAATTCATCAGAAATCAACACTGGCGTTCGTGGACTTGTTCTGCAGAAGCACTGCCTGTAGGTGGCGCTGCCGTACTATGAGTGTGGATGATGATGATGATGATGATGAAGCACAGTTTGGACCTGAAGCTGCTGTAAGTTGGTGAGTAACGTCTCTGAGAGGAGAGTCAGGGCAAAAACATGTCACACACCTACTGAGCGAACACTTACATCAGCTGTTTTCCCAGAAACCGATGAATAATTTCATCATGTTGTCATATTTCAACCCGGAGAGGGGAGTATTTCTAAATCTGTCACACAATACTCCCCTCTGTCTGCTGTAGTAATCCGAGTGGAAACTGGAAGGAGGTGTCACAGTCGGTGAGAATCAGGAGACTCCCGGGAAAAAACCAGGAGGGTCGGCAGATATGTGACACGTCGCAGCTCCTCCTTTTGGGAATCCCTTCATTACTGTCTCAGCAGCCGGGGAGGATATCAGGTCTCCAGCTCACCCAAAGGGCAACGCTACAGACTGATTTCCTCTTTGCTGCTCGACCTGGGAAATGTCGATGAAGAGGAGGAAGGACGAGGCAGACCTCACACTTCCTGTCCTGCAGTCTGCTCTTATATTATTGTACATTTAAAGTCCCCATCTTCTTCGTGGTACAGAGTGTACTAATTGTGTAATCAGGTTTTATTCACAATATATTTGCTGCTTTTCCCCTCTGATGTCCTCCAGCTGCTCAGCTTCAACTCAAGACAGATAGCTTTAGCCTAGCTGCATGCTAAAGTAGCTAACCACCAACTAACTGCTGCTAATTGAACCACTGAAATCAACTGGGAGTAACGTCACACCGAGCTGATTTACAATAAACATTGCTAAGTAGCAGATGAGATAAAGCTAATTCTAACCCCAAAGCTAATACAGCTAACACTGAGAATCCAGTTGATTTGGAGCTAGTGCTAATGTAGCTAACTGCTAACATGACATAACGTTCACTAGTTTCTGGAAAAGGCTAACATAGCTAACTGAAAATATATGCTAAAGTTGTAGATTTTGCTAGTTTTGAAATGTAGCTAATGTAGCTGACTGCTAGTTTAGATAGCTAACTTAATTACATCATTTTCTCCTCCATGTCAGCTCACTGTTAACATTAGCTACCGTTACTTGATGGAAAGATTGCTAAGTAGTTTGGAGCTAGTGCTAATATATATATATATATATATATATATATATATATATATATATATATATATATACAAGTTAATTTCATGGACCTCACTAGTTTTGGGAAAAGGCTAACATAGCTAACTGCTAAAAAATAAGCTAATGTTGTCGATTTAGCTAGTTACTGTAGGTGACTGCTAACCTTAGCTGTTTTAGTTAGCTTGGGGATAAAGCTAACATCAGCTAATGTTATGAACTTAGTTACATTAGTTTTTTTTTTTTTTATTAGTTAGCTCACTGCTAACATTAGCAACCATTAACTACAATTAGGAGCATTGTGGAGCCTTTAGCAGGGCCAGATATTTTTCTAAGGAGGTTGGTAGAGACCAAATAATAAAAAGTGACTAAATATTAGATTTTCATACTTTAGGTGGCCAGAAAACAACTCCAAATGAATACCACTATATCAGATTCATAAGGTGAGTCAGCCAGCGATTACAGCTTGTTGGCTCGATTATAATGTCGACTCAGTATATTAAAATTTGGCCGTTATGAAGCAACAAAATGATTAAATAAAAGATGAACTATGTCCCAATTTGAGTTTTATTCCTTCACAAAAGTTTAAACTTAAAAATAATGACAGAACATCTCCAAGCAGTGAAGCTTTTATTTCTTTCCCTGTGAAGTCTGGTGGTGATGGTGGTGGTGGTGGTGGTCGGGTGGAGTCTGGACTCTTTGAAACCTTTTGAGGTCTGTCAAAATGTACGAAGACGGCCGGGGAAAGTCAAGCGTGACCAGACAGAGAGGTGTGTAAGATCCAATATCTGTCTGCTTGATGTAAGAGAGCACCTACACTGATGGGTGGATGAGTCCACCCTCCTCCTCCTCCTCCTCCATCCTCTCAGATCCCACAAGAGAGGCCGAGAACAGCTGAGAAAGACATCCACCACCCCTCTCCATCTCAGCCAACAACAGCCCACACACACACACACACACCACATGGCCTTTATGAAAATATCCTAAATTCAATCAGGATCTGCAAATTTCATGAGCTGGCCGTCGTCCTCCTGAATTTCTGAACAGGGTGTCAAAACAATCTGGACTCTGACGTCTGACTCTCCGAGCGCTGAATCAGAAAATCAGTTATTCCGGACTGAGACGGACTTCTCTCGGTTATTAACGGATGAATCGGTTCTTATATCACACCTTCACAGCAGCTCTGATCGCACTGTGACCTCTCTCTGTGTCCAGCGGCAGAAATCTCATTATACTTGAAATTTGAAGGAGAATGTAGCGCTGACGGATGATCAGCTGTTATCTTCGGGTACTTGGAGGGAAATCGAAAAGCAGCTCTGTGAAGCTGCACGGCGAGCACAGACTGTATAAAACATGGAGGTGGGCTCTGTGACGTCAGCCACGGGTTTCTGAAGAGATTATCCATAAAGTTATTTCAAAAAATGTAAACCTCATGTTGGTGCAGAGAAAAAAAACATCATTAGGGTTCATCCTCTGGGAGCCACAAATGTGCAAAATCGAACACCAAACCATCTGAAAGCTTCTGAGATATTCCAAAAAAGAAATAAAAATACATTACAGGAGAAGCAAAGGTTTTGCAAGTGCAAGTGCTAGATGAAATGTCAGGTTTCTCCTCTGTGGACCATGATTTTACAAAATCATATGCCAAACCATTTAGTAGCTTTCACAAGAGACGAGAAAATTTTGACCTGCAAGAGACCCTACATGAAATGCCAGGCAATAACTAAAATCACCAAACGGGTTCATCATCTGGGGACCATGCATGTACAAAATCACATGCTAAACCATTTGCTATTTTTTTGAGATTTCCACAATAGAACCTTTTTAACCTGCAAGTAGTGCTAGATGACATATCAGGCAGTCTCTAAAATCACTGCAGTTCATCCTCTGGGGACCATGAATCTTTGTATAAAATGTCATCCCTTACAATCCATCCAATACAATAGTCGTTGAGCTCTTTAGAGGCATGATGCTAACGTGACTTAAACAACACATGAATTCAAGCTATGTCTCGTCGCCAGTAGCGAGGAAACAAAAGAATAAGAAACATCACTGTTACCGTGACAACATGTATGTTAGCTGGCTTATAGGTGAGATTAAACGAGGACTTTAAGAGTCATAATTTGCAATTATAATTCAGAGGAAAGACTTTCAGGAGACGTTGAAGGATTTTGTTTAAGCTCTTCTCTGCATGTTCAAATATTTCCTGACTCCCTCTGTTCGACCTGCGCCGTGCAGGGGATTGCTGGGTAATGTCACTGGATATATGCCTGGGAGTGACGGAGCTCCTCTGTGACCAAATACTCATCTGTGCTCTCGCCCAAAAGAACCCATTAATATTTCAAATTAATGCAAATAACGTTAAATGATGAATAATTGCCCCCCGTATCAAAATTCAATTACTGTTAAACACTGACGAATTGCTGATTGAAAATTATGAATAATTTCTTTGACAGACTGAAGACGGACTGAGAGGTAAAACGTGAGAACAAAAGGAGGCTTTGGAAGGATGTGGATGCTTCACCTGACGTATGTATACCAGCCATTCACTGTGCGTTATGAAATGTCATATAAGATGGAAGATTATTCAAGACACATACAAAAGGAATGTTCTATATGGAAATATTATGTTAATGTAAAATTACAGTACAAAATTACAGCTACATTGCTCGCTCACCCAGCTCCGGTTCATCCTCTGGGGAACATGATTTTATAAACTAAGTTTTTGAGATTTTCCACAAGAGAAGAGAAAATTTTGACTTTAAAATTTTGGCAAGAGACACTAGATGAAATGTCAGGGAACCACTATAATCATGAGAGTTCATCCTCTGAGGACCATGAATGTTCCATCCAATAGTCGCTGAGATCTATTAGTCTGGACACATTTGGAAAGCTGAAATATTCAAAAATATTTGATGATTTTGGTAGAAAAAATATCTTGATAGGCTAATTAACTAATCAGTTAATTAAAGCTCTAATTAAAGGAAGTGTTTGTTGGATTTAGTGGCATTAACGGTGATAAATAAAACCCCTTGTCTCACCTTCTCCCCTCTAGCATGAAGAAGAAACTACAGTGTTGAAATCTAGAGTCAGTGTTTGGTTTTGTCCGTTCTTGGCTGCTGTAGAAAGGTGGCGGACCCCGCCTTGAGATATAAAAGTCTCATTCTAAGGTAACAAAAACATAACGGCTCTTATTTCCAGGTGACTTTACGCTAATGAAATTATAGTTATTAATATTATATCACATTTCTAGGCCCTTTTAAGGGTCTGGACACACACCGGACCTTTAAAGATTCAATTTAACTGCAGTTTTTGTGGCATTTCTTAAAGATCCATCTCAGTGATTTATCTTTGGATCGTCTTCTTCTTTATTTAAATTGTAGGTTAAAAACAGGGACAGAGGATGTGATGGAGGACTGACCCAGAACCTCTGGGCATGTCACGCAGCAATTTAAATTAATTTGAGACTCAAATACGTCTCCAAGCCCATCATTTAACTCTCATCATCATTTATGTTCTTTTCAATTACATGACGGAGTTTCAAACTGTTATTAAACTGCAAACCGTCTCCTCGTACGAGTTAATCAGAAAGTTTCCAGAGTTTTTGAAGACGTCGTCACCCGGCTCCTCGGAGCGCGCTCGCTGGCGTGGGCGTCGTCCCTCCTGAGCTGATCCGGTGGGTTTGCAGTTTGTGAAATTGATCCCTGTGGTAGATACACTGACAGCAGGCCTCGAGGAGCCAGTGTTCGAATGAATTAGGAAGAAGAGAAGAAGACAAGCGAGGGCTTTCTGTTTGTTCTGCCTCTAAATAATACAGCACGATGACAGCCAGCAAACAAAAGCATTTGTGTAGCGAAGAGCGATACCGGGGATTGGATATAACACGGAGCAATGCTTAAATTACAGATGAGAATGGAAACAGCGTCTTTGTTTTGTTTTTTGGGGATGTTTTGTTGCCTGTTAAACATTGATAGAGGGAACGTTTGACCACACTCAGAAAAACTGGAACCTGTTTAAGGTTCTTTGGGGAACTGAATACAAAAAAAAAAACATTTTCACTTTTTGTGCTTTAAAGAATCTTTTTATATTTACTTTTGGTTCTAACTTGAACTATTTTCACTTTCATCTTTACTTTGAGTTCTCTGGAGAACCCTTTTGTCCTTAAGAACCCTTTTTTGCTATTTAAGTTTCTTTGGAGAACTGATTCATGGTTCTTCAAGTTGACCCTTTGCTGCAGCGCGTTCTTTAAAGAACCAATAGATAAAAGGTTCTTTGAAGGATGTGGAGAAGTACAATGAAAGCATTTAGTATATGCTATATTAACCACATAGTCACGAGTCTAACAAGATAGCAGCTGTGTGTGCAACCTATAAATTGCAGACTATCTTTAGGGTTCATCAGGATGACCTTTCTATGACCCTTGACCAGCTCAAGAGTGGAAAGAGGGAGTCTTAGGTAAATCATGTTAACGAGAGGTATCTGCTTGGGCTTTCTCTTAACTTTGAAAACAACCATGTTAATCATGATGTAATGATGTAAGGATGTATGACGCTTATATGTAAGATGGCCCACTGATGTGTGTTAATAAAAACAAGCCTAATGTGTAAACGGGCAGAACTCAGCGGGGTGCGTGGTAAACAGACTGCGGAGTCTGAGCTGGGTTCTCCCTTTGCAAAGGTGAACACAAAGACTGGGTCTTGTGTTTTATTTTCCTCGCATAGTTTGCTCTATCTCACAGCAGCTTGATCAGAGGATCCGGGGTGGTAAGTTGGACCACAACAAGGACTGAAAAAAGAACCCTGTTTTGCTGCTTAAGGTTCTTTGTACTAATTAACGGTTCTTTGAGTCGAGCCTTTGCAGCAGCAGGTTCTTTAACAAAACAATAGAAGGTTCTTTGCAGAACCAAAAAACTGACATCACCACGAACAGCTCGAATCTTTATTTTCAAGGGTGCAGTAAAGAAACTGGAAGCCTCGGAGCAATAAACTGGAAGCTTTGGGCTCGGCTCTTTAATATTAGCCTGCATAAAATATCTTCTAACTTTCTTTTTTTTTTACACTTAATTGCGTTGCTCCAGGGTGGAAAGAAAACAAATGACAGCCAAGTGATTGTATCCAAATTCCCTGAATGTGATTAAACATAAATGTGTAAAGTGTCGACGGGGAGATTTAGCCCTGAATAATTGACAACGCTGTATTATATTGCTGTTGGAATTATTCCGCCTTAAAATGCTCATTTCGGCCTGCATGTGTTTTTTAACATTCATGCATCTGAAAAATAATTGAAAGGCCTTTTTGCCACGCTGTTGAATATTTCATCCCCATCCGCCTATTTTTTTTTTCTCCAAATTTTCACAGCCTGAACGATGAGCTTTTGCACCCCAAAAAAAGAAGGATATGAATTTTTCAGGCTTTTTAAATAATTAAGAACAAAGTGTTTGGGGCGGCAAAGCCCTGATAAACTAATCTGAGACGGAGAGAGAAAAAAGGGTCTGAGAGGGACATTAGAAATTTATTATTTTATCAGCAGCTATTTATTATTAACACAGAGAGATCCCATTAGCATTCATAGACAAAGGGACTCCTGGGAGGATGCCCTGTGGATCTCAAGGTGATACATTAAAACGGAGAAGTTAAAGGGAGGGAAAGTGTTTGGCTTCGGCCAGCGTCTGCAGTCAGCGGGGTTTCTTCAGCTCCCTTTGAGGTGGATTCTGGGAGCGGACGGCAGATTTAAGACGTGAAAAATGAACCATTTGGACTTCAAAAAGTGACGAGCTAAATTCTTCATGTTTGAAGAAATGCAATATCGGGGCTGAGGACGCGGAGGTCCAACGTTAAACTTTGATACGTAGAGAATCGCTAACTGTGGTCAGCCATGTAGCTAACTAACGAGAGGACGAGGAGTTGCTTCCTAACGAGGAATCTCAGCCTCCTCCACACATTCTGTCTGAGCCGGTCCACAGGTACATATTCATCAAGCATGTGTCTTCATGCTAATGGAAAGAACAGGGGGGTGCTGGGAAACTCGTTATGTTATCAGAGAGCGTAAGAGACGACAAAGGACGAGACCGAGTCAGGAACAGGACCAGGCGCTTCTTCTGGACGCTCGGCTGGACTAAGACAAGTGGAAAACTCACAAACAATCCTGAGTCAGATCATCAGACCTGAAACTGAAGTCTGAAATGAGCTTCAGAGGGCGTGAACTCTGCAATAGACTTCATTTCCAGTGAACCGGCTCAGTCACATTTGGACGGTTAGGTTGTGAACGAGCTGAAGAAAAAAGTCCAAATATATAAATTCAGGCAGCGTCCATGCGTCCGTGACGTAAAGGAAAGCATTCAGCCGCATTAATCTGTGACATACTAATAGATTTTGAGAGTAGACAGATTATTAAAACATTTATTAACCAGCTTCATGCGATAAATTATTCATTTGGACAGCTCATTTTAAAAATCATGTCTGGTACATAGCTTACATTATTCTTATATTAATAGTCTCATATTAGCATTGTGGTATGAATTATTAAGGATTGTGGTTCAGTGGCTAGGACGGCTCGTGTTGATTGAGTCGATGCTCAGAGTTTTCAAAATCTTGGACTGAACATGATCGATTGATGTTTATTAATGCTAACGACGTGACTCACTTGATTTTATTCAGTGCCTAATAGCAAATGTTAGCATGCTAACACACTAAACATTAAACCTGCTGTATATTAGCATATTAGCATACAGTGACGGAGCAAAGTGAATCTCAAGTCTTTGTTATGAAGTCATTTGTTCATTAGCAAGCCTTAGTATGCTAACACGCTAAGCTAATTAAGCTAGGATGGTGAATATGGTAAGCACTGCTAGCATATTAGCTTCTAGTGATTGGACAAAGACAGAGTTTAGAGTTTTGTACACACACACACACACACACACACACACACTCACATATATATATATATATATATATATATATATATATATATATATATATATATATATATATATGTATATATATGTTCTTTAATTTTACTGATGATTTTTACACATTAGCCTTTTTAGCACAGCTAACCCGCTAACCTCCTGCTAACCTGGATGTCACTGCACGTCTTTGTTCAGCTTTGTTTATTTTTATCTTCCTTTAAATTGAGCTGTGTGTGACAGAGAGTGTGTACATATGTGTGTGTGTGTGTGTGTGCAGTCAGTACTTTTACTTTAAATTAAACTTATATATTTAAATCTGGTTTGGACAGCAGACGGACTTCAGGACTGAGTGGGCAGCAGGAACAGACTGAAGGCAAAATATGAGACTATATGTTTTAAACATTAAGTGAATGCAGCACCAACGATGAGCTGTGGATACAGTTACACACACACACACACACACACACTGAGGTGGCTTATAATCCCTGCAGGCCCGGAGGCCTTGCTCTCAGGCCCCTCAACTGGGTGACAACAAACCTGCCTCTCTGATTTATGGAAATGCAGATGGAGTTTTTATTACGCCTCCTCCTGACACACACACACACACACACACACACACACACACACACACACACACACACACACACACTTCGGTTTGGTTAAAGGGAGGACAAAGGAGGTCAAAGAAATGTGTCAAGTCTGCAACGAAAATGGTGATTAGATTATGGGCTGTGTGTGTGTGTCTGTGTGTGTGTGTGTGTGTGTGTGTGTGTTGGCTCTGTGCATAAAGACATCTTGAAATTTAATTGCAGTAATTAACATGTTTAAGGACGCAATAAATTATACAGTATTTTAAGCAGCAGATAATTCATGCTCAGGTCAGTGTGTCGGCTGAATATTTTCATCTGTGTTTGTGGCTGAGAGATGGATTGAAATCTTCTTCTTCTTCTTCTTCTTCTTCTTCTTCTTCTTCTTCTTCAGCTCTTGTATATAAGAAGAAGTCTTCTCGATCATCTCAGGTTGCATTTTAAAAACTGATTCCCTCGACCAGCCGTCGTCTTCATCTGACAAGCAGACGTCAGTCAGACTCAGGAGTCATAACTAGATCCCGATTCAGGTCAGATTATTTATATAATCTCTGAGCTGGATTGAAAATAGACCTTTTCTTTGTGGGTAGTGCTCTGATTTTTGCACCGCTGTGACCACGCAAAGGGACTTTCTGCATTAAATAACTGAAGCTTTGACAGACTCAGATCTGTCGTCAGGCCCAGCTTCTTTCAACTCCCAAACATCATCTAACCCTGCATAACTTTAAGCCTTAATATAATGTGAACAGGTGAGTTGTATATAAATTCACCCTCAGTACAGTTGTCATGAACGGGGAAATTAGCTACAGAGACCAAAACTGTTTTTGTACCAGGCTGTAAACATGTTTATTTCTGCTGTCTAACATGGGGACTTATGGAGACTGACTCACTTCTGGAGCCAGCCTCAGGTGGACGTTTGAGGGACTGCAGTTAACCATGGAGGTAAACACCTGGTTTAATCTTGAAAAATATGTTTGATTTTATTGAAACGAGTCTCCAAAATGTAAACACTCGTGCGAGTAGTAACTACAAAAGTATATTTAAGCACTTTGATACTTCGTACACGTTCATCAGCGTTTCTTTGTTGAGAGTTTTCACACTGTGATAATATGATTTATATCTGAGCGTTGCTGTTTTTAGACGGATCAGATGTGTGAAACATAATATCTGAATATTCATGAAGCCTTCAGATCATCTGTGTCACAGGCAGGAAGGCGCTCGGCGAGGGGCGGGGGGAAGGTAAAGGTGTAAACGAACCATGTCAGTCTTTGAGGAGAAAGAAGGAGAAGAAACAGGAAGCTTGTCCGATAAAAACATCATTCATGTGCTGTTCCCGTGGCGACGCCTCCTCCTCCTCCAGCTCCTCAAATATAAGAGCTCTCACCTCCATCCCCTCATTGTCCCCTCCTCCTTTTTTATGCTCCTTACTCTCCATCCTTTTCTTAATTTTTCACTTCAATTTCTTCTCCCCCATCCTCTCTGGAGTGCTCTTCACCCCCCCAATCCTCCTTCACTATCCTCCCACATCCATCCTCCCTCCCTCCGTGCTCTCATCTCATCCCCACCCCTCAGCGTTTAGTGATTAATGCGAGTTTTAATTGTCATGCTCACTTTTATGCTCATTAAAGTGTATTATGCAGCAGTTAGGGTATTAAAGTTCAGCGAGAAATTTCATGCATACTGATGAGAATGCAAATGAGCCCAGCGTGAACGGATAGTATGGTTTGTGTTGTGCATATATATGTGTGTGTGTGTGTGTGTGTGTGTGTGTGTGTGTGTGTGATTATCCCCAGGAGTGAGCCAGAGTGTCATTATCACCAGCGCTAGCCTTCTTAGCTGAGCGGAGAGAGTCCATCCATAGAAATCATGTTAATGGGAGTCTTAAAGTGTTATTTATGCCTGAATACCTGAAAACTATTTAACATGTGATGCTGTATGTTTGTGAGAAATGCTGCATGGGCGTTTATTCAGTGAGGCGCGATCAATTCAGATACACGTGCAAGTCGACTCAAGTCAGAAAAAATCACGTATAAAATGTGTATTTATGTCGACTAGTCCAACAGCAGCTCGGCGTCTGTCTTTCAGCCTTTTATTTCACCAACCACTAAAAGTCAGTCCCAGATTTACTCTCACTGATTCTGCTTCCCTATAGCAGCTCCTGTTCTGGCACGACATTGAAAACCTCCTCTTCCTGATGGTCGGTAATTTTACAGAGATTTGTGTACAATTCAAAAAATACAGAAAAAGACTGTAATGTTAATTTCTGTAAATTAGGTTAGAGAGTTTGAAAGTAAGAATACACATTGATGTAAAACTAAAATTACAGTTTGGTTGTAAATTTACAGATAATTCCTGTAATTCTTTTACAATTTGAACCAAAAATAGAAAACTCTGTAAATTAGGTTACAGTAATGTCTGTAATTTTTATACAGTTCAAAAACAAAACAGGAAACTACCATAAAAATCTGAGTTATTTCCCACACATCATCAGTACAATGCACAATGTAATTATTATTTCTGCAGATATAAAACATATCCCAGCCAAGCTTTTACTCAAGACACAAACATCAAGAGGAAGATTCAGTGGATCAAAGTCTGCTGGGTTCATCCTCTGGGGACCACGAATGAATGAAACTGTCACGACAATGCAGATATTTAACTGACTGAAAAGACAGAAGAGCACGGCTGAAACAGTGATGGCAGCAGCGTGGGTTTAACAAATGAAGTGTCTGGATGAAATGTTTGTACCCTCATTAACATAACGAGAATTTAAATGTAACACGGTGAGAGAAAAAAAACATTAAAACTGTTGGAAGGTGGCTGCGTCTCAATCGAGGCAACGTGTCGGGTGTCGCTGTCTTCCCTCCTCAGCCCACCTGCTGTTACCACCATGCTGAGTGAATAGGCTCAGTCATTACTGCGCTTCAGCTGCGCTGTCTGCAGAGTAAAATGGGACAATAGTAAAGATTTTCAACCAGGGGGCCTAAATCATTTACACAGCGTGAGGCAGGAGTGCTGAAATGAGGCTGCTGATAAGTCTGTCCTGCAGCAGCAGCAGGTGGTACTGTAACTGTGACGGGAAGAAGAGACAGATAAACTCATTTCGCTGACAAACGGCGTGTTTATGCGTGAATAAAACTGTTTAAAATAATGGCTGAAATGTTCCCCGGGTGCCGATCAGAAGAAGATATCACACATCTTTAGCTGAGGCTGCTGGGAGTCTGAGTTTTCACACCACCAAATATTTCACTGATTCTGGTGAAACTGGATCATATTTTATGGAGAAAATGTTTCCTGGTTTTCCCTCTGATGTCCTCCGGCTGCTCCGCCTCAACTCTCTGTGATTTACAGAGTTTATGATGGACAGTGAAGTAAACTGTAGCTGCTGTTAGCTCATGTTAGCTCAGTTTGGACTGTGGGCTCAGAGCAGTGTTAGTGTTTGTACCACAGGAGTTCTGGACCACCGGGAAGAAGAAGAAGAGGAGGAGGAGGTGGAGGAGGTTTACAGGCCTCAGCAGCCTCTTTGGACATAACGGCAGAGGAAACGAGAGTGAAGAGGACGTTGAAGGAGGAAGCTAAGAAGGGAAAAGGACAGGGCGAACAAGCAAGAGTAAATCTGGGACTGACTTTTAGTGGTTGGTGAGAGCCTGGTGAAATAAAAGGCTGAAAGACAGACGCCGAGCTGGGCTGACTGCTGCTGGACTAGTCAGTAATATTAGCTGCTGCTGTTGGTGACCTTGTTGATGTTTGGCTGTTAGCAAAGTTCAAACCTCAGAGGGTCTGGAAGATATGTTGGACCCTTCAGTGAGTCCTGTCCTGGTTTTGGGCCCCTGAATGCATCTGTTGAATCAAATCCCACCACAGTCACTGTCCAAAATGTGTTTCAGTTTTAACCGTCTACGTCACATTTTTCAATTTAAGCTTTCCCTCAGGCTACGAAACACCAGTGAGACCAGATTAGATCCTCTTTTCTGGAAGCTCCATTAATCAATATTTCTCATATTAACACTAAATTAAACAACTTCATGTAATGTGAAAGAACCCACAGAGAATCATCGCCCACCTCTGCAGCTCCATGGAGCTTTTTAGCCACTTTAGCCTCATTTACTGTATTTTAAATGAGGCCAATAAACCCGGTGACCACGACCTGCTCGGCACCAAACAGCAGGCCGACACAGTTAGAGACATGGTGGAACATTTAGCAGCTAAAAAGACAGATAGTTTTCTCCCAAATGTCCATTTTAGGCTGGCTGCAGAAGTGAGTCAGTCTCCATAAGTCCCCATGTTCAAATGTCCAACTTCACAGCAGAAATAAACATGTTTACAGCCTGGTACAAAAAACAGTTTTGGTCTCTGTAGCTAATTTCCAGTAATCAGGCTTCATTCAGCTCCGACACTTTGACCATTTCTGGATTTTGGTGCTTTTATTTGACCTTGAGAAGCTGAAAAAAGACAAAAGTTCAGCACTTTAAATAATCTGAAACATAAAACAGATTTTCTTTGGTGACTACATAATTCCAAATGTGTTATTTCATAGTTTTCCTAGAATCTAGAAAGCAACAAAAATTGTCTGTGTCCAAACTGGCCCTGACATTATAATTCTCAGTTATCATAAACAAACATTGTTAATTCCCCGTCAGAGAACTACTGCTTTGTGTGACACGCAACAGTTCAACCAGAAAAACGGTACAAATCGTGCTCATACTGAAGCCATTGTTTCAATTGTAGACATATTCTGGGAGTAGTTTCCACCTGGGACTGCAGGTGAACGTAATTAACCATCTGATAAAACAGAAATTCAGCAGTTAGCCCCGAGGGCGACTGGGCGAAAAACAACATGACCATTATCCATAAGTGGATTCAGTCCAGTTTGGCCTGAGGTGAGAACGTTCACGTAGAAACAATCAAAGACACAATTACAAGCTTCCTCTACACAATGTGCATTATCAGCAACTGAACCAAGTACATATATAAATTCTGGAAAAACGGTAATTCACCGTTTAACGGGGAGTTATGTATTTCTTGTCTCTGAGCTCGCTCACTCTCTCCTTTTCTCTTCTAAGCTTCCTCCGTTAGTGTCCTCTTCTCCTCTGCCATTATGTCCATAGAAGCTGCTGAGTCCGGTTACATTACCCACCAGCCCAGCTCCTGTTCTGGCACGACACTGGCTCCGCTCCCCGTCAGCATTCCCTGCAAACCTCTTCTTCTTCTTCCCAGTGGTCCAATACATTTGTGGTTCAATGGTAACAAACTGAGGTAACATTAGCTAACAGCTGCTACAGTTGGCATCTTTTCATCAGTTTCCATATTGTTTTAACTTAGTTAGCTTCACTATTTTATTGTTATGCCCTGTTTTAGCTTAGACCAGACGCCCCAGCTAACAGACTGAGCTAACAGCAGCTACAATTGGCAGCTTTTCATCAGTTTCCATATTACTTTATCTTTTTAGCTTCACTATTTTAGTGTTATTTCCTTTTTTAGCTCAGTTAGCGTCACTGTTTTATTGTTTTCATAATGTCATTTCCTGTTTTAGCTTCCTTTGCTTGTTGTCTTACTTATTCTCCCACGTAAAAACAGAGTGAGACACATTTTTGGGTGTCCTGAGCTGCATTTTTAGTCTGTTTGCTTTAAACGGCTCCACATTCCAGCGGACATTTAAACGTCACACGGGGAGGGGCGGTGCTGCGTTCACTGCCCCCTCCCCCAAAACCACGAGGCTCCAGTGTTGACAGGGCCGGATCACCGCCCCACATCCAGTCCGGCTTCAGTACCACCAACCACGGGGCGAGCACACAAAGCGAGTCCCGCTCCGGAGCTCGGCTCCTCTCTGTGTTTAAAACCCCCGCAGCCTGGAACCAGACACGGCCGTTGCTACACCCCCCTCCCCGGGTTTCAAAGCTTTTCATGCGGGCTCACAAAGGATTAGCGGCCGTGCGGGAATTCCGCCCTCCGGTCCTTATTTAGCACCGAGCGGCCCCGGCAGGCTCCGCCTCCCGTTCATTTGTCAACAAAGGGGCCTGACATGGCCGGGGAAGCCCCGCCCCCATGTTTCCATAAAAGGATGATTTGTCCTTATACGGCAGCACTCCGGCCGCGCGGGTCACCTCTCCTTCCGTCCCCGTTCATATGGTGCGTTGACTTCCTCCGTCGCCGTTAAAGCGGAGCTATCATGGCGGAGCGCGTACAGCAGCCCCCGGCCAAGCGGCTCTGCTGTAGACCGGGATACGGCTCAACATGTAGGCAAGGCCAGCGGGCCGCGGGGGCGACGTGCGGCGGCGGCGCCGGCGGCTCGGCTTCCACCCAGGGCGGGTCGAGTAAAACCCAGAGCCCGGAGTCTCTGCTGGACATCGCGGCGAGGAAAGTCGCCGAGAAGTGGCCGTTTCAGCGGGTGGAGGAGCGTTTCGAGCGGATCCCGGAGCCCGTACAGAGGCGGATCGTGTACTGGTCTTTCCCGAGGAGCGAGAGGGAGATCTGCATGTACTCGTCGTTCAACACGGGAGGCGGCGGGGAGGAGATCGGAAGTAGCGGGGAGAGCGGCGACGAGACGCGGCTGCCGTTCCGACGGGGCATCGCTCTGCTGGAGAGCGGCTGCGTGGACAACGTGCTGCAAGTCGGTGAGTGCCGGAGAAGAGGACACACACACACACACACACACACACAAAACAACATTTATCACCCAGAAAAAACAGATTAATGATTCAATCTGGTTTTATTTTGAAGTTTAATCTGGAAAAAGTGACAACAAAGGCTGGAGCGGCACAATGGGGCTTTAAATCTGCTGCTGCCTCAATGGGCATGTGAGGCTGGGGCATTTAAATCCTGTTTTTTTGGCTCGGGGGCACTTTGAATGTGAAATGTGAAAAAAAAGGGGGCACAAAGCCTTTTTTAAAAATCCACTAATTAGGTTGGAAATCAAGCTGTGACTTCAACAAAGAGGAATTCCCACATTCAGAAAACTTCCACAGGATGAGGCAGATCTGCTGCCGGGACACTCCATCAGCATCTGAAGTGATTTTAGGGGGTTTGAAGGTGCCTTAATCTCATTAATATACCAAATTAATCATGAACTATATCTTCTGTCTGCCCGTGCTGAAGTTTGGAGCCGGCTCGGGGCTTCAGATCACGCTTGAAAACACCAAAGAGTGTCTTTTTATCACTAAAATATCAGATTAATCAAGCTGATTTGATTAACTACATCTGCTGTCTGCTGCTGCTGAAGATTTAAAGCTGATTCAGGGGATAGAAAACACCTCAAAGTGTCTAAATCTCATGAATATATCAAAATAATCCCTCCGCTGTGACTTAAAACAACATTTAGAGGCATTAAACTTCATTTTTTCTGCGTTAAACCTCGTTAAATGTTTGTTGTGACACTAAAACACATGAAAATCTGCCTTTTTTAAGGTTTACACAGCAGTATTGAGTAATAAGGGAAGTGCTTGAAGTGCTGGGTTGGGTCTTAACTGACACACATTACATTTGAATGAGCTGTCAGATCATAACTCGGGCGCTCACATTGTGCGTCTGGCAGCTTTTAATCAGCAGACTGTGACAGGACATGTTGGAGCAGAGTCAAATATGCAGCCGTGTTATTGTTGGTGTGTATATTTAGAGAGGACTCGCTTTAGACGAGGCGAACTCGCAGAAAGACGATGTGAAACAGGAACACACGCATGTGCTGATCTGACAGCTGCCTGTGCATGACGATTTCTCTCCACCGCTGCATGACTCGGGAGCATTTTCTGTCATTTAGTTGTTTATTTCGTGGATTCACGCAGCTCCTCTTCTCTGCTTCTTTTGAGATTTTAATTACCCGGCACGCATATCGAATGCCCTGCATTCCCATTGTGGCACTTTGTCCCTGTTTCCACGTTCATTTGTGTCTTTCAAAGCTTCCCCGTCGCCTCCGAGGCTGAACAAAAGCATCTTTTCAGTCGCTCGTTGAGCAGAAGAAGACAGAGGACTGGGGGCCGTGATTCACCGCCGATTGGTTCAGGCTCTTTGTGTTTGTGATTTTTGTTGTTTCTTCTTCTCCTTCATCGACTTGAACTCTTTGATCGTGTCACGGCGTCTCTCACCTGAGAGCTCAGCAGCCCCCCCGGGTCGTGGTGGACACCTTCCCAGGGAGGGAGCTCTCTCAGAGGGAAGGAGGAGGAGGAGGAGGAGGGGGGGCTGTAGTAATCCCATTACTCTGCATGGTTCATTTGAATTGTAATGCAATCTGAACACTTGAGTTTCTGCATGACCCCGTCCCTCTTCTTCACCCGACCACCACCACCCCCTTCACTTTTAAATGCATGTGGGGCTTTGTGAATGCCCACAGGGGGAATACACACACACACACTCACACACTCACACAGCAGGCCTCTCTCTGTCCTGTCCTGCCAAAATAAGAGAGGCCTGTATATTCCCAGATATTGGGAAACGTTTCTGCAGGGAAGAAACTGAATCTGAGAGCGAGGGGGCTCGATCTGCACGCTTACAAAGAGGAATAACAGTAGTGCTCTCACACACACTCGCATATGAAGGGAGGGTTTCTTTCTTGGCTTGATTGCACACACACACACTCACCCCCCAAGTATGGAATTTGCTAGAAAAATAGAGCCAAGAAGTGATAAATAAAAGATGTAATCTCCCCATGTGTGGGCCGTACCAGAGGAGGGAGGTTTTCTCTCTCGGCGGACCTTGAGGAAATGAATTGGCACACACTGCCCGCGGACCCCCGCCGTACTCCAACAACAAACCCCTCCACTGTTAATCAGCGCAGAGATAAAGGCGGCCGAGAGCGAATACTCTCCACTGACAGTGTAAAGAGTAGACAACGTGTCCGTGAAGTCGCCCACGGACGGTACGCTGTCCATTCTTTATACTGTCAGCGCTGCAGTTCAGTTTAACGGGGAGTATTTCTTTTCTCTTCTTAGCTTCCTCCATCAACATCCTCTTCACTCGCTTCTCCTCTCCCATTATGTCCATAGAGGCTGCTGAGCCCAGCTCCTGTTCTAGCACGACACTGGCTCCACTCCCCATTAGCATTCCCAGTAAACCTCCTCTTCTTCTTCTTCTTCCCGGGGTACAAACATTAGCACTCCTCCTGACTCCATCGCTGTAGGCAAGAAGAACAGACGCTGCAGCTTAGCTTAGCTTAGTTTATCAGTATGCTAATATTTTCTTGAACCATTAAACCTGAAGTGCAGCTGGGGCTGATGGGATTGTATTTAGTTAGCTAGCTAATGTTAAGTAGGTATGTTTACCATGTTTTCCATCCTAGTTCAGCATGTTAGCCTGTTGCTAATTAGCACCAACTTCCTGGATGTTTTCCCGTGTTGTGTTCAGTTAAAGACGCCCAGCATCGTTAAAATCCTGCAGTTTTCCTCAGACAAACTCAACCGGTGGCGATCTCAGGCCTCGCTGAGCCTCTGAAGCTTTAAACATGACGTGGACGTCTCAGCGCTCGGGGATGTTGAGGTATAGGTTTGAGCTGAAGTATAGGCTTGTCAAAGTATAGGCTGCACTGTTTGTGTGCGCTCGCTTTGTCAAAACAACTTCAAAATGACAAAGATGTACAGTAACGCACGCCGTTATCTAAATGAGGAAATACATGGTTTCTATATATGGTGGGAAAACAGACGCTGTCATGTGTTTGTTACCTGCGTTAACCGGTTATTAGGTCACATTTAAGGAGGTCAAGGTCAGACTTTCACACCCTTCAGAGGCTCCTCTCTCCTCGTCTGATCTCCTCTTGATGTACAGCGCGAAGTCAAAGGTCCTTAAAACGTCAATGATGTTAATATGCAGTGTTTGTTTGTTGCTGATGGGAAATCCCTCCCCCCTGGTTTCCTCTCATTACTTTACCTGCTCAGTCAGGACTTAACAGAAAGGAGTTGGTTGACTGTTTGGTCTGTAAAGTGTCAGAAATGATAGAAATCCTCTATACAGTGCCGCAAAAGCCCAAATTTCCTGTTGAATTAGCGTCTTTTATCCATTGAAATGAATGGGGAGATTACACCGCAGCACCAAATCTGGTCTGAACCTTAGAAATCATCAAAAACAGATGCTCTTATATCTTCAGAACTTGCCTGAGAATAGCCACGTTTCTTCACGTTCACTATAATTCAGTGATCGCTGAACAGGAGCTACTAAGAGTTAATTTGGGTAGCAAATATCAGCTTTAAAAAGCATCTTTCACTAGTTAAAAGGAGATTTGGAAACAGCTCAAATTCAAGTTGTATCCCACAGCGGCAACATTATACTTCCTGTTTACAGCCTCCAAATAATGGGAACTGTAGTTATTCCAAAGCTAAGAACATGCCTGATCCTCCAGATAGCATTAAAACAAAGAATAACAGTGATTCAGTCCATTTAATGTGATTTATTTTATCGTTTCCTCCGACACATCACTGAAAACTTTTGTTTTAGGTGATTTGACTTCACGTGAGTGTGTTTGCACAACCCTACAACGGTTTACGTCAACATTTCTGTCGTTTTGTGCACTGAAGTGCAGAATTTGAGACTCTGTGCTCAAGTCTGCCACCGGCCTGTTGCTTCGTGGACGGGGAGTGATCGTCTGTCGTTGTTGCAGCTCGTCTTGTATCTCGTAGTTTTCCTCACATTTCATCGTGTCGATGTTTGAGAGGCGCTCTCTCTGTCAGTCTGTTTCTGGGCTCAGACGTTTGGGTTTGGTTCTGATAGCAGTGTGGCGTTCTGTCACCACACAGTGAAATCTTTCCGGGTCCAGTTCAGCCAAAGTTTGACGTCTCTGGCCTGGAAGAGGATGTTCTGGCTCGGTAATGATGAGTGTTACTCCCTCTGCAGTCATCGTCACACACCCAGCTCCTGACGTAATACAACAATCTAAAAATACTCGATTACAAGTACAAGTTCTGTGTGTGTGTGTGTGTGTGTGTGAATAAAGAGCCTGAAGCTTGAGACTGTTTTGATGCCTTCGGTGGTTCAAGATGTCGTTGATCACTTTCATTATCATCTGTTTGCAGAGCAGGTTTCAGTTGTGCTGAGGGACATTGTTGTTTTACAGATACAAACATCACTTACTGTGTTTCAGTGTCTCCAGATCAGACTGATTTGAGATGTTTTATGTGCACAATGACGCTGTCCTGACTGAGAAAGCTGCGTTATATGCAAACTTTTGGCTTACAGATGTGATCAGACCCCTTCAGTGGAACATTAAATAATTAATAAGGGTCATCAGATGATTAATGATGAAGTAAAGAAGAAAAATCAAACTTCTGATTTACAAATTTTGTAGTAGTGTAAAAAGAAAAAACACTCGGATAAATAGTTGCATCATCGGCAAAAAGACGCATTGTCTACGGTGCAAATGGCTTCTGTGGCCAGTCGAGGGAGAAATACTCAAAATAAAAGAAGAGTCACGGTCGTATAGTCACATTAATTTTATTTAAATAAAGTTTTTACATTGTAAATCAGTCTAAATGTCTCAGTAGCTTTGGTGCAGTAGCTGCTAAAACAAGTCGTAATCACAACATTGACATATCGTTAGCCAAGTGTTGCTCTGTTTTTGGTCTCCACCTTCTCCTGAGGGGGATGTCTGACTGTTTGTCTGCTGTTTGGAGCCAATCGTGTCATGTACGATGACTTATTCTGAGTTTTTTTAGATGAAGCTGCTGCCTGCTGGCGCTGAATGACACCGATAGAGCAACAAGAGGGAACCAAAACAGTAAAGTTGCAGCCGGACAGATAAACGAGGAGCTGAAACTCCCTGCACAGCAGGCGATAACTCCCTGAAGGTTCATCAGACGACCCTCTTTTGTCACTCTGTAATAAAAATATTGATTGCAGCGGCTTTAACTAAATCTCTGATCCTGTGATACAGTGCATATTTATACACTTAACTGCTAAACTCAGCATACTGTATTGAATTAAACTGGAGCTAAGCACATCAAAGCACACACACACACACACACACACTGATGCATACATGAAGCCTCGGGCCTCGTGTATACACTGATTACTGCCGGCTCGCGCTCTCATCTGCAATTTTATGAAGAATCGATGAATCGGAGCGCTCGTATTGAACGATGCAAAGCACACACACATAAACACACACAGCTCCTCGTCGGCCTTGTAGGTTGTTGATCAGCATTAATGGTGTATGCATAGCACCTCGATATGCTTCTGCTCTGAAAGATCGATTTTTATCGGAGCTACACGCTTTGAGGCGAACGCTCGGCTGGATTTCACAGAGAGCGGTCGTCGGCAAAGAGCTGCCATTTTGAAAAATGATTTCACACAACGGTGACCGGACTTGTATAAAATTAAAAGAGGCTGTGGATGTTCATGTTCTCCGACCAGTTTTGCTGCTGCTGGTTGAAGTTTTGGAGTCCTGCCCAGATAAGATCGCTTGTTACAGCAGCTCACAAAACATACAACCATACTCCCTCCGTAGCTGGTTTGTAGCTGCTGTTAGCTCCTCCATCTAATTACAGCCAAACCCCACCGGGCACGTCTCCATCGAGGCCACAGTGTTGTTTTGTTCCGTCATCTGCAACTTCAAACCCACCAGGAGATTTCAGAAGCCCAGTTTCTACTAAGTTTCTGAATATGTAAACATGCCTCAGTTAAATTATAAGTTTGCCGTTTTTACGATCTAAAATTTGCACATGGTGTTTTATTTCGAAAATCAGTCTAACTGTCTTGGTTGGTGCAATAGCAGCTATCATGTGCAGTGACTTATTTTGAGTTTTTTTAGATGAAAAATCACCCGTCTAAAGTAAAATGGCTACACACGAACGGAGAACTGTTCTCCCAACGTTTCCTGACTTCTAAATTTCTGTATTTGACCTCAAAGCTCTTTTAAATCTTTAAAACCAGCTCATAAATGTGTCGTTTAATTTCATAAAATTGCTCAGTTGTTAGGGACTACTTTAAGCGGTGGATGAATCCACGTTTTAGTGCAGGGTTGGTGTTTGCTCGATTTATTTATTTATTGACAAGAGAAAAAAATATTGAACTCCAGCAGCGTTGTCCGTTACGGCGTGGGCTGGTCACTAGTTAAAAAAATGCTCCTAATCTTTCGCCACAGCTGCCCCACACCGGGTTTAGCACTCTTTCCCCATCCATCCACGTCTCCCTGATCTGTATTCCTCTGTCGTATTCCTTCATCATTAACCTTCAACTGGGGGGAGAGGAGAGGCGGCGGAGCAGGGAGGCGGATGGAGGAGGAGGGGGGAGTAACTAGTTTACCTCCCCCGTCTGCCCTCGATCGGCTCGATAAATCCCCGTTTTGTTCTCGTCTTACTTCTTCCTGGACACCAAATAATGCTGCTGGTGGCGTCGATGCACATCAGGCTGCGACTAACTGTTTGATTAATCTGCTAATTATTATATATTGATCGAGTCCATGAAATGTCAGAAAATATACAAATAAATATGCAAAAATCACTGAAGCCAACGCTCTCTTTTAATAGCTTGTTTTTCCAACTAAAATACCAAAAATAATCAAGTTCCAAGTTCCATCATTTGGTCAATTATTGATTCATTTATTGACATGCAACTATTAATTCATATTTGATTAATAGTTTTTAGCATTTTTTAAGTAAACATGCCAACATTTGCATGAACGCAACTTTTTGGAGTTTTAGAGACATAATAATTCATCAAAAAGGCACCAAATCCCTAAAAACTGAGAATGTTTGGCATTATTTATTAATTATAGTTTCTAATTATTTGTCTGTAATTGATAAACGGCCTCTCAGAGTTCGCTTTAAGCCGGTGAAGTGGTCTCTTTCCTCTGCGCCGTCTGGGGAGTTTTATTCAGCCACACACTGTCTCAGCAAGTCAAAGCCTGCCACCGTCCTCGCCTCCTGGGATCCTCCCGGGCCTCGCGGGGTCGGTCTCTGGAGAGAGCGAGCGGCCCTTCGGACCTCCGCAGCTCTGCAAACAGAGCACTTTAGTTAATAACAGGTGAACTGCTTCGAGCTTTTTAAACACATTAGCACCGCTCGCGATTCTTCTGAGGTCAACACAGCCGAGCCGGCTGTTCTTGATCTCTTCGGTTCTCGTGGAAATGGAAAGAAGTGTTTGCCGTCGAGCTGCAGACTTGAACGGAGGCCGAGCTTTTGTCTCGGCGCTCGCTTGCAGCTGGAGTGTAAATCAGAAGCTGCTTATGAGAAATGCTTACCTTTTAATGGGAACTTAAAGGTGTCATCCATCAGAGGCTGTTACCTTAGCTCACAGCCGCAGCATGCTTAATGAAGACTGATGGTCCTCCTCCGCTCTGCTCTCCTCAAACAGCACAAACGTCATCGTAGAAGGAGTCCAACTCAAATTAAAATTCATATTTGGTAACAAGCCTGCATGCGCTATGGCTAATTTACACACCCAGCAGTTATAGAGCAACATTTCTGTTCATTTAGACTCATGTTTGTGTTCAGCTGATGGATTTAAGTCCAATATTCACTCTTTAGGCTCCGTTTTTGGTCTCCACCAACTCCTGCAGGAAATATCTGACTCCTTAGCTGCTAAACGCTCTACCAGAACAACCAATGAGAGTGAAGTCGACCAAACAATTTGCCAAATTCCCATCACCACAACTGGACAGATGAAAGGCTAATGCTAGTTATGCTATGAAGCTAAATTAAAGCTAAACAAGCTAAACGGTGACTGACCACTAATGCTAGCTAGTTACATTAGTAAGCTAGTAAGCTAGCTAGCGAGTACATTAAGACATTAACTGCCAGTGACTCAGCAGGTTTTGATATAATATGAACAAGCTAATGTTAGAAAGCTATGCTACCTAGCTTCTGAACCTGAGTGAAGGCTAGCTTATTAGCCTTTTGGAGCATTGAAGTGTTTAAAAGGCTTCAGGGGACAGATGACCTGTTGTATTGTTATAAGTTATATTGTTATAAGTTATATTGACAACAGTTAACAGCTAAACAATGAGCTGAAACTCCTCATAAAGCCTTGTCTAATTTTAACGTTAGCAAGCTAGGCTAACTAGCTTACAATTTCCGAGTAAGGCTAGCTTACTAGCTTCTATTTTCTGACCCTGATCAGTTCTTTCAAGAGTTTAAAGTCATAAAGAGACAGATGTTGTATATTTATAACGGTAACTAAATAAATATATAAATATAAATATACTTGTGTCTAATCAATGCTGAGTTATTGTTAAAAATATATTTCCTAACACAGAAAGTTTGATGAAATCAAACTTAGGTTTGACTTTGAACACATGAGCGTGAACCTGCTCTGCCAGGTAACTCTCATTATCTGTACTGCCTGTACTCGTTAGGCCGGGAAATCATCATCATCGTGTTTGTTTAGCCAAATTCACCTCAGAGAGACTCAGACTGTTTTCATACAAACCTACAGCGAACCACCTCCACCTCCACACACTCACGGCACCTCTAACCATTCACTTCCTCTCTCACGTGGGGATCTCCTGTTTGGTTTCAGTTTTTATTATTCGCCCCGTTTGCATGCTCCACCTTTGCTCCGCCGTCGGTATCGGTAATAACAAGCAAATGATCTCGTTCGCCTGGTCCGACTGAACCTGCAGGCCGACCTTCGACGTTAAACTAACCCTGACTCACGCTCTCGTGTGTGGCAGAGCGCCTCGAAGCTCCAACAGGAAACGCTTGTTAAAATTTAGACAAGCAAAATCAGGTTTTAAGGCACATCCTGAAACTGTTTGAGCAACTTTCTCGTTGTCTAAACACTTCCAGGCAAACTGTAGTTCGTCTTTGTAGCCAAACATGAAGAGCTTCCCCAGTTTATCTGTGACTTTATGATTTATTTGTAATAAAAGGGGAGGGAAGGGATGCACTACAGTTCCCATGGTGTCGTCTGGGTGATGTAATGATCATGCTGTTTTATGTTAAAGCTGCTTTAATCGTTTTAACGTCATTTTGACTGGCGGCTCTAAACACTACAATACCCATGAGCCTCGTCTGCCGTTGCCATGGTGAAGCAGCATGTCAACAGGCATGAAAGAGTCGTAACAACGTAAAAAAGAATGGCTTAATTGTTGTGGTTGTTGTGAGCGGCACAATTTCTGACAGAAATGCACCATGGGAGTCGTAGTTTGTAGTCCACGCTTGAATTTTTGAGATATTTCCTGATATTTTCTGACACAGCTGTAATGTTTGCCCTCTCCAGGCAGAATTGAAACTTCAGATCTTCGACGTCTTCGGGGTTATTTTCTAGTGTCGCCACACGATGAGCAGTTTTCTCCATGACGAGCGTTGTTTGTGTGTAATCAGTGACCCCGTTAATAAACCGCGTATGATTCAGCTGCGATGCGTTTCTCTTTAAAAACCAGTACAGTAACTCTGAAAACACCTTCAGGGGACGACACAAGCTACCACAGGCCCTGCAGAGCTCATCCGGCGTGTTTCCTCACAGCAGAGCGGGTATGCCCGGCATGCGCCTACAAGTTGAGTCATTGTTTTCATCTGTTGAAGACGAGCGATGTTCGTACATGTGATGGAAACGGGCCCAGCAGTGAGAGGACCGGAGGATGATCAGAGGACTGTGGTCGGGTTCGAGCTGAGGATGGAGGAAGTCCAACTCCTACTGAAGATCAAGTATCAGAAGTAAAGGTGGAGCTTACTGAGTATTTCTGCACCATCTTCACGTCCAATACCAGCTCCCCGTCCTCTCCTACAGCCACTCCACCTCTTCCCTTCTCTTAATGAAACGAGCTGTTAATAATAAAGATGCTGCACGCTGTGAAGCTTCTGATTCAGACTTGTTTCAGCAGCGTCTTTGATCGGTCAGCATCGTTCAAAACCTTCCAAATAAAATGGAAGTAAATTGAATAAATGAATAAATTTCACTGGGATGTTTAAAATACCTTCACGCGGCTCTGACACGATGACAGCGCTGCTTTTTTCCAGCCGATATCCGACCGACCCGAGGCCGGACGTGCCCGCTAATAAATCCACGCTTCTGATCATCAAACAGCTTTTCAAAGGAAAGCAGCAACTCCGCATAAATATCACTGCATATTTCATATTTCCTCATGATACATTAACAGACAACAACGGCAAAAGTTACATATTTACAGTATATACATTACAGGATATCTCCGTTTTAAACACATGCAAGGATTTAACAGAAAATGCCTGTTTTGGCTGATATACGTAGATTTACAGTAAAACTTTGGAAACTTCTGGTTTCATCTATAAAATAAAACTTGTGTTTTTTTAATGTAAATGATCTGATCGGGCTGCAGTATTTTGTGTCTGTTTGCATCTTAGTTGGACAAAACGAGACATTTGCTGACGCCTCTTCTCAACTTTGGATAATGTGACATTTATTCTGATGTTTGCAGATGAAGTCAGCGCAGAGTAACAGCACATTCTCTCATTTTAGAAACAAAACTTTTAAACTTTTCTCCATTTTTGTCCTTGAAAAATAACTAAACCTGATGAATCGATGATGAAAGCCAGTCGCTCGTTGCTTGGCTGGTAAATGAGACGCAGTGAGGAGGAGACATGTTTGTAGTTTATCTGGCAGACCGGTCACACCTGCTCGCTTCCTCCTGAAGATGTTGAGCAAGCTGAGGGTGTGTAGGTCAGGTCTGATACGGTGTGAAGCTGCATCCTGTTCATCCTCCTCCTCGTCATGCTCCTCCGTGACGCTGCAGGAAAGTATTCCTTCCTCTTGCAGACACGCCGTTATGACGTCACGCTGACAGTTAAACGGCCGCTCTCAGTCCAGACAAAGACAAGCCCAGATAAATGTTGCCGGGCTAGTTGTTCGACATGCGAGCACGCTTCATTTGACTGTTTGACAAAAGCTGGCTTTAAACACACACACACACATATCTGGAGCTGCAGGTGTGTTTAGAGCGATGAGTCGATTAATCGATGGGTGGATCGAAGGAAAACCAATCGATGAATTACTTTGAGTCGTAAAGGCGTCCACCCTTTCTGATTTCAGCTTCTTAACTGTGAATATTTTCTGTTTTTGTGTTGATAATGAGCCGAACGGGTCACAAACTTTAGTTTTCTTTTCTTTCTGAGTGAAACTGACTGAATTTGTTGAATGAAAATCAAGCTTTTATTTTGAAAGAGTTGATTTTCATTCCTAAAGTTTCATCGTTTTGTTGCGTGTACGTAAAAGTTAAAAGTGAAGCATTTACTTTAACGTTGCCTCATGAAGGAAGTCTCTCTCTCTTTATGACATCTCTGCTCTCTTATATCTGTATGTATGCAAACTGTGTGTGTGTGTGTGTGTGTGTGTGTGTGTGTGTGTGTGTGTGTGAGATATGAAAACACACTTACTGGAAAGGTTTTGTTTTTGCTGTGAAGTCATATTTTTATCGACCAGGCAAACGTTGAGATCTGATTTGAACCCTTCAGCAGTCTCACCACCGGACTCGCACATTCAGCCCACACACACACTCGCACACACACACACGCATGTTGTCAGGCTGCTGCTGCTGTGAGTTCAGAGGTCAAAGGTCACACTGATGCTCTTAAAGAAGCGCTTGGCTCCTGCAGGTGTGTTTATGTGTTTGGCTGCTGAAGGTTTCCTCTCGTGTCACCACGCTGGAGGTTTTATAGCTCTGCACATTTATTTCCTGATGGAAGGATACAGCGGTCCTCTGGTACCATTGATGGAGGTTTGTGACTAAAAGAACGTAGCAAACTAGCAAACAGTTCTTTATTTATTACTTAAATGTTCATTTTGTGTCCACAAGTCCGATTCTGACTCTCTTTTAGCTCCATTTTTGGTCTCCACCATCTCCAATATGGTTCTTTAGCTGTTAAATGTCGCACTTTGTTCACCAGTTAGACTGCAAGTTTGTCTGCAGATCATTTGGCCTGGATCGGGTGGTGCACAGTGGGTTTTAAAGGGTTCTTTTAGATGAACAGCTAATGATGAAACTAAAACAGCAAAGTTTTGAGCCGGACAGCTGCACCAAGAGTTGAAACTCCCTGTATTGGTACGTGGAGGAATCTTGGGAAGTATCGCTTGAAATCCACCCATCCATTTCAATCCACTTATCCAGGGTCAGGTTGCGGTTGCAGCAGATTTATTAGGGGTGCTCCAGCTCCTGCTGGCGGGCCTCGAGGCATTCCCAGGCCCCCCCAGCAAGATCTGGGTCTGCCCCAGGGTTTTTTACCAATTGGACGAGCCTGGACATCTCTAAAGGATATATTATATTCAATCAAAATACTACAACATCCACCCGTGCAGGAATACGAGGCTCAGCCTACGTTAGTCTGACAAACACTACATAGACCGTGCCGATGTTTGCATTTATTTATTTTTTTGGCCTCTTGGGGGCGGCAGAAACAAACTGCAAACACAACATTAACATATTATCAACTTTTCAAGTTTATATGGTGAACTTATTAGCAAAGAGTTGCTTATTTATGACTAATACGTCCATTTGGCATCAATGAAAGTCTACTTTCATTGAGCTCCATTTTTGGTCTCCACCAACTCCAAAGGGAAATATCTGGTTCTTTAGTTGCTAAACGCTCCGCTATGTTCTCCAGCAACTGTCTAAGTTTGTCTGCGGATTATTTGGCACCAATCAGGAGGTGCACAATTTTTTTTGGATTTGGTTTTGGAGACCTTTTTAGAGCTAAAAATGACGCTATGGTGACGCCAAAAAGCTAAACAGTGAGTTAAAACTCATCGACGGGACACATCTAAAAATATCAGTTATCGGTGCTTTAAGATGGTCTTTTAGGTACTAGCGTCTTAGATGTGTGACTCACCTGCTGGATGGAAATGTGTCCAACCAACAGTAAAATCTGTATTACTACTCCATCATTGAATCAAGACTGTGGCAGAGCGGAGACTATAATCTCAGGAGAAGTCGAGTGCTGATGCAGTGGAGGGAGAATGACGACATTAAAGGGAAAACAAGAATGCAGAAACAGCTGGAGTTTCACCACGACACTCCCAAAGGAGCAGCGGCGACATTCAGGTTCCTCCGAGTTAGCTTCACTCAGAGACCGGCGGTTCCCACAGAGTTCCTCTGGATGTTCTCGTCCCATCGGCCGTTTGTTGGCCTGCTTCACTGATCTGCTGCTTATTCCCACATCGACTTCTTCCCTTTTTTCCAGCCTCAGTTTTTTTCCTGTAACTCTGGTTTTTAGTCAGTTTCTCAGCTGATGTGATCGAAGATGTGACGTAAATAATTTTGAGATATGATCTTCAAATGATCACCATCAAAATGTCTGATAATATTTGCTTTCTTGCCAAGAGTTAGACAAGAAGATTGAGGCCGCTCTTGTGTCTATCCATCAAATATACAGCATGAACCAGGCAGTAGTTAGCTTAGCTTAGCTTAGCTTAGTTTAGTTTAGCTTAGCTTAGCTTAGCTTACCTGGTACTAGCCTGGCAGGAAGCCACTACATTTGCTTTGATACACTTTAATTTTGTACATATAAAACAAACATGATCTAACATGTTTGGACAGAGCTCGGCTAACCGTTTCCCCCTGTTTCCAGTCTTTATGCTAAGCTAAGCTAACTGCCTCTTGGTTTCAGCTTCATCTTGAAGACACAAACACGAGAGAGGTATCGATCTTCTCATCAAACTCTCGGCATGAATTGTCCCCAAATATCGAGCCGATCCAGCGGACAGCACTCGCTCACATTTCGGAAAACAACATTTAATAAACGCCGAGCGGATCCACCTGTTAGCAAACGCTAAAAGCTTTTATTTGATTTTATTTATGTCTTGATGGGATTCCTGAGCTCATTAGCGGCAGCAGCGAGGATCTCTGTGGAGACCGGGCTTTATCTCAGGGGTGGGAACAAATGCATTTGGAGAGGAGCGGCGGTGGCTGGCGTGCTGATGGTCCTCAGAGGATAAACAAATGACTTTGAGCGAGCACGTCGGGAACAGACAGCACTCAAACAAATGCTTCTAAACAGGGGAAGACAAGGAGCTCCGTCCTCTCTTTTTTTTCCTTTTAGACGCTTGTTGTGAAACCTCTGATGGCCGTTATTTGTCTTAGCAGAGACACGCTGATGTAAAAATGCTGGTGAGGTTGCATTTGTTTGTCTGACCGTGATCCTCCACGGAGGAGCCGGCTCTGTCAGGGGGCCGAATGTGAACCGGTGGTTGTTTTTCTAAAATTAGAGCTCGATCTGAACTCAAAGTCACTCCATCATTAACATGCACTGCACCCTGTGAACGACATGGAGCTGTACTGCAGGGAAGAACTGTACTTTGTACTCTGTTTGAGAGCTTTAGGTAGTATTTTCCAATGTTATTAGTACATTTACGTTGTGTTCTATGAGTATTTTCACTCTGTGGCAGTAGCACTCTTTCTTTAAAGGCCTAGTTAATAGTTAGCTTAGCTTAGCTTACTGGAAGTCACTGCCTCCAGCCTAAAAATAAACTGGCACATCACTCACATAAAATCACAGCATGGCTTGGCTAACAGTTTCTCCGTTTCCAGTCTTTATGCTATGCTAAGCTAAGCTAAGCTAACTGTCCCTTGGTTTCAGCTTCATCTTCAACACAAAAAATGAGAGCGGTATCGATAAACAAGAAGATTGATGCCACTCAGACCTGGAAATAGTTAGCTTAGCTTAGCTTAAAGACTGGAAGCGGGGGGAGTTAGCCTAGAACAGTTAGCCTAGCAGGAAGTCACTGCCTCCGGCCAAGAAATGGACAAACAACTAAAACGATTCATTTATTCGTCGACTGACAATCAGATTTAAGTAACATTTGCAGATTTTCTTCTTTTGGTGTCACTCAATAATTGTCAATCAATAATTTAATGCAGTCAGATTATGAGCTCTCGGACGTGCTTCGACAGTCGGAAGGCTCTGTGTTTTAGTGCAGAGGCTCCTTTCAGAGCTGCAGACAGACAGAGCTCGTTGGGAACCTGAACGGCACCAATTAGACAACAAATTCAGCCTTTTTTATTGGACGGCATAATGGACGCCATAAAACAGCGGCTTCAGTCTGCGTTCCGCTGGAGGTGGAGTCGTTTTCTTGTCTGGGTGACGAGACCGTTTGCAATGTCTCGTGTGTTGTAAAGGCGGCCTCTTGTTTTTCTGACACAGCTGAGGAATTTCAGCCCGCCCGGCCGACGAGGACTCCTTCCTCCTTGTAGTATTTCAGCGCAGTTTGCTATTTCTAGAGTCGTGTTTCAAAAGGTTAGCTCGGAGGAAGAGGCTGAAATATATCTCAGGGTTTTTAGGCATATTTACGGTCACTGGTGTGTGTGTGTGTGTGTGTGTGTACAGTGAGGAGGTGGTTGATTACTTAACACAGAGACACGGATTGACCCAGTTACCTCAGAACCTCACTGACCTCGTTTTGCATGAAGGTTCATCCTCCAGCAACACCGACAACACTTTAGCTTGTTAGCTGCTAGCTCTTGAACCCAGCTGACCTCTCGCTAAGCGACAGTTTGGCAGATTTAGGATTCATCACAACACCCGTGGCACGGCGTGAAACCATTACTTGTGAATACATTTTGGTTTTTGTACGTGTGCTGGTAGGTGTTATCTCTGGATAGAGTCAGGCTAGCTGTTTCCCTCCATTTGCAGCCTTTGTGCTAAGCTAAGCTAAGCTAAACAACCATACACGAATGTGAATCTTCTCTCGTCTAACTTTGCAAAAAAGAAAGTAATCAGAGTATTTCCAGGACTGGGATTAGTGGTCAAACAGACAACATTGTCTAAATAAGTGACGTTCGCTGTCCATGCTAGGTACGAGCTAATATTTAGATTAAATTTAAGACTTTTTACGACCTCCTGAGGCCTTTTTGAAGACGCTGCACTCAGTGGTTTATCAGACCTGCAGGCTCCCTGAATACACTCGCCTGGAAACCGAGGTTTAACACTTCACTCCCAATTAAGCCCGAGGTAGTCAGCTTAAGCTGTCTCTGAAGGATTCAGAGGGGAGGATGTCTCGGTGAGGAGGAGGAGGAGGAGGAGCAGGAGGAGGCTGGTTTGAAAACAAGCCCAGGACGTTAGCCTGTGAAAGAGCAGCAGCTCGGCTCCCTACAGAGTTCAGCTCCATGCCAGAGGCTGCAACGTGGCTGCAGATGAGGGGGTCGGTCACTCTCAGCTGTGTGGCCAAAGCCTTCATTTAACAGGACGGACCAACCCCCACGACAACCCCCCGACTCCATTACACACACATGCATACACACCAGTCAGCCATTCAGGCAAGCTCGGCCTCCAAAGCTGGCCAGCCAGGCGTAAGCGAGAGCTTCTCGGCTAAAGGTGTGTGTGTGTGTGTGTGTGTGTGTGTGTGTGTGTGTGTGTGTGTACTTCTGATGACAATGGGGAACCTAATCTCTCACCCGTGGAGATGCAGAAGCACCTCCGGGGCTGTAGGAAGGCGCAGTAAACAACCAATCAATACTCACGGTGCGCTGATTACCGTCTGTCCTCCTAATGACTGGTTTCAGATCAGCTTCCCGCTCCAGTTACATCAGCCTTATGGTGTCATTGCTAATGCTAACTAAAAGCTAACTAAAAGAAGAAGCAACTCACCGTTCCCCTTTAAAAAAAATCATTATTTACAGAATCAAAATGCCTGATTCAGAACAGCTCTACTCAGAAATTGGTGGCTAATGTTAGCTAAAGTTAACAAACTTTAGCATCAGTTTGTAGCCCTATGCTAACTGCTAGCAGTTACTAATAATAACTAGCCAGCGGTTAGCATAGGTCCATCAAAAGACAACATATTAACTGGATCATCCATCGACATGGGAAGTGACCCAATGACATAAAAGCACGTTATCTAGGTAGCCAACTGACTATTCGCTAACAGTTAGCTAGCAGACAGCAAACCGTTCAAACTGTTGATCGTGTAGTAACAACAGAAGTACTCTGTGTACTCTGTGTACTGTGTGTACTACTACTGTAAATGTTGTTTTTAACTGCTCTAGCATTGGCTACAAATGTTAGCCAACTAGCTTGCTACCTACAGCACAAGGCTAAGAGTTAGCATATCATTAGCACATTATTTTGCGGGGTTGTCGCCTCTTTTGTAACTTTAAAACTTAAATATACTCTGCAGATACTCTGTTGTTGTAATTATTATTATTATTATTTAATATTATTTAATATTATTATTATTTAATATTAATATTATTATTATGGGAGTGAAGGAGTTAAGTTTGGTTGCTATGCCGTGCTCGGCGCTGTATTATGCAAGCCGTGGAGCTCAGACACACGGAGAGGAAGTGCATTACAGAATGCTGAGCTCAGGGCTTTGGCTCGCTGCCAAGCATACACTCCTGCATGTGCACACACACACACACACACACCCTCAGCTGAGGGCATACCGATTTTTCCAGCAGCACAGCGGCCTCCTCCTCCTCCTCCTCCTCCTCCTCCTCCATCACCTCCTCCTCCTCGAGTCACTCTCTCTCTCTTTCTGTTACGTCAGTAGTTCAGCTGTAGGCCAGGCATGACTGGCTGCATAACAGAGCACACTTGTGTTTATGTGTGTGTGTGTTTAAAAGACAGGATGTGGACTCGGCGGTGAGCGTGATCCAGTGTGTTTTGGTGTGTGAGTGTCTGCTCAGCAGGAAAAGCAGCAGCACTAAGAACTGACACGCCGTTTTCTCGATTTAAACGCAGAGTTTCACTCTCGGATTTTGTCTTGTCTTGTCGTCTCGACGCCTCTTTTTTTGTTTTTTGCTCAGCTCTGTCACCACACCATCCGACAAACACCTACCCTGTTTACAACGTTCCTCCACCCAGCAGGGCTGATATGTGTCAGCCGTTTAGTGTGTGTGTCCCACGCGTGAGAACGCAGCTAAAGACCTGATAGTATTTTGTGTGCACACACTTTGCATCTGTGCAGCGCGTTCACGTGCAGAGCTGACAGCTGTTATTACAAACACTCTGAAAATATGTGACCTCATGTGAGAGCTGCAGACACGGCTGCTAAACGCTGATGATGGCAGAGCCCGGAGATCGGTCCGTGCACGCTTCAATCTCTGATTCAGAGTTCACTGCAACACTTCCAAAGTCAGAGACAGAAACTGTTTGTCAGAGGACGTGTGACGCACTGCAAAGGTCTCTGACATCGCGGCTACCACGTTAGCTTCTGTTGAACTCGTTTCTAACTGAAACACCTGAAATAAACATTAAAACTAAACTTTAAAAAGAAGAAGGAGCTCACTCTTCCTCTTCGAAATTCATTATTTGCAGAAGTTTAATACTTAAACAATAATATGTCTGAAAACAGGTCTGCTCAGTCCAGGAGCTTAGCGGCTAATGTTAGCTGAAGTTAGCAAACTTTAGCATCAGTTTGTAGCCTTTCCCTGTAAAGTTAGTTTGGTATTTTGGGAAATAAATAAACATTTATAACTAATAAATGTACCTGTGTGATTATATGTGACGCTGAATTGACAATATGTAGCCAGTGCTAAGCTTTTAGCTTAGTTTAGCTTAGCACAAATACTGGGAACAGGAGTAAATAGCTAGCCAAATGTTGGCTAATGTTAGCTAAACTTCACTATGAACGCACCTGAATGATTACACCTGTTAAATTTAATATAATTGAAAATATGTAGCTAGAGCTAAGCTTGTTAGCTTAGCTTAGCACAAAGACTTTTATAATAATATAATAATATAATATTTATAATAAGACTTTCCACCCTGATGTACGTGATGTAAATCGACACGTATCCTCGTCTTCGGCTTTCTTTCTGTTTTAAACTGTCAGACTGTCATTCTCACACCTCCACGTGCTTTAATATGTAAATAGTAGCTCTGTCATTATGCTGACAGTCACATGAAACACCTCTAATGATAAAACAGTCGAGCATCTTCACGGTCTCTGAGCGGATTGTCTTTGCTGCCGTCTGCTCCCGGCTGATTTCAGCTCTCCATGGACGGATTTGATTGATTGATGGAGCATTTTCCATTTTCTTTCTGCTTCAAACTACCCTGGAATAATGTTGTCTGTCATCTGTCACTGTCTGGCGTCGCGGCTTCATCGTCAGCCTCACAGTTGGTTACACGATTCTCGGCTCGCCTGACAGCGTGATGCAACGTGTGCATCATGCTGCTCCTTGTTTTATATGTTAAACGCTGCAGATATTAATAACCGCTCCCTGTAATGAAACTGAAGCAGCACAAACACTCGACCTGCTAACCAGCATCTGTAATGACTGAGTGAGACGTCAGCCTGCGTGTCGTCATTACAGAAGAATCTTTGGTCATCAAGTATTCGCTGCATAGTCATCCGCTGCCCACTCGCGCTCTGTATTTAACCTCGCTGTGGTTCCCACATGCAGCTGCTCGATGTTAGTCATGGGCTTTTGCTGAAATGGAAAATGACACTTGCCTGGTCGAGTGTGGTGTCAGCCCTCCTCTTCACATCGAGGTTTGTTTTCCTGTCATCTGCCTGCTCGTCTATGTTCACCCTCCACAAACACACACAGACCTGTAGCTTTAAGTCAGAAGGCCACGGGTTCACTGCACAATAGCAGGCCTCAGGGTAAGGTAAGCACTGGAGGTGTGGTGGAAGGGAAATGAAAAGGAAATGAGAAGATTTGAGGCTCCGCGCTCGCCTCGTCGGTCCTTCTCTCTCTGAGCGTCTTGTTACTTTCTCCACCCTGCCAGAACTTTCCTGACCGGACCAAAGTCCAGAAAAAATGTAATCAACGTTTGAGGTCGTGATGATCCTACAGAGATTATCACCAAAATCTGCAGTTTGTTGGCGTTTTCAGCCCCAGCAGGCAGCAGGGTTTCTTAAACGCTCTAAAACAGCAACAATAGTGAACATAGTGCAGCTTTTAGCCACTAACGACACAAATATTTCCCTCAGGAGCTGGTAGGGACCCAAAATGGAGCAAAAAGAGTGAATACTGGAGGCCAGAACACTCCAAACTGATGCTAATATTTCTCCATATCTGACACGATGGTTGTGGTTTGAATGGCGTGTTGTCAGGTGATTAACAGGAAGTATCTTCTTTCTCCCCCTGCAGGGTTTCACCTCAGCGGCACAGTCAGAGAACCCGCCACGTCGTCGGAGCCCGAGCTGGTCTGCAACGTGAGCGTGAGCTTCGACCGCTGCAAAATCACCGCAGTGACCTGCAGCTGCGGCAACAAGGACATCTTCTACTGCGCCCACGTGGTGGCGCTCTCGCTGTACCGGGTACGGAAGCCCGAGCAGGTCAAACTGCGCCTGCCCATCTCAGAGACTCTTTTCCAGATGAACAGAGACCAGCTGCAGAAGTTCGTGCAGTACCTGATCACGGTGCATCACACCGAGGTGCTGCCCACAGCGCAGAAGCTGGCCGACGAAATACTGTCGCAGAACTCCGAGATCAACCAGGTCCACGGTGAGTTCAGGGGCTCCGGGCACAGCTCGTTTCTAGTCGCCGTTGGTGCTCACAGATAATTTATGTTATTGATTAATGCACTGATTCTTTCTCTGGGACTCATTTTGTCCATAAAATGTTAAAAACTGTGAAAACGTTTTGATACTTTTTGTAGTATTTTCAGTTTCTTTTGGATACTTCATGTTTGAACTGTAGTACATGGTGATATTATAGGTTTGTTTTGTAGTACAGTGTGTGGTACTTTGTCTGTTTGTGGTACTTTTGTTGTTACAGCGGCTTCACTCTAGTTTGATGATCTGTCAGAGTTTGTTATTGATCTCTGCAGTAATGTATTAATGTGAAAGGTGAGCGATATGCTGATGCAGCCATATTCAAGTACTCGACTTAAGTACAGGTTGGAGGTACTTTACTCGAGTATTTCTACACGCTGAGCGCCTCTCTCTCTCTCCGCTGAATTCAATAAATGAGAATTAACTTCGTCACGAGCCACTGACTGATTTCTTTTGTCCGTCGCAGGAGCTCCTGATCCGACGGCGGGCGCCAGCGTGGACGACGAGAACTGCTGGCATCTGGACGAGGAGCAGGTTCAGGAGCAGGTCAAGCTCTTTCTCTCCCAGGGCGGGTACCACGGCTCGGGAAAGCAGCTCAACTTACTGTTCAGCAAGGTAACACAGTCCTCAGCATCAGCATCATCATCATCGGCCCACAAACACCTACAGCACCACACCGGCCTGCACGGGTTACCCACAATGCCTCTCTGTCTCTGCAGGTGAGAGAGATGCTGAAGATGAGGGACTCCAACGGCGCTCGCATGCTGACGCTGATCACGGAGCAGTTCATGGGCGACCCCAGGCTGGCACTGTGGAGGCAACAAGGGACGACCATGACGGACAAATACAGGCAGCTGTGGGACGAACTCGGTACGTGAACACACACGTGAACACACACGTGAACACACACACGGACACACCTTCTTGTTTTTAACAGACTTTCTAAAGTGAAGCTCACTTCCTCACCGGGCACGTCTCCAGAACGTTGCTGGAGCGTTTCAGAGACGTTGCTCAGATTTGGTCATTTTTCTGGTCAATGAGCTTCAGCTCTCAGTGAAGAGGTTTTTGTAGTTGTGGTCTGTTTCTTTCGTGTGTTTTATGTCGCTCCTGAAGCGCACAAACAAAGAAACAAAGACGCTCGTGGTCGGGTTTGAAGCTGCGTGAACAGACGATGAATCTTCAGTCTGACATTATCGTCTCCACAGTGTGAACATCGACACACACACACACGCTCTGAACGCATCGTGCAGCGTCTGAACGATCAGGGTCCACCTGTCCTGTCGTGTTGTTGCACAGGTTCGAGCTCTCAAAGACAAAAGAAACAAACTCAGTCAGGGCCGAGCCGTGATGCAGCGTGTTCGCCTTCATCCTCGTGTTTTTGTTTTCTTCCACCCGTCGCCGCCGTCGCCGTGGACGCTCTTGCTCGGCATTTCGTCACTCACGTCTGACATCACTCTGCTCGGCGCTCTGTTTTCCCTCCTCGTTGTTGTCCTTGAAGCAGCCTTAACAAAGAGACGAGGATAAAGCCTCCTCCTCCTCCTCCTGTCCCCTCCCCCCGTCCTCAGCCTCCCTCCCCCACCTCTCCTCTCCTCCTTCCTTCTCACTTCACTTCCTTTCCTTTCTCCTTTTTGTCGTCTGTCATCTGTTATTCATCCCTCAACGTGCTCCAACGATGAAGGTGATCGGCTTCGTTACGGAGCCGCGGCGACTCGTCGAGCGTCAGAAAATGAATTTTTAAGAATTCAGATTTTCTGTCAGACAAACAAAGAAAACAATCAAATGAATTTATCAAGATCAAAAATATCAGCAGTGATCTGACTGGGAATGCGTTTATGTCGCCATTTTCTATGAAGAATCCCAGTAAAACTACAAAATTCACAAATGAGCTGCAACAATCAATTTTCATGTTGAAATGTCAAGAAAAAATAAAAAAAATAAAATATTATTCCTTTAATTAAAAATATGAACAAAAACACAAACTGTCGTCTCATCATCTAAAAAAGAATAAAATAATAATAATAAAATAAAAACAGATTTTTATTTTTGACTGTTTATATATTTTATTTTGTTTTTTTTGTTTTTTTCTGTTTTTCGGCTTAAGTTTAAGACCCAGAAAAAGTAAAAAGTAAATAAATAAATAACAGTGAAAAATGACGTAACAGATTAAAATATATAAATAAAGTTAAATTAAAAGCCAGATTAACTTAAAAATTTGAACCTCGATAAAACATTAAACTGCTGTTTCGTCATAAAACAGTTCATCAGCAGCTTCAATCGAAGTTTCAGCTTCTTAAATATAAAATTCATGTTCTGGAGTCAAATCAAAGTTTTGAGACCAAACGATGAATCTGTGTGTGTGTGTGTGTGTGTGTCTGCAGGCGCCCTGTGGATGTGCATCGTGTTGAATCCTCACTACAAACCCGAGCAGAAAGGTTTCTGGCTCCGGCAGCTCCGGCGGTGGAGCGGCGTGGACGTCTGCCCCTTGGAGGACGGTAACCATGGCAGCGAGCTGACCAATCTGACCAACGCGCTGCCCCAGGGTCCTCCTGGAAACCCAGGTGAGATGACACCTCCTCCTCCTCCTCCTCCTCCTCTCTCCGCCCTCCCCCTCTCTTTTAATCAACTCTCCTGCCTTCAATCTCGCCGCCCGCGAGCCTTATTACCTTTTTAGTGTGGCTAATAGAATGAGCCTAATAACACAGTCGAGGTCCTGCAGCTTTTCTTCCCACTAAATCAGAGAAAATTCAGACACGTGAACGTTTTCTATCAGCCGCTAATAAAACAGCTTGGAACGAGGAGACGGGCGCCGTCATTACTGCTGCTGTTTTCTCTGTGACGGCTCCACGTTCATTGGATGGAGACATTTTTCAATCCTGATAATCCTGATTCAACCCCCGTCACCACGGGTTTAAAAAGTCACCGCGGAGCCTCAGAGGGAATCACAGACAGTATGACATGTTGATGTGAATGTTTTTATCTGTGTCTGTTTTATTTTAAGAACCACATTTCCCATGATGACCTGCAGCTCTTTTTTAGTCGATATTTGTGCATAAATTTGGCAGATCAGCACCGTTTGACTGGGTCCTGACTCCGTGCGTGTTTCGGCACAGATCTCACGCATCTCGTGTCTCTCGTAGATTCGCTGACTCGGCCTCACCGGACGGTGTTCACGCGAGCGATCGAGGCCTGCGACCTGCACTGGCAGGACTCCCACCTGCAGCACATCATCACCGAGGACCACTACACCAGCTACTGTTACCACGACAACCTCGACAGCTCCCTGTTCGACACCCGGGGGTGGCCACTGTGGCACGGTAAGAGAGCGACGACACTCAGAGTCTAATTAATAAGAAACAAACAGATGGAGGACGTCGAAATATGTTTTTTGTTTTTGCAGAACACGTCCCGACTGCGTGCGCCCGAGTGGACGCCCTCCGATCACATGGCTACCCGAAAGAAGCACTCAGGCTGGCCATCGCCATCGTCAACACGCTGCGGAGGCAGCAGCAGAAACAGATGGAGTTCTTCCGGACTCACAAGAAAGGTCAGTTTGTCCTGATGCAGCCTCACTCGTGAAACAGCTGAAGGACGATTTAGAGAGAAAAGGCTGAATCTGCTGAGGAAAACTTGAACTCAACGCTAAGCTGCACAGAACTGCACAACATGAGTCACATTTCATGATTTCATCTGTCTGGAGCTTCAGTCTTAAATTTAACACATAACCGAGCCGTTTGTGTGTTTGTGTCGCCGCAGAGTTGCTCCATAAAGGCATCACGTCGGTCACTAACCTGGAGGGTTGGGTGGGTCACCCTCTGGACCCGATCGGCACCCTGTTCAGCACCCTGATGGAGACGGGACGGGCCAGCGAGGACGGAGCGACGGCCCTGCTCGACTTCTCCGGTACAGACATTTATCAGATTAATACTGATTTACAGATGTGTGGCTGGCAGGATTTTACTGTTCGAGGTGGAGCTCGTTTTACCGCTTGTTCATTAATTCAACAATATTACAAGAGGGAGTGCTGTTATACTGAATATCAGCACGGCCGTGCTGATATTCAGTATAACAGCACTCCCTCATGTATAACAGCACAAGCTTGAGCTTGTTACGATCTGCGATGACGATTGTTAACGGCGATCGTTACTGTAACGGCCGTTAGACGACCTGTGTTGCGTGTTGAGTGTCCCGGTGCGGTTATTCTTTATATCAGCACTCATGGAATGACAGATTTGAAGGTTTGAAGCCCCCCCTCAGGTTTTTATCGTGTTTTTAATGTTAATTTTAAATGTACAGCTCAGTAAAGTAAAAGAAAGAGCAATTTTATACAGAGTAAAGTAGCAAAACAGGGAAATTCTCTCTAAATATGCAGTACTTGAGTAGATGTACTTGTACTGTCGCATACAGTAGACAAACATTCGCTTTCCTGAGAGCGATTCAAACATTTACTCTGCAGTGATTGCGTCTTCCTGTCGGAGCTTCGGGCCCTCGGGTTGCAATCAGCAGCGATGACACCAGACGTGCTGATTGGCCTCCAGTCATCCTCCAATAACAGCTCATGAATAAGAAATGCAGCAGGAAAAACACTCCAATTAAAACACATTAATTATGCAGAGGGGAGCGCTCAGCTAGACGAATTTTCAACGGACTTCAGCACCAGAAAGGACGAACACGTCGAGTTTGTTTCTGTTTCTGAGTGGATGAAACACCGAGCGGGCAAAGTTGTGAAAGTTTTCAATTAAGTCTTTGAGCACTCTGCTGTTTATATATATATATATTTGTATGTGTGTGTGTGTGTGTGTGTGTGTGTGTGTGTGTGTGTGTGTGTGTGTGTGTGTATTCACTAGGGACTGTTAACCCTCCTGGGATGAACTGTGAGGTCTGCCAAGACATCATTAAGCCATTAAAACACATGATTACCGTCCTCAGGAGGGTTCATGCTCTAAAAAAGAGCAAATAGATCAATACGTTTATCAATACTCGGCCCAAAGGGAGCATCCTCCTCCCTGAAGCCCCGCTCACCCCCTCACCCTCTCACCCCCTCACCCTCTCACCCTCTCAGGCTCGCCGGGTTCAGGTCGGAGGATGGCGGAGCTTCCTGTTCCCCCGGCAGCGGCGCAGCGTTTCCTGGAGGACGGCGAGTCGTTCGTGTCGCTCGCCGTGGAGACGGCTCTGATTGGTTTAGGGCAGCAAAGGGTGATGCCCGACGGCCTTTACGCCCAGGAGAAAGTGTGTCGCAACGAAGAGCAGCTATTGGCCAGGCTCCAGGAAGTGGATTTAGACGACACGCTGGTGAAGATCTTCCGGAAACAAGCCGTCTTCCTGCTCGAGGGTGAGTCAGGCGCTCTGATTGGCTGATGAAGTTCATTTGAATATTTTTGGGTTTGTGCTGCTGGTCAGACAAAATAACAAATCTGAGGCACTTTCACTGGTTTTATTGGACTTATGTGTCATAATAATTTCTTTAGACACTTTCCTCGACTAGAAAGAAACTTTAAAATTCTGAAAATGAAACATTATATCAATAAAATACTTATTAATTCACGTTTAAACTACTGAAGAGAGTTTTTAGTTACAAATCCATTCTGGTGGTTAGAGCCAGGCTAGCTGTTTCCCTTTGTTTCCAGTCTTTATGCCAAGCTAAGCTAACATATGTATATATATATAAAACATAATAAATAGTATTTACTGTACATGCAGAAGTTGTTTTTGTGGTTTTCTGATCGAAATCTCTGTCACAAACTGTCAAACTGTTCCTTTAAACGTTTCCGTCTGTGAACCCTGCACTTATCCGCTCACAGGAAGATTTTCATTTCACACCCCGAACCACAACTTTCCCTCCCCGCCTCTTTGTGCTTTAACTGTTACGTTAAGTGTGTGTGTGTGTCTACGGTGTTGTGTTAACTCTGTGTACTTAAGTGTGCGTCCTGTGTGTGCATTAGTGTACATTACGCTTTGACAGTATTCACAGTTGTGTGAGTGTATTGTTTGCATTGTCAGTGTGTTTGCTGACGTTGTGTGAATGTGTGTGTGTGTGTGTGTGTGTGTGGAAGATGTGTCCTATCATGGTTCAAGGCTCTTTTCCACTTCTAACCCACTAATGATAGAGCCGCTCACACGCCGTGCTGCTAACTCTGTTTGATTATAAAGTGGAGGAAGCGATTGTTGTTATCTCATCAAGACGACGAGTTACCACAGAGTTTATCTTCTGCTGTCCTAGTTTAGTTTCTTATCGTCAGGAAAAGATCAGAACAGACGTTTTTAGCCTCTGATGTTCGATGATGTACGTCCACTCTCTGCCTCCTTTTCTTACGTCTTCAGTTCACTCTTAGTCATTGTAATCTGACCGCCGTACAGACAACAGAAAGTAATACTAGAGCACCAAATGTGGATTAATCTGTCGCTGAAAATAGTCCCCGGCTAATGCACCATTTAGTAGAAATGATAGGAACCAAGTGCCGCAGACAGAAAAGGAAACTCTGAAACCGAGTGAGTGAAATGCTGAAAACTGCAGTTCTTCAAACGTCCACTTGAAGCTGGCTCCAGTAGTGAGTCAACTATACATATAATTAACTCTTATATTAATAAAATAGCAATTAATTAGCTATTAAGCCTACAGAACAGTTTCTAGTTGTTCCTCTCAAATACGAAACAACCTGGTGGTGAGAGCCAGGCTAGCTCTTTCCCTTTGTTTCCAGTCTTTATGCTAAGCTAAGCTAATCTGAACAGGTGTCCAGTATATAAATTCACCCTCAGTACAGTTGTCATGAACGTGGAAATTAGCTACAGGGACCAAAACTGTTTTTGTACCAGGCTGTAAACATGTTTATTTCTGCTGTCTAACATGGGGACTTATGGAGACTGACTCACTTCTGGAGCCAGCCTCAAGTGGACGTTTGACGAACTGCAGTTTTTGACAGCAGCAGTCCCTTCACTGAACTCTGTCTCCTGAAGCGTGGCTCCACAGCTGCGATCAGTGTAAACAGCAGCGACGCGCTGAAACGTTTCTGTACCTGCCTGAAATTTAAACTTGTTTTTGTCCTGAACGCTCGAGCGACGCTGATTTCCAACAGAGCGGCACGTCCGTTACAGAGGGTCAATACGTTGCATGTTAATGTTTCAGGATGTATCGTTTACATCCGTCTGTCTTCAGGTCGACTTTAAACTGGTTCTTCTGTTTCTCCTTGCAGCTGGTCCTTACAGTGGTCTCGGGGAGTTACTCTACAGAGAAAGCGTCCCCATGCACACCTTTGCCAAGTACCTGTTCACCTCCCTGCTACCTCACGACGCCGAACTGGCGTACAAAATTGCACTGAGGGCCATGCGGTGAGTAGAGCTCATTAAAAGCTGCTTGTACGTTGATATATTTATTATCCTTCACGTCTTTTGCTCAAAGAACTTAATTTTCAGTTTTTAGTTGTTGAGGAAGTTCCTCTCGAATGCGCTCAATAAAACAACCTTTATGTAACGTACAATCAGAGTTTTTATATTTTCAATGTTCATTTATTGTGACTGTATAAATAAATAAAATATGCTAAACTTTTATTTTTTTATAGTTAATTTAAAGTTGTCGATATTACGTATTGTCCAGCTCCTGTTCTGGCACGACACTGGCTCCACTCCCTGCCATCATTTGAGGACAACCTCCTCCTCTAGACAGCCCCGGCTAACAAACTGAGCTAGCTTTAGCTTACAGCGGCTACAGTTGGCTGTACTTCACTGTCCACCAGGAAACTGATTTATTTGATTTTCTGTCAGCTTATGGGAGGAAAGTGTCATTTTTAAGCTGTCTGAGTTTGGACGGAGGGTTTGGAGGTCACATATTAGCCTTTACGATGTAACAATGAGGAGGAAGTGAACTAAAATAAAGAGAGTAACGAGGCTGGGGGAGTTGCTGCCCTGGATTGGACTGAATGTAATCGTCTCCCTCTGCTTTAAAGTCTCCTTTGGTTTGTGTGTGATGGATTCAGAGATGGAGAGCGAGGGGCAGATTTAGGAGCTATCTGGGGCACCGTTTAATGACAAAAACCTCCTTTTGCTGAAATATTCACTAAATAATTCAACACAGCCGAAATCGAGTTTTATAAAAATGTGTGAATAATAAATACGAGCTGTTGGTTTCCTCCCCTGACCACCACGGGTGTTACGAAGCTTTTATTTCCTCGTGCCCAAATTAAACCCCCTTTGATTTTTATGATATGTAAATGTGAAATTGCAGCATTAGAGGACAGAAACATGGAATCACAGCAGCTGTAACAGGATGAAACAGCAGCGTGTTCGGGTTTAAACTCAGTGTTCATGGCCGGAGGAGAAAAAACAAACTATTGATCGACGCTATAAAAGGAACATCGCGCCTCGATACCTTCCTTTATGAACCTGACAGCTCCTGCCTGTCTCGATAAAGAACTCATAATAAAGTTTGTCTCTGTGCTCAGGTTGCCGGTCCTGGAGTCCACGGCCCCCTCTGGCGACTTGTCTCGGCCTCACCATATAGTGTCGGTGGTGCCCAACCGCCTCCCTCGCTGGTTCACCCTCAGCCACATAGAGACCCAACAGTGTGAACTGGCCTCCACCATGCTCACTGCTGCTAAAGGTAAACACACATACACACGACATGACATTTGAACATGGGGACTTATGGAGACTGACTCACTTCTGGAGCCAGCCTCAAGTGGACGTTAGAGGAACTGCAATTTGTGGCTTCACTTCAGAGCCATGGAGGTTACTGAACGTGACCTAAACAATAAAAGCATTTCCAGTCGCTGCTTCACAATAAAAGCCTGTGGAAAGCAGCAGCAGGACAAAGTGTTGGGTTTGCAACATTAGTAACTCAACACAGCTCTGATCCGGCTGAAAGCGATCGATAAACAGTGAAGTTACGAGTGTGAGTGAAACTCGGCTCCAGACCGCAAACACAGTCCTGACCTCACCTCTCCGTCTCTGCTTGTCTCTCCAGGCGACGCTCGAAAGCTCCAAACAGTGTTAGAGTCCATCCAGAAGAACATCCACTCTGCGTCGCACATCTTCAAACTGGCCCAGGATGCCTTCAAGATCGCCACGCTCATGGACAGCCTGCCGGACATCACGCTGCTCAAAGTGTCCCTGGAGCTGGGCCTTCAGGTAAACACACACTGATACACACATAAAAACACACACACTTCACGCTGTGTGTTCTGCACAGTCAACGCTAACGCCGCGGTTTCTTTACAGGTGATGAGGATGACGCTGTCCACCTTGAACTGGAGGAGGAGGGAGATGGTGCGATGGTTGGTCACGTGTGCTACGGAGGCTGGTGAGTTCATCAACACGACACAAACGTTACGATACCGGCATGTAAAATGCCGTTTTTATTGTTATAACGGGATAAATTCTAATATTTCATTGTTCTAAATTTTAATTCTGAAATGTTGTGAAAGAAGTTTATATTGGAAGTTTCTTAAGAAACATAGATGTACCTAATAAATATCAGTAAGTACAGTACTCGAGTAAATGTACTTTAAATCTCTGAAATCTGATTTTTGGACTTTTGCTGTTGGGCGAACCGGGTCAAACTTCACGAGACCTTTAGACGTGGATTTCAGAGAGCTCTCACAGGAATGACTGGCAGGGCAGTAATTATGGAAGATTGTGGGCTGTTGGCTGATTAAGTGGGGCCTCATGTTTGGACTTGTGTGGCTGATTTCCCTGAAGTGGACAGGAAGCCGTGTCTGGAGGGACCGAGCTCTGCAGGGGGAAAACCCTCCAACCCTCCTGCCGATGATTTCTCATGAATGTCGGAGGGGGGAGTGACGACAAGGAGTCCCTGTTTCTGTGAGCTTGAGTTTGAATGGACTCATTGAGAACATGCCAGTGGGTGACACAGAGTGAGGCCAGGCCATGTAATGTCAGAGAATTAGAAATAGAATATCCAATTAGATGGTAAGAAGCCATTGTAAGTCTGCTGACGTAGATTATTCTGGAAAGTTTGAATGGAGTTCAAAGCCTTGTGGACATTTTCTTATAATACACTGTTTTGGATCAGATCAATCTTTCTGTGGCACGCATCCCAGAGTTCTTTGGTTTAAAGACTTAAATCTTGAAAAATGGGTCACAAATATAAAGTTTAATTTACTTTTATAGTTTAGCTTTTAAAATACTGTTGATTATTCACCTGTCAATCAAATCGTCCTCACTCTTAATCCTGCATAAGCCTTGATATAATGTGAACAGGTGAGTTGTATATAAATTCACCCTCAGTACAGTTGTCATGAACGGGGAAATTAGCTACAGAGACCAAAACTGTTTTTGTACCAGGCTGTAAACATGTTTATTTCTGCTGTCTAACATGGGGACTTATGGAGACTGACTCACTTCTGGACCTCACATGGACAATTGAGAAACTGAAGTTTTTGTTTGTTTTTGTGCTGTTTTTTTATCAGCACACTACTCCTTCCACAGTTTTAGTTGAACATACACAAAAAATATGTCAAATTGTGCATCTTGGCCTGGAGAACCACGCTTTGACTTTTCGAAGTGATTTGCCAAACAGTTTTTGAGAAAATTACCAAAATGGGTGGCAACATTTTAAATGAGGAGATGGTCTCTTGTTCGAAGGTGATTTTTCAAGGCTTTCTCTCTTTCAGCAGTTTCAGTTGACAGTTAGCTCCATGGCAGTCCACCAATCAGAGCAGAGTCGCTGTCGCTTGTTGCTGGGCAGAATTTCACAAGGCTGTTAATGACTGAATGTCGGCCATTTTGTTCTTCTTTCTCACTGATTGAACCTCTCTCTATCTGTGTCCAGGTGTGTTTGCGTTGGACAGCATCATGCAGAGCTGGTTCACCCTCTTCACCCCGACCGAAGCCACCAGCGTCGTGGCGAGCACAGTGATGTCCAACAGCACCATCGTCCGACTGCACTTGGACTGCCATCAGCAGGAGAACCTAGCCAACTCCGCCCGAACCCTCGCTCTACAGTGTGCCATGAAGGACCCCCAAAACTGTGCCCTCTCGGCTCTGACGCTCTGCGAGAAGGACCACATTGCCTTCGAGACAGCCTATCAGATTGTACTGGACGCAGCCGCCACGGGAATGAACTACACGCAGCTGTTTACGATAGCACGCTACATGGAGCACCGAGGTTATCCAATGAGGGCGTACAAACTAGCGACGTTAGCCATGACTCACCTGAACCTCAGCTATAACCAAGACACGCACCCAGCCATCAACGACGTGCTGTGGGCGTGCGCTCTCAGCCACTCGCTGGGGAAAAACGAACTGGCATCCGTCATCCCCTTGGTGGTGAAGAGCGTGAAATGCGCCACCGTGTTGTCTGACATTTTGCGGCGGTGCACGTTAACGACGCCGGGCCTGGTGGCGCTGCACAGTCGCAGCAGGAACTCTGGGAAGCTGATGCCCCTGGACAAGGCGCCGCTCAGGCAGTTACTGGACGCCACGATCGGGGCTTACATCAACACGACGCACTCACGGCTGACGCACATCAGCCCGCGCCACTACAGTGAATTCATCGAGTTCCTCAGTAAAGCCAGAGAGACGTTTCTAATGGCGCATGACGGACACATCCAGTTCACACAGTTCATAGACAACCTGAAACAGATTTACAAGGGCAAGAAGAAACTCATGATGCTCGTTCGAGAGAGGTTTGGTTGACTGACCAAATGTCTTGTTTTTTTACTTGAGTCTCCTTTTTTTTATCCTTTCTAACTTGAAGTGAAAATCCCCCTAAAACCAGATACAAAATAGGTTTTAGGGTAAAAAAGAAAACACTGTAAACCGTAAAAAGCAACAGCCGGTGTCGATGTGTATAAAACGTTTGCGGAAGGAGAGAACCGTCAAATCGTGGAAGTTTTCGTGTTTCCCTTTATATGTATGAAAGCGAGAGTTTTACACTGAGTATATACTGTATTGTCCAGTGGCAAAATGTCCACCTTGCACTCCTCTTTACTTCCCTCAGCCAACGTTCAGAGCCTCAAAGAGAAGAACGGCTTTAAACCAAATGGAGCAACTCCATCTTGAAGTGACAAGTACCTCTTTAAAAAACAAACAAAGGATCCAGCTTTACTCTTCCCGCCCTCCAAAGTCCTCACCACTCATCTGAACCAGAACGAATTCACCGGGTCAATATTTGTTTTCCTGCCATCTTCAGGCTGATTGCAGTGTTGTCTTTAAACATTAACAGTATGCTTAATTTGTCACAAACACAGAAACAAATGCTCACAGTGCTCGCTCTTTGTGTGGAAACTTGGCAACTGTCAACATACCGGTCAAAAGTTTGGACGCGTCTTCTCGTTCAGTGGTTTTTCTTTAATTTTGTTACTTTTTACATTGTCAGAACTATGAAAGAACATGTTATGTGGTATTCCAAAAAAAGTCTAAACAAAGCAGAACATGTTGAGTTTTCTCTCAGTCAGTTCCACGAGGCCTCTCCTGAACTGGTTTTCTAACAGTCTCGAAGGAGTTTCCAGAGGTGCTGAGGTTTCGTTGGCTCGTTTGCCTTTGCACTTTGTGGTCCAACTCATTCCAAACATCTCGGCTGAGTTTAGGTTGGGTGATGCATCACATTAGAGTAGTCTTTACAGAGCCTGGTGACAATGGTCTCATTAAAAACATGGCGTCCATGACGTGTGGTATGGTAGCCATGTTGGCCTCCACACCAACATGGCCTCTTCAGGGTGGGAACCACACATGCGGTTGGAACCAATACTCCAAAATCTGGATTCATCAGACCAAAGTCCAGATTCCCACAGGTCTGATGTCCATTCCTTGTTGGTGTCCATCAGTCATGGTTTCTTCTCCTCTGCACATCATGATACATTCAATGTTCTTGATATTTTCTGTACTGATTGACCTTCATGTCTTTAAAGTAATGACGCACCATTGACCTTTACATCGTTGAGTGCTTTTTACCATGATACAGATTAGAACAGAAGTTGAATGACCAACACACCAACAGGTTCTCAGCCTTGTCACTGACCACATGTTTACTCGGTCTGGTCTCTGTGTCAGACTAAGAGGACTCTGAATTTTAGTTTAAGACCAGTCAAGACCACAACTGCAGGTGTATCACCTACAAAAAGAACACAGCGGTATGTAGCAACCAAGCTTCACCCAAAGAGATTTCGTGAATATGAGCTACCTAAGTATGCTGTATACTGTCTGGACTTGGTCTTCACTCAGTTTTGCAATATCTTGGTCTTGACTTGGTCTTAACTTTTGGTCTTGTCCCAGTCTTGATGCACTCTTGGTCAAAACTTGGTGTCAGTTTAGGTGGTCTTGACTACAATACTGCTAACAGGAACAACAGCTGATGGTCGCACACATGGTAATTAAAAGGCTTGTCAGGTGAGACCCCATGAAGCTGAATGTGAGAGTACTCAAGGTGGTTTTCCATCGATCATTCCATCCACCTTGATGCTGGAGCTAATCACGGCCGCTCTGGTCAAAGTCTTCGAAGTCCACTGGAAGCACCATGGTCCGTTTCAAAAGCATCCCGAGCAAGTTAACGAAGCCTGACGGGCAGAACACTTCTGAAACTGTCCCGGTGAAGTCGTGGACAATTTCAAGTTCAATGTAGAAAACATACAACATAAGAACGAGAAGGTGTCCGAACTTTGAGTCGGTAACGTTCATTCTCAGGGATTTCTCTAAATGAAAAACAACAAAAAAAGCAAACAAAAGAGAACAAAAAGCATTTTATTGTCGTGTATATATGAAAGTATATGTCTGAATATTGAAAAAAATGTATATGTTAACTAATTTATGACAGAATATTCTATGTAAGGCACAATACTTGAAGCTGCAGTAAAAAAAAAAAAAAAAAAAAAAAAAAAGAAACAACATATCAGAAGGACTTCTTCTTCTTCTTCTTCTTCTTCTTCTTCTTCATTCGCCTTGCATCGCATCAGGGGCCAGTTCCAAACAGGAGGCCACGCTGGCTGCAGACATGTAATGAAGTGCAGAGATCCGGACACGTTAAAAACACGGCAGCGGCAGCGTGTTGAGGACTGTAATGAGGCAACAAGCGCTGCGATGTTCCAGTCCACAAATCGAAGCTCTGTGTCCGCGCCGCCTCCTGACGTCTCGACTTTGTTCAGGACAGAAACAGTTTTTTCCGTTTGTTTTAACTCCTCACACGAGAACAGCCTTCTTCTTTCTTGCCTTGTCTTAATGCTTTAAAATAACCAAATGGGAGTTTGAACTTCACCAAACTTTGTTCGTTTATACGCCAACCGACTTTTTACCGTCTCTTTTTGTTGTTGTTGGATTTGTAACTGGACTGGCTCAGTGTGTTCCTGTGCTTTAAAAGCTCATTTCATGTTTTTCAGTGTCGTCTCTTCGTGTCCGTAGATCTTTTTTTTTTTTTTTTTTAATTTATTACGTTAGGTAAATGATTGTACGACCATGTCAACATGCTCATGAAGTTGAAAGATTTGATACACTGATCGATTTATTTATGTAACTAAAAATCACTGTTTTATAAACTTGTTAATGAATCAACATTTTGTTTCGATTAAATTTGTTTTTGTTTTTTTGAGAGAACGACGTCTTTGTGTTTATTTCATCGGAACTTTTCCAGAACGTTCAACAATTTACAGCCTACAACTGCCTTACAGTTAGCCTACAGTTAGATAACAGTTAGCCTACAGTTAGATAACAGTTAGCCTACAGTTAGATAACAGTTAGCCTACAGTTAGATAACAGTTAGCCTACAGTTAGATAACAGTTAGGCTACAACTAGCTTAGATAATAAATGGTAGTTGAGCTGGTTTTAAGCTAGTTATAAGCTACTGCTAAATCACAAAGTAGGCTAGCTGTAAGCTAACTATTGTGAGCTAGTTGTAGGCTAGTTACAAGCTAGTTAAGCTATGAGATGCTGCTATATCATAAAAGGTAGCTGAGCTAGTTGCTGCTACAGTATGAGTTAGCTGTAAAATATTTTATTTTTCAGTAAAGCGTGCGGAGAAGAAAACACGTGGACGTGTGTGTGAGGACGCCTGGAGGAGACTCCGCAGATGACGATGGATTATCTGGATCTCGTCGCTGATTTCGAGCTCCCTCGGTAACGTTCCCTTCTCTGATTTAAACTTTGTCTGAATCATTTCACCTCCCTTTAAAAAAACTGAAGGTTTTTAATATTTGCCCTTTTTAAATAATGACAGAGTGGCATAATAATGCATATATTAAGGTTTAAATTAGATTATTATGATCTTGTGGTTCACCTCCACACACACTCAGATCCTGTTGTATCTTTCAGCCGTACTTTAGATGCCGTTGCTACTCGAGGCTATTTTCTTTGGAGCGCACACACCCCAAAATGTTGTGTACGTCAATCAGAGCGTATCCTGTAACCAGGCAGCAGCTTATTTCTGTAACTCCATCTGTGTAACTGGCACCACAGATAAATCTTATCAGCCTTAATCACACATATCCTGTGTGGACCGGCCTGTTATTCCACTCAGTCATCGACTCTGGATTATCTGTCTGTGATGGGAACTGCAAACACGGTTTGTCTCACGATATCACGTGTCAGAATTTAACAGTTATTCATCTCCACTATCTGAATAATTCACATCTAATAAACATGTGTTATTTTTATTATTATAGTATTTTTATAGGTAGAAATAGGCATGATGTCATGACAAAAGTAATGAATGCTAACAACATTATCGCTAATCTCCACACACAACCACATGCTAGTGCACTGCTACAACACAAAGTAAGCTAGCTGTAGGTTAGCTAAGAGCTTGTTGTAGAATAAGCTAATTGTGAGCTAGTTAAGAGTTAAAAGTTAGTTTTGAGCTGGTTATAGAAACTTTCCGGCAAACATCTTTTTAATATATCTGTGGTGAAGCAGTGCTGTCAAAGCTATAAGTTAATAGGTTTATAACAAATGAGCCGGCCACGTCGGGTCAATCAAAGTGGAATATTTTAGATGTTGTAAATAGATTAAATTCATATGAGGTCCATAATTTAGAGGAATTCATTACGAGACACGCTGTGTGATAAAATTCAGATTCAGCCTTGAGACGCTGTAATCAATTAAATGCTAATTTAATACAGACAGCCAATCAATGATATTTGTGAGTGGCTGTGTATTTTAGCCACTTCGTGTTTATTTATTTAAAATATACAAACATTTAAGATATAAAATTTTTTACAGTGCATCTTTTTTCAGGCACAAACTGCATCTATTGTTCCCAAGCATGGACATAAATATATCTACTGACCGTCAAATAATTAAATTAAGAACAGAGCGTGATATTTTGGATATTAACCGTGGACTGAGGAGTCTGACCCCGATGCAGCTCAGCGGTACATCACTGTTTCGAGGCAGAAATACGAGGGTGGACAAAGCACCTTGGTAAAGATTACTCGACTGCACCAATCATCCATCACGCTCAGGCTTGTCCTTGGAATACATAATGTAATGATAATCTGATCCAGTATGCAAATGAAGGCTCGGCGGGGGTGACTGCAGGGAGAACGGTCCACCTGCCCCACAACACGAGTAGCCCCCGAGTACAGATCTGCTGTCAGATTGCAGCCTTCACTGGCTTTACAACAGGGAGGAGTGCAAACAGGAGCAACTGAATTCAGAAGGCGTTTGTTTACAGTGTTTGCAGAGGCAAATTAGTTGGTCAACATCATTATTGGCAGGTAGCTAACGTGTGATTCGGCTCCTTCGGCGCGCATGTTTCGGTGAGAGATGTTTCTGTTTCTAATCTGGTGAATACGCACAGTCCCATTGATTCAATGCGCCGTGACTGTCACGCTAACTTTGGTAATTAGACGTGCTGTCTGGAATCATTTCAGCACACACACACATGCAGAGATGCTCATGTTGTGATGGGGAATCTTCATGTGCGACGTGTCTGGGAGCCATTTCGTGTGTTTGGCCCCCCTGTTGACATCAGGCATAAATTAGCACGTCGCACTCACTGTGAGAAATATTAGACAAAGTTTTATTGTTACTTTGATCAGACTTTGTCCTGGAAAAGGAGAGACTGTGAAGTTCAAGGGATCAAATTTAACCTACAATTAGCTTAGAACTACCTTACAACTAGCCTACAACTAGCTTACAACTAGCCTACAGCTAGCTTAAAACTAGCTTACAACTAGCCTACAGCTACGTTACAACTAGCCTAAAACTAGCTTACATCTAGCCTGAAACTGCCCTCCAACATTACTTAAACTGTATGAATACATGAATAGTTTCTTAAATCTCTTGTATGTTGTTGTAATGTTGATTTTTATTCAGTTTTTTTACATTTTCAGTCACTGAACGTCCGTAAAGAGAAAAGAGACGTCTCTGAAAAGTGAAAGCTTTTATGGATATTTATGACCAGGGTTTGTAATTAAATACTAATTAACACCTGGAGAGCTAACGCCTGAGCGCGGTCTTCCTCGTCGTCGCTGCCAGATGATTAATAGTTGCCATTTATTCACTTAGCTAACAAGCCCGCTAACGCAGCTTTCAGTCGGCTCAGGCCTCGTTACACCGCCTGAAAGGAAACAGCCTGAGTTTAATATCGTAACGGCCCCCACAATGACGTTCGACCTCGCTGCAATAATTCCATGTAGCAATATAATGTGATCCCCCCGTGAGATTTACGATAAAGGAACAAATCAAAGTGAATTAATACATTAAAGTTAATTTATGTGCCTTTGTTAGCCTTCACCTGAGGGCGTCCGTTACCTTTATGTTGTATCAAAGCGTGAGCAGCAGTTAATGAATGTGTTTTTACCAGATTACATCTGCTATCTCAGACTTAGTGAGCTGTTAAAGGTCTGAATGTTTAATTACCTGTTCAGGTGATTTTACTCTTCACTGCACAGCAGCAGGACACGGCGTAACCATGGTAACCAGCATGATAAAAACACCTGGAACTCTTTTACCTGCCCTCTCCTAGAGCCAGTGAGGAGATTCCTTAAAAAGTCCAGGTTGAGGCTGGATCCAGGACTGAGTCCGTCTCCATAAGTCCCCACGTTAAAAATAAAGTGAACGTCCCCAAATGTGACAGACTCTCTCTAGTCTGATCAAAGTCTCACTTCTAACTTTGTCTAAGCTAGTTGTGGGCTAATTGAATGCTAGTTATAAGCTAGTTATAAGCTAGTTGTGAGCTAATTGTAGGCTATATGCCACTTCATATAAACTGGCCACAGTAGATATTTGATTGCCGTGATGATGGATGAACGTCACCGTGCGCTCTGTGCACTGTTAAACTGAGCAAACTGAATCAAGTAAAATGTGAACATCAAGAGTAAACGTGCTAATGTAATTACTCTGCTTACTTTAACGGAAATCAGTTCAATAATGGCATAACTGAAGCTGCTGTCTCTGGATTCTCACTTCCTGCCGTGTCGCTGTAGCAGGACTGTGCTGTGGCCTTTTTCAGGAAACCTCTAATTGCTATTTGCCGTGACATTTATGAAAACTTTATGGACAGCAGTCGCTCAGCGCGTGACATTTTGGAGTCCCCTTTAAAGCCGTGAATATATGAAGGTTTCTTTCTTTACCTCACGGGCCGCCGGACTCCAAATGAACAACAAGCGGCTCCGAGGTTGGCACGGAGATGAAAGAGTGACGGCTTCCCGATGGAGACAAAGGTCTGTTTGGACTGAGGCTGACATCTCTTCACAGCTCGGTGAACTCTGCAGGTAATTGAAATGATAGAATAATACATTTTATGTTGCGGCTACGGTGAAGTGTGACACGACTACGACTGTTTGAATCCAGATTTGATTGACATGTGGGTGTCGTTACAGGTGGCTTGTTGGAATAACCAGGCGTCATTTAACCGATGATCCACGTCACCAGGAGACGACCAGAGCGACCACCCTGACCACGATTTTACATGTCAGTTAATCTCAGTTGAACTCCTGGATCTTCTTCTTCTTCTTCTTCCTCTGTAGCTTCCTGTGCTGATCTCAGTATCTCTTCCTCTTCCTCTTTAGTTTATCATCAGTCTGCACGACCGCTCATCAGCTGCTCTGCTCTTTCATCATGTCACCACCTCCACTTTGTATCTCCACTTCCTCTCTGTCCGTCACAGCCTTTCATTCGCCCTCGTCTCCTCTCCTCGTCTCCTCTCCTCTCGTCTCCTGTTTGCTCTTCAGGTGTTTTGAGCCCGCGCTGTCTCCAGCGTGGTCTCTGGAGGTTTGTCTGTGGAGCCGAGATAACATTTGGGGTGAACTTCTGTTGCTGTTGAAGTGAAGTCGATGCTAACGTGCTAAAAGCTGCAGTTCCTTAAACGTCCACTTGAGGCTGGAGGCCACAGCCGCCACACTGAGCCTCATGACAGCTCTTAGTTTGTGTGTTTTTGCATTTTTCTCCTGTATAAATAGTGAAACTATATTTTCTCTGACATTGAACTCTACGATAATAATATTTGAAATGATGTATTTGTCATCGTTTCCGGGCGCCTGCATCATTTTTCATGTCTTTTTACGTCATTTTTGTATGAAGGTGAGAGACGAACCAGCTGAACCTTCAGAGGTTTAAAGAACTCATCTCACACGTGTCACATCTGTGCCTCCATCTTTCATGTCAGCGCCGCAGCGCTCGGGTTCACGCCGAGTGTCCGACGTGGAGCAGCTCTGAGCTGTCACCTCTGTGTCTGCCTCAGCGCTCCACGTCTGACAGGCCGACACCAAAGCCGTGTTTCATCCGTGATCCCCAAGCTGCAGACGACACGCTGAGCGACACGCTACTGCTGATGAACGGAGGGAGGCACGATGTCTCCACCTGAGGAGACATGAGGAGGTACGAGGAGACACAAGGAGAAGCGAGCAGACACGAGCGGTGAGGGACAAATATATATTGCAGTCCAACTATGGTAACTATGTTCAGCTGTACTCGAGCATTTGTTCTGATTACATTACTTATGATCCAGAAACTAGCCAAACATCAGGCTGGCCGGTGTTGTGCCAGAACAGGAGCTGGACAAAATGCAAGATGGATAGCTGCTTGTTTGAGTCTGACACTGACTTTTAGTGTTTGGTGAGAGCTTGGTGAAATAAAAGGCTGAAAGACAGACGCCGAGCTGGGCTGACTGCTGCTGGACTAGTCAGTAATAATACTCTAAGTAATGTAATGAGAACAAATACTCGAGTACAGCTGAGCATGTTTACCACAGCATTATAAACTTCTGTTTTTCGCCCTCAGCCGTACGCAACCTGCTCGCAGACAGCAGAAGTTAAGTTGTTTTCCTTCTGCTCATCAGTATGCAGAGTTCATGTTTGCATCAGTATCTATTATTCATGTGAAATACATATCACCACCTGTGTGTGTGTGTGTGTGTTTGTAGGTCAGACGCGGTCCATACGCAGTCCGACGAAATTACTGTAATTATTTCTGGAGCTGTTTTTATCTCCATCTGGACCCGAGCAGCACAGCGGTTTATGATTTCCTCGTCTTAGACTCTTTGTTTGTCTCTGCCTCTGTCCACGGAGCCCTGAGGGAGAGAGAGAGGTGAGAGGAAGAGACCTGAAAAACAACAGGAAGTCAGTTAGCACAGTTTGATTTGGCCATAACTCAGCAAATGCCATTAGCTCTGTTAGCTGCGTTAGCTGTTTGTTGGCGGCTTCTTGCTCGCTCACTCTCTCCTTTTCTCTTCTTAACTTCCTCCGTCAGCGTCCTCTTCAGTCTCCTCTCCTCTGGCATTATGTGCAAAGAGGCTGCTGAGCTCGCCCAGCTCCTGTTCTGGCACGACGCTGGCTCCACCCCCGTCAGCATTTGCCTGTAAACTTCCTCTTCTTCTTCTTTTTCTTCTACACAGTGCTCCAAACTCCTGTGGTTCAAGCACTAACAGCCCCCCGCTGCTCTGAGCTCATAGTCCAGGCAGCCCGGCTAACAAACAGAGCTAACAGCAGCTACCGTCGACAGTATAATTTAATGAAGAGTACCTGAAGGCGTGACTTTGTGTCAGTGTTGGACAGACACTGGAGGAGATCTACGTGACGACTTCTTATTGTTTGCGCGAGCGGCAAATCATTAAACGTGTCACGTGTGTATCTGTGCATGTATGTGATAATGGACTTTGTGTTTGGGAGTGTGTGTTCATACATACTCTGCATAATGTGTGTGTGTGTGTGGGTCTAAATGCTCACGAACAATGGCGAGCATGTGGCTGCAGCAGCGGTGTAATTGATGAATGGGATGTTTAAAGAGCAGAATATGAATGAAGAGGAGCGCCCTGAGGGGATACTGCACCGCGCTATAATCAAAGCCCTGATAGTGTCCCGCCTTTGACTAATGCTCCCAAAAAGAAGCTTCTCACCGCATGTTCGACTCCCCCACTTACCCCCGGCGCGTGGCGTGGACCTCCAGGGAGAGGCCAGCAAGGCGTGAGGACGACTCACAGCGGCTCTGTCACATCGACACGACCTCGCTGTCAATGGAATACAGGTGAGATACCTGCGCTCAAAACGAGCGCAAGCAGCGTTTCCTGATGTTCGTCTGCGCTCGCCGACTCCACTTTGATTTATGAAGTTCACGCGAGGCCATTCTTCACGGGCAGGTGAAGGAGGAGGTGGAGAACAAGGCCCCGCGATGAAGGATGGAGGGCAGGAAAAGTGCTAACACAAAGAAAGCAATTCACACACACACACACACACACACATTAATTAATGACACTGTGTGAAATCAAATGACTCTCATTCGTTTGTTATTAAAGCGACTATTACGACGACATTCACGCCGACCTCCGGAGAGCGAGAGCAGCTGCAGCGCTCACCCAGCTCCGGTTCTGGCACGACCACGACAGCTCATCTGGAGGTGCTGATGTTCTCATTTTATTTTGCAGATTTTCTGTCAAACATGCTACATTTGGATTGTTACTGGCTGCTTACAACAGTGCTCACAGCAGCTTTAAGTGAAGATAATAACGCAATACGCTGACGACAAACCGCTAATTCTTTACTCTGTCGCGCATTAAAGCACCAAACTGAGCCGCGTGTGCCACAACATAAACAAAAGTCTGAACACGGAGTGCCTCGGTTACCTTGTTCTCTTAAATGTCACAGCGGTGCAGCCTAGAATATACAATCCAACACACACACACACACATTATTACAAATGTATGGCATTACTCCTGCACACAGTGTGTTCGTGTGGCCTTTGCAGGCGTCCTCAGAGACGTGGCATTGACAAACCTACAAACAGTAATTGGGCCATTATGACTCCCTGCGATGGTATTGATTCCACTGTTTTAGGTGCAGGCGGGTAATGGGTGTCTAGACAGCAGGGTTCATATTGCAGGCAGTAGGACCTGTGCAGTATTAGATACAGTAATCTTGATGTTGTTCATGACTCAGGTGTGTTGTTGGAAATGATGTAATTTAGCAGCACATTGAGCGGTGATTGCGCGGTATTTCTGCTCGAGAACAGAGAGAGACGTTTGGGACAAACTTATAGACTGAGAGAGAGTCCACACGGGAAGGAAAGGAAGGAAGGAAGCAAGCGTGGAGATGGAGCTTCTCTTCTTCCCCAGTCCAATTATCACCAGAGTTAAACTAATCCCAGAGCCGAACAGCTACAATCTGCTCCAGGTTGCTTCCTTAGCTTTGAAAATCACCTGGAGAGCAGAAAGCAGGTGAGCGGATCTCATCGGAGGCTCGCTGCTGATCAAAATCAAACACAGAGGCTTGGTTTCCACGGCAACGATGTGCCGCCCCCTCCATGACATTTGGGGGTTCAGCTGTGCAGGAGGCACCCACCACCACCACCACCAACACACTCCCCGTCCTCTCGCTGTCTGTCTGCCTCCTCGGTCCAGGCGTGAGCAGAATAGATGAGTAAGCAGCATCTTGACCACGTCGTCACCTCGTGTGGATCCACAGAGCCGTGCACGGCGCTCCCATGGGCCGAGCAGGAACAAGATCCGGCCGTGTGTGGCAGCACACTCCCCGTACTGCGGAGAAACGCTGAGGCCATCGATTGCTTTCTCCACGGGCACGATGTGCAACCTGCGAGCCCACGAAATGTCACTGTATATGAAATGTGTGAAGAACTCTTGATCCCATAATTCAATATCGTAAAGCTTCACAAAAGGTCGCGCTGCAAGGAAAAACAACAACAAGTATGACATCCTTCATGTTTATATGATACTACGTATATAACCAGAACTGCAACAAAAATACACTGCAGAGAAAACGCAACGATGTTCAGAAATATACTGTAAATTCAACACATTAAAAACATTGATATCTGCCGACCTCACGACCTTTACATGTGATGACATACTGTAGTCCGGTGTTCGATCTCAGCGTGTCATTGTGCACTTCATGTGACGTCACATGTTCTCATCTTTATCGTGTTGTTGTTAGTTTACTTCAGTGACCTGAGCGCTCAGGGCCACCGTGCAGAGCAGCATTTGAACCAACACTTCATGCCACATGCACTGTAACACCAGATCCTGCTGCCTTCCACCTTCTGCCTGCAATATTCATCTGGGAGAGTGCTGTCATGATGAAACACACATTTTAATGCTTACAAGAACACTGCCCCGGGCTCTTCACAGCATCAGTCACCTACCATCAAATCAGAGCAGCTTCTGAGGGGTGAAAGTACGAGCAGGCCGTATATACCATACACCCCGCTGAGAAACAAAGACAGACTACCAGGACGGGACGCGGCAAGCGTCTCCACATATCTGCTGTGTGCAAACATGCAGGCACTGGCTGATGAGCCAGTTTGGACGCTCGGCTCTCGGGTCCTTTGTTTAGTCTGTCGCAGATGTTTCAGCCTCCGCGCGCATGTGTTGTGAGGGAGGGGATGATTTTCACCGTGCTCTGCTGAGCTCCTCGCTACATTAGGCCAGGTCATTCCACTGATTGCTGCCAAAGCTGCCAGAAGACCAAATGAATGTCTGAGGAGGAGACGGGGAGCTACCACATGCATACATTTACAGGCCAGCAGGCAAGAAAACAACACAGAGCCTCGGAGAGACGGCAGATTTTACAGCTTCATTTCTAAAAGCTTTCCAGCCTCTGACAGTTTGTGCCGTTAAAGTGTGATATTTCCTGTAATAGTAACATTATTTTCACTTCTTAGCTTCCTCTGTCAACGTCCTCTCCGCTCTCTTCTCCTCTGCCATTATGTCCGTAGATACTGCTGAGCCCGGTTATATTGTCTGCTTACCCAGCTCCTGTTCTGGCACGACACCAGCTCCATTCCCTGTCAGCACTCGCCCGCACCCTGAAAACCTGTTCTTCTTCTAACCGGTCGTCGAAAATGCCTGTGGTACAAACACTAACATAGTTAAGCTAGTTCTGAGCTAGTTGAGCTAGATGTAAGCTAGTTGTGAGCTAGATTAGCTAGTTGTAAGCTACTTGAGCTAGATGTAAGCTACGAGCTAACATCTCATGGTCTTATAACTTTTACAATTTTCATGTAAAATTTTACATTTTTCAGTAAATTTACATTTTTTATTCACATTTATGTTTTTCTAATAACGTGACTGGAATAAAAGATAAACAAGCTCTGAACAGATGAAGAGGATTGTGGGTTGGAGGACAGTGTGTGCAGGGGGGAGGTAGTGATGGTGTTTGGGTGGTGGTGGGCGGTTCAGTATAAATGAATACACACTGTCTGGTCCATTGTCTTAATTGTCTCACGTTGTGTGTTGCAGATGCCGTCCTGTGATCAGTGAAGCCGTACATAAACCTTCATGATGTTCAGAGGCTGGCAGCGCCACTCGCAGGCTTCCACCTGTAAATGCAGCACGTTGTATCTCAGCACACGCGTGTTTGAAATCACATAACTCCATTGAAAACAGCCAGAAAGACCGCTTTATCGTTCATTAGGAGCTGGCTCGCCGTCTTAAAGGTGTCCATCAGCGTCCCCTGGAAACAAACCTGATTGGTCGGTTTAAATTCCCAGAGGTTTATGGTTATTAATTATAGCAATTCAGGCATCTGTAATCCAGGTGTAGGTGATTAATAGTTGTCTGAGAGGTGGAGGACGAGGCCTTCAGCAGGTCTAATGCTATAAATCTACGCTTCTCAAGGAAAGACACAGCAGTCAGACGCGTCTCTGTCTATCAATCATTGCATGAAGTGTTTTTACTCCATGAAGCTCTTTCACAAACTTTTTATCCCTCAGCTGTGTGGTGTAATTACTGATTTATTACTGTATTTTCAGGATCAGTGCCACGGGAGGGTGATTTATCGTTAGCTGTGTATGCTCACGCTCGAGGAATCCTCCACACTTCTATTCAGCGTCACGTTAAGTTTGCTGGAGAAAAATCCAAATGTGCATCTTGATGAAGATGAATTATTCCTCACCGAGGATCGGCGCTTTGATTTCTCTCTAATCGAACTGAAGTTTGAAGCCGTGCCGTGCTGCAACAACAACACATACATTTTTCATAAAAAGACAGATCATGGGAAGCAGTTTGCAAGAAGATAGTGGTGACTTTTTTTTCTTCTTTTGCTCCATGCATATTTCATACAGAGAAAATGTTTTCTCCCCCACCAGATTTGTCGATGTATGGACTCGGAGGATTCGAGGAGGGATCGAACGCTGCTGGAGAAAGTGGAGGAATTCATCTGAGGCTCTATTGTTGTTAACCATTTGTTTTGGTGCATAAATCACTTTAAAATCACACCGCCCCGAAGAATATCCCATTATCTCCATAAACTATGATCAGCAGAAAATGATGCTGACCTACAAAAGGCTTTAAATTCTTCAGGCAAACTGCAGATCAGATTTAAAGGTTGTGAGAGATTTAAGGTGGAAATTAGGAAAGATCTCTATAAGGTCTGCCCTCATCACATTATAAACTTTCTTGATAAGATAATTAAATGAAAGATGCCCCTTCTAAACTAAGCCTGTAGCTTTTTTAGGGTTTTGTCTAAGCGACTTGAGCTAGCTGTAAACTAGCTTACAACTTACCTACACCTAGCTCAACTATCCTACAACCAGTTTACGTCTAGCTAAACTAGTTTACAGCTAGCTTACAACAATCCCAACTAGCAACACAACTAGCTCAAGTAGCTCACTAGCTTACATGTAGCTCATCTAGCGTATAGCTTACAACCAGCTTAGATCTAGCACAATTAGCTTACATGTTTCTACTGTGACAAGCCCAGATGCTAACTTATATACTTATTATTATATCTGACATTCTTTACAGTGAGCAGAGGAGCAGATTTCTGTAATCTGATTCACTGACTTCAATTAAAACACAGTGTGTGTGTGTGTGTATTCTTCGGGGCTGAGCTGTGGAGGTGAAGTGCTCGCAGAAGTTGATGTAAGTGGAGGAGTTTGTTTTGAAGTCAGACACACTGGCAGCCGGCGAGTCCATCTAATGCATTTCTTTCTGACCTGATACTCTCTCTAAACCAAATCTGTGTGGACTCGCTCCGTAATGAGATGCATTAGAGTCGTGTGGCACAGAAATCCAATACTCCCAGCCATCCTTTCTCCACCGATACGCCATCAAACTGGGCCATAAACTGGGCTAAATTTAGTGCTGGTCTTTTGTCTCTGGCAGCTCTGAAATCTTATCGTTTTTACTTCTGAGACTTGTCAACACGCTGAAATCGTCTCGTCAGACGATGTTTTAAACGTGATTCCATCGACTCCTCTCCGTCTGTTATCTGTAGCCCGCGCGCCCTTCCTGTTGCACCGCTTGTCACTTGTTTCAAAATGGCCGTTTCATGGCGCGATGATAAAGCTATTATCCAGCCTATTCACAGACTGTCACACGCCGACGCCGAGCGGGTAACAATTAATTTTGTGCAAAGCCTCGGCCGCTGCTTGAATTGAGATTACATTTCTTTGTCAATTTTCATCTGAAGGCATATATTTCACAAACGTTTCCACAATCGGCATGCGCGTCGCGCCCTCGTGCTCCAACTGATTCCGGCCTTGGTGCCGCCATCAGCCCGACGGTGACGCGCTGACAGCTGAAAGATGACGGGCGGCAGATGGAGACTCACCATTATGCAGCCGCTGCATCACATTTCACATTTAAATGTGACTGACTGTGACTGGGGAAGACATGAATTACATGTTGTGACAGCTGATTGTTTTAACAGTGAAATATGTTGAATCATCCACCTTTAACCTTTAACCTCCATCTCCAACAGTACATCATCATCATAGTATAAATAGATAAATAAGAATAATAATAGAACAGCAACATTTCTGCCTTTAATATTTCTGAGAAATAAATACTAACTAAAGTTACAATATTAATCTGATGTTAGTTTATGATCTTACAGCTATGCAGCTTTGACCCCACCTGTCCATCAAAGCGTCCACGCTCCTGCGTAACTTTAAGCCTTAATATAACCTGAACAGGTGAGTTGTATATAAATTCACCCTCAGTACAGTTGTCATGAACGGGGAAATTAGCTACAGAGACCAAAACTGTTTTTGTACCAGGCTGTAAACATGTTTATTTCTGCTGTCTAACATGGGGACTTATGGAGACTGACTCACTTCTGCAGCCAGCCTCAGGTGGACGTTTGAGGTTGTTGACCCGTCCGTCGTCCCCTGCGCGCGCCATGATGGCTGCTAATTGATAATCACTGTCAAATCAGACGAGGCCGGACTGAAAGGTCTGAGCGGTGCTCTGCGAGGACAAAGAAGGCAATCGAATTACCGTCCATTTTACTGATTTCATTTCCATGCTCGAGGCCGCGGTGGCGATGGCGGCGGTGGAGCGACTTCAGCGGGGTAATGGTTTCTGGCAACGATGGGGCCCTTAGTCCTGTTCACTGGAGCTGCAACATCCCCCCCGAGGGCTTCATCGGCCGTCAGAGCCATCGTTTCTCTTCTCTTGATATCGTTTAATGAAAACGGGAAAAAGTTATGCTTGTCGTTAACCTCGCGCAAAAAAAAAGACGTACATCTGCTCAGCTGAACGACGTCCTTGTGTAACTGCGGAGGTCAATCGAATGCGAAATTAGATCATTTAGGATTCATATGAGAGTCTACAAATAAACCGAGAAGCTGCAGGACATCACGGTGATTGTCAGCGGACAGGCTGGGCCGGAGACCTTTAATTGGAGAGGCAGAAACTGAAGAAGGAGAAGAGGAGGAGGAGGAGGGCAGGAGGGGAGGATGCTGCTGCAGTATTTAAGGAGACTTCTCCAGGGATAGGGTGCTTTACTTTGAAGTGTGTGGTGGGACTGTGTGCTGCACGAAATCCCCCCAATCCTCCGTCTATTACTGCAATGTTTGCTCATTATGTTTTCATGGGCTGATTCCACGCCTGAGTCAAATCTTTTGGCCCAGGAGAGACAAACTCCGGGGGAATACGAATGAGACGGGGACGCTCGAGTGTTTTCAGGTCGGCTGTCGACGCGGATTGATGCGGTTGACATCAGAAACGCTCCTTTGAATCCGCTTTGACACGCCGAGAACGTGTTATTGTGATTCCCTGACTGACAAGTCGCAGTGAGCCGGCTCACACGGGGTCTGATGACGACCTTGAACAGTCGGCGTCGCGTTAGATTTCTTCATGTGTCAAATGTTCCCGCCTCCTCATCCAGACGTTTCTTTTTGTTCGGTTAAATGTCAAAGAAGAGATCAGTGAAATCGTCTTTTTAATGATGCTTAGCAGACGTTCTTGAACGTCTTTAAATCCTCGTCTTTGTTCACTTCAATGTCAGTCAAAATGAATGACACAAAGAGACGGCAGAACATGAAAACGACCACACACTCTCCTAAATCTGACATTTAAGAGGAAAATACAGCAGTTTCATCCAACAGAAGTAGATTTTGACTAGCTCAAGTAGCTTACAACTAGCTTACATCTAGCGCAACTAGCCTACAACTAGCTTGTAACTATCTTAAGCAGTTTACAACTAGCTCAAGTAGCCTGCATCTGGCCTACAGTTGGTGCAACTAGCTTATAGCTAGGACAAGTAGCGTGTAACTAGCCTAAAGCTAGTGCAACTAGCTTACAACTAGCTCAACTAGCTTACAACTAGCTCAACTAGCTTACATCTAGCGCAAGTAGCTTACAACTAGCATACTTTCTTGTTGGCGTGCATTAGGTTGATGCTCCTGATCATGAATGTAAACGTTGTCAACACGTTCTCTCTTCTGTCCGTCCGGCACAGCTCGTCATCTCACGTTAACGTCTGAGTGAAACCACAGCAGAGCGTTAGCGTGAGTTCAATACAGCGAGCCTGACATCACCTGGTTCAGCACAGGTGAGTCATATGGCCCGGCTGAAAAGAACATTACCTCACTGTGTGAATTCACAGCCGCTGAAACAGAAGAAGCTCGGCCTTTACAAAGTGAAGGCAACTGGAAGAAAGGGGAATTTCCCCCGGTCCCTGCCCGCCTTCAAAGGATTTTCATATGCAGCGTCTGTGCAGATCATGAATTATCCATGATTGCAAAATAGATCCCTCACAGTAGCAGCGCCGCTACACGGAATATTGGTATGTAAAATAATGCGAATGATCCCCAGAAATATGTATGCATGCATCTGGAGTCAGTCGAGCAGACAAATGAACTCAGGAGCCTGTTTCCTGTGACGGTCAGACGTCACGGGCAGGACACGTTGTTAGATTTTCATTGTTTGCTCTATTCATACACACACACACACGCACACACCACACTCCTCTAGAAACCAACCAAACAAAAAGACACACGTCTGACGGGAGGCTGTGGTTGCTGGGGAAACGCCTCCGAGAGACTGATGGTCGACACCTCGGGGACCGGATGGATGTGTCAGTGTTTGTGTGAGAGTGTGTGTGTTAGTGGCAGAGTGAAGAGTGTGAATAAGTTGAGGAGGAAGTCTTCAGTCATCTTAGTGGACGGTCGACAGGTACGGTCCAGGTTGGAGGAGGCTGACAGATGATTGGATGATCTCGTATCATCACTCCTGCTGATCCACACTGACCTGTGATCAGCTGACCTGTGATCAGGTGAACGGTGTCTCTGTCAGTCGTTACACTGTGTAACTTTGGGCTCCGGGTCGGGAGAAGTACGTAACGCTTTACGGCACTAAGTCACACACACCAACTATTTCACTGATTCTGGTGAAACTGAAAATGTTTCCTGGTTTTCCCTCTGATGTCCTCCGGCTGCTCCGCCTCAACTCTCTGTGATTTACAGAGTTTATGATGGACAGTGAAGTAAACTGCTGACAGCTGGAGCTGCTGTTAGCTCATGTTAGCTCAGTTTGTTAGCCAGGGCTGGTTTTGTAATAGAAACTCTTCATGGCAGCAGATCAGGACACCATGACTAAGATTCATTCACAGAGCTGATGAAATGAACAGCTGACCTTAAAGACTTTAAAAGTGAAAGTAGACACACAAACAGCAGACGCTCTCACACGCTCAGTGAGTCGCTGTGTCACAGAGCTCTGCTGCCACCACGTGTCCAACAACATGAAGTTCAAACATCAGCTTTTTACGTAAAGTGAACCTGCAGAGGAAACAGAGGTCTGTCAGGAAGATAATACTCATAATACTGATATTTATGACACGTACTCAGAGCTTTTCAGCTTTTTGGTTGGATAAAGCAAAAGCTGTGAATGTTGTGACATAATTTATCACTAATTCTCTGATTTTTTATAAACCAAACAATCAATTAATGAAGAAAGTAATCAGCATATTTTATATTTATTGTTTTTATTTATTGTTTTATATGACAAATGTATGTCAAATAAAATAAATAAACCTGATTTGGAAGATTCTGAAATAGATCGATCAGACTTTATTTGTGTTTTATTTTTATAGTTTTTTTATTTTGCAGTGAGGGAACGTGGATATAAATAAATACAAAACCAAACATAAAATAATAAAAGTATTAAAATAATAGCAGACACATCTAAATCTAAATAAATAAATAAATGAATAAATAATTATAAAATTAATAATAATAAAACACATTAAATTATATAAACAGACTTAGATTTAAAGGCTCCTCTACTCTGAGTAATACTGCAGTACTGTCTCTAATGCAGTAACACAGTGTGTAGTATCAGTTGTGACACAGCCTGTATACCACCGTACTCAGAGTACTGCAGTATTAGTACTCCTGAGTACTCCATCACTGCACGGGATGCTGACAGACACCGCCCGCGCATGCGCAGCGTCTCGCGCTCCTCTCCTGTGACTGACCGTTAGTGACCTCAGCTTCTGCAGTTGGACGCACGCGCACACAACACACACAGCACGCACGCACACCGCGCGAGGAGGAGAGAGGAGATGGCGGGTATTTTCGGGAAGATCTTCGTGGGGATGTACGTGGAGATCAAACGGAGCGACGGTACGTGGCGAGCTGACTCACTCACCCCGCACACACGTTCATGTATGCGGCCACGGCGGCGGGCGGGCGGCCGCCCCTCCGACCGGCGGCGGCGGCGGCGGGTCCCGGTGAGAGGAGCTAACGTCACCGCTCACCGCAAAGCTAGCTACACGACGACCGTTAAATAAACATGGCGGGCGCGTGTTGGCGCCTTTAAACGGCGTTTTTCTGTCACGGTGTGTCGACTGTCAGTCATGGGAGGAGGCCGGCACACGCCGGCCGGCCGGCAGCACCAGGGTGGAGGAGGGGGGGGGAGGTGGTGGTGGTGGGGGGGGGGGGGGCCGAGCGACCGAGCCGAGGCGAGCGGGCGTGCCCGTCCACCTGTGCCTCTGTCCGGCCGCGCTGTGTCCGCTCTGCCCTCTCCTCCTCCCCGCAGCATCATGGCTGCTGAAGCCCCTCCACTGCTGCACCACCCTGCACTGCATCATCCGGCGGCGGCCTGTGAATCACGGGTGGATGGATGGATGGATGGAGCCGGGCAGGGCCTCTCTCTCTCTCTCTCTCTCTCTCTCTCCACCATCTGATTTCACCACATTAAAGTGAATTTCCAGTTGCTAAGACTGTCTAAGAGAGTCTCTAAGATTGCTGTGTGACACAGTGATCCATCATGAGCCACACCCATCAGCATCCCACTGTCCTGATTTTAAACCGGCTGCAGGAGACAAAATGTGCTGACTTCATGCTTAAAGACGCGCTGTGCTAACGCCTGTCTCTGTCTGCAGGACGGATACACCAGGCGATGGTCACGTCTCTGCACGAGGACAATGAGAGCGTGACGGTGGAGTGGATCGAGAACGGAGACACCAAAGGGAAAGAGGTGACCGCCACGTGAATCAGCTGCCTGGTTTTCATCTTTAAAGGTCCGGTGTGTCAGAGCGAGGCAGACTGATGATCTCATGCACCTGTAGTCACCTGGAAATATTAATATTCATGTTTTAGTTGCTTGAAAATGAGACTTTTATGTCTGCAGAGGTGCAGGACCTCGTTCATGTAGTCCACCTTGTTTCTACAGTAGCTCAGAAGGGACAAACCAAACAAATACTGTCTGTAGACAGAGCAGCTTTTCACACCCTGTGGTCGAACCTTCCTCACTGAGTGAAATGAGCTGAAGTATTCATCTTTCCTTGACCATGTGACGTTTTCCATTGAGGTCAAGGAGAAGTGGTTAGGAAAGGACGTAGGAACTGATTTCCTGACTGTTTGGCAGGTGTGAGGTGAGGGGCGTTCAGGGCACCGATAATCCTGCACACCGGACCTTTAAGTTGAGAGAGAATGTGTTTCACCTCAGCATTACTGTAATAATCAAACTAACGTGAACCTGCCTCGTGTTTCTGCCTCAGATCGACCTGGAGAGCGTCTTCGCTCTCAATCCAGACGTTGCTCCTGATGAGGAGATCCCACAGAGTCCTGAAGCTCCTCTTCCTCCATCCAGTGTCTCCAAATCCAGCAAACTCCCCAAGGTGTGCTCCTTTCTGATGTTATGTCACACTCTTGTTTTGGATCTAAGCAGAAGAACTTCGATATCTGAGACATTTGCTGTTGGTGCATGCGGCCGATGTTCAAAGTTCAAACCTGCAGCCCTCTGCTGCATGTCACCCCCTCGCTCCGTCTGTCTTCAGCTGTTTCTGTTTAAAAAGCCCAAAATAATCTAAAGTTTCTGCACAGAGACAGAGGCACACGCCTGTTTGTATCATTTCTCACGAGACGTCAGAGCGCTGAGCGAGAAGCTCGGAGAGAGACGTCAGAGAGGATGTTAGCTCCTCTCGCCTCCTGCATGAGGCTGAAGGAGATCTACCACAGCTCCTTCACTCAGACAGCTGACAGACTCTTTAACATCACGTGAACGTTTCCTCTGAAATCTGTGACGTGGTTTCTGTTTTCTGTTTTTACTTCCAGACCAGGCGGATCACATCCATACCTAAATCTGAGAACGCTCCACGAGAGAACAGAGGTGTGTTTGATTTAAATGTTACGTCCTCTGGGAGGTTAGATTATCATAACCTGACCTGAGGCTGGACACACACACACACACACACACACACACACACTTCCTGCTTTAGGATTACTGCAGTGAGTCCTCAGCTTCAACCTCTGCAGCTTCACCTGTGTGACTCAGTTCAGTTATTTATACTCGTGTTTCTAAAGCAGTCCTCGTCACCTTTAATCAGAGATTTAAAAAAACTGTTAATGTGTGAGTCAGCAGTTTGGCTTTCAAAATAAAAGTCTGCCACCCTGCCTTCACATTAAAACGTTTCAGGAGGTGGTGCTGCTTCAGGTTCAGTTTCTCCGTCTTCAGCCGCACAGAGCAGAGAGTGAATGAATGCAGGTTGAAGTCTTTACACACCTGATGACCCCCAGGTTCATCACGGAGGGCAGCACACCTGTAGACTGTATAAAATGTGTAGTTTTATGTTGTCAGTCACAGACTGATGGTCATGTTGGACTTTGTCCTCCTCAGCTGCAGCCGTCGGCACCACCCGAGCTCGTCCCAGCCAGCACAGCCAACCTGCAGAGCCGCCTCCGCCCGCCATCGCCCCGCAGACCGCCCTGAACCAGTCTCTGCTGCAGCAGCAGAACGGTAACAGCCCGCATCACGCGTGGCGTTCACATGCCTCGATGTATGGGGATAGTTAAAGTGTGTGTGTGTGTGTGTGTTGTTATCTTCAGGCCACAACCGGTGATGTCATGCTCCCACAGCTGTGTGTGTGTGTGTGTGTGTGTGTGTGTGTGTGAGAGGCCTCAAAGGCTCTTTCACAGCTGCTCGCTGCTTTGGCTTCAGGACGTCTGCTCTCATACTACAGTGTTTGTTTCAGCTCTCAGCTGCGGCTGTTGGGATTAGCATGAATGTCGCTGCTGTGGAAATAAAGTCAGATTAAACTCTGAAGATTTCCACCGTCAACACATCACGTTAAAAACAGACACACACCGTCTGATGTCGTCTTAAAATCAAGAAAACGTGAAACGTGATTGTAATAATTCGTCTCTGCAGCTCGGAGGAAATCAAACTGTGTGAAGGAGGTGGAGAAACTTCAGGAGAAACGAGAGAAGAGACGACTTCAGCAGCAAGAGCTGAGAGAGAAGAGAGCACAGGTGAGACACACACACACACGTGTACAGGTAAAACTAAAAGTTCCAGGTCTCAGATTTTGACGTTTGCAGAGTTCACTTTCTCTAACAAACATAGAAATACCTCAAACTTTTACTCATTTTTCTTTCATTTCAGGAAGTTGATGTGAATTTACCAAACTATGAAATCATGTGTATGATCAGAGACTTCAGAGCCAGCCTGGACTACAGACCTCTAACCAGTAACGACCTGGTGAGTGTGTTTCTATCTGTGCGTCCTCCACATCATGTTTTATATATCAGACGAGCTGTCAGAGACATGGAAGACACCCATTCATGAAATCAAACTCAGTCTGTAGACTGAACCCGTTTCAGAATGTCACCTGACGACTGAAACAAGCTTATACAGTCGTTAAACATCTGAACAGAGACTCTTGAAGAATATTTAAAGTGACGTTTTCTGTTGTTGTTTCAGATCGAGGAGCACAGGATATGTGTGTGTGTCCGTGCACGTCCGCTCAATAAAAAAGGTAAGAGCAGCTTTCTCTTTATCTAAAGGTGTAGCTCACGTACAGAGGCCGCTGGACGCGTCCACAGTCTGCGGAGCGTCAACACTTGCCTCATGTTGGTGTGTGTGTGTGTGTGTGTGTGTGTGTTCAGAGCTGTCAGTGAAGGATCTGGACGTGATCACCATCCCCAGTAAGGACGTGGTGATGGTCCACGAGCCCAAGCAGAAAGTCGACCTGACCCGTTACCTGGAGAACCAAACCTTCCGCTTCGACTACGCCTTCGATGAGAACTCCACCAATGAAATGGTCTACAGGTGACCAAATGTCCAGAACTGTAAAGGAATCTAACAACAATATAAACGGTCGTGTGTCTTCAGATTATTTGTTGATCCGCTCGCAGGTTCACCGCTCAGCCGCTGGTCGAGACCATCTTTGAGAGAGGGATGGCGACCTGCTTCGCGTACGGACAAACTGGAAGTGGAAAAACACACGTGAGCGCTTCGACTTTGAACTTTTAGGTTTCATGTTTCCGTCGCCGCCTTTCCTGTTTGAACTCGTGTCTGTCTCCGTTCTTTCAGACGATGGGAGGCGACTTTTCTGGAAAGAACCAGGACTGCTCTAAAGGGATCTATGCACTGTCTGGTTAGTTCATCCCAAACTTCTCTGTCCTCACTGCTGCTTTATTTAAACACAAACTGAACTCTGTTTGTCTTTCTTTGTGCAGCCAGAGACGTTTTTCTCATGATAAAGAAGCCAAATTACAAGAAGCTGGATCTCCAGATCTTTGCCACATTTTTTGAGATTTACAGCGGGAAGGTAAGCGTCTGTCTGACTGTGATTAATAACGAGCATGACGGAGAGGTGAAGCGAACCTGCGTGTTTGTCGTTGAAGGTGTTTGACCTGCTAAACCGCAAAGCTAAGTTACGGGTCTTGGAGGACGGGAAGCAGCAGGTTCAGGTGGTCGGCCTGCAGGAGCGGGAGGTGAAGTGCACAGAGGACGTCCTCAAACTCATCGAAGTGGGAAACAGCTGCAGGTAAACCGGCTCGGCTCACTGAACGTTACAGATGTTGTTTGGACTCTGGAATAAGCTCCGTGTGTGTCTCCTCACAGGACCTCTGGTCAGACCTCGGCGAACGCTCACTCCTCTCGGAGCCACGCCGTGTTCCAGATCATTCTGCGCCGGCGGGGGAAGATGCACGGAAAGTTCTCCCTCATCGACTTGGCGGGGAACGAGAGAGGGGCGGACACGTCCAGCGCTGACCGCCAGACTCGCCTCGAAGGAGCTGAGATCAACAAAAGCCTGCTGGCACTAAAGGTTCCCGCTCCTCAGCGTTTAAAGACACGTCACACAGAAAGCCAGAATCAGTGAAATGTCGTGGGTGTGAGACTTTGACTGATAGTTCTGCTTTTAACGTGTCTTTGTGTCTTTGTGCAGGAGTGTATCCGAGCTCTGGGCAGGAACAAACCTCACACTCCGTTCAGAGCCAGCAAGTTAACTCAAGTCCTGAGAGACTCGTTCATTGGAGAAAACTCCAGAACATGCATGGTAAGTTACTGACCTCCTGCGGACGTGCAGACATGATTATATTACTGATCTTTGACGTGATTTCCCTGCGCAGATCGCGACCATCTCTCCTGGAATGGCGTCGTGTGAGAACACCTTGAACACGCTGAGATACGCCAACAGGTAAAAACAGCGCGCCGTGTACGCGACGTTCAGCTCAGAGGCTAACGAATCTCCTCATGATCTCCCCCAACACTGAAAACAAACGCCACAGATGGTGGATTATAGATCAGCTGCAGCTCAGTAAAGCTTGTGTGAAGTGAACCAAAACAAGGAGCTAAAGCTGAAACAGCAGTTTGTCACCTCGTGTTTTGTGGTACACCTCCGACCTGCAGCTGCCTCTCCTGCCGACGGTTAAATGAATGTGAGAATGTAACATGATCCTCTCTCTTCTTCTGTGGTGTTGTCTCTTCCTCCATGTTCCAGAGTAAAGGAGTTTGGGATCAGTCCCTCAGATATTCCTTTCTCCCAGAGCGGGGGTGGAGGCGGTCGCTCCGAGCTCTCCCCGACTTACGAGTACGATCGCCACGTCTCCACGGCAACTTAAAAACCACCATACATACATCCCATTAATAAAACCTCTTTATGTTGCTTCACGTCCAATCAGAAGTCTCCCCGAGTCACTCAGAGTTACAGGAGTGTTTGAGTTCAAGGTTCATGTGAGCCAGAAAATCTCATGAGAAAAGACCAGATGTGGATTAATCCGCTGCTGGAAATAGTCCCTGAAAACAGGCTCTGTGTCTGCAGCTGTTAAAGAGACACAGACACAGAGACAGAGTCAGGACGACGCTGAGACGAGTGAGATTTAATGACAATCAGAAAAATCTAAAACTTATGTGCAGAAAGATGATTAATGAGCGGTCACCTGACTTCACCTGGACTTAGTCTGAAGAGTGTGGAGCTTCACAACGTCCACCTGTCCTTGAAGGTGCTGAAGGAAGAAAGTATTCCACCTTAAATCAGAGTTTAACAGTCTGCAGCCAATCACAGCGCAGTATACAACTTCAGTGAAGCAGGAGACAGGTGATCAACCTCAGACTGAAATTATTCCCCCGAACAGTCTTAAAACAAAATAGGATGTTCATATATTTCAGGGCGATGACTCGTCAGTAGACTTCTGACTTTTCATTATTTTTGTTCATTTTGCATCCACAGTTTTTTTATGTTGTGCTTTTATTTTTTCAGGCATGGACTCTTTTGTCTGTCGCTCCCTCCGGCATGCTGAGCAATTTTCACCGGCAACGTCTCCGCTTATTGCATGCAACTAGCAGCTCGTGTCAGTAGCCATGTTGTTGTTTCACCAGCAGCACTGATGTGTTGTCAGGGTGAAGGAGCTCACCGTGGACCTGACGGCAGCGATGGACAGCCGTCAGGGAGGACACGTCAACCAGCTGGAGGTGCTGGAGGCTCAGTGGGGCGTCGGGAGTTCTCCACAGAGAGACGACCTGAAGCTGCTCTGCGAGCAGAACGTAAGACATCGACAGGACAGATAATATGACTGACTAACTTCTAGTTTCTGCTCCTGAAGTTAGAAAAGCTCAAACAAACTGCGTTTCCCAGAAGCCCCAGACCTTCATTTAACATTTTATTAGTTAATCCATCAACACGTTTCCTCCTTCCTCTCCTATGAAGGTTACATTAAGAACTTATTGCTACATTCTGCTGGGACGTGCAGATATAAAGTGATATAGTAATAAGTAATAATTGTCCTGCTGCTTTTTCTTCTTACTTTTCTACTTTGGATCGTTCAGTCGTGAAACATTCATGAAATCTGATATTAAAAGTCTTAAATTTAACGTGAACGCTGCAGGAAAATCCAGCGAGTCTCTTTAAACGTCTGAAGTCCAAAGTTTGAGAGTGGAGCTTTGAAGGGTGTTTGTGTTCTCTCTGCAGGAAGAGGAAGTTTCTCCTCAGCTCTTCACGTTCCATGAAGCCGTCTCTCAGCTGGTGGAGATGGAGGAGCAGGTTCTGGAGGACCACCGGGCGGTGTTCCAGGTACGGTGCAGCCTTCACGCTCACGTCTGCGCAGCAGAGGAAGATCGACGCGGTTAAAGGTGTTAATGCGTGTCCCCGCAGGAGTCCATCCGCTGGCTCGAGGACGAGAAGGTTCTGCTGGAGATGACGGAGGAGGTCGACTACGACGTCGAGTCGTTCGCGACTCAGCTGGAACAAATACTCGACCAGAAGATCGACATCCTCACCGAGCTGAGAGGTGAGGAGCGATGCATCACACTTCAAACAGGAGCTGAGAACACCTGCTCATGTCTGAGATCGTGGACGCGAGTCTTAACAGTCTTTGTTAGTCTTTGACAGTCTTTGTAACTCGTTGCTGTGATCTCCTGTCCTCAGATAAGGTCAAGTCTTTCCGCTCGGCGCTGCAGGAGGAGGAGCAGGCGAGCCAGCAGATCACCCCGAAGAGGCCTCGCGCTCTATAGACCTGCCCGAGGTTTCACTGTCACGCCGACTCGTCCTGTCAAAGATGGTTTTTGACTTCCTGTCTCTCTCTCTCTCTTCGTTTGGTCTCTCCTCTCTGCTGTACAGGCCGCCATCGCTTCCCATCATGCATCCGTCCACCTGTAAAACCCGAGCGCCGTGAAGTGTGTTTACAAGGTTTTGTATGTGTGCTCCGTCACAAGTGCTTCATTTTAAACAACAAAATAATGATGATTATTTCTTTTAAATACATTTTTATAGGGTCAATCATAGCTTCTCCTCATGTTGGCCAATTTTATAAGCAACTTTTTTGCCATTTTGTGCAATATTCCGAGGGTTTTCTTCCCGTCCGTCCCCATGTTTCAGCTCAGGGCTGAACCGGAGGAGCATGTGGAGTCTGTGTGTAAGACGAGCCAGTGTGTGTTTGTGTTGACAGTGTGTGTAAAACATGTCTGACTGAGAGGAAGCTGCAGACACTGAACTAACCTTGCATTACGTGGATTGACCTGAGGGGGGCGCTGCACTCAAAGACAAAGCAACTGATCGAACCACAGCAATTTATAATCTGCCAAAATAAACCAAGGTCACTTCCTGTTGCTCGACTTGTTTTTATTCATTCTGTGAAAACTTTATTTAAAATGTTCATCCAAACTTTTGTACAACAGGTAGACCGACAGAGCAATCTGATTGGTCAACTAGACACGACCGCACACCTGACTGAAAAATATCACTCCGCCACCTGCACGTGGTCGCATCATGACGTCCGCTGGGAGAACTTTGATAATTCATAATTTCAGCTTCTTTAATGAATCTTCTGTGTTGTGGAGTGTTAGACCGCCTCGTTAACTCAGGTGTGCACCTCGTTAACTCAGGTGTGCACCTGTCTGTGCAGCAGAGATCAGTGACAGAAAGTGTGTTTGCAGACTGAGGCTGGACTGCAGAGGAAGACTCTGCGACATAAAAACTCGTTTTTGTTCGACACATTTTGACTTTTGGACTTCACTCCGCTGTGGACGGACTGAAATGTTCGGATCATCCTCCATCAGCTGTGCAGGTGAGTCAGCTGACAGACTAAAGGTGAAGTTATATTAGATATCTGAGTCTCTGAGACTGAACCAGCAGAGCAGTTTACAGTTTGTGTGTTTGTTCAGTTTGGGAGACTCCACGACAGACAGGTCGTTACTGAGGCTCGGGCTACTTGCTGGAGTAGTGAACTGTTCCATTACATCCAGAGTCTGCTGCTGGCTGGTTGTTGTCCAGGTGTTAGTCAGGCCCCGTGTGTCTCCATAGAAACAGAGATCAGGACAGAAGCAAGCAAACTCCAAAACATGAAAATCTTTGACTCTGTATTTTATTTAAGTTGCTCATTGTCTGAACATCTGAGAGCAACAGGTGGGAAGCCTGACTTCATTTGACATGTAAGAACAGAAGAAACGCAGAAATAATGTTTCATTTTTCATTTTTCTGTTCTAAAATTAGAACTTTAATTTGTCACTTAGCATCACACTTAAAATGTCTGGTTGTTAATTTACAGATAATGTCTGTAGTTTTGAGTTGTATGTAGAATTACAAAAAGTAGTGTAAAAATTATTTTGCATAAATTTAGTTTTTTATTTAAATACATAAAAAAATAATTACAAATATTAAATTTTACATTTTTATATACAATTAAAAAAAAAAAAAAAAAACAGAAATTAAAGTTAACATACTTTTTAAAATTACACTTTTACATACTTAAAATGGTTGGCTGTTACTTTACAAATAATGTCCATAATTTTGGAGTTGTAAATACAAACATTTATTTTACATAAATTTAAGTTTTTCTTTCAAATTATTTTTTTAAATTAAAATAATTGAATATAAAAAATATTTGAAAAAAAATCTATTTTAAAATTTCAATTTCTTTATTGTAATAAATATTAAATAATTTAACTATAATTATAAATTAATTATAAATTGTATATATACAATTTTAAAAAAAAAAACAGAACACTGCTGTAAAATAAAGTTTGACATACTTAAAAGAAAAACAGAAAAAAATATTTTGTTTATAATAACTTTTAAAATAACTTCTCGTCTGTAGAGCAGCGGTACACGGCCAATAAAACGACACACACACGCTGAGTTACCGTCCAATTGTTTTTATTCCACAGTACAGACAATGGAGAGAGAGCCAGGGGTCCAACCGGGCCTGAACACACATGAACTAGGAGACATCAGAACCTACTGTATCGTCTGTCTGAACACAACGTGAGTCTGATACACAGTGTTTTTATCGGTGGTCTGAATGAATGAAACACTTTGAATTAAAACCACAGAAGAAGAGCTCACGGCCGGCTGTAACAGAATACAGAGAAATCCTGTGAAGCTTTTAGTTCAGCATAAACAGTTTATAACACTGATGTTCTGTAGTTCTAATAAACCTGCAGTGTGCTGTAAGTAACTCTGTATGCACACGTACACTTCATTCACAAGCAGGTTTAATGTCCTTCATTATATGTAATTTATTAAATATTTATTATATAAATACGTTAAAATTCTTCATAATCTCTTTAGACTGTATACAACTACATTACAGTGTGTTGTAATCTGCTTATAAATGATAAATAAAGAGATTAGAGTTAAATTTGAACATGAATCGAATTTTGAAGACTTCTTATATCCAAAATATGAATTACTGCCACCATAAATTTGACAGCTTCGTGTCACAGACCTACAGCTCTGTAATATATTATATTATATATATTAAAAATGCCACCAAAACATGAGATGAGAAACAGTCCCAGAGTTGGGATTTATAAATAACTGTAAATGAATAACTTCATAATAAGACACCCTTATCAATCATTATTATAGATCAGTTATAAGATGTTAATATAAATCCATTTTCAGTTGGCAGATTGTGGAAACTCCTTTTCTCTGTTTAACTTTTTTAAATTTGATTTATTTTTTTATATTCATAAACTCTGAGAAAAAAAAATCCATAAAATTTGCAACTATAAATGTGAATAAGTCTCGAATATTAAAGAGTTTTTTTAATTAACGTCTTAATAAATGGATTTTGGTCCAGATCTTCTGCAGCCTTTTCTAAAAAAAAATATTTTTCACAACCTGCCAAACTTTCAAACTCTTTTCTTTTCTTCTCACTGATCTGTGAAACAATTTGTTAAAGAATTTTTTAGTTTTTAAAAGTTGCACAAATATATATTTTAATTTACAGATAATGTCTAATTTTAGTTCTATAAAAAATGAAAGAAATTATTTTACATAAATTTAAGGTTTTCTTAAATAAAAAAAAATAAAATTAAAAGAAAATATCTTTCATTTTTACAATCATGTTCTGTTTTTTTTAAATTGTGTATATATATAATAAAAAAAATGAAATGTATTTTTATACAATTTTAAAAAACAGAACACGGCTGCAAAAAGTGTTTTTTTTCTGTAAATTTACATTTTCCCAAAATAAACAGTTCCTTTAACCTTTATAAAGGGTGTTTTATTAAAAACTGGTCCCACAAAAATGTAAAAACTAAAATAAATGGTGGATTTTAAAAACAGAGTGAAGACAAACCTCTGTAGGTCTCTGCGCAGATCTCCTCATCTTAACGTGGCAATAATTGTAATGATCTCAAATATAATCAGCACGATGTTTTGATATATATTTCATTAAACAGTGAGGACATAGTGGACAACACAAACTGGTTTATTATTGTTAAGCATGAGAGATTAAGTAGTTTCAATCTGACTGGATGACATGCAACAGCTTGTTAAATAGAGCTGCTTCGTTATGGATTTTTTACTTTTTCATGCACCCGCTGACTGAAAAACCAGCCTCCAGTTATATTTCAAAGGTTTGTAAAATACTCCAGTTTGAAAAATAGGTACAGGAAGTCCTATAAAATGCTCAGCAGTCGACTGTTGTAAAGAGACAGCAGAGGTCAACAGTAGCTCGAATACAAATAGTTGCAGGTGGTGTGTGTATGATTTCAGACTGTAGCTCGTGTTGTGGTCGATTGTGCCCCTGCTGTGATAGTGGTTCTGCCTGGCTGTGATTGGAACAATAATATTGCACTGGTAAAAACGTAAAACCTTTCCTGTGTTGGTCCGTAGCCTTAATGACAAACAAAAATGCTACATATTTCAAATATATTTCACCTGAAATTTCCAGAGTAACATCATGGTCTTTAGGTAAATAAATAACTCTCAAACATTTAAGTCCTACATATACATCTTTACAGTATGTACACTGACACACCCAGCGGTCCCGATCAGAACCGGGATGGGCGGACATTCAACTCAGCAGCCAGACGGCCAAAAAGGGAACAATGTGTTTGTAGCCAAAAACCCACGAGCCCACGGCTTCTCGTGAAAATAGCTTATTGTCCACGATCACGGCGACACGCTCGACCTCTGCCCTCAACTCAAAGTTTAAAAGACATCTTCAGTTTTCTGTTAAAGCCACTTTTCTTTCTCAGACGTGGACGTCACGTTAAAAAGTCATTTCGTCAAAGGAGTCGACGTTCTCGGTACTCCGCTCCTCCTCCTCCTCCTCCTTCTTCTTCATCTCTCATAAAAGGTTTGACGCTGTCTAAATCAGGGGTTTTCAAACTGAGGCGCCTCTCACTGTTGGGCTGTTGGTGTTGGGGCCAACAGGAAGTTCGTTATTGTGGTTTGGTCAGCAGATTTAGCAGCGGTGACTCATCGAGGCAATTAAGGTGCTTTAAAACCGTTAGCGCCTGATTGCCTTCTCTGAGTCATAACCTGAACAAATCTGAACATACAGACGTTGTATAGATATTTTTAGATTCAGCATGACTTTCACTTTCTGGGGTATCATTATGTCGTCTCCAACTCCAGAACCTGCCTCAGAAACATTCAGCATTTATACGTTTTCTTTAGTGTCCACGGGTACACTGCAAACAGGACCTGCTAACAGCGAATTCGTCTGATTTTTTTAATGGTGCCACTTTGCCAAAATGTAAATAAATATAGGCTCCAATTGTAGCAAACATCTGGGAATTGTAGTTCCAAAACACAGAGATTAATAACAGGAGGACTGGAGGTTGTTAGGGGCCCACAGCGTCTTTTGAAAACCCCTGGTCTAAATGCTCCTCTACAACTGTCTACTATCTGTTTTGGCACATTTACTTACATTATTTTGTACAGACATGTGCGTACCTGCACATACAGTATACCCTGAAATTAATAAAAAGTGTCATGCACTACAGAGGTGTTTCGAATGTAGCAACATGAGATGGTAACTACAGTATATTTCCACCATAAACTAGTGCAAAAAACAACAATGAGGTTACACAGTTGATTAACTACAGTATTAGAGAATGATTTTGGCTTTTTGTGGTGGGTTGAAGACGTTGCTGATCACACACAGAGTGGCAGGGAAACAGACACTCTTGTGTCGTGTGGAAGCTGGGCGGCATAAAACAACAGCATAGTAAAATGAAGGGAACAAGAGGTACGACAGCTCCACACGTCCGGATCTCCAAAAGCTTTCATGGGCTTAAAGTGTACCGAAGGTTAATGAGATCCTCAGAACAACAGTCAGACACAGTTTTGCTTGCTGAAGAAGATTCTCATCGTTTTTCCACTGGAGGACAAAAATCTGCACTGCATGCTTTATCCTTGGATAAAATTCGGCTTTGATCACTGCAAAAATCAAGTGAATATCTCCAGTTTGTCTTTTTAGTTTGGAAAAGTTGAATGAAAAAAGTTTTACGTGGCACTCAGAGGGCTGCGATCTGCAGCTATGCCACTAGACTGTAGAAAATATGGTTAATTGTGTTTTTCCACTTGGTTTGAAGTGGAAATATACAGTTGAGTATCATCAGCATAGCAATGAAGAAGATTTACTCTATTTAATCTCTCAATGGGGAATTTTGATTTTCAACTGTGAATCACACATCAGTTTGATTTAAACCCTTTAGGACCTTACCCTGAACGCCTACGAGATGTTTGAGTATCAAACATGAGTCAGCAGGAAGTCATTCCATACCCTTAACTTTTGAGAGTTTTGAACTAATTTCGTACTTAAAGTCTGTAACTTTTGAAGATATTCACTTGATTTGACTAACTCAGACCAACTGCTGAGTTTCATATTAGATTATTACATTTTCGCACTGTAAGAGGTGGATTTTTTCGGTTAATTACTCTGGAATCGCATCAGAAATCTTTTAATGAGGCCGGATTACTGCGCACAAAAGCTGTTTCTGACTGTTGTTCAAAGAAAGACTCGAAGCTAACCTCGGGTGGCATCAGCACGGTAAAAATCTGACTCTTTTGTGCACAACTCGGACAGGAAATGTGAGGTGGCTTCTTCTTCTTCTTCTATCCAGTTCAGTAGACAAGCAAATGAAACGTTTGCTCTCCTGAGGGCGAGACCTCACCAACAATCACCACCCCAAAAAAAGGATCAGTCCAGTTTTGAATCATTTCCTGCCCCGCTCTTCAGTCCATTTGGTAAAAACACTGAAAGGTTAACACGTCTCTGTGAGTGAAAGCTATGTGGAAATAACGCCTCCGTCCCTCTCAGGGTCCTCAGCAGAAACACCAGGTCCATCCTGTTCGGTTTCCAACGAGCAAAGAAGAGCAAAAAGCCGGGGGAAACACCGCCACGTGCCTCCCAGCAGCAGCAGCACATGTGGGAAACAGAACAACGCCACCAACTGGTGGATCAGAGGTATTGCAAGCAGATGAATATATAAAGGGATTGTTGCTGTGGACTGTACAGTGTTTCAGTTGTTGCTTTAATGCTGCATGCCCTGTTTTTTCTGCTTTCTGTTCCATCGGTGGAGCAAGAAGTGTCTGTTGGATATTAAGGCCGTGGATGGCCCAGAGGCCACGCTGAAAGGGATAATACTACAGAGTCTCACGAGGTGGGATGAAAACTGGACTGCGTATCAGTGATGAATTCAACTGTTCTGTGACTAAGACGAGAACTTTCATGTCTGATACAAGTAATCTTCAGATTTTTAAAGGAACAGTTCGTCCAAATTACAAAAACAAAAGTCATACTCCCTCACTGTGGTATCGAGCCATGCAACGCTCTTTAAGATTTCTGCCTCCAAATCGATATAACAATGTTATTTGGTCATAAAGTTTGGGTTCAGAAAATGTTTGGGTACCAATTTTCATGCCATTTCAGGACATTTGCCTTGTTGACCTTATAGTGGCGCTAGAAACCTTTGGGAACACCAAAGTCAGTAGGATTCATCATTTGGGAATTATTTTGTGCCAATTGATCGTGTAGATGTCGATCTTTAATCGGCTGAGTCAAAACTTGGATGTACTGGCACTACATTAAAAGGAAGATTCATCCTCTGGGTACCATGAACATCATACTTCATGGCAATCCATCTAAAAAAATGTTGACCTCATAATGGCATGAAAACTCAGGGGATCAGCCTCTGGGGATCATGAATGTTTCTGCAAAATTTCATAGCACGGCCTATATACAGTATGTACAAATTTTTTTTTAAATTTAGCTGGTGTGGCGTATATTCAGGTGCGCTCAATAGTTATGGTAATTAAGTTACTTTTTAAAGGAGTTTGAGGGATGGAACGTAGATGGACTGGAAAATTGAAAAGCTTCTGAACCACAACGGTCCGGTACAGTGTCCGCATCACTGCTGATGCCGCACCAATCCGCCAGTTCATCTCACGCTCCATTTTCCCGTCACGCGTGAACAAGACCTGGAGATACTTGAACTCCTTCGATTGGGGCAGCAACTCAAAACCCAAAACAACTTGCACGGCTCGATACTGCTCGAAAATGTTCACATAATTTAGATGAACTGACTCCCTCCCTTTCTTTTGTGTTATTGCCCGTCGTTGCTAACGTGTTGCTCAGCTGACACTGGGACGGAAACAGAAGTGACAGTCATTGGCGTTCTGACATGGCTGCCAATCAACTTGGCCTCAAACCCGTGCTCGACTGTTTGAAGATGGATCTGGCTCTGCAGTTTGTCCTGAGCTCATGGGTATGAATGCTAGGACAGCGTATTGTATAAGGGGAGGTGGGGGGTTGTCCCGTTATACGAGATTAGTTTAAGGCTTACAATATTTCATTTAATCCCTCCTTGTCATTTTTTTAATAGTTAGTGATGTATCCTATAAAAGTATTACTGTAAAAGAGTCATGCTACAGAACTGTCTTTTGTTCGCAGGATCCCACCTGATTAGTCCACTCCTCCTGGACAGATCCACCTCCATCCCTGTTCTCTAACAGTGTTCATGCTCACCTCGTCTACACCTCTAATTTCTATCTTTGCCCAGTCCAGAGATCATGGTGGCTCAGGCTGGGCCCTTTAACACCACAGCTCACATTTTGAACCTTATTTAGGGCCGAGTAACCCTCCGCTGCCCTCCTTGGTGCTCCCGCTGCGACCCCAGCACCCTGCAGCTATGCTCATACTCCTCTGGGTCGATGGTCCGACCCCTCGCTCACGCTCCATCTCGCACTGGCTCAGCGTACGCTCAGTCCGACCCGGCTGGTTCGGAGAGGCCGATCCTGCCCCTCCGGGCTGCTGAGAGGAGATGGTGCGAAAGATGTGATTGCGCTTGCGAAGGAAGTCACCTCCAGCGGCGCCCAACCCAAAGCTACCCTTGCGTAGGACCATGCGAGTGCTGGCTGGCTTGGCGGGACGAGACCTCTGGTTGTATTCCAGCTGGGACAGGTGGGAGGCGTAGCCGTCCGGGATGAACTGGAAGGGACGTGAGGTCACTTTTAGAGCACTTTAACTTCACGCATCGGACATCAAGATAAGAAACAGGATTTGTTCCATACCTGACACTGGTGCTGCATTTTCTTCGTGGGTCTTCCCACGATGTAGATATGGGACGGAGGCAGGCCGATGGACGAGTACACGGAGATGTCCTTGGTGGAGCCGTAGGCCGCAAAGATCCTCATGTGGGCCTAAATCAGAGAGGGAGTTCAGCTTTCATAGACTTCACATTTTATTAGAAAACCTCCTCAAGCGCACTGTGGTCTTTCTTACCTCATTGATGAGGCATTTGAGGAAGTTGGCTTTGTGCCGGAGCGGGTCATGAACCAGCCCATCGCAGAAGGAGACGATGCCGTGAGGAAAGTTATGCTGCGAGAGCCAGGCCACGACACGCTGCTTCTGCATGTCAGGACGGCCCGTTACGTATACGATCAGATAACCCAAATCCTGCCAGTACCTGAGAGATAAACAGAGCACAACGTTGGTTCAACGTTTTTCTCCATCAGAACGAGAGCCTCAGGTGTGATCCTCACCTCACCACATCCACAGCTCCAGCTCGAACCTTTGGGTCGCTGCCCATTATAGACACACTGGCAGCAAACGACCCGTCAATACTGAACACAACAAACTCCGTTCCTCTCGGTACGATGGTGAGATAGCTGTCTGCAAATGTGTGGTCGCCCCTATGGCACAGAAGCAGAGACAACATTGGTGTGAAAGGAGGAGTGAAATATACTTTATTACTTGAAATCATCTAACTTGGCGTACCTGACCACCATTTTGACAGGATACACCCCGATGCCGAGCCTTTTGTTCTCAGGGATTGCGTAAGCAATGCGTCCACTGCTGTTTGTGAGCTCCGTGTCGAAGTACACCCACTCTCCGGAGGGAGGCTGGGTCATGATGTGGATGTCGATCTGCAGGAAACGAAACAAAGATCAACACATCTCGACGACGTGTGACGTGATTACATAATGAGCCAGGCACAGCTGGACGTTGTTACCTTCTCCCCAGTAAGGGTGACCATGTCCAGAGGGCCGTACATGAAACGTCCCATCACCATCTGGGCCCCGTCCTCCGTGAAGACGGCGTCATTCACACGGTGGTTAGCTGTCACGTTCTGACGAGGACAAAAAATACTTTTACCCCTGAGCTTGACCTCTCAGCCCACACTGGGACTGCCTTATCCTCCTGCTGGAGTGCTAAAAACTGACAGATTTTTATATATTCAGAGGGTCACCAGATAAATCTGAGAGGTTGTGAGATGATTAATGTGAGGGGAAAGAAGAAAAAACAGCGACTTCAAACTCCACCAGCACGTTTCAGAAGCGTGCAGGCGTTAACATGCTCCGATTTGGTCATTTTTCTTTTGCTTCTAAAAGGAGAACCATTTCTGGGACGCTTCTGGTGGGGTTTGAAACATTGATTAGCCTAAACGCAGTGATCTTACCCTGATTTTAACGTGAGTCCTCTTGCGGAGCCACTTCTCTCGAGGTTTGGACGGAGTGAATTCAGACACTTCTTTACCATCCAGCTCCAAAATACTCGAATTCTCATGTCTCATCATCTATGGAAGAGAATATCTTTTAAATAAATCAGAACCAAGGGCATCTCACAAAAAAACAAAAATGTTAACTTCATGGCGGCACTAGATCAAAAGTCAGAGGATCATCAGAATCAGAAGGGTTCATCCTCTGGGGATCATTTATGTCTTTAATACATCCAATAGTTGTTGAGCTATCTCAGTGGTGGATCCTCATCACTAACATGGCTACGCAGTTAACTTAAAGATTAAATGATTATTTTCATAAAAAGAAAGATGATGAACCTGTCTGAGTAAGAAAGAGACGACGTCTGTGGACTCCCAGTAGGAGGCATGGAAGAGATGAGGCAGAGCCACAGTGGGGAACGCCGTCAGGGCATCGGGGCAGTACAGGGCGTAGTCCATCCTCTTACTGCCCCACCACCTCGAAGCAACTACAGAAATGGGAAAAGACAGACAGACAGTTTAGGGATCAGTATCTCGAACTTTGTTTGTGGTGTCCGATGCAGATCTGTTCATCTAAGGAAGAAGAGTTTGACAGTTATCACAAGACGTCGAGGGTTTCACTAAGAGGCACTACACTCCGACTATCAGTAAAAAGAGGTTTGAGTCGCACACTCGCAAGAAAACAGCAGCTCAGACTCGGCGAGAACTTTGTGTTTTTTTCTGGGTAGTCTTGCAAAGGACAGTTCAGATGTTGTTCTCGTGACTCTGAGCTGAAGAGAAGTCGCACAAGATTACAAGTCTTGTGTTTCCTTTTTGGAAGCAACTCAAGGAAGTCTATATGAGAGAGGAAGATCCCAAAGGAGGAAGGAAAACGCACAGGGAATGAGGACGGAGCCGAGCATCCTTGCCTCATGTCCTCTCACTACAGCTCCCAGGGTACCTTGCTCTATGATCCTCAGCACCCCGGGCGACGGGGTCACCGAGCTGATGTCAGACGTGACATTGGTGACGTCAGAGCTAATGTCCGAGCTCAGCTCAGACTCCACGCCGTTGAGTTTTGGGAACACCTGGCGGGTTTTCTGCCGCAAGGACGAGCTCCGAGAGACAAATCTACTGTAGGGAAGAGCCAGCTGGGACAGCAGAGTCGGCCTTTTAGCGGGCCTGACTTCACGTTTGTGTGCTGAGGGGATGTTTGGAGGGAGGAAATGAGAACGTCAGCACTTAAACTGTCAGCTTGAACACCGAAAGGCAGGAGGGTTAGGAGGTCAACTTACTTGTGGCGATGTTGGAGGCGGTGTAAGAGTCGGCCAACCCCGACACCTGGCTGGCAAGGCTGGCCTCACTGGCCCTGCGGTTGAAACGAAGGTGAGGGACCCCCGGAGACGTGGACGCCGGGTACTGCCCGTCCACAAAAATATGTGAGTGAAGAGAATCAGCTGCAGAGACAGAAAAGAGGAGTTAGCAGGGTGACTTTCAAACTTTGTCAGGGGCTGTCTGAGCCGTAAGTAAGTAATAGCCAATCGCCAGGGAAATGACCTGGACGACTGAGATATAAGTTTGAGGACTGTCACATTGTGGCACCTCGATCTCAGCAAATAAAGGAATATTCTGATATAACTAGCTTAGCATGAAGACTGCAAACAGAGGGAAACCTGTAACTTGGCTCTGTCCAAACAGAATACACCTACCAGCAAGTTGATTAACACATCAGATTTTGTGTTTATGCGTGGGACTGCCTCGGTGCAGGGATTTCCTGGCTTCATGCTGTCAGTGTGAGCTTGCCAGGCGCTAATTAGCGAGCTTTAGAGGTGTAATACATAGTAGGAGTTTGTTACCTTCGGACAAAGCCGGGCTACTGGCTCCTTCGGTCTTTGTGCTAAACATGTTTTCCCAGAAGTGAAACGATGGTCGGAACTTTGTAAATTAAACTGCGGTTGCAGGAGGGATAAAAGAAACAAAGAGAGCAACAGGACTGGAGGGAAAACAGATGCTAACAGATACACACTCTCTGTGTGGAGCTGCGAGCTCTGCCAGTTGAGGACAGGCACGGGGATCGACGTCTCATTAACGGTGTTCTCCTGGCAGCGGTGGGATGCAGCACCGGCCGTCTCCATCAGAAGCTGAGGGTTACTCTGCACGGTTTCAACTAGGAAGCCAGATGAAGGGAAGACGAAAGACATACAAACAGCTTGAATGACGCATAAACAACAAAGACTCGTCGACACGTAGCGCAGTGCACAGGAAGTGAAACGGTTTCGCATCTTTGTCAGGGACTCACCCAAGAGAGCCGAGTGTCCGTCGCCCAGAGGAAAGCGCTGGTAACGGGGGATGCTAAAGGGAGGCAGCAGGTGGAAGCGCTTGTCCAGGAGAGGCTCCAGGCGGGAGGCCGAAGGATCGGCTGGATGAAACAGGTTGTAAACCTGCTGACAGGCCGGACGCAGAGCGGACACTGGAGAGGACGAACAGACACAATGAGACTCTGGCTGAAAGTCTGTTGCAGTGCTGTCTGTTTGGCAGAAGAGCTACAACCAACATTATCATTTATTTGGAGTTGTCTCTGTGTCCACCTGATGAATTTAAGTCCTGTATTTGCTTTTAGCTCTGTTTTTGGTCTCCACCACCAAATATCTGTCTTTTTAGCTGCTAAATGTTCCACTATGTTTATCAGGTTGTAGCTAACTTTGTCTGTCTGCTGATTAACTTGAAGCAGCTTTAATGAACAAATCTGAAACTGTATGAATCAAAGCTTGGTAGGAATATTATAACTTTTGACTGATGGTAGAAAAACTCACAAAATAAGCTGCCCAAATAAATTTCAATGCATCAAAACAATGAGAAATAAGAAAAGAGAAACATCAGCTATTCTCCCTTCTAACTGAAAATGATTGCAGATGTTAACCAAACAGCTGCAGGTCAGAAACCTTCTTTAAACCCCCAAAAGGACTCAAAAGAAAGAGCTCTGACTTGAGTCACGTCTTCGTCTCATCTTTGCCAAAAAACTTGAAGATCAGAAACATGACCTCTGACCTCTGACACCTGCTCTCACACAGGAAAAAACATCACAGGCTACAAATAACCACTTCCTGCTCTCTAAACATGTTTTGGTTTGTTTGTTCATTACAACATATCAGAAACCTTCCTCACCATCTAACGAGGGCACCACGGTCTTCCTCAGCGCGAGCACCAACCCCAGAGGAGAGCCGAACAGGAAGAAGTCGGTCACCTCGAAGTCAAACTTTCCCAAAGAGCCTCCTTCCAGCATGGTGCTGTTACTGGAGCGCCGTGACCCGGGCTCCCCGTGGAGAACGCTGGAGTGAAGGCTGAAGGCGGAGAGGAGACTCATGCAATCAGTGTTTATTGAACTGAGCTGAAGACAAAACAGCTCACCAGTCTTTAAACGCCTACTCCTGGAAATAATGGTGTCAGCACCTGATTGCCATTTTTTGCACATGCAGACACCATAATTTAAATTCTCCAGCCCAACCCTCGTGGGGAGATTTTCCAAGCACCATGGGGGCCTGATTCAGGACTTTCTGCATCAGCCTGCGGCGCCTCACGACCTCGGTTCAAGGTGCTCTCCCTTTTTCTTCAAGGCCTGATGCCATTTCTTTGGCTCAGAGGAACTTTTTGAATATTTTCCCACCTCAGACTACATTTATGGTTCCCAAGATACATGCTGTAATACAATGCAAGTATGCAAACACAAACTAATATATTCTGTAACAGAGTATGTACAGAAGTACCTAAAAATTGTACAATAAATGTACGTAGTTATAATCGATCACTGCAAAAAATCAGTTTATAAACCTGAAATGAGACAAAAAAGAAATAAAAACCTCTTAAAAACTTCAACCGCCTGCATCTCTTATTCCGAGGTTTTAGAGGAACACTTCACACACTCGCTGAAGCATGTTGGACAGTGTGTGTCCATCTCTGTCTCACCTGGTCAGGAAGGCTTGGTGATGTTTGATGGTGTCCAGCTCGTACGTGGAGGAGTCGCTGCGTTTGCGTGGAAGTTGTCTCTTTGGGTCGTCGGGCCCCGAGCAGCGAGGGATGTCAATGTTGCTCCGGCTGAGGTGGCGGCTTCCTTCGAGGGACGGCGACGAAGGAGAGACGCTGTTTATGACAATACCTGGAGACAGAAGGTCCGTGTCCTGAGAGACGGAGATGGAGAGAAGCACATTAGAGCTGAGCTTTAGCCCCCAGCCCCATGCGTGCCGTGTCTGACAGTGATACCTGCACACTGATGGCGCTGCCCCGTCTGCTGCTGTTCTGGCTTTCCGACACCGTCACCGAGCTGCTGCAGAGAGCATCAAAGCCGAGGATTCCTCCGACACAGTCCCCGATGACACACACCTGCATCAGAAAACACCGCGCGAACACGTGACGCCGCTGAGGAGAACAATCTGAAACACACACCTTCAGGTTACACACAGACCTGCCCGTTGAAAGACGCTCCCTCTAAAGACTTGATGAAGTCGCTGTACACCTGATTGGCTCGTAGGATGACGGTGGCCACGGCGTCCTGGTACTGCGGCGCAGAGGTAGCCAAAAGCGGCAGAGCAGCCAGCGGGATGTGGTCCTGACTGCTGGACAGGCAGCCCTCGTCGTAGCTGTAGGGGCTCAGACTGCAGAGCGGGGGAAGGAGGACGTGTTGTTAGCACAGCAGGTGATGTGTTACAGCACAGTGGTTAAATGCCGTCGAACACTCAGGAGGTTTTCTCACTTGGAGACGAGCGAGAAGGCGTCGACGCACACAGCAGGACAGGGGACCATCCGGACGGCGATGCGGCCCAGCGCTGCTGGATAGTGGACCCGCATGACGGTCTCAAACGCCCCGCTCAGAGTGTTTACGTCTCCCTGCTTGCTGTTCTGCTCACCTGCAGACGAACGAGAATAAATTAATTACACAGGCTTTAATTACAAACCTATCGTTAAGCGACAGGCGGCACCCGAACCAAAACAGATACTGTATCTGAAAGACGCTAAAATGCTTCACAGGTTATTAAACAAAGGCTGATTGTAGCTGCTTTAATCCTGCTGTTGTTGCTGGGACAGGGTCTAACCCCCCGTGACCCCGATAAGATAAATGATGACAGGAAATAGACGGATGGATTATTTGGTTGTTGCTGTACCAGAGCCCGTGTCCAGAATGTTGCCTCCGTGCAGAACCAGGACGAGGACGTGGATTTTGGACGGCTGGAGACACTGCTGAGACGAACAGTCCTGTTAGAGGACAGGAAGCAAACAGGAAACAGGAAACACGGTGGGTAGAGATTATGGGGTGAGGAGATAACAACGAGCACAGAGGGAGATAAATGAGCAGCATGGAGGGAAAAACATTAAAACATACTTTCACGCTGCTTTCACACTAACACGACCTGAGCTGAGGAATCATGCAGAGGTCATGACGTTTTAACGTCCACCTCTGCGTCGCGCTCGATCTTATAATCTCTCTCCTCAGCCGAGGCCGGCTCCTAATTTCACTACGCTGGCAGGATGACGGAAAGCTAATTTAGGAGGAGGAGTGTTATCTACAAGCAATTTAATTACGGGCGTTAGCGTGACAGACGTGAATGAAATTAGAAAAAAAAGTGAAGACACTGTACCTCCATCTGCCGCTCCTCGTTACTCATCACGGCGTACTCTCCGCCCGACTCCTGATACAACGTTTCTGTGAAGGAAAGCGACGCTCGTCCGTTCAGAAAGCACGAACATCCTCCGTCTATCAGAGAGCCGATGTGACGCGCTGGAACTCACCTTGTGCTTCGTCCACCTCGATTGTTTCTATCTTGTCCATCAGGTCGTTGGAGCTCCACTTGGTGATCTCCTTGGCGAACAGCTCCTCGTTGTCAGAAAAGTCCTCTGCGTGACAAACAGAAGACGTCTCATGAACAAACAAAGACGAATCCAGAAAGTCGAGTCTGAGCTGCAGATGGATTTTACCAACGCAGGACGGAAGACTGAGCTGACTCTCCCTGTAATTCACCAGCCGTGAAAACTTTTTAAGCGTGCTTTGTATTTAAAGTGACTTCTGCTGAATGTGAGTTTAATTTAGTGAATCTAATGTAACGACTGCAATCACTCCTCTCTGAGACGCTCACCATTTAATCTTTTAATGCATCCGCTCACAAGGAGAAACGTCCGTGAGCTACGAGGCTGGATGGAATGAACCTCGAGGCGCTGCACAGCTGAATTTATCAGCCCAGAGAGATTCAATAAAAGAAATCGAGACCATGTTTGCACGCTAGAATGGAGCGGGAGGCGTTTCATTCACACTCGGATGGTTTTACCGTGAGCGTCGAAGAACTCGTCGTCCGTGCTGTCCTCTGAGTCTCGGGCGATGCTCTGCATCCTCCACTCTGAAATGCTCTGATGGGACGGACTCCCTGTGAACGAGCCGGTGATGAGAAAACGTCCGGATCAGGAGAATCAACGAGGAAAAGAAAAACAGACTGCTCCTCACCGCCTCTCTTCGACGACCTGTTGGAGGACCTGGAGGACGTTGACCACTGCTTGGTGAGTTCCCCTCGTGTCTCCAGTGAGTCTCCGAGCTTCCCTCCTCCTCCTCCTCCACCTCCTTCGGCCTCCACATTCGATCCCACCGTCTCAGCTCCCTGGTCCTGGTCCTGGCTAACGGAGGAGCCGTTGGTCTCCGTCCCCCCCTCTTCGCTGAGGCTGTACTGGGCCATCTTCTTGGCTAAAGCCAGCTGAGTCTCCAGCTCCAGCAGCCGGATGTCCTCGATGGTCAGGCCATACCACTCGTCCTGCCAGCACCACGCCTGCCGGTGGGCTCGCACCATCACCTTACGGAGGCCTGGAAGGACAAAAACAAGGTTTAATGAAATAAATACAGAATGTCTGAGACGTTCAGGTGAAGATCCAGACAGACTGAAATGAAGTTTGTATAAATATCTGGCTGAAGGGCGACCTGTCAGAGGAGATCTAACTCCCATCACTGTCTTTCTCTTGATGAACTAAACAAGCAGCAGCTGCTTATAAAACCTCCGAGCATGCCGCGATGAAAAACATCCAACCTGGCAATAAAAAGACAAAAGTAGCAAACAGAGGGAGCAAATATTCTAACACCCAGAGAAAAGAAGCACCGGCGAGTGGAGGAGAAAACGCCGAATGAGAGATTAAACTGATCGATTCGAGCTCAGTTTGTGATAATATTCATGAATCAAACTGGACGCAAAGTCCAAACAGCCGCAGATAAAGTTCCTCGAAAGCACGCGTGTCGAAGCGAAGGCTCGTTTTGTGAAGACGGAGCAGCTGCTGCTTCATTAGGATGAAGTAAATACGGTGAGGGAGCGAGCCGCGGCGAGCGAGTGTATCAACGGTCTTAAATCACAGCAGTGAAACAGAAACAAGCCTGACGGCGGCAGGAAATTAATCCGGTCCGCTGTGTTATCTCAGCGAGACAGACACTCAAACGCTTCCTGCAGCCAGGTGACTCCCGTTCTGATTTACCTGGACGCCCAGGCCTCCTCACAACTCACCTGGTTCAGTCATGAATCACATTAACCATCGATACGGATCAGCTCCACGCAGAAAGAGCCAGAAAAACCTTCATTCTTTGGGCTATTCCAAAATGTTCAAGGTGAGTGTTTCCAGGATCATCCTAATTCATGTTCAACATCATCCCTCATTATTCATCTTCTCGAGGTTATTCCTTCCGCCTGCCGTACTCACCCACGTCGTGTATGAAGCGCTCGATCTTGGACTGCATGCCCCAGTATCTGAACTCCACCTTGCAGAGCTTGTAGGCGCACATGACGGGGCTCTGACCGGAGTTCTGGTTGATCTCCTCGATCCAGTCGTCCGACAGCGGACCCCGTTTGGTTTTGACTGACTGATACAGCTTTGGGTCTTCTTCCACCAGGTACTCGTGAGGAGGGATGTAGTCCTTCACGATGTCGATGGGGTCTGCGGGGAGCGTGAGATCATAATGAATAACACAATATGGGCTTTATGTAATCTCTGAGAGGCTCGATGCGAGCCACAGAGGGCGTGCACGACGATAACTTACCTACAGTCCTCTGTCTCTTCTCAGCTAAGGACATATTGAAGACATCCACTTGATTTCCAGTGTCTGGTTTATAATACGTCTCAATGTCGATGGAGAATTTCTCCACAAAGGGGCAGGTGTACCTGAGAGGAGACCAAGAAATGTTTAAATCCACGACGGCCTCGCAACTGGAAACCCATTTTAGTTCAACAAGTTTTTCAGCTCGCAGGAAGACGCCTTTAAGGTCTTCAACACTTTCAGACCTGCAAATCTAATTTCTAAGAATCAAAAGCAGCTCGACTCTGATCGGTTTGGAGAAGTGAAGTTCTCTCTGGACGACATAAAAAGTTGGCAAAGTGTGTGCAGTAAATGAATCTGAGATTATTCAGCTGAAATTATCCAAATAAAAAATATTAAAAAGAAACGGCTCCATCAGAGGTAACGAGTGATTTCATTCATCAAATTTATGAATCTATAAAAACCATTAACATCGTTTTATTACTAAAAGTTCAGTCTCTCTGCGCTCGAGCGTTACCACGGCGTGAGCGTGGCGGTCTCACCGGGTCCGTGTGTAGGGGTAGGCGTTCCAGGACTCCTCCTCCACTCGAAGGGCAGCTTGAGGCAGGATGGCACAGAACCAGGACGGGATGTGTTTGCCGATGTGGTAGACCTTGTGCGTGTACTGACCCGAGCCTCCGGGCCCGTCCTCGTAAGGCTTGTTCTCCAGGATCTCCACGCCGCTGCCCTCGCCACAGCTCTCCTCTCGGCTCTTCTTCTGCAGAGACACGACAGATGCAGAAACTGTCAGTAGTAATGTTGGTTCAATGTAATGTTTTTGTGCAGAAAAATGTTTTAGAATTTCTTAACTCTGTGAACGGACACTCGAGCTGTGGAGGTGCTGTCTTTGGTATACGTGCGTTTGAAATCCTAATGAGCCGATACCAGATTCAGCCCTGACACACATCCTCCCTTCCTCCCTCCTTTCCTTGAACTTCTAATTAAACCGACCGGGCCGCCCTTACACAGCGCTCCTGTCGACAGGTTCAACCTTGTGAAAACTTCGCTCACGGATCAGGATGGATGACGCAGCAGAGCCAAAGTGATGAGCCGTAAAGAAACAAGGCTGCCACGTACGAGAAAAGAAACTGCTTTTCTTTCACTTCTTCTTCTTCTGCTAAATAATCCGTGTTTAATATTTACTGATGAGTTCAGGCAGATTTAAAGTCAGATTTGCCGCGTAACAGGAGGGAGAATCAATTATTTTCCATTTCTTCCCTCCCAGCGTGTAACTTCCTTTAATAAAAGGCGGCAGATGGTTCGACCCCACAGATCCTGTACGGCTGAGCTGTGTATTAAGCCTGTTGCTCCACAGAGGGAGCCGTGGATTACTGCATCACTTTACAAACACACTACATCTCCTTAAGAGGCTCTCCATTTAGACTGTAACCGCCGTCTGGGTGGGAGCGCTCAGCGGCAGCACGTCGACAGATTAGACGACTGCTAAATTATATTAAACCTCTCCAGGATCTGATACAGAGACACATTCTTCACGTTTCTCTGACGGGAAAAAACATCAAATATTCTCAGATTACAGTTTATGAATCTGCTGGTTTTCTCAGCCGTCCATCTTGTGCCTGCATGTTCAGTTTTAATCAATATGTTTGATCAGCTCTGCTCGCTTTGTGTTCATTAACATACTGAGTCAAACCCCGAGCGAGGCCCAGTTCGTGCTCCCCTCTGTGCATATGTACGCTTTGCTGTTCAACTCAGCGATTCATAGTCACAGAGGATCTACCCTTTGTCCCTTAAATTGCACTTTATCGTGAATAAATCATGAATTTGCTCACACTGCTGATGAAGTACGCCGCCTTCTTTCAGCCTTTAGACCACTCGAGGTGCTTTGACTACGCCACTAAAGCCTTATTGCTAATTTAGCAGCATCTAACGATGAAGCTGCAGACTGCAATCAACTGAATACCCCTCACCTCTAACTCTCATTTCAAGCATGGCGGAGGATGGGCGCCTCATGGTCAGGGACCTGTTGTGACCTCTTCAGGTGACATCATGCTTCAGCTCGCGGTGATCCGATACACAGTACACGCCCTCCGATTCCCAAATTTAAAATCCTTGTACGTCATCTTTGGCGGAGAACTCACGGGACTCATTTTAAAGTGACATGAGGGACTGGAACTATAATGAAGCTGTACGTCATGTGGATCCGTCATGCCTGGCTGATACCCGAGCTGATCAAGGTCAGCGCGGCTGTATATGATTGGTGTGATCTCTATTTATAGCCACAGAGCGAACCTCGGGGGGGCCGGGCTCCTCAGGCTGCTGCTCACTTCATCTTAAATCTTTGTTTGCATGAGGTTCTATGTTCTGATCTCACCGCTGAGTCACGTCAGGTGACCAAACTGTACTTACTGTACTCCGGCTTCCAGCTGATGATTGAAAAGCTGTTTTATTCCTTCCATTGTAACGCCGCGAGTCGAGGAAGCGGCGCACAATGTGAATACAAATCATGGTGATCATTATTAACGCCAGGAGTGGGGTGCTCGGGGTCAAGAATGAGAGCTCAGATTGAACACGGAGCTCTCTCTCCTGAAGACTTCGGGGAGGCGGTATCAGTAATGAAGGTCAGAGGAGGCAAACAGCTGGAAAATTGCTGTAATCTAGCAGGTAATGTAATTTAGGTGAGGAGCTAAGGGCCTTAAATTACCCTCCTCGTGTCTGCAGCAGCAGAACAGAGCAGAGCATCTGTATTAATGACACATATCTTTGAGCTCAGAGCAAACGTGTCGGCTGCACGCCCCCGACGGGATGTGAGGAGGTTCATGAAAACAACAGAGGTGATTCGCTCCACAGGTGGGTGCAAAGTTAAAGTCCAGCCCTGCAGTCAGCAGCGCTCGGTCATGGAGGATGGACCCGATTTCTGCTGTGAAGTTGGACATTTGAACATGGGGACTTATGGAGACTGACTCACTTCTGGAGCCAGCCTCATGTGGACGTTAGAGGAACTGCAGTTTTTTGGCACCTTCTTTTTTCCATCAACTAGTCAAAGTCAAAGATATTCCACCAGATTGGTGTAATCATCAGTCAAATGGGTGTATCCTCTAGGCACCATGAATATCAAAGCATTCGTAGATACTTACTGGGATACTTCAGTCTGATCTGATGTGGTAAACTGACCGACAGATATAAAATAATGAGCCGGAGGAGGTCGGATCAACGTTTAAAAGACGGACGATGCAAGTTCAAAGAAAATCCAACAAGAGTTTGTTAAAATAGAAACGATAAAAATAAAACGATAAAGAAGCGGCTTCATGGAAAACGTGCAGGTCAGCTGAACAGAGACGGCGGTCATCAATATTACATGTCAGGTCGTTCTTTCCATGAACTTTCCCGGGATGTTATCAGGACCTGAAGTCTCTGAGCGTTCATCTACGCGAGGAAAGACGAGCCAGGATCAGGGCTGCGACGCTAAAAGAGGCACTCGTCTAATATAAGATAATAAATGTAATATCTGAGAGGAACAGTTGAACAAAGCAGCTCACATGTACGATTTGTGAAGTGCCACGAGCGTGAGCAGACACTCTGTGGAATTATAACGGGTCCGGCTTCGCTGAGGGTCTCGTTTCTGTCGGGCTGAGCTGTCCCTGAATAATTTATGTGACACTGCAAGGTTAGCATAAAGCACGGGGGGGGGTACACAGCTCCCCCCTCCTCCTCCACCTCCTCAGGCCGAACCTTCAGCCCTGATGGAGCAGCAGTGAGACCTCATGCATCTAAACGTTATCACCGGCTGCTCAGACGCCTCGCGCTCCGCTCCTTCCTTTAACCATTCTGCCATTTTTCAAATTGTGTTTTTGAAAAGAGAGAACCGACGACGCTCGTGTATCAACGAGAGCTCGCACAGGCCGCGGCAACAAGTGGACGAGACCATCAAGACGGAGCAGGAGGGGATTCATGTTAAAACTGACTCACTAATGCTACACTATAGAAGTCAGGTGAATATGGCGTCGCTTCCTGTCACCTGCTGGCTGGATTACTGTAACTCACGCTGCCTCGGCATCTTTCACATTCCCCGGTGATAAACAAGGTCCAAGAAACCACAAGAGGCCGGACCGGCCCGGTCCTGGCTTCCTCATCACCGTGCATGCTGCTCTCAGCTGTGCTAACACGCGGCGTCCTTCATGTCTCTGAGGCAGATTTTAAACTCACTCCTTCATATATTTAAGAGATAAACAACTTTGGATTACGCATATTTATCTTTATACAAAGAGACAAGAGAGAAAACAGAGCTGAGAGCTGCTGATTTTTGTGTCACTGTCGGGTCTCTACGTGTTATCTGACGTCACTGCTTCCTACTAAAGACATTTCATTTCAGATTTTTAATCTGCTTAACTCACTGAAAGCTGCTGCATGTTAGTGTAAATAAAAACTGATGAATAAAGAGAATCTGAGATCTAACTTATAACGTCAGGCTCTCACGTCATGTTACCGTGCCTCCTCCTCCTCCTCCTGTACAACCTGAGCGATGCATACAAATACAACAAAAATCCTGTATCCTGTATTTAGAGCCAGACATGACGTTGTCATGGCAACGCCGACTGCACCATCACGTCTGTCCTCCCTCCCTCCCTCCCGTCGCTCTCTTCTCGCCCATATCACAAACAAATGACGGCAGCCACAGCCATGCTGCAGCTGATGTCACCGGGTTACCACGGCAACCGGCGCTCAACTGTGACGCTGAGCGGGAGGAGGAGGAGGAGGGGCGGGGGTCCAGAGGTGGATGTGCTTCATCTTCCTGTCCTGTTTTAACATCAGCGCCTCATTACTGTTTGATTTTATTAGAATCGTCTGATTTTAATTGAGTCTAACAGCGTAACTGTCCACGTGTGCTCAAATAAAACTCCATAACAATGCAGCCCGATCAACAACCTGCACCAACAATCACCTCGAATTTATTTGATTAAACGCCTAAATTAAAGTCTTCAAACTGAATAAATAAATATAAATATGATCATTTCCATCTGTCCTGCGGAGCGCTCCAACCTTTAACGCATTATCTCAGAGTGACGCCCAGTTTTTGCGTCTCCACGGGAGAATTATCGTGAAATAAAAACAGATTTTAATCACACAGGAGGAGGCAGATCAGTCTGCACGCCGCCTGAGAGCCGATGGTCTTATCGAGAACACCTTCCTGTAAAATCAAACTGCAGCCTCCAGAACGATCGGACGGTTAAATCAAGACCCCTGAAAAGCATTTTAATGTGAACTTTGATGAAGTATGAAAGATTTATGGAGGACTGTGGTGTTAGACTGCATTAGTTTAAACTGGGCATAGATATAAACCGCCAACTGAGCATAATTAAAACCACAAAACCCCGAAGAAGAACACACCACCAACGATTTCACTGGATCATATAGAAGAAGAAGAGGGGAGAATGCTGATGGGCAGCGGAGCCAGTGTTGTGCTAGAACAGGAGCTGGGCAAGCGAGCAATGTAACCAGGCAGTAACAAATACTCGAGTACAGCAGAACATAGTTACCACAGAGGGATTACACTCTGAATCTGGAGGCGCTAAATCACAAAAATACTAATTTCTGCGTAAAACGACACAAACAGAAAGTGAAAACAAACAAAAGAATCACGTCTTAATCGGAGGGAGAGTTTTTCTGTGTGTGTATTTGCACAAAATGATTAAATCAACCAGTCGCGGGGCATACGGATCACCATCTGCTCTGCACAACAACACTCGCCCCGGTGACCCTGAAAATGTTCTTGTTCTGGTACAGTATGACACAATGACACTTTAAACTCCACCTGACCTCCACCCGCCCGCACGCACAAAACCTGAACTCATGTTTGCACATGAACACTCCAGATTTCCAGCTAACTTCTAACAGCAGACTAATCACGTCATTTGAGATAGCATAAGCAGCTTTTTGTCAAAAACCACTCACCTGGATCATGTAGAGCTGAGCGATGCGGTACTCCTCCACGCTCATCGGCATGGGGATGCGATACTCCTTGATCAGCATGGCTGTGCTTGAATTGGGCCGACTCTTTGTGTGTGTGTGTGTGTGTGTGTGTGTGTGTGTGTGTGTCCAGAGGGGATGAAGTGTAAGAGGGTAGTCGCTCCTCTCGTTCGACTTCGCTACCCGAGCAGCATGTTCAAACAGCGAGGATGGGAGTCATCGTAATTCACACCTGAGGGAGGAGAGAAGAAAAGACTTTCAGCGGGATAAAAGTAGAAGAATACGCAGAACCAGAGGAGGAGTTAGCATGTTTGTCTCAAGGATTAAACCCCCATACACAAGCCAACATATCCTGTGTGTGTACTCCAGCCCTCCAACGGATCTATTACAAGGTAATCCACTGACCTAGCAACATCCCTGCAATCCCCCGGCAACCTAAATCCCAACTCGGTCTACACACTGAAGATTCAGCCAAGTTGCAGTCAATGTAGCCTTTAAATCCAGGAAAGCTCTTATTTACTGTGCGAAAATACATTTACTCAAGTACAGTACTGAGGTACTTGTAGTAGCGGTACTTCATACTTCTTTATATATAGAACATGTGAACAGTTTTCCCTCTGACGTCCTGCGGCTGCTCCGCCTCTCAACTCTCTGTGATTTACAGAGTTTCCTGACGGACAGTGAAGTAAACTGCTGACAGCTGTAGCTGCTGTTAGCTCATGTTAGCTCAGTCTGTTAGCCAGGCTGCCCAGAGCACCAGGGGAGTGTTTACTCATTTACACACCGAGTTACAAAGATTGTATTCTTGAAATAGCTTGCTAGTACAATACTGTGTCATCTGCATACAATGTTAAGTAGTTGTCTAGTCTAGTATTTACAGACAGAGCGACATGATAATTCATTGGGAGTCATGTCACCTGATGAGGTCCAACATTAGCTCTCTTTTTGCTCTGCTTTTGGTCTCCACCAGCAAGGGAAATACCCGTCTTTTTAGCTGCTAAATGCTACAAATGACGGCATGAGAGCTGTGGGAGTGAACCAAAACAAAAACAAAACAAAGAGCTGAAAGACACTAAAGAAAGTTGCCATATTGGCCATAGTTTGACCTGCAGTGTATTATAGAGGGTTTTAGAGATTCAATATATATAAGAAAACACAATCAAAGATGCATGCTTGAAGCAAAGACTCCATCCATAAAGAATCAACACCGTCATCCTTTCTCCCAACATCAGCACCGACCTATCCAAACAGTCGTGACAGAGTGAGACGTCTGTGAAGTCGGCCACATACTGACAACACAGGAGTCACATGACAAAGGCTACGTAATCTCAGACAGATTAAGACCGACTGTAAATCTGACGCTGACTTAACATGAGAGAGAAGAGAGGAGCTGAAATGTCAGATGAAAAGTGGTTTGTGTGTGTTGTGTGTGTACACAGGTTGTGTCCTACAGTCCGTCCATCTGTGCATGATTAGGCTATGCATGTTTGGTCAAGCTGCAGCAGGAGATGAACCATAGAGGTCAGAAAGTACAGTGTGATGGTGAAAGCAGCCTGGAAGCCAACAACAAGGGGCTTCATTAGCGTTTGAACGTGTGCTGCATGTAACATTTGACTTTATTATAATAATACAGGCAGACATTCACGATCCACAGATGAAGGACCATCAGAACTGTTCTGTTTTTCTGGTTTGATACGTTTGAAGTTGCTACATTGGGAGTTTGTTGCAGGAAAATTGAATAAAAGAGGCATTGGCTCTCGAAAACTATCAGCTATCATATGAAAGTAATTTATCTTTATCTTTATATATATATATATGTATATATTTATATATATCTGCTCATGTTTATAGAGACTGACCACAATATGGTCACATATGAAGTTGCTAATCGGACTGCAGAGGAACACTTTTGTTTTCCGGTTAGCTGCAGTGAAACCTGAAAACATTTGGCTTCATCCCCGAGGGTAAATCGTAGTCGGACGACAGCCGAAGGGTTCCAGCATTGTTCAACGCAACACCTGGTCGACTTCAGCATGTTCGTGTTGTCACTGGGTGGATATGAGCATGTGGATGTATATAATAAACAATAGCTTCCGGTATTAAAACTGCATCAACCATGAATGAAGATTCAAATCCAAGCTGCTCTCCAGAGGCTGTAATGGACGACCTTATTTGCTGTGCTGAAGGGGTTCGTGCTCTGATGCAATTACAGCAGGGAAACAGGAGCGGTGATTTCTCACTCAATCCTGTGAAGAATAAGTCCTTGACCGACAGAAGAACTGCTATATATAGAGACACAGTAATCCCCACAAAGCAAAAATGTGGGACAGAGACAGATGAAAACTGACACATAGACACATAGAGCTATGCATGAAGACACAGCCTTTTGTTTTCTTATTTGGCACCATCAGCTAAGTGAACTGTGAGTCAGCACATCAAATACGCCCGCATTCACAGAGAGGTGAACTGAAGAATAAACTAAAGAGGATGACGAGTTTACAGCGAGGATGTCACCTGTGCTCATTAACAGAAAAATGTAGCTGGAAGCAAAAATGTCAAAAACTAACCAACTAAATTATCTGTATCTGTTTTACCAACTAAATTATCTGTATCAGTCTGACCAACTAAATTATCTGTATCTGTTTGACCAACTAAATTATCTGTATCTGTTTGGCCAACTAAATTATCTGTATCTGTTTGGCCAACTAAATTATCTGTATCAGTTCTGTACTTCTGTAACCTGTAACATACAGTAGGTGTGTGTCAGTATGCTACATTCCCAGTAATAAATAAAGCCACAATATGTTTTAAATTAGTCCTTAAAAGCTGAAAGTAGAACATTAAAATCTTTAGTTGGCCGACAACCACATACTTTAATTCCATTATACACAGAATGACAGGAAGTACTTTACCAACATGTGATGTAATGCTTTTCATCTTCTTCAGTATCTCTTTCAGAATATGGCTCCGTTCCCTCTAATTACTTACTCAAACCTTGAAAGTTCCCTTATGGCCAGTTTTCAATAGAGCTACCAAACCACAGCACGCAGGAAATTAGCTTTCTGCTGTCGCTCTACCCACTTTCATCCATTTAACTGATGAAGTTTGCACCTCACATTATGGCATTAATAATAAAACATGGAGCCAATCATAAAAGAAGATTGGCCTCTATAGAAAACAACTGCAAACACTGCTGAGCGGCGAGGACGTGAAACCATCACCAACAAACTCCAACAGAAGATTGTCTTTGCCAACGGGAACCATCAGCACAGTCCTGTGGTGTGCTGGATAAATGTGTCTTAATTGAACTCACTGATGAAAATCACACATTTTAAAGGCTCTTTATAAATAAAGTCATCATTGCTGTCCACTCTGCCTCCACAGAGAAAGTAAATGTCTCATCGGCACCGCTAAGAGGGTGACCGGCTGCCAGCTGCCCTCCATCAAAGTCCTGTGTGACGGCACACCGAGGAGCCCTACAGCTAAATTGCACCAAATTTGCCACCGAGGTAACCGCTGCAGCTCTGGCCCATTATGCACAGCACCGCCTGACAGCAGCTTGTTCCAGGAGGCCGACACACCCCGGCCTGCAGTTAAACCCCATCACTGCTCAAAAGATGAAAACAGCTGCCTGGAAAAACCAAAACAATTACTGAAAGATGCTAAAATGCAGATGCAGAGTTGGAGGTAACGAGTCATGTGACTGGAAGTTCTGTGTCAAGTGTTAAATTAGTACAGTTATACACACAAGCAAAACATCAACAAACTCTACATGCCAAACACGAGATGAGGAATTTCGGGGTGGAACAGCAGCTGGTACCAGTAACAGAAACACACGGTGAACGTCCTCACACCAGTGATGTTTTGAAAAAGTTATGTCAGCATGGAAGAACTTTGTCATGAATAAATCCATCAGCGTGAACGAAAGTGATATTTATGGAGTCAAAGTTGAGAGCACAGAATCTCCCCGAGCGTGAAATCTGTGCGTCACACCGCCGAAAACTTCTGCACGTGATAGATGATATTTATCATCAGCAAAACATTGATCATGTTGCCTGATTATTAAACATGCAACAAGCACGCGGTGACGCTGCACGGCCTCACGTGATGTTTTCCAAGTTTAACGTGTCGTGGCTCATGTTTAAAGCTGCGTTAAACTCCTCGGAACACGTCGGCAGGAGGCATCGTCAGGTGAATTAGCATATTCACCTGGACACGTAAGAGTCAAAGCGCGAGTCAAACAGCCGAGCGGAGAGTGTGACGCGCGGGTTGCATCTGATTCTTACATACATGAGTCGTGCTGCGCTAACAAGATCCCCTGATGGGGATTCATCTCTGCTTTTGATAATCACAACACACACACACACACACACACACACACCTGAAGAAACATGCTGGCTTGTCAACGAGTCAGGTGGCGTGTGCCACGCACACAGGCAGGCCGAGGACGACGGAAACACCCGAAAGAGTTGAATTCTCATTAAAATGCAGCTCTGAGCGCGCTCCGGTCACCGTTTCTTATTCTACGTGTTTTGTCGCCTCGTCTCATCTCACAGATGAAAAACTCATCACAGCACATCACAGCGTGACCCGTTAAACGTGCTGCACACGAGACAAAAACCGTCACATCAGACGTGAATCCGCCGCTCCGCTCAGAAGAGCCGCACCTCAAACAGCAGCCACCTGCAGATCCTCCAACCGAACGTGCAGCCACATCAGCCTGGACCTGAGCGGGAGCCACAGGCGTCCATGATGCCATCTCCTAACGTGGTTTTTTTTTTTTTGAAGTGAGAAGCCAGATGTTTACCTGGCAGAAGAAGGAGACACACTTCTGATCCGCTGAGCGTCAGCAGAGGTTCAGGTGCCGCTGCAGATCCCGGTCCCGAGGAGACCGACAGCCCGAGCATCCTTCCCCCTCAGCCCTGCGCTCGCTGCCGTCTGCTGTCAGCCAATCCTCGCGGCTCGGGGAGCTGCCTCGCTTTTTAAATCCTCGCTGAGAAATAAGAGAAGCTATCGATTCTCTCTCTCCTCCACCTCTTCCTTCTCTTCTTCTTCCCCCCATCCACCTCTGTTCTCTTCTGTTTTCCCCGTTCTACCCTCCCCTCTCTCTCCGACCACCAGCAGCAGCAGCACCTCGCTGTCTCCACCTCCTCGGGACCGAGGAAGCTCTGTTACCACGGAGACGCACGAGGCTGAATGGCCATTGGTGGGGTTTGTTGTGATGCAGCCGGAGTCGGGCGGTGCAGCTCGGCAGATTGATTGCCTGTTCAGTGAACATCATCATCCTCTCCTCCCGACACGGACACACGGAGAGTCTCCGGCTCGCCGCTCGTTCTTTAACCATCAAACAGAGGAAGAGGGTTTTTTTTCAGCTGTGCGGGAATTTAAATTTCGCTGTGACATACCGAGCTGCAGTTTGTCTTAACGGGGGAATTTCACATGAACAGAGCGACAGTTTGGTTCCTTTAACATCTGATTTGATTTTGAATTCTGGTTGTAATAATTGTTAAAAGCAACAAGAAAAGGAGTCTGCGCGTCGTTTCTGTTTCTACTTTAACTGATTAAAATGTCCAACAAACATAATCTGCTATAAAATATCAGAGAAACGAAGGTGACGTTTTCAAATATTTACTTTGAGTCTAAAAACTTTATTTATGATAGAAAAGAATTAAAAAATGATTCAATCGAACAAATAAAGTTTTCACATCTAAAGGAATCAAAGAATAATTAAAATACCTGATCCAGCACACACACGTCTTAACGCGGTGCTGCAGACGGACTCGTGCAGCGTGCATGAATCACTTTTATCTGCGCTCCCAGAGGCAGATCACCTGCTCCGGTGATTATGCATCTCCTCGCAGGGTGTCGTGACCGTCCTGCGTTCCCTGTTGTGTGTTTGCCTCACCTGCTTTGTCCGCAGAATTTGAATGAGCCAGTTGAGCGGCGTGAGCGCGGGTCCTTTTCCTTTTGACTAACAAATCGAGTGAACGAGGAAAAACACAGCGAACGCTGTTTGTACAGGCGGCTGTGACATTTACACACCGTGTGGAGCGGAGTCAGACTCAAAGGTCCGTCGGCGTCCAGACATTAAATCTAACGTCCTGTTTTTATTCGTGTTTAATCAGCTCAGAGGAAGAACTGCAGGCAGCAACCTGAAACACAAGCTGCAGTTCCTCTAACGTCCACTTGAGGCTGGCTCCAGACGTGAGTCAGTCTCCATAAGTCCCCATGTTTACAGCCTGGTGCAAAAGGGAGGTTAAAGAGGCGGACCTGCCAACAGCGAGCACACCGAGCTTCACGGATACGGCGTCAGTGTTCCCACACACACACAAACATTTCATATAAACTCAGCTTAACGAGAATCCGCTGAGAGTTTAACACGTGCTGCAGCAGCCGGCATCACAGGAGCGCCGGCGTGCAGGTAAGCGGCGACCCGCGCTGCCGTTTGCTCCGTGCACGGACGAGTAACAGGACTCGTCTGGTGAGGAAAGATGTTTGACAAGATCACAAATTAACGGCTGTAATCGTGGCAGATGTTCCCGTCGTGAAGCCGCGTGCACGGCTGCAGAGCACGGGTTGATTCTGTTAGCGTGTGTCCTGCTGATGCTCAGATAGAGTGTGTGTGTGTGTGTGTGTGTGTGTGCGGGTGTGGGTTGGGTGGAGCAGCCATCAACAAGTCATTTCATTTGGATGATGTACAGCTCGCAGCTCGGTTTAATCTCTGTGAGTCTGTCTTCTGTAATCTGTCGCACTCGAACAAACCTTCGATTCTCGGGCCTGCAGGACGCGGCCGGCTGCAGGTCAGACATTTCTAACCTCAGACTCTCCGAGACGCGTCGGCCGGATGTGATTAAAGTTCACAAAGCATGTGAGTCAGTTTATCGTCATTCGAAGAAATGCAACTCTCCTGGTTTAACGTCCGAGAAACAAACAACTCGACGACGCTCTGGAAGATTTTCCAGAATCCTCTGAAGGAGTCGAGTTACATTTTGGGAAAGACAGACGAGAAGGTCGATACGTCCTGATGGATGCCTGTTCAGTATGTAATAATATATATAAATAATAACACACAGCATCTACACGAACACATAAAAACACTCCGAGGTCAGAGTCAGTCAGACGCCTTCAGCACGGCATGTGTTTACATCCTCCACATCCTCTGCTGGTAACACCTCAGCAGGATTCAGACTGAAGTACTTTTACTTTTACTTTGTCGTATTGGTACTTTTATTTTAGTAAAGCTTCAGACTTCCTCCTCCGTCACTGCTCAGCCGCCAGACTTAAAAGTACAGCTGTGAGATGCTGTCACTGACCTGCAGTCCGTCTCCAGGGACGTTTCCGCTCTCGTCTTCCTGCGAACGAGAAACAGCCGAGACGAGGCGTGCACGGCGAGCCACGTATCGACCGACACGTGGAGCAGAAGTCGTTTCGAAACTGTTTCCTTCCTCAAAACATTTAGAGAAACAAAAATCCAACAGTGCATCTCGTGATAAAGTCCAGACTGTGAGGAAACGCACCCCGAGTGTAAAAAACTGTGTGTGCATGAAATTATTGTTCCCCGTCAGCGTCACATGATCGTCTGTCAAAACATCACAACACAGGACGAGGCGTGGGCAGCAAATGAGAGTGAACGCGGCCCTGACGTGATGGCTGGGTGATGAGAGGACGGGCTATTTTTAGCTCAGGGCGGCGGTGGTGGGGGTGGAGGTGGGTGGGGGTGATGGCAGAGAGCAGCGTGATGATGGTGGAGGAGGTGGTGGTGCTACAGTAGCAGGGGTTAGTTGAGATGCTTCTCAAATTGCTTTCCTGCGTTGATGCTTCACGCCGCTCGGCCGGGCCGGCGCAAACGTGTGACGGACGAAGAGACAAAGTCACTGAGTGAACTCTTCTTTTATTCCACATCAATGATTATCTAGTTCATAGATGGATTATCTAGAGTTCTTGGGTTATTCTGCGCACTTGAAGGCAGCATAAACACTACACCCCGCTTCTACATGCATAAATAAAACCTTCTTTAAGTGGGTCCCCAGGTTTCCATCCAAATGTAGCACAGACTTAGAGATTATCAGGAGTCGTGCGTCATTCAACCATCGCGGAAGACGCGAGCGCGACCTCCCATTTCATGCTCAACGTGCATGATTTTAACGGGATTTTCTGCCTCTTAAAGGAAGTTCTTCCTTGCCGCTGTCACTGAGTGTTTGCTCATGGTGGGATCTGTTGGGTCTCTGTAGATAATATTCTAGACCTGCTCTGAGGTAACTTCATCATTCTTCGGCGCTGACACCACCATGTCTCGGCGCGAGGTCGACTCGTGACACTAGAAGATGAAATAATAACTTCCTGTGGAGCTTTGAGTGCTATCGATCTTCAAACAGCAAACAAACATATTCCCTTAAATATCAGAGATGAGGGAGCGTCACCAACCACAGACCACGCCTCCATCAGCAGCTCTGCAGCTGACACCTGAGCACCAACACAAACCCGGGTTACTGTTAATGAGATCTGGACCAGGAGGCAGTCACACAGCAGAGGAAGACGCTGTTGTTAATGGAGCTGAGAGATTTGAAGTCCCAGAGATAAAAGAGCTGAGTAAAGATCCACTCTCCTCGGGCCAATGCCATTACCGCTTGGCCCGGCTCCAGCACCTCCGGGCCCGGCTAACGCAGCGTGGGTGACACGGAGCCGGACTGCGGTGACACCGGGTCCTTTCACACACTTTCATTTGTCACGGAGATTAAGCGTCCATTACGACTGGAGATCCATCTCTGGATTACTCACAACGAGCGAGTTTCACACAATCAGAACAACAAACGGGGAAATTAGCTACAGAGACCAAAACTGTTTTTGTACCAGGCTGTAAACATGTTTATTTCTGCTGTCTAACATGGGGACTTATGGAGACTGACTCACTTCTGCAGCCAGCCTCAAGTGGACGTTAGAGGAACTGCAGCTTGTGGCTTCACTTTCATGTTTTTTTCTGCATTTTGTGGTGAAAGAGTTCAAAGCTCGACTGTTTCTGTTTCACCGAGCTGTTAGCGCGACACGATGAGTCTAATCTGTGGAAACTGATGCACAGAGACCTTTAACTAACACAGTGACGCTCTAAGGATCAGGTAAGCGGGCTCGTGCATCCCGCTGAGTGTGTGCGTGAATATTTGATGAGGACACGACGCCTGGCTGGGCCTGCACAAAGCCGGCCGACCGTTAATTAGAGTAAGTGCTCAAACCGAACGCCGCAGACGCGGCCAAACGTGACGGCGCTGGATTCTTAGAAAAAACACGACCCCACCGCCGCCGACCTCTGTTCTCACATGACCCCCCCGCCCGGTGTGAAGGTATGGATCTATATTTAAAGTGTAAGGGCCGCTGTAAACTCTGACAATGTGAGTCTATAAGCAGCTCGCCAAGTATTCGAAGCCTTTACCCCAGTAAAAATAGTCACACTCCAGAAATATCAAAATACCAGCACATTCAAAATATTACTGGAGTCAAAGGACGGGAAACAAATTCATAGTTTAATATCTCCACAGTTTATAGAAAACTGAGCTCTGCAAGTCAGAAAACTGAGGAGATCCAAAGGCTGACGCGAGCTGTGAACTCAACAAATTAAAACTCAATCAGGAAAGTTTCCAAAATCTTGATTGAAACTAAATCCTGAAAGTTTTTAGATGATATTAACGTGCATAAGTCAGAATGTTGTCGTGCTGAGTGAGCATCATCTTTTTAATCTGACGTTTATCTTCGTGTTCTCTGTTAAAGCACCTTGCTCAGTGCTCCACAAATAAAGTTATTACTATCTGTCAGCGGCGTGCGTGTCCAGCGTACGGGAGGCGCGGTGCATATGTGCATGCATGTGAATCAGAGAGAGGAGGTGGAGGCGTCAGACCGCGAGCTCGTTGGTCTATTTGTGGCGCAGTGTTTTCTGCCTGACAGGCGGCGGATGGGAGGAGGTGGGAGGGGAGTGACGGGGGCGGCGGCGGCGGCGGTGGAGTCAGACTAAATAGAAGTGTCGTTCATTCACATCCAGAGCGTCTCCAGCCTCCCACCACACAGCCTGACTGTGAAGCCATGATCAGTGGGCTGGAATCCCTCTGTTTACCCTGCTAAAAATAGATTCCACACACTGCGATGACGTGGCCTCTCGTGACAAGACCCCTCTCCACCTCGGCTACCCATCACCCTCCTCCTCCTCCTCCTCCTCCATCCTCTCTCATCCAGACTGGAGTACTGATATTGGTATGCAGCCCTGAGCTCCGGCTGCATGCCGACTCTCCTCAAATCCTGTCTGACGTATCTTTGGAGAAGAAAGACGGAGAGGGGGGAGAAATCTGGCATGTCCACGTGACGACGATGAGCAGAAAACATGAATTTCAAGACAGAGAGAGAGAGACCAGGGGGATGGGGAGGGGAGGAGGAGGAGGAGGAGGAGGAGGAAGGAGCAACTGAAGGAGGGGGCGGCAATCAATACCATGACTCATTCTTTCTGCGGTGGCCACTTCCTAACAGCATTCATTAAAGCAAACCTAATCATTTTGGCCCGATAATCAGATCCTGCGAGGCTCCATCTTCTTTCGCTCACGTTAAAATCATGCACATGAAGCAGGATACAGGACGGGGACGTCACCTGACGGACGGGGACGTCACCTGACGGACGGGGACGTCACCTGACGGACGGGTCCGACGGTTCTGTTGATTTTTAGGGTCTTATCTGTCTGTTGGCCAAAATATCTCAACAACCATCAGACGAATTGGAGTGAACTTTGGTGCAGACATTCACGATTCTTAGACGATGAATCCCGATAAGTTTAGCGGCCCCCTGACTTCTCCTCTAGCGCCACCAGGTGGCTGACATTGGTAGGTTTGAGTGAAACATCCATAAAATTATGACATATAGATTCAGGCCGACATCAGCATTGCTAAAGCCGATCCATAACGGTCCAACTACTGGATGCAAAACTTCAAAACTTTTAAGTTTTAAACCGATTCTAGCAGTTCACATATCAGCAGCATCTACCAGGTGGACTGTTGTGAACTTCATAGTTTCCCACCACAAGCAAACACTTGGCTTCGATGGCAAGGAAGGACTTCCTTTAAGAGGCTGAAACCTCGAGTAGAACCCGGGTCATTGGTGGACGGAACCAACCGAGTTACAACACAGGAAGTGTTGGGTGCCTCCGTGGAAGCCAACTTGCAGTGACTTGGACGTGGCTGCAGCTCCTCTTGCCATGTGGTAACAGGATTATTCACAGCTCTCAGCTGACGGCCGTCCTGATGAACTCCAGGCTTCGGGTTTAAAGTCTCCTTCCTAGAAAGCCGGCTGGCTCCGCCGCAGCGTCCGTCTAAAGTTAAAGGCTAGGTGAGGATCGCACGAACAACGGCGCCTCTTCAGCGTTTTCACCTTCAGTGTCTAAGAATAGCTGCAGCTCTGCAGACGGCTGCATTGTTAACAGGATGTACAGAACGTGTAGCGAGGACAGGTGGAGCGCGGTACAACATGAAGCGTCCTCACATGTGAAGCACTGCTGCTTTTCTTTTCACTGACTGTAGATTTAAATTATTCACATTCACCTGTTGGCCAGACAAAACGAGCAATGAAGTCACTGCTCCAGATTAATGCGTTCATCTGCAGCTCTACCTGTGTCCAGTTTCTCATTAACCGATCCCACCTCACCTTAAAACTACATTTCTTTAAATGATTAAAGATGTCAGCGTGAAGCAGAACAAATTTAACAAAACTGGATTAACAACCAGACAAACAGGCCAGAAACATTCAGAAAAACTCAAATCAAGCATGTAGGAGCGACAGCTGGAAACATGAAAGTCCCTCAGAGCCTGTTTAACATGGCAGAGGACCAGCGCTAACGTTAGCTCAGTTTGTTAGCCGGGGCTCAAGAGCGACGTGTTTGTACTACAGGCGCTTTGGACCACCAGGAGGAAGAAGAAGAAGAAGAAGAAGAAGAAGAGGAGGAGGAGGAGGAGGTTTACAGACGGGGAGTGGAGCTGGTGTCGTGCCAGAACAGGAGCTGGGAGAAAAGGGGAGAGCGAACAAGCAAGAGTCAATCTGGGACTCGTGGTGAAATAAAATCTGGGGACGAGGATCGAAGTTGTACTCGTGGAATATTTCAGATTACGCTGATAATCCAGAATAACGTTGGGTTAAGTCCCGACACAGCAGCTCACGGTGAAGCTGGTGGTGGACAGGGCGCGTGCACAGTGTGCACAGGTGAAACCAGCCATTTAACGCTCATGCATGCTGATCACCTCCAGTTTGAAGAGCTGAGAGGTGCATGCTGGGATCCTGCTCGCCTTTATGCAGCCTGTGATATCACTGCATGGACACACACACACACACACACACACGGTATTACTGTCTCCAAACAGCCGTGCAGTCAGCCCAGAATCAGATACTGTATCGATCAGCTGCTCCATGATGGGAGCCACCTGACCGCTGCAGCACCACGGCGCAAGAAAAACAAAACACACCGAGTGTTTGTTAATTAATGAGACACACGAGGGTTAATTAGTGTTACAGACCCACCTGCAGCTCTGCAGCCCGAAGACGAGCCCGGTGGTGGCGTCGCTCGGTCGGTGCTCGGTGTTTGGACTCGGAGCTGTAGCCGTCCTGCTGTGTCCCCCCTGCAGACCCTCCGACCTGCCCGCGCACGGAGCGTTCATTCCCCGGCGTGTGCGTGTGTCAGCGCCGCTGCTCGTGGACGGAAGTCCCCGCTCCGCTCCTCCTCCATCACCCAGGAACGCGTCCGTCTGTCCCCGTGCTCGAGCTTCAGCGTGTCGCCGGTGGACGTGTGCAGGTTTACGGTTACATCAGAGAGGACGGCGCGGGGCGGCGGCGCCCCCCAGCGGCGGAGCGAGGAACTGACGAGAGATTATTATTATTATTATTATTGACAAGATATTAAATATAAAAACATTCAGACTGAGCTGTTTGATGGAAAATGTTGCAGGTAAAATACAGCTGACATTTATATATATAAATATAGATATGTGGTTACCATGGAAACGAGCCACGTCAAGACAAAAAGAGAAAACAGAAAAATGCTGTTTTGTTTTCTTTATTTCTTTAAAGTGTAAAGTCTCACTCAGCGGTCACTTTATCAGCTGAACGTCTAACAAAATCATTTTGATTATGATCCCGTGTGATTCGCTGTGTGAGGATAATAAACGACGACACTTATTATTTTAAAAAGCTTCATTTATTGTGCAACAACAACATCATAGTTCCAGTGAAGTTCACGTCAGGTAGGAAAACCGCACGGCCACAAAGGAAGCAGTGCGATAAGTTCCATGCACAAGCTCAGGGAGAAACAATCCGAGGATTTGAAAGTGTGTGTACGTGTGTGTGTGTGTGTGTGTGTGTGTGTGTGTGTGTGTTCAGTGATTATTGTGCTGGTTTGGATTTTACAAGTGGCTCTGATCTGGAAGTCCTGAAGCAAATTTAAAAACATGAAGCAAAGAAAGTGACGGCGAGAGGAAGGCGGCTTGATTCAAGTAAACAAAATGTTTCCTTCAAGTTCCATAATTTGGCCCAAAGCAACACAAACAATAAAAAGCTGCAACACAACATGTGACCTGCATCTGACAGAAACAATAAAAAATAAATACAGATGGAGAAACATTAAAAGTGTCCACAGGTGAACAGGAATGGCAGTGATCTCTCTGATGAAACATGGCTGATTTAAAAATCCAGTAAAACACATATTAATATTTCTGTGACTAAAAAAGTAAACGACTTTACAAATCTGTTGGCATTACTAAAAATATACTCCAAAAACTGTAATATCTTTCAGACATATAAAAAATATCCCCGAGTAATAAGTAATACGTATAAAAGATGCTGTACAGATGAGACGTATGGCACAGAGACAATCAGCGCGGCGTGCAGAACCGAGACGTCGCTAAATGTTGGCAGAAGAGCGGAGCACGTGGAACCTCTTCAGGGTCATGCGGATGGATCCCAGCTCACGATTCACTCTCTCCAGACGATTCTCTAAGGCCACCTGAGGAGGGAAAATATTAACCTAAGTTTAATTTTACTGCTTGGAAAGTTGAATCATGAATCTGTGAACGCTGACGGAGCGTGACGAGCGTTTGGTGTCTCACCTCATCTAACCTCGTCTGCAGACTCACTCGACCGCCCGCTCCGGGCATCCGACTCAAAGCCGCCTCGATCTGCCGACACAAACATGATGAAGCTTCATCAGTCATTAATAAAAAACACACTTCACTCTCTGGCTGTATAGATTAGTGTGCCTGGAGATGGTGTGTGTGTGTGTGGTGCAGATGTCCCTATATGCCCAGGACAGAGCGAGCAGAAGGGGGGATGTGGATATAAACTTCCTAAAAATAGAAGTCATTTAGGAGCGGTAGAAAAACAATGAAGTCCGTGTTACATAAGAGGTCGGACGGGGATTAGAGTGTGTCAGAGATACAAACTGAGCCCCACAGAGTAAAATCCCTGCCACGACTTAATAAATAAATGAGCAGCCACCTGAAGTTTCTCCTGCGTCAGCTCGTCGAACAGTTTCTCGGCCTCAGCCAGCGAGTGGAGCCGGTCCAGGAGAAGTGGGGCCGGGTCCTCGTACGAGTCCTGCAGGGAAGATCCAGTGCAGGCTCCCCCCTGCTCCTCCCAGCCCAGCTGGGAGCTTCCCTCAGGGGGGTTGACGGTGCCGGCGGACTCTGGCTGCTGGAGGTCTGAGGGAGAGTTAGGATAGATACAGCTTATCCTCCACGCTGTGTGTTCTAGACTTTTATCAGATCTACAGGAGGGTGGAGGCTTTACCATCGTCTCTGTCCGCTGATGTGAACTGGAGTCTCTTCCTTGGGCTGCTGCTGTGGAAGGAATGACGTCTCTGCTCGGCTTCATCAAACCTGCTGCACAGAAACACGATTTTATCATTTCTTGTATCCAGTTTGATGCAGAAGCACCGCCTCGACGCCGCAGTGCTGCCTCCGTAACACTGCCTCACTAAGCTGAATTTTAACGAGCTGTGGATTCTGTGTGACCCATTTTCATGGTTTCATCTGCTGAGTAAACAAAAGCTGCGACGCGTGACGGGCGGCAGCAGCCTGAATTCACCAGACAGAGTCAAAACCAAGAGCAGGCTAACTCGCAGTTCCTCTAACGTCCACCTGAGGCCGGCTCCAGAAGTGAGTCAGTCTCCATAAGTCCCCATGTTCAAATGTCCAACTTGCTAGCTGTTTCTCTCTAATCTCTAACCGCCCCCTGACTCTAGCTCTCAGTGGTATGGACCGGCCTTCCCTTCCCTCCTCTCACCTCTTCAGGTGTTCCTCTCGCGGCATCAGGCGACCGAAAGCGGTGGAGTAGTTCTCCGTGGGGCAGCGTTTAGGACTGGACTTCGCAGACAGAGGCATGAGGAGAGTTTCCCTTTTGGCTGGATGGAAGAGAGCAACACGTCTTTAATTAAAACTTTAATACACTTGTGCAACATTAATTAAAAACTAAATCCTCCAGAGAGTTTTTAGGGAGCCACATAATTAAGGACGATAGAACTGTCCTGCTTTTTCTGGCTCAGTGTCAAAAATATAACAAAACTTCACCTGATCAGTCACAAGTTAGTTTAGTTGGTTTAAGGTCTTCTGACTTTTTAGCTACACTGCATATAAAACATCTTTAGAACTGTGCAAATGAATGTAAAATAAACTTCCACTGGTTCATCTGACATGTTAAAGACTCGGTGGAAAGGTGCGTCTGTGTGGACGTACTGGGCGTGGTCGGGGGGATGCTTCGATGTGCTGGAGGAGGCAGCGAGGACGATCTGTGGCCCTCTGGAGACAAACTCCTCTGAGCTCGCAGCAGAGATGCAGCTGTTTCTCCTCCACTCTTCGCTCCTCCTCCTCCTCCTCGGAGCTCAGGTCTGCTCACGACTTCTCCGGGTTTGACCGCCTCCCTGTCGGCCTGAAGCCCGACTCGCTCCTGAATCACCTCTTTGTGTTTCCGCTCCACGAAGCCGACGGTGGTCCTCTGATTGCCGACCCCTGCGGAGAGAAAGCACACGGACGCGGTGAAGTTAACTCGAGAACACGAGCGTAAACATCGGCACGTAATCAGAGACTTCATCAATAATGAAAATAATCAGCAGCTGTCGCTCTGTCTGTCTGTTTACTCACTGAGTATCATGTTCAGAGGCCGTTACTCATTTTATCTGTCACGACATGAAGCTTCGCTCAGATGACAAATCACTGCGAGTCCTAAAAGTTTATCTCAGGTGCAGCCGTCCGTCCTTGAACAGTTCACACTCAGAAACATGTCGGACTTCGCCGTGACCGATCGCCACAATAGCGTCCTGATTGGTCGCCACACTCACGTAACTCTAAAACTGATTGCAGACATTGTTCCTCTCGTGTCCTGCAGCGATCGCTTGCTCCCTGCTTCATGAATAAACCGCCATGACGTGCAGCGACACGGAGGAGACGGAGGCGTGCGGATACTTTTGTTTTATTGGACCTAAAAACTTCAAATCTTTGCCGATGAATCTGAGCATCACACAGATGTGTGTGTAGCCAGACGCTGGCACATTTACACTTCCTTTTGTGGAACTTTCCTGATCTCATCACGTCAGCTGACAGATCAGTTTAACGTCCGCGTGCTGCTGCCGTCTGCACGCAGGCTAATGTCTGAGGAAGGGCTCGGCTCGAAACATCCGACACTAAATCACATTTCCGTGAGCCTCACAGTCGCAGTGTTTTGGATAATTGTGTGTTTGTTAAGTGATTAATCTGAAAGATTAAGCGTGTGTGTGACCTCATTACGTTCACAGAAGATGAGCGTTAATCAGGCTGTGAGTGAGTGTGAGTCATACTGTGGTGGGTGCTGGAGCTGTTCTTACAGGGGGCCCGGCTCTCGGTCGCTCTGGTCTCTTCCAGCTCTATCAAGGCCCTCATCATGGGCGTCAGAGCGCAGGACGCCTCTCGCCGACCGGCCTCCCGCTGGCCGGCGCTCTGCTCCTGGTGTCTGGGCGGAGGCAGAGATTGTTCGCACTCGGGCGGAGACGCACACCTGCAGAGGAAGAGCTCAGTAAATCACCTGGAATCTTCTAAAACTTCCACAAGAGCAGAAAAATGAAACCGACCTCCAGCTGCCGCCAGCCGAGGAGGCGTCCACGGAGCTCCCAGCTCCGGAGGACGGATCATTTAACGGATGCTGCGACTTCTTTGCTTGAAGGAACGGTGATTTCCTGCCGCTGCTCAGCTGATCGGACGGTGACTTCCTGCGGGTGACGTCTGGCTCTGCTTTGCGTTTACTGGGTGACAGCAGCAGGTCAGGATGGTGGAAAAGACTGCGGACACGTTCAGAGAAACAGTCAGAGCGTCTACACAGACTTGAAATGTGTGTGTGTGTGTCACATGTTGGATATAAACACGCTTACCCGGCCCCGGACGGCTGTGTGTTGCTGTGGGAGGCGTGACGTGCTCTGGCCTGGTTCTCGTGCTCCAGCTGCTTCACCTGAGACTCCAGTTTGGAGATCACTCTGAGCGGACAGACAGAGACGGTTAACCGGGCCAAGCAAACAGAAAGACAACGTCCACAGACACAGCAGACTTCTCTGGACCCAGGCGAGTCCAGTCCGATTTTCTAGCAGGTCACAGGTGTAGTTAAAGGTCCAGTGTGTAAGATTTAGTGGCACCTCGTGGTGAAGTTGCACGTTTACACATGTAGAAGCACATAAACGAAAGAATCTGAGCGAGTAAACGAAGCCCGGCCGGCCTAACGCTTCTGAAACGCTCCCGGTGGAGTTTGGAGTCGCGTGCAGGACGGACCAAAACAGCGCCGCACCCGTGATGTGACAGAGTACAGCAGCTTGTACATTCGAGTGACTTCGTTCCCCGTCTTCTTTCTCCTTGGCTGCCCTCCTGATCATTTGTTTCAGCGCTAAAGCCCGCCCGTGACACACACATCGACATTCTGCGAGCTGTGCTTTGCTATCTGTCAGTGAAATCGCTGAATCGACCTGACAGACTTCATCAGAGTCCACGTGCCGCGGTGCAGAGCTGAAACTGCAAAGGGAAAGTTGCTGCGTCGTGTCAGCTGATGCTATTATCTATCCTCGCCCGCACAGAGACGGTTATTATCAGGCTCTATTGATCAGCCTCGATCGATCGCTGTCGACCGACCTCGGCTGCAGCTCTTCTACAAAATTGCCGGAGGCTCCCAACGACGGCGTGATGCCTGAAGCTAACGACCACAGCACGGCTGTGACGTCACATCTCTGATGTGTGTGCAGAGAACACAGTGTGTGTGTGTGTGTGTGTGTGTGTGTGTCTGTGCACTCATTCAAACCTCTTCAGGTCTGATATCTGATCGCTGGCGTCGAAGAGCTTGTTCTCCGTTGACACCAAGTTGTTCTGCAGATAAACAAATTGTTACAAGCTGAAGATCAACGATAGCTAAATGTAATAGATTACTTCCAGAGAGATCTGTTACCTTCAGCGCCTCGTGCGCCTTCACCAGGGAGTCGTATTCTCCGAGCAGCTGAGGACACAAAACAACATCAGAGAGTGACGTCAGGTCGACTGACCGGTCCTCTTATGTTCTTCTAATTTAACACGTGTGTGTGTGTGTGTGTGTGTGTGTTTGTTTGAGTCACTGATTAACGGACGACTGGTACCGACTGGCTGGGAGTAAAAAATTCTGACCCGTCTCCATTTTAAATGTGTGATTCTGTTTGGCCGGCTCACTCACATCCTGCAGCATCTTGTACTCCCTCTCCCTCCGCGCCTCCTTCTCGTCGGCCTCCCTGCAGGCTTTCTGCACCGACTCCTCCAGCTGCCGCACGTGGTTCTTCAGACGCGCCGCGAGGGCGTCCTTGTCTTTGCCCGAGCGTTTGCTCTCGTCCAGCCGCTGCTGCAGAGATTTCACAGTAGCTCCGGCGACGGCGTATCGCTCCGGCCACTCTGCCTAACAACACAAAGTCACATCAAAACAAAGAGTTCAGACATGAGCGACCTTCGGGATCGACGAGCTTCACTGCGGATCATTTACATACCAGTTTTTTCTCCAGCGAGATGTTCGTTGCCTCGAGTTCTTGGATACGATTCGTGGCTTCGGCCAGAGCTTTCTCCAGGTGCTTACACCTGCGGATGGGCAAAAGAAAACTAAATGGACCCAAAGTGAAGTCACACTGAGGAAACATGAAGTCCTACAGGACTCATCTCTTGACATATGAAAGAAATAAATACACACTTCTTTGTGAGGGCCTGGTTGGTCTTCTCTAAATCCTGTGGCAGATCTTTGAGCTTCAGTTTGTCTCGCAGGATTTGAATCTCAGACTCATAATACGCTTTCAGATCAGCGACGTGTCGAGAGTGTTTCTCCCTCAGGTTCTGTCTCAGTCTGAAGAGAAGAGAAGAATGAAGCCGTTAGCGTGAAGTTCACTCTAGCAACGCAGCAAACAGGATGCTAAAATATACCAGCAACTTTAAGTTGCTGATTTGGAGTCGTGTTTGTCCAGTATCGACTGTTTTATCTCTGTTTTTGGTCTCCACCAACTCCTGAGGGAAATATCTCTTTAGCTGCTAAACGTTCCACTATGTTCACCAGCTGATCTCTAACTGAGTCTGAAAGCTGCTGAGCAGGTACTGAATCTGAAAACAGCTGCCAGCTGCAGCCTAAATGCTACGAGAGCTGTGAGAGTGAACTGTGGAGCAGCAGCAGGATGGCGAGCGACGAGCTCTGAGCTGCATGTTACACTCACAGAGAAAGCACGACAGGGTCGTCCACAGACGAAGCTCGCTCCACGTGTGGACCGCCCGCAGGCCGCAGAGCAGCACCGGAGGCTGAACACGGCTTCAGGGTGCTGGTGTGGGTGTGGCTGCCCTCCTCCTCGCTGGCTAACGGGGCACTGGCTCTGCGCGGCTGGCTGGATGTGTGGGAGCAGGGCTGGGTCTTTTCATGGGAGGTAGACTGGACTGCCTGGGGTGCGTTCCCCCACATGCTCTGCACTTTAGACGGGGAAGGCCCGGCAGCTGAGACACTGGAAGTATCAGAGATACAGTCTGTATCTCCGGGGTTGGGGCTGCACTCCACCATGCTGTCGGGCGTCACGGGGGTCCCTATTCTGGGGTAGAGGTGTGGCTGAGCGGCGAACGACGGGCTGCTGAAGCGAGAGGGGGAAGTGAAGCCGGAGGTACGATCTGAATGCCGCTGGTTAGCTGCTGGGTCCAAAGTCAACACCTAAAGCACAGAGAGGGAGAGTGTGTGTGAGAGGTTCAGGACCGAACGGGTCAGCGATGAGCCACGTGACGTACCTGCGGTGACGACGGACTGGACGTCACGGAGCCGTCCCAGTCTGAGCGCTTACAGTCGGATTTTTGCTTGTTCTGGTAGATCTCTCTGAGAGACAGACGAGGCTCGTGAGACGGAGTCTACGACAGACGGAGATGAGACTTTAGGAGGAGGCAGCTGAACACCGGTTAAAATATCACTTCATCTCCTCAAACGTATCCTGGTGAGGTTCAGCAAACAAAGTTCTCCAGGCCTCTAGGGGGAGCACCGAGCCACCGTACCAATAACACATTATCATTATTCATACTCATGATTGTTGGTCTTGTTTTTTTCTTACTCACAAGACTCATGGACGCCTCTTGCAGCAGGAGGTAAGCGCCGCTGTCGAAGCTGTCCGGCAGAGGGTGATACAGCTCGTTCTCGTTCAGACGCCAATAAGTGAGACCTGAGGCAGAGAGGAGAGGGAGGTGTGCGAGTTAGTTTGGACCACGCCTCAAAGTCATCCCAGATCCAGAGTCAGAGCCTCAAGTCCCAGCATCCATCCACCAACGACCTCCATCCCTCCTTCTCTCCCACAGCTCATCCTTTTCCATCACGTGCAACAAACCCTGAAGTCTAAACTTAAATCTGTGTTGGCGTGCTCCTTTGGTTTGAGGTGAAACTGGAGTTTAAACATTTATAAAGTATAATTAGCAATTAGTGTGTGTGTGTGAGGTGTGTTTCATGTAATAAATTGTTTCCCTCTGTGGTACAACAGTGCCATCCCACTGTCGCTCGTGGTAACAGCATTGTCTCTCACTCTGTCTGTGATTTCTGCGTTTTGTCTGAGTCAGTGAATTGTTACCTGATGCCTCGGACGTCAGGCTGTCACTCCTCCTCAGGGGAAAAGAGCTGGACGGCGGCCCGGCCGGTCGCTGCTGAAACCCAATAGAGGAGAGTGGATTAGAGCGAGCAGAGCACAACAGACATAAACACTGAAACCAGAAACACAAGAGATGCACAGCTGATATAAACACTGCTGTTTTATTCTTATTATCATCTCATCGGTCCCAGAGGAGCAGCTGCGGAGCTGTACCTGGTCCTGGACGTCGGAGCTCTCCGGGGGGTTTGGTCTCCGTGGCTGCTCCTGGTACTCCGAGGTTTGGGATGAAGCTTGTCCTGCTTTGCTCTTCTTGGGCCTGAGTTTCTGCCTCTGGGCCCACGAGGTCAAAGACTGGCTCGTGCTGCCAACAGAACAGATCAGGGCGAGTGGAAACATCAGTCAGACAAAATGTTCGACTAAATCTGAACAGGATCGACTTTTTCAGGTCGCGGCAGCCAAAGTAAAAAAGATTAATGGGATGATTTGGAAAATATCAATATTTTCCCAGGACTTCCAGCAGTGTGTGACAATAACTCTGACCTATAAAGCAAACATACCCAGAGGTTCTCTGCTGGTAGACTAACGTGTTAGCTTCCTGCACCCCGAGAGTCCTCTCAGTGGAAAAGTCCTGCTGGCACAGGCCCATCACAGTCGTCTCTCTGTCCTCCTGGAAGTTCGAGGTCCACTGAAGCTTCTCCCTGCCTTGACTACCATCCTCGTCTTCCCCCGGAGACCCGGCAGGTTCCAGACCTGTTTCCCAGGCGGACAGTCCCGTCCCGTACCCGCTGCTGAGCACTGTGGTGGCCCGCTCCTCCCCCTGGTTGGCGGCGGTGTCCGATCTCTGGAGCAGTGGAGGTGAAGGGGAGCTAAAGGGGGCGTGGGCCGGGGCGGCCAGGCGGTTATTGTCAGTGGCCACATTTTTGGGGACTGTGCAGTCGCCGGAGAGGAGAGGGAAGATGTAGTCCTTTGTGTCTGTGGTTGTTTTGGTCACCGGAGTTGGAGAGAACTCTGTGTGCGGCTGGATGCTGGCCTGACGGTTCTGGAGCTGAACCAGGGCCTTAATTTCATCCTGAATCAACTGGATAAAGAAAACACACACCATTATCTCACATGATAATAACTGAGCTGAGGCGATAAAACACCTTGAAGGCAGACTCACCTGTATTTGGCACTGGTACTGTTCTTGCTGAGCCAGTATTTGCTCTTGGTATTGCTTCTCGACCAGCTGAAACAGATGCAACCATCGGCCCTGTCGCAGGACGAAGCGAAACAAACCGTCACGTACAATCAGCGCTCGCAGCAAGACGTTAACCCACGGTGAAACATCTGGGGGGTAATTTTCCTGACAGGGTAATTTTCATCAGTTAATGTGCACTGACATTCCTTTATTTGCCCTTGACTGTCTTTTTACCGCAGAGGCAAACTGGAAACGTAACGTCTGGTCTACTATCAACCACCTGAAGGCCAAAAGAGGGCGGCACCCAAGAGAGCAGGGCGGACGTGTCGTACGTGGGGCACTTCACCTTCACCTGGATCTTTGAGCTTCAGCGTGGTGGACATGAAGAGATTCTCTGTGTTCAGTTTAAATCTGATTTTCATATGCAACAGGATACCAGCACTGTGGCAAGTTCACTTGGTGCGTTTTGGCTGCAGGGCTGTTCGCGAACAAGCACAGCGACTTGTGGCGAAGCTGTTTAACCAGATCCAACCTCAGGAGAAACACTGAGGCCACCGATCAGATGATCAGACCTCATCACAGATTCCATATTTTAATGAGTGAAGAGGAGGAGGTGTAAAAAAAAAAAAAAGTATTTTTAACTGGAAATTTACTTTTTTGTGGAAAAACGACGTCAGAACCAAGTTATTATTCCAAGCAAACTATTTTTGTGTCTTGAATCGTGTCTGGAGAGCTTTCCAGTCACAGTGATACAATGTGCTGCTTTGTTGTGTGTGAGCTGACACACTCTGTAAATGTAGTAATCTAACGTTACAGTCAAATGTTCAGCGTGTAAACAGACTTCTGGAGGTTACTCAGTTTATATTTTATTCAGTTTCGGTGTCTCACCATGTGAAATGATGCAGACTTCCTTCCAGTCACATCGTGTTACAACAATACTCTCACTGTCTGAAGCCGTCGCCGTACAAAGTTAACTAGAAGCCAATTAATTCGGTCTGCGTCCCGAGGGCAGCAAGAGTCCACATGATGAGCTTCATCATCCGCCTGCACCCACGAGGGTCGACGTGAAGCGTCTGCACACACAGACGTGTTCAAACATGCAGACAGAGCCGTGAGCGTGACCTACAGTACGCCCTCTTTAATGCACATGTAGAGAAAATCTGATTTCTCTGATCAGCAGAAAGACTAACAGCTGCTGAAACATGAATATTTTCTGGTTTCTTCTGTGACAGTAAACTGAATATCTCAGAGTTGTGGACAAAATGGGACATTACAGGATGTCACTTTGGGAAGAGGTGATCAATGTTTTCTGACATTTTCTGACCCAAACGAGAGCAGAGATCTACAGAGAGTACTCCTAACTGTGTGCACATACTGTATGTATGTATTTGTGGAGCGATGCGGAGGAGAGCAGCTGTGCAGAAGAACAATAATTCTCCAGTGATTTGGCCATAAAATAATTTAGCAGAGACGTTTTAACCGTGTAAAAAATGTTTTTCTCGATCTAACAAGGCCTCCAACACGATGAACTACTGTGTGCAGTGAAGTGTCTTTGTGTCGCGGCGCATCACAGTTTGTCTGATCCCTGCAAACCAACATCGTGTGTCTGAAAAGATCAGCTGCAGTGTGATGCTGTGTGTGTGTCTGTGTGTGTGTGTTTTACTGTCAGGTGTGATCTGCACAAAAAATAAAAGCGACAGCTCGGAAACGAGGCTGCCAGCTGCCAAACGCGCCTGCCACAGCAGCTAACCCCAACTTCACTTTCTCCATCATCATCATCATCAGCGTGCTCTGCACGGTTCTACACTAACGGTTCTCTTCCAGCTCTGTGATGTTCCTCCCACCTCACAGTCTTTCCAGATCTCGGGGTCCGTCTCTCCGCTGCTCTGGATCTCCTGCACCAAAGCTCGAAGCGTCTCTAGGGAGCTCGGGTTGATGAATGGGAGGCTCTTCCCTTGTTCGAATGCTTCATCTGTGCTCAGACACAAGCTCCTGCAACGGAGTCACATGACGTTAGACACACACACTGTACCTGAGCATTGTAATACATGTACAGCATACAGATAACACACACGGTTCTGCAGCCAAAATAATGTAAACTTCAGTCATTTATTTTTCTTTCTTGCTGAGGTTTAGTGTCAAAAACTGCAGTTCCTCAAACGTCCACTTGAGGCTGGCTCCAGAAGTGAGTCAGTCTCCATAAGTCCCCATGTTAGACAGCAGAAATAAACATGTTTACAGCCTGGTACAAAAACAGTTTTGGTCTCTGTAGCTAATTTCCCCGTTCATGACAACTGTACTGAATTAAATTTAAACCTTTTCTCTGTGTTCAGCAGAATCCAGAAAACTGCAACAAGAAATCTTCAGAATTTATTCCAAAGGTTTGTTTAATGCGTGCAGGATTTAATGACGTCTCGCAGTGTGGTTATGTGCTTTGAAACCTCCTCGCCTCACCATCTCCTTCGAAGCATGAAGGAGAAACTACAGTGGCCGTGAATTGTATTGAGTCAGTGTGTTTTTTTTTTTTGGAGGGGGAACAGACTACGTTCCTGTTTCTGCAGTAACACACTCAATATTTTACTCTGCAGTGAGCAGGAAATAGAGACGTCTTCATTGAGAGTCGTAGGCAGAAATTCATCAGCAGGTATTTAAATATAGTTTTAGTCCCTTTTCGATTAAAACCTCCAAATGTTTTCTGGTTAAATCTTCTCATATCTGATGACTTCTCTGTCGAATCTGATTGTAAACTAAATATTTTACTGTTGATTGATTTTCCACTCGTCTTCCCTCGTCAGTGCAGCAGAAAAACATGATCTAAAACCGACTCTAAAAACTTTATGAACAGACCAGGAGAAACTTGCTTGGCTAGCAACATTAGAGGACCAGTGTGGAGGACCCAGCGGCATCTAGCAGTGTAGCTGCAAGTCTCATTCTAAGGTAACATGAAGGTTCGTATCACTGCTAAAAACAGAGTTATGAAGATAATACTCAATACAGCCCAAGATCCAGTTACTGCACCTGATCTTTTGGCATGCTGGTGTGATGTCCATGGGCCTGTTCTCCACAGTGCCTCCTGTTGTCTGGGAGGGCGTGTTGTGTCTGTCCTCTGAGACAGCCAGCCCCGAGGCCGACGTCCCCTCGGAGGACACCAAAGAGGTCTCGCTCTCCTTCCCCCCATCCCCGTCCCCGCTGGCATGGCAATGGCTCAGAGCCCCCGAGCTGGACACGTCCTCAGAGATACTGTCATCTGTGGACATGTTTATGGGCCCATGCAGAGGGGGTGAGTCTGACAGCTAGACGCCAAGAGAAGAGGGGCGAGACGAGAGGGGGGAGACAAGAGGGGGGAGACAAGAGGCAATTTCAGGTCATATTTCAGTGAGAAGAGACAGATAGAACAGTTATTATTGTTTACAGTATATAATAACAACTAGAAAAATAATATATATCTATAGAGAAATATTTATCTATGTGTAAGGTATACATACACAGATAACTGCAATATATAATATGTACACGTCTAATATTTGTATATATACACACAAGATATGACAGATACTGTATTGATCCCATATCATATATGGTATATAGTATATGTATAATAAATACATAATACATACTTAACTACACATGATATGCATGTTATAAATAATATATTAAATATATATAATATATCAAAACATAAACAAGCTGATTGTTCGCTTCATGTGATCACTTCCTGACCTGTTTCCTGTCTGAACTCAACATCTACCTGATTAACTTTGACACCTGGCAAACATCACAACACACACACACACACACATATATATATATGTGTGTGTGTGTTAGCATTAGCCATGCAGCAGCAGTTAACAATTAAAGCAACAGCTACATCAGTTAGCCGCTTTAGCTCCGGTGTCAGTCGGTCCGGATGCTGCGGGCGGGCACACCGTTTAAAGTTGCCTGTCAGCCCCGCGGCGGCAGGCTGGAGGCTGGCTCAGTCAGTAAGTTATCCGGCTAACGTGCTAACTACAACTACCACTGACAGGCAATGGGACTGGTTAGCTCGCCAGCTAGCTAAGTTGGGCTAAGTTGGTGTATCACAGCGCGCGCGGAGGGCGGGAATAAATAACACACACACACCGACGCTGTTTAACGGAGGTGAGTGACGCAGGTGACCGTTATTAAACGGTCGGTGAGCCTTACCCGTTGACTTGTTTCATCATCTCGTCCATATTGCTCTGTGCTGAGTGAGACAAGTTGCTGGCTAGCTGGTTGCTGGTTGCTGGTTGGCCGCTGCACTGCAGTGATCTGTGGCTGCTGGAGACGTTCACAGGCCGCCACGCCATTGGTCGAGCTGCGTACAAAATCACGGAGCTCTGATTGGTCGCTCGCTCTCACTCTTTGATTTCATTGGCTGTCGGCGTACACATCTGTGTATAAAAGAGCTGACTGGGCAGGAAAATCTCAGATTTACAGTTTCTGTTGTTTTTATTCAGGTCTGTATCAAATGTTGAACTAATTTAAGTCATTTTATTAATCACATCTCTTATATTACACATGATAATATGAATTCATCTTGTCTGCCATGTCCAAATATCAACTTTAACTCATTATAAAGTGGTTGTAGTCTGCTCTGTTGCTTCATCAGGAGGTCGTGTAGTGGATGTGAGATGTGAACAGCTGCAGGAGCTCCAGAGCCAAAGCCAGCCGACAGATGTCTGCAAGAAGATTGCACTTACAACCGACTGATAAAACATCTGCAACATCCTGCTGCACACGTTGAAGGACCCGAGTCTGCTGTCCCGTCCTGCAGATGAACCTGTTTGGGGGCCCCTCTTGTTCCATCACCTGCTGCCCTCTGTGTATTATCTTGTGCAGCTATTTTTGAAAATTAAGCACAAATGAGGGAAACATGTTTGTTTCTGCTTTGTCACATATGCATATGTTCTGTTTGTCTTCCTCTTCTGTGACTGGAGTTGCATAAAACAGATATTTCAACACATTTATCTGTTTCTTTTGCAACCTCTCAGTTAAAGATTCAGTAGTCAAAACGAAGGCTAGACAATATGTAGCCTATTTAGGTATCTAAACCGCTGTGTGCTTTTTTGGACACTTTGCAGATGAACTCTTTGATTCCAGAAGATCTGGCTATATAAATCACAAGTTGCAGTCTTAAGAGAGACCGAGGCCTTTAAAAAGTTGTCTTGAGGATGGTTTCCAAGACCAAGTAGTACTGCAACGCTGCTGCTACTGCATGTCGTGACTTTCTTCTATAGATTTATGATTTATGATTAACGTCTTAGCGACCTTCGTACACGAGCTGCTGTGGTCTAAAACGCAGTGAATCACACAGTGACAACTATATTGAAAATACAATTTATTACACTGAGTAATAAATACATACAAAGATGCAAGTAACAGCATTTTCCTTTTTTTCTTTTTTTTGTCGTTTATACCAAAACCAACCTCAACACGAATGAACCGACGCATTTGGCACATCTCTGTCCCTCACTCACTCAGTCATGTGTGTTACAGGAGTCTGAAAATCAGACCAAATACTATCAAAAAAAAAAAAAAGAACTTCTCCATCTACACCACCCACCCCACCCGCCCCTCCATGTACAAGCCATGCACTGTCTACAGTTTAACCCACGGGCCCGTTCGCATGCAGAAAATCAACGGTTTTTAAATATGTTAAGTCAAAACTAAGATCCCAAAAGTGGGGCGTAAAAACACATGATGTTCCTGTCCTTTGAATTCCAATGACCCACACATGATTTAAATGATCCTCCTGAAGCCACTCATGAAGCCTGTTACTGTGTTTTTTTACTCTCTCTCTGGGAGCTCGCTTTTCTTTCCCATCCTTTGTTTACTTCCTCTTCTCGAAGGAAATGCCATGCAAGTTATTATTATTAATTTTTTCATGGGACACACGCTGTTAGTTCTTCTTGAAGGGAGGAATGTGTGTGCGTGTTCGTAGCTAGGACCTCGCGTTCCTCTCCGTCTCGGCCAAGCATTCGCGTACCAGCCCTCTGGCGTGGATTATACCTTCGAAGAGAGACGCAATTATGACGACGAACAAACTTCCAGTCGCTCATAACTACACGATATGAACTGTTCCCGTTACCTCTTTTCAGTCTCTCCATCGCGCTCTTGCTCCCAGCGTACGTGGGCCTGATCTCCTTCCCGAGCTCCTCGATGATGGCCAGCAGCTCTGCATATTTGTTCTGAGGCACTTGGCTACCGGAGGAGCCCTGAAGGTTGAGCAAACAGAGCAGAGATAAAACAGATTAAACACACACTCACGCTGTGTTTTATGTGTGGAAGACATTCTTAATCTAGAGGATATCACAGTGAGGAGAGACGACGAGAAAACACAAGTAAATGATGCAAATTAACATGATTTAAACTCATTTAGTGAAAATACTGCCTCCCATCAGAAATACTGCACTATATGTACAAGTTAAAGTCCATTCATTTAAACAGGAAGAAGCCAACTGAACTGTCTCCGTCCTGTTCATGTTGTTTACCTGTGAGAATCCCAGAGACGGCGGTCCGTAGTCGCTCAGAAGCGGCCTGTAGGACTGCAACGTGGCCAGGTTAGCTGCCGCCGAGGGAGACTGGAGGTTTCCAACTGTTCACAAAACACAAGACGGCGTCAGTCGAGATGTTAGAGCACAGAAACATCCACATCTACAGTTTACACTGAAAACTGACGAGACTAGAAAATGTCAGGACCCGAGGTGACGGCTTCAAATAGTTTGTTCTGATCAAAATGCCAACGCCAAAACTTTATTTATAACTTTAACATGTTAACATATATTTACTGTAGTATGTTAACTTTAACATATATTTACTGTAGTACAGGTTAACTTTAACATATATTTACTGTAGTACATGTTAACTTTAACATATATTTACTGTAGTACAGGTTAACTTTAACATATATTTACTGTAGTATGTTAACTTTAACATATATTTACTGTAGTATGTTAACTTTAACATATATTTACTGTAGTATGTTAACTTTAACATATATTTACTGTAGTACAGGTTAACTTTAACATATATTTACTGTAGTATGTTAACTTTAACATATATTTACTGTAGTACATGTTAACTTTAACATATATTTACTGTAGTATGTTAACTTTAACATATATTTACTGTAGTACATGTTAACTTTAACATATATTTACTGTAGTACATGTTAACTTTAACATATATTTACTGTAGTACAGGTTAACTTTAACATATATTTACTGTAGTATGTTAACTTTAACATATATTTACTGTAGTACATGTTAACTTTAACATATATTTACTGTAGTATGTTAACTTTAACATATATTTACTGTAGTACATGTTAACTTTAACATATATTTACTGTAGTACATGTTAACTTTAACATATATTTACTGTAGTACAGGTTAACTTTAACATATATTTACTGTAGTATGTTAACTTTAACATATATTTACTGTAGTACAGGTTAACTTTAACATATATTTACTGTAGTATGTTAACTTTAACATATATTTACTGTAGTACATGTTAACTTTAACATATATTTACTGTAGTACATGTTAACTTTAACATATATTTACTGTAGTACAGGTTAACTTTAACATATATTTACTGTAGTATGTTAACGTTAACATATATTTACTGTGTTAACTTTACTGGTGTGTTCTGCTGCTGCTGCTGATGCTTTAATTTCCCTCAGGGTCATTAAAGTATCTGTCTGTGTATTAATAGATTTTTAAATACTATTTTAAACATTCTGTTGATTAACAAACATCGTCGAACTTTTTCAGCTTTAAACTGTAAAGTTAAAACACTTTAAATCTTTAAAAGGCTCCTGGAGCTCCGGCGGCCGTGGCCTCGTCCTTCCCCCTCCACGCCGCTCCCCTGCTGCTTTGTTCGGCTGTAATATTCCCGCTCCTCCGTTAGATGTCCTCGAAGAGCCGTAAAACACCCGGAGAGAAAAAAAAACCCTCCGCGCAGATCAATCAGCGAGCAGCGAGCAGCAGCTCCGACCGAGGAGCATCATGGAGGAGGAAACGGAACAAGGCTGGCTCAAGAAGACACACACCACCAAGTGATACATTTTCTGTCACCGCCGTCAACGGCACCCAACCCGGGCGGGTCCCGGGACGCGGGACGACGGGGAACCACATCTTCGGAACCGCCGCTTTGTCGTCTCGCGTCCAAAACCGCGTTTTACCGCCGTTTGACGCCGCGGATGGCGCTCTTTTTTACATTAGTAATAATGGCGGATATGAATTAGCCTAGCTCCCAGGATCTGACCCTATATATATAACTGGACAAAAACTACAGACGCGGTCTTTCTCCAGGTATTCTCCGAGACCCCGAATTTAACACTCGATTTAACGGCCGGATACTTTGATCCCCCCCGGTTTTTTCTCCTTACCCTGGTTCCCAGAAGTTCCCGGAATGTGCTGATGGACATTGGGTTTATAAGACATTCCCAGAGACATTGTAAATTAAAGAAATAAAAATGACCCGAAATTCAGTGAAGCGTCTGTCTCTCACTTTTTGTTTACAACAGCGGCACCGGCAAATATGGCCGTCACTTTATATTGACACCCACCACTGTGCTTTTCTTTTCTAACACACTGCTACTATCCATTGCGGGGTTATCAAGACACACACACACACTCACACACACGCACAGTAACACAAAATAAACGGTTAACACACACACACACACACACATTTAAAAAAAATAAATAAAACAACAACAGACGTGATTTTCCGCCGCGGAAGCGGCTGAATTCACGCGTTTAAACGCATTTTCACCGCAAAAGTCGACTTTAGGGAACACTTTCCAAACGTTTGGAAAGTGTTTTTTTAACGTTTAACGACACATTTAAAAGCCGAAATTCAACATTAAAAAAAATAAATAAACAAAAAAACCAAAAAGTCGCAGCACGCGGCTCCGTGTGTGTCACGTTTAATCACGTGTCGTGTTTTTAAACGTGTTACATGAATGATAATTAGAAATGAAATAAAATCAGCGTTTTGTCTCGGAGTGTGTGTTCACTGATACCTGTCTTTGTCTGTGGGGGCGCATCCATTGTAGAGGCATTAACAAAGAACAGATGGACTCACACACACACACTCTTATTTTACATCCATGTGGCTCCTCGTCCATTCAGATAAGACCTGCAGGAGTCACTTAAACCCCCCTCAGTCCCATCACACACACACGGGCCACATGGTTGGACACACAGCCACAAGGTCTGGTCCAATCCCGGCCTCCAGTGTCCTGAACCTGGGCTGGACCCCAACACAACAGGGAAAATACACGTGTTTAATGAAGTTTAGTTATTTAGGTAACTGTGGCAGAAGATGCATTTAGTGTTTTTATTGGAGTAAAAGTACCAAAACAACAAAGAAAGCTTCATAAGTTTGTATTTTTAATGACTCAGCTACACTTTTAATGCGAATAAAGAAGAAAAAATACACGAATTTTATTACATTTAATTATAATATTGGCAAAAACAGTGGTAGAAGATGTATTTTAAAACAGTGACTGACCTCAGTGAATGTTTGAAGACTTTTAATGTGAATAAAGAAGAAAAATATATACATTTAATTAAGTTTAATCATGATATTGGCAACAACACTTAAAAAAAGGCAGAAAACATATTTTGTGTTTTTACTGAAGTAAAAGGACCAAAAAGCTTCATAAATTTGTATTTTTAATCATATTTTTCAGCTCAGGCAATACAAACAATACTAAAACTACACTGTTAATGTGAATTAAGAAGCAAAATTACATGTATTTAAATTGGTTTGATTCTAATATTGGTTAAAAAAACAGATTTTTTTGAAGTAAAAGTAGAAAAACAACAAAAGTTTCTATAAGTTTATATTTTAAAGGATATTTTTCAACAATACACAGTTACTGCAATAATAATCTGAAAGATGAGTACCAATGATAAGTACTTAGAAGTACTAATACACACTGTACTGTGAAAATACTCCACTACAAGCATTTAAAAAGTAGAGAGCAGTGATTTATGGAACTAAAGTTATCAAACTTGTTAGAAGGAGCTGGTTATGCTGATTAGAGCTCGATCAGTAGATTAGTTAGTTAAACTTGAATCGTCTGTTCAGGGCTCGTGATGCTGAGCTGGTTTTCATTGTTCGTTGACCTCGTGTTAACCTTCATGTGACAAACCTGAAACCTCGACACTCACAGGAGTCATTGTTCTGCACTGAGTACTTTCACATGTGTAATTTCTTTAACTGTTCTCAGTGTGTTATCATATTCACACAGCTTCATTTCTTCTTCTTCAGTGATCATCTGAACGCTGAGTCTAACTTCTGGTTTGTGACCAGACGAAGAAACGCTGTCGACTTCACAGGAACAAACAAATAAAAAAAGGCCTCAGTGACACGTGAACACGTAGGACTCAGTACAGCACATGACTGCTGCATGTTTGTGTTGTTCACTGCATGTTAAAGCTTCTGTGTGTGTGTGTGTGTGTATCACAATGAACAGTAACACAAAGTAGAAGTATACCAAGCTTTATTGAGCATTGCACTCATTCATGTACAGGTCATGTTGAATATTTGTACAACTGTCAGTAGTGCAACTCGTGCAACGATTAAAAGGAAAAAAAAACAAACAAAGTCCTTCAAGTGTTTCGACTTCAGAGGAGCCGACCTGCTGCGAGAACAAAAAAACCCAACAAGGTTACCAGGTGAGCAGCCGTACTGCGAACACGACATCTCAACAGACCAAATAAAAAAACAGGAGCTGTCGGCTTCGATAACATTCAAGTTCAAAGATGTGTCAGAGAGAAGAAGACGGTTGAGATGTGCCGCGTGAAGAGTTTGGATCCTTTTACAAAGAGTACAAAACGCACATCGGTATGATACAAAGACTTCTTCCTGTGTGTCTTTAAATGCTTCAGTCGAACAGAAGAGAACGCACGCTTCGTTCAGCACGGGCTGATCCACAGGTTAAAGGTGAGTCCGGGCTTTGGTCGGTCCCTTCCAGTGCAGATCGAGGATACGACGCGGTAAAGGAGGCGAGGGAAGGAGGGAGGACGAGGACGCGATTCGACAGAAGCCATCGTCCATTTTTAAATCACAGGAAAGCAGACGCGCGTCGGAAACATGAAGAGTGAAGCTGGAAACACAGCAGAGCCACAGAGCGACGTCACTGATAGAGGTATAAGAAGAAGTCGTGGTCATGCAGTTCAGATACTTTTTGTAAAACTCTAAAGATTTTCTTTGTTTTGTTTTTCAAAGAGGGTCTTTGTACGAGTTTAACCCCTGAGCAGAAATCCTTTTTTATTATTAAAAACAGAAAAGAAGAAAAGTGATGGTCTTTGTCACGGACACGCGTTTCACATTTCCTGCACGGTTCCTCTGAACGTTTCCTCTCCGTGCACGTCGTCTGACTCAGACCAAAGGTGGTTTTCAACCTGCGTCACAAACTGAAGCGTTAACGTGGTGACGGAGTTCCTCCTGCTCCACTTCAAACCAGACTGTAAACATATTTAACATTTAGAAGTTCATCAGCGTTTAAGAAATCTCCACCGGGGACGTCAGCGACCTCAAACCCCGTCAGGAGCTTCTTGTCGTCTGCTCATAGCTTCAACATTCAGCTTCTAAATGTTAAATAAAGCGACTGAAAGTTGAACAGCGTGCTGAAAAGAAGTCTGCTTTGTTGAAAACAATCGAAACTCATTCCTCATTTTTTTCTTTTTGTCCGTTTCAATATTTATCTTTGGGAAACATTTTAAATAGGAACCAGCTGACACTCTGTGCCTGTACATATCTGTGCTGATACAAAGGCACGTTGGACAAACTCCTGTTAAAGGATCCGTTCACAGTTTTAAAGTCGGTCTTCGAGAGACTGGAACTGGTTTAAACTGCTGTAATCATCCGTCCTGTTCAAACCGGTTATCAAAACAAAAAAGATCCCTGCCTTTAATTTAAGCGATGATGGACTCCACTCTGTGGAAAAGTAGATTTAAATGTTTATTTGAAGTGAACGAGGCTTCAGCAGACGAGAGATTAACTCTCTGTGAACAAAAAGAGAATTTTACACTAAAACGACTCGAAGACTTCAATTCATTTGTCTAATTTGCTGCTGAAGTCTCTGGTCTGTGGATGTCGACACGTCAGATCAGCGTCTCTGAACGCGTCGGCTGTTTTCAGTTCCAATCTTCCGGGGCCAGTTTGAACAGGAAGAAACGAGAAAAACCTGTTTAGATTTTTTTGAGACGGACTTGGAAAAAAAGACGTGAATCGATCCTTTAACACGAGGAACCAAAAGTGAAAAAAAAAAAGGAACTTTGATCAGTTTGATGTGCAAAACAAAAGAAGGACGCGAGCGGACTCTGACGATAAAGAGATTTTCAACACAAAGAAACAAAGTTAGCACACATCAGCTTTCCTGTCGTTCTTTACATTAGTGCTGATAGTTCTCATCATATATTAATATTAGATTGTAGTTTTTGTAGCATTAAATGCCCTTTGTTTTTTCTTCCAGGTAGTTCTCAGACTTTCACACTGTCTCGTCCACCTTTGGTCTGAACCAAGTTAAAGAGTCTTTGCTTCATACCAGGCCGTCTGGGCTAAACCCGCTTTAAAGCGTGAGGTGTGGAGTGGATAACTCACGTCGCCGTCGTTTTTTTCGACTCCGTCTCGATCGATACGTCACAAATCTTTTCGCTCTGAATGTCAGAGGACAAAACATCACCCGTCAAATCTCTCTAGGTGAAAACGGGAGATGAAAAGAAAAAACAAAAAACCCTGAAATCTTTTCTCTGTACAACCGACGCTTTACATCTGAGAATCATCACAGCTTGGTGCGACACCGCCGACCCTCGCAGACGTTTTTCCGGGGAGACGTGAGGGTGCGTAACGAAGACGGGGGGAGGTGGAGGGCAGCGGTCCTGGAGCCTGCAGTGCAGAGATAGAGAGATTCCCGTCGGATCGGGAGGGTGGAGATGTGATCTACGCCCGTGAAGCGCGTTGGTCCGCCTCGAACTATGTGTTGGGAGCGTGGCTGAGGCTTTGGGGGTGGAGCTGCTGCCGTTTCTGCTGCTCCTGCACAGCGAGCTGCTGGCACTGGTCCGATGTGGAGAGCTTGTTAATTAATGCGGACACGCAGTTCGCTGGAATGATGAGTCCTGTGGAAGAAACAAAAGAAACGAGCCCGTGAGACCAAACATGTCCACACTTATGGCACAGATTAAAAAAGGAAAGGCTTCGACACTTTGGGGAATTAGGAGTCAGAGGAGGAGATCGATGCGACTTTAACGGCTGCACGGCCCCTGTAAAAATCCATAACTTATCATTTTTACACTTCAGTTCCTGCAGGGATTAAACCACAGAAGAGACGACGCCTGAAGCTCACTAATTAACAAGATATAACAAGTTAATTAGCGAGCTTTAGCAGCTCTGTCTCCAGTCTTTGTACCGATATGAAGGCGTATCAATGTTCAGCTCAGTTTGTGGAGAACTTCACTCTTCATGCCGCCTCATCAGGAGGGACAGAGGGACAACGAGACACCAGGCACGACTCGGGGAAGGAACGACATCTGTACATCTAAGGATGTAAATATGCTACGTAGTTAAACTGTTTTTGGCTGTTTGCACAGGATGTTTTATTTTGAAAATCCACTGGATTCTCTCTGCTCCTTCTGTGTCTGACTTCCTGTCAGCTCAAACTGCTTCATGCAGACTGAGCTGCTTCCTAAACGTCGACTAGAACGATTAGCTCCGGCATCCGTGATGGAATTTGGCCACGAGGTCGCGATGGCTGGGTCACGAGGTTCAACTGGAGGCAGATCACATCGTGACGGTTAAACCCTGAACAAACTGTGACGGAAGAACTCGTCGAGACGAACCCAACGAGGCTCAGCGAGCTCACCAAGAAGAAGTAGGCTGGAAAACCAGTTATGATTTAATTGTTCAGAACTTCTAAGTGTATCATTTATTAAACTAATACAACTTGGAGCACAGTCTAAAGCATCTTACCGACTATCCTCTGTCCGTCTTCCGTCCTGAGGCGGACAATCTGCACTTTTACGTTGGTTCCGCTGACCGGACTGAGGACCTCCTCCACCTCGGTCCACACGCTGAGCACCGAGCCGCACAGAACGTAGTACGTCCTGCAGCGAAGGCCGACCTCACACTGAAGACCCACTGACGCTTTCTTACAGTTCCCCCGCCTGAAGACAGAGCGACACAACTTTTAGGGTGCACGGATGTCTTGTGCTGTTCATCTTGCTGATGTTTGGCTGTTAGTTTTATAGTAACACAAGATCTAACGTGAACGTACCAGTATGCATGAGAGCAGATTTGTGCTGACGACTTGTACTGGTCGGTCCAGTGCTGCTTGGCGTCTTCTGACAAAACCTGACGATGAGAACAAAGAAAGAGAATCATTAAATAAATCATTAAACTTTCTCCTCATAAGAAAAGTTCATAAAAGAACGCTGCCTTACTTTTTTAAACTTCTTCTTGATGTCTGCGTACGTCTCCAGTTTCAGCTGTTTGCCCGTGTTTGGCCTGTAAACCAGGAAGAGCCTCTTCTTGGTGTTCACCTCTTTGACCAGGATGGCCGTTTTCTTGTTGTTCCTCATCTGAAAATCAAAAACATAAATATGAATGTCTGTTATGCTGCAGACAACTCTATTTAAATCAGCTCATACTAAAGACACTGTTAATCTTCCCGTACCTGCACATAGAAACCATCGTCTGCTCCGTTCTGCTCCGCCCAAGCATGCGTTGCCTCCTCCCAGGACATTCCCCTCTCCACGCTCACCTGTGAACACACACACACACACACACACACACACACACACACACACACACACGCAGTCAGGTGATGTCGCTGTGATCTAGGCGCATCCTTACGGTCAACATGTAAACATGTATGAACGTACAGTGAAGAGTTCCACATGTCCAGACGTGGTGTAGCCCGGTGTGAGGAACTTCCTGCAGTCCATCTTCTTAACCTTCTCATCACCAGAGCCCAGATCTAATCAGACAGAGAGAGAGAGATTTATACTAACATCCGATACCTCTGAGACCCAAAGAGGGGCTGGTATCAAACCTGCAGAGCAGACGGATGATTAGAACACAACGATTTTCTCCTGGAGGAAAGCTCTTTGAATTATTTAACATGCTAAACAAATGCCTTCTCTTCCAGGTGAGAAGAACTATCTTACCCAGGATGCCCATGTCGTATCTGCCGTTCTTCTTTGCTTCCTGAATAACTGCTCCCAGCGTGTCCGAGAAGTACTGGAACAAGGCGTTCTGCTGCTGGACCTCCATGCCCAGGATACGGTTCAGGAACTTCCCGATGTTGTTGTAGTCTGCAGCAGTAACAAAGTGTGTGTGTTAGAGTCTATGTACATGTAACAGAACGGTTACAGTGTTTCTGCTTTTAGAGGTTTAAATGACCTTTGTCCAGCGACAGCGCGCCAGATCTGTCCTCCACATTTATGAGTCCCACGCCTATTAATCCACTCTGGATTTCTACACGAGAGAAACGGTTATTACTCAGAGACACAGCCATCGATTAAAACAGAGAAAAAACACAGGAATCAATACGGTAATGCAATACGAGTCGTACCTTTGAAGAAATCTCCTTTAAAATCGGAGGGTGGAGACACTAACGGAGAGTCGAGCTTCACGATTGACTTCATCACGATCTCCAGAGCGTTTCTGCCGTACTGCAGCAGAGAGGAACGTGAGTGAGTCGCTGACAAACAAAGCAGACTGTGTGACGAAGACGAACTCTTTGTGTACTCACTTTGTTGTCGAAGTTAAACCTGCTGAGGTCTCTGGTTTCTGTTGCTCGTCTGTCTCCGTGAGTGAGAGCTCCCTGTTACGGAGATTTAACACAGTTAATATTCCAGAAACAAGTTCAACAACTGTGAGCTCAGAGCACCGGGGGAGTGTTTGTGTTTGACAACCGGGAAGAGGAGGAGGTTTACAGGGATGAATACTGATGAGGAGCCGGCGTCTAGCTGCTGCTAGAACCGGAGCTGTGCAAATGAACTGGCGGCAAACAAACGTTCGGTCAGTCCTCACCAGGCTTTCTAGTCTTTTGGCGACAATGGATGCGAATCTCTGCTCTCCTGCGAGCTCTGATATGAGGAAGACGTATTCTGGAGCCGTGACCTGGTTCGACCTGTGAGTTCTCCCTGTGACCAAACGAGAACACACATATAATTAACACTGGCCTTTTCAGGTACATTCTGGCTTTAAGCTTGGTTGTATCTTCATTGTAAGAGGGTGGATATGTACTGACCGAACTGCTGTATAGCTCTGTCTGCACTCCACGGCAGCTCCAGCGTCATGTGGACTCTCCGCCGCTGGTTCTTCACCCGACGATCAGCCTGCAGGGAAATACCCGAGCTGGCAGCTTCTGAGATGATGGCGATGTTCTGGTTTGAAAAGAAAGATAAGTATTAATACTTTTCATGAACAAACATGCAGTCGAGATCACCAGAAAAGCTGCGGCAAAGCGGACTCTCTATAAACGCGGTGACCACACATTAACTACACAAAGACAACAGAGGCTCACATTCATCCTCTTACCTTCTCTCCGTCCATGAACCTCTGCTTCTCTGTGAGATTGAGGATTTCCACCGGGACGTCCAGCTCGGATCGAGACTCGTAGGTGATGCTGCCGTCGTCGTTACTGACCACGCGACCTTTGCGGCCTGTCATCTGAAGCACAGTGGAGTGGGTTAAGATACAAATACTTACAGAGTATTAGAAACACTGAATTTTAAAAAAGGCAAATGTTGGGATACCTCGGCCACGTTGTCAGGTCCTCCCAGCTCGTCGATGAGCTCGTCCAGAGTGTTGGGGGGTAAATCCTCAGCGAGCTCTTCGAGTTTTTCCAGCAGATCTCGCTTCATTTTCTGGGCATGTTCCACTGCGTCCTGACTTGTTATGCAGCTGTCCTGACTCTCTGCTTTGACTTCATCAACAAGCAAAAACACGAAATTCAGTAATCCTCTAAAATCGGAGCGGTGTGATTTCCTGCTTTGCCGTGTGGTGACTTGCTTACCTGTGGCAGGCGTGCTGGGGGTGTTAACGGAGGCAGTGAAAGCAGGCCTGGTGGAGCCCAACCCGGAGGCTAACAAGGCACTTTGAATGGAGTCTGGATCGATGCTCTTCCTCCTCTTCTTCTTTTTCTTCTTCTCTTTGCCTTTCTTTGGTTCCTTCCTGATCAGCCATGGATCTGAGGCAAAGGAAGGCGTAACAGGTTTTACTGTGAGCACTGCACTGGATATGAAACGTCTTAACTCGGCTCATAAGTCTCACCATCTTCCCCGTCGTCATCAGACTCGTCTCTGAATGGGTTGAAGTCGTCGTCTTCGTCGGCCGAGCTGACAGATTTGAAGCTGTCGTCGCTGTCGTCCTCTTTGCCAGAGTCTTTGTCCGACTCCTCTGACTGGCTCTCCTCCGAGCTGGTACCGGACAGACCGCCGTGTTTGCGAGGTTTCTTCTTCTGCTGCTTTTTGACCTCTGAAGCTGAAGAGACAATCAGAGAATGAGTCTGAATCCGTCACAGAATCAGTGTTCTAATCAGTTGTAGCTACGTGTAGCTCATTACCTTTCCTCTTCTTGCCCTTCTGCTCAGGCTGTGCTGCCGTTTCGCTCGGAGAGGGCGTCTTCTTGGCAGACAGGTCGATCCCCAACAGGCTGTAAAGCTTCTGTCTGTCTGGAGCTGGAAAGTGCTTCTCGATCAGGGACTGCAGCACACCTCTACGATAAAGAAAACAGTGACATATGAAGATTGTCGTGTTTGTATCGTGTGACAGAAGTCATCTTTAGTCAGCCCGTACTTTGCTGTCGACACAAAGTCGTTGAGCTCGCCTCCTCCCTCCTCCAGCGCCTCGAGTGTTCTTGCTTCTCCGGTGGACTGAAGACCGATCACCACACACTGCAGAGGAGAGACACGGAGGACACGACTGAGCAAATTATTACTGAGAAAAGAAATAATCTTTGTTTTGGTGCGAATATTTTTGTCTTATGCAGTGAGAATTCAAAGCCTCTATCGTCTTTTTAAAGCTTCTTTTATGGAGTGAAGTCTTCCCGGCCTTGAGCGCTTTTATTTAATTTTTTTGCAACACTAACTGTCGCTTCATTCGTTCATGTTTTTTATGATTCAATGATCTCCACCCTCCATGACTTCTGCTATATTTCAGGAGTCAGCCTCACCTTTCCATTCTGGACCTCCTCTCTGGCCAGCTGGACCACTCGTCTGACTTTGGAGGCGATGCAGAGGTATTTGAAGAACCTCTGGTGAGCAGACCAGAACTGCCCCCACATGGACTTCTTCATGCGCTGCTCTGCGTCCATCAGGTTCGCCGCCTGCTGGAACTTCTCACGAGCGCTCACCCACTGAGAGAAGCAGGAGAGTGAAATTAAGAAACGGCGACACGAATCAAAGAGTCACGGCAAATACGATTCTGTTATTTGACGTGCTTACCAGCCTCACTGATTTGTTGTACATGTGGATGTATTTCTGAGTCAGGGGAACCTCCTCGATCTTGAAAGTCACACCTGTGAAACTCAGCTGCCTCGCGATGTACATCCCCCTCAGCTTCATGTCCATGGCGACTATCTCCATGGCGCCAACACCTCTAAAATATGATGGGAAAAAAAAAGGTTAAAAACAAACGTCAGTGCACTTTGTCCTTTGTGGAACGTTGCCGTCACCTGTGAACAGAAAAGCTCACCTGCGCTCAACAGCCTGGATGAAGTTGCCAAATTCTCTGAAGGGCGTTTTGTGGCCCCAGATACCCAGGCGGTTCATGTAGGCCATATTTCGCGGTTCAGAGGCACCTACGGAGAGAATAAAGTAACATTTTCAGAAAATACAGCTGCACCTGAGTTTGGACTGCCAATACATTCAGATTAAATCTGCGTTGGTGGTCGTTTGTACTCACCTGTAGCACTGGCATACACAACCCGAGCCTTGGGGAGTTTATTCTGCAGCTCCAACACTGCAAGTCCAGTTTTTGTCGGTTTGGATGATCCGATCGGACAAACATTTTTGGCTTTGTGACACTCGTCATAGACGATCTGAAGACGTCTGGTCAAGGAAAGTCAGCACATCTCTAAAACATGTTACCTCCTCCAATGAACGACGCCTGGCTCTGCCAGTTCTCTAGAACGTCCTACCAGGTCAGGGTAGGACTCTCCACCCTCTCTACCTTCACAAACCTCCTGAAGACCTCAACAAGACCAACAACTGGACCTGATAAATCTATCCCTGTCTACAACTGGACACTTAAGGACTACAGTTAATATCTCTTTAAAAAAGGATACAACTCCGTCAAAGTCCTCCCCACACCAGTGGAGAAGCTGCTGAAATCTTGTCTTGTACTTCCCTCCTGATTGGCTCTCTCCTATCAGGGAAGAGTAGGTGGCGAAGATCACGCCTTTCTTCACGCTGCCGTTGTGTTTGGAGGAGATTTTGCCATATTTGAACTGAGAACAAAATAAAGAGTTAATGAGCTACGCGTGGACATTATGAACAATTCTCACTGTATCAATCAAAGTATCTCACCTTGTTCAGTGAATGAACCTGGATGTTTTTGGCTCCTATGTCTCTTAAATCCCGTTCAGCATCGTACTTTAAGTCGTTTGAGACACTAAACCTGAGAAGTAGAGGTGATTCTGTCAGCCCAACATTTATTCGACAGGTAAATATATTTTAAAAAGGTGGCGTGGTATTTACCAGAGTGATCTCTTCCTGCCTAAAAGGTAATTCTCATAGATGATCCCGGCGATCGTCCGGCCTTTCCCCACACCAGCTCCATCACCGATCAAATAGGCGGCTCGATCACCGCTCGGGAGGAATGTCTCGTGTTGCTGTTGAACGTCGGGACAGGAAACGCATCATTAAAACCAAACGAGACACAAACTCCGACACCTCAGCGTAAAATGTGTTTCAGCTTCAGTTAACAGAAACCTCAGACGTTTTAGACAAAAGCTGAATTTTAAAATAATATTTCATAGTTTTTAATGTGGAAAAAAATAAACATTGTTAGCAAAGATCGCTCACCTGAGCAGCGTACGTGATGGCTTCCAGCTGCAGAGCGGACAGGCAGCCTCGATCGATGACTTCTTCTGGGATGGACAGTCTGTACCAAACGTCCGGAGGATTGACGCTGGACAGGGAGCTGGTCTCCACCACGGGATCGGGATGCCGCAGACCGACCTTTACTGTAGTGACAAGCAGATGGTCAGCGGATTCGACAATAAACACTTATTACTTCTTCTGCATGATAATCCTGACGCTGAACAGTCACTCACGTTTCATTGGCATGTACTCGGCATACGTTTCTGCGTGACCCAGCTCGTCTTCCTCTTCTTCCTCAGGCTCGTCTTCCTCCTTCATCCCCGGAGGTTTCTGTAGAAACGTCGACGTAATCAGACTCCTCGCAACATTCTTATGCTTTTCAGATTTAAAGTAGCGTTTAACATGTTCTTACACTTACCAGAGCATGTGAGAAGTTCTGCATTTTAAAGTCATTAATCCAGATCCTGGGGGTGTCTTTCCCCAACACGTCCCTCTTTATTCCATTGTTCATTTCACCTGAAACACCGACAGAGACCAAACAGAGAGCAGAAGAGTTACTGAAACTGTTCAACTTCCTCAAACGTTCATTTCCAGGTATTCTGACGACTGTCGGATCTCAGGTTTGTTTTTGTCTCATCTAAAGCTGCAGCGATTTCCCTAAAACGTCCTTAAATTCAAATAACACCTTGTCGATTTGTTGCGACATTTACTTTCTCTTACGTCTCATATTTTGTAACAATAATTTCTTTGTTGTTTTCCTCTTTTGAAGAGAGGGAAACTGTTTTTTGCTCTGGCACAGCACAGATGGAAAGTTACAGATGCTACGTACTAACATAAAAATCTGAAAGAAACATCAGGAGCACTGAACCTCAAACATCTGCAGCTTTTATCTCTTTATTTTGATTCTCTGGACTTTGAATGAAATCTATACATCATTTAATCTTATTAAATATTTTATGACTCCCCAGATGAAGATGATTAAACTCACATCACGACTGTTTGCTCAGTATTCATCAAACCGTAGAGAGATTGGCTTCTCGGAATATTTAAATGACATTAAATGATAACTTACCTGTGGCTGTTGCCGTTGCTACAGGTGTGGTGATGTCAGGTGGAGGTTTTAGCTTCATGAGCTCCATCAGACTGTTTCCCTTCAGACCGGTGCTCTTCACATTGCCGGTCCGAAGGAGGTCTTTCAACTGGATCTGCTAAAAGGAACAAGATGCACGGTGAGTGTAACCAAAAGAAACGTTTCTGTTTTTTTGGCCTTTTTATGCCTTTAATGATAGAACAGCTGAAGATAGACAGGAAGCAGGGGGCAGGCCGCTTAAACCACTGCGCCACCGACCGCAGACGTACCTGATCTCTGTTAGAAGGCACTACTGTGGACGCTGACGGAGGAATACTGGTGGAGGAGGGCGTCGAAGAACCTCGCAGGCCTGAATTGGCGACATGGACCACCTTGGTGACGGTTATGGTGTGTTTGATGTTGTTCGTGGCTGATTGTTTGGTCACAGCGGTTCCAAGTGACGGCAACTGATTCAGCTGATTTAAGACAAACGTGGTGGTTGATGGCTGAGGTTTGTGCTGCTGGGCGGAGAAGAGAGCAGACTTTAATACATTACAGTGAGTCTTCAATAATTAATTAAGGGAACTTTATGTTCTGTAATCTCACCCTGATAGTAACTAAAGGGGCCGGAGCTGGAGGCTCGGTTCGAACAACATCCACCGACTCTGGTGTCCCCACGCCAACATCCAGGGCACTGATGGAGATAGACTGGACGAGGACAGATCACGACGTTAGCATTACGAAAACAGTAATTACTCACTTCTAAAAACTAAAGACAGGTCTTACTTGCTGGGTTGTAGAGGGCTGTGCAACATCCTGAGAATCAACATCAAATAAGCCGATATCATTCGGGCAAATGCCGCTCTCGCTCAGGGCGGCGAGAAGTAAATCCTGTCCAGGATCCATCTGCAAGACAAACGGAAGTCCATCTGTTAACGTCTTTGTTCACGAATAGGAACAATGTTTAAAGATCAAACAACGAGTTTATTGAGCCAATAACTGATCACACACCCCGTCTGACAAACGTTAATATCTACAGTTTGTTTGTTTTATGACGACGTCGTCTGACTTCAGGAAAACGTGACGAAACATTCCAGATCACGTCGGCGCGTTAAAGCACCGTCTGTATGTAAACTATGAAATATATATTTAGATTGTGGAGGATGTTTCTGAGGTTACAGGATGAACTGAGCTGAACATAATTTTTAAAAACACATACAGGACAATTAAATATTAGATGTAGCTAATTTAATGAGGTTATGTGACATCTGAGCAGTAGTACTCTAATTACACATTTGAGGTACTTCACTCTTCAGGAGTAGATTTGACTTTGCTACAGTTATTTTAGTTTCTTTACAAATTAAGATTATTGCATAGACGTGACAAAAATGTGCTCAACAACCCGCTTTAAATATTTGAAGTGCATCTTCCTGATTATACGCAGATAGTTTTATTTTCAATACTTTTTTGTGTAACAGTATTTTTACAGTGTGAATCTAAGGCGAAGAAACGTCAACACATCATCTGGTGACGTAAAACATTAACCTGAAACAGACTCGAGTGGAAGTTTAAACCTGTATTTACACATCAAGATCTCGTCCTTTCACCAAACGCTAAACTCTCCACAACTTAGTGTAGGACGAGTTAATATCCTGTTACACTGCCTGCTTGTCCCTGCATGCACTTTGAGTGTCTGAATATTACCAAACAGCCTCAGACAGACACAAACACATCCATAATGATAAATCAGTTTAAATGTGTTAGTAGCCATGAGGGGCGAAAGATGCAACAGTGCATGCTTACAGACAAAAATCAGCACGGTAATGTGTTCATAAAACAATGCACAGGCTTAAAATCACAATCAGATCCCGCATGTTGTTTGTATAGCACACGTGTGGCATCAAATACGGACGCAGAGTGAAATATGACAAATTAAAAGCACAGCTTAAGTGGAAAATAAATAACAAAGGCTAAACGTGTGTTGTGTCATTTAAAACACGCAGAGGTGAAGTTATTTCACTCAGTCTGGCTATTTAAAGCTTCACCTTGTCGCATCTCCCCCAACAGCAACACCGGAAAAAAAAACGTGAAATTAAATGACACTTAAACGCAACACACACTCCGCACACTTTAAATAAAGACTAACGATACAACAAGCAGAGGTCACAGCAATGTCTACACACCAGATCGGCTCCGAGACTTGTTCCAAAGTGACCCAAAACAAGACACGTGTTTGCAATGCCCCACTTCGGCTATGCTCAACTTCCTGGTCCCCCCACCTCGCTCTCTCTCTCTGCTCAGCGCTAGCTTCGCCCCCTGCCTCCTCGTTAGCTCAGCTTAGCTTGATAATTATTATAATAATTGTTGTTATTATTAAAACACAGCACTGCTGCTACACCCGAGTGTTCACACGGACCTCGTTTATTCACACCAGCAGCAGCTACTGCCTCTCTTGGCTGGCCTGGTTGGAGCAGGGTGACACAGCTTTAGCCTTTGTGCTAACCGAAAGCAGCTAACGAAGACACTTTCACATTCACGTCGAGTGACACGACAAGTTCACGCTAAAACAGGAGGCTGGCTAACCAAAGTCACGCAACGCAGCGCAAACACAGCCGTTTAAACGTTATTAACGGTAACCACGGAGACCTCCCGCAAATGTCACCCCCCCACCGCCACCTCTCCCGCACATGTTAACACGCATGTATCAACCCCAGCTCTTCTAACTTCACCCCCTCAGACATTTAACTGACATTAAACCGACGTGTTTGTTTGTTTTTTTAAAAGGGCTAGCTCGGTGCGTTAGTGCCGCTTGATCTCGATAACGTGACGTTAGCTCGCGAACCAGCCGAGTTTACAAAACACAACCACCTTCCAGTGTGTCCTTACTTCCTTTCCTTTCCTTCCTTCCACGCAACCTTTAATCCAGAAGCTGGACGCGGACAGGCTTCGTTAAGCTAACAGCAGCCGCCGCGCTAGCATTGTTGTGATGTTGTTAACGGCTCTCTCACGCGCTCCTTCAACTGTGTCATTGCTCGCTCGCTCGCGCGCTAGCTAACGTTAGCAACGAGGCGGCGGCAAACGAGAGCGCTGGCGTCAAATTAACGTTTAACGCTGAGCGTTAAAGTATCGCCGCGGTGAGTTGCGTGTTTAGTAACAGACGCGTTCGCGTTAAAACAAACTGAAATCAACTTACTTGACAAGTTCAACGGCCGGCTCCGGCTCGCGGACGGCGGCGCTCGGCAGCTCTGGTGCGGGGGGGCAGGTTTGTTGTCCTCTTCGCTCCGCCGCGCTCACGCCATCTTTTTTTATCAAACGGCTCAGCCGCATGCTGGTCACGTGACGCGCAGCAGGCCGACAGCGGCGGGTGTCGTTTTTTTTTTTAACCGTCAAACTTCGACGAAAACCTGGCCCCGGTGTCCGGGCGGCGGGCGGCGGCGTCCGGCGGCGACGACGACGGCAAAACGACGACAGAAGCGGGTTTAGCATTTTTCTAAAACCGTTAGCACAAACGACAAACATAGCAGAGTCAGCGAGCTAATGCGACGTCACGTGACCCCGCGAGAGTCTTGGTAGGAAGTGACGATGGGGAAAAAAAATTCTTCTTCGTTTGTCCTCTTCCTTTTTTTGCCCCCCTTCTTCTTCTTCTTCTTCTTCTTCTTCTTCTGCCTCCTGTCAGAGCAGTGACACAACAAGTTTTTATATTACATCAAATCTGAGGTCACACTGTTGAAGATGATGAACTATAAGAGGCAATGGATGTTTTATCAACACAACTGGACATAAATATAAATTAATACACAGACAGGGAGGTTGTAGGATGTAATTTAGCCTTTAATGAACCCTGGAAAGTTTTACTTTGGATGACAACAACTGTGGATTCACTGACATTACATATTAGTACTGCAGAGCATAAATTACTGATACATATATACATACATACAGATAAATGCAGAGGTAGTGCAAACTGAATCATGACCTACCTCATGTAAATAATACACCCTGCACTCCTTTGCACTATCACCAGTTCTTTATTCAGTCTACAAATGTTATTGTTGTATAAATATATTTTTTTCACCGTGTCTGTATCTGTATGTAACCTGGCCAATAAAAGTGACTCTGATTCTTTTACTTGTAACAGAGTATTTTACAGTGTAGTATTAGTACTCTCAGAGTATTTCTAGTACGTACTCGTGTAGTACCTCCTTTTAAATCACAGGTGAAGCTTTGACCGTACTGTAAAGTTTATGAAACTCTGAGCCGGAAACTCGAGTCTGTCAAGGATGTTTGGGGTTGAGACTCTCCTGATAATTAAAGCACTTTCACTTTCATTCATACACACAATATGGAAATAATAATAAAGTGAGTGATAAATGTGTGCAGAAACAGCTGAACTTCATCAGGTCACTATAACCGGAGAGATTCATGCTTTACTTGTCAACAAATAAAACAATATTATAGTACAGATATGACTAACTCCAGCTCACTGAAACTCACTGAAAGGAGTCCTAAATTATCAGGTTAAATCTGGCAGACAACATGCCTTGTTGCAGGTACTTGCAGTGACATGTTGGCCTGTATGCAGGAAATGGTTTAGTTACACCAACTTTATCTTAAATATTCTTGTTGTTATGACAACAGGTAAACATGGTGTGAAAATTGTAGCAAATTCAATTTATTCAATGAATTGTATAAATCAGGAACTCCAAGTCCCGGTGCAAAAAGTCTCCAGTAAAGTGTTCCAGTAGCTTAGTGACATAATGCTAACGTCAATGTTTATTTCTGCGGTGAAGTTGGACATTTTAACATGGGGGCTTATGGAGACTGACTCACTAGCCAGCCTCAAGCGGAAGTTTATACAGTCTGTGATTAAAAAATATGTTTTCTGACAAAACCAGCCCCCAAAACACAGACTGGACTGTCTTAAATCACAGATGATGGGCTGTGGAAATGAGAATCTTTCAAAGTGTCTGGTGCATTTTTTGAAAAATGCTTAGAGCTTGTGTGTTTTCTTTGAATCCGTTGATCTGTTCTGGCTCCGCCCACTTGTCATTTGAATTCTTATGACAGTTATGACCACGCCCACTCACCAGTTGAATCCTTTGATCTGTTCTGACTCCGCCCACTTGTCAATTGAATCCATTGATGTTCTGACTCCGCCCACTTGCCACTTGAGCTTCATTCAGCACTGATCTTAGTACAAGTTACTCCGACTTTGAGCACAGTCTTGAAAACCCTCAACAATAGTTGGATATCTGAAGAAATCTTCATTTAACTCCCTTCAATCTACAGACATGCCATTCTCTCATCTAGGTCTCGTGGTTTTGCCTTGGGTGGCCAAAAATACAGGTCGCCTCATCATATCTGGATTGGGACTTCATCAATCCACTTCAGCCACGGTCAACCCAGAACCCGTTCTCCATGAATCCTTCGACATGCCAGCCAAGAAAGAAGCGAAGGATGGAAGGTACAGTAAACTCAGGTTGCTGCATCAGCAAGATGGCAGGTCCCTAGGTTTGAACTGTTTGCGTAATGGAACCCAGAAACAAGAGCAGAACACCTCTGCATGCATTGTCTCTGTGGTTCATAAGGGCAATGACTCCCCAAGTTTAAACTGTTTGGGTAATGAAACCCAGAAACAAGAGCAGGACACCCCGGGATTCATTGTCCCTGTGGTTCATAAGGACAATGACTCCCCAAGTTTAAACTGTTTGGGTAATGAAACCCAGAAACAAGAGCAGGACACCCCGGGATTCATTGTCCCTGTGGTTCATAAGGACAATGACTCGCCAATTTTGGACTGCCTGGTTGATGAAACTGAACCTGTGATTAGGAGTAATGACAGCATCTCCCCAAGTTTAGACTCACTCACCACTTGGGTTAACAAAACTCTAAAGCAAGAGCAGAAGACCCTGGCATGTGTTGTCCCTGCAATTAGGAGTAATGACAACATCTCCCCAAGTTTGGACTGCCAGCGTGATGACACTCAGAAACAAGAGCAGGATGCCTCTGCATCCATTGGCTCTGTAGTTTCCAGGAGTGTATTTGGCAGCATGAGGCCTGAACTAAATCTTCTCTCTTTTTATGCATGTTCGTATTTTTGCCCTGATGTCTCTGGTCCAAGAACTGAACAACCCTGGGAACACATAACTGTTGACCTAGAGGCACCTGAGTCTGCTGGCAGATGGTCCCGACAGAGGATTTTAGATATTTTGTCCAGCACCAAAGCAAGAATTGCAAATTGCTTTTACAGGACCAAAGCAGGAATTGCAAATTACTTTTACAGGACCAGAGCAGGAATTGCAAGTTACTTTTACAGGGCCAGAGCAGGAATTGCAAATTGCTTTTATGACATCAAAGCATGGATTGCAAATTGCTTTTACATGACCAGAGAAAGATTTTTTAGATGGATCAACACATTCAGTGGGGAAATGTCGATAAAAAGTAGAACAGCACAAAGAATAACAGCACAAAGAAGAATACCTGCAAAACAACTAACAAGAACAATAACAGAAACAATAACAACACTCTCACAACACTCAGTACTCAACAATTCCAACCAGGAAGCGTCTTTTATTGAAACAACAACAAAAATAATAAGACAACGAAGAACAACACTAACTACAACACAAACAATGATAACACAAATAATAACACAAACAACAACAACAAGAAAAACAATATTCTTTTGGACCCCTAGTTCCTCCACAAATTAAATAAGATCCAAACAACAACGCAAACAAACGAAAAACAGTTCCACCAATCATAAATTAGCAATTGTGCCAGGTGCTCTGATTTCCCCCACAAATTTAAGATCTAAAAAAACAAACAAACAAACAAAAAAAGTTCCACCAATCATAAATTAGCAATTGCCCTTGTGGGTTTTCTCCAGGTGCTCTGGTTTCCCCCACGTACTAAATTTAAACAAACAAACAAACAAACAAAAAAAGTTCACCAATCATAAATTAGCAATTGCCCTTGTGGGTTTTCTCCAGGTGCTCTGGTTTCCCCCACGTACTAAATTTGACTAAACAAAAAAACAACAACAACAAACAAACAAACAAAAATAAAAACAAACAAAAAGTTGTATGTATGTATTTCTTTAATTTATTGGTTGTGACTCCTGTGTCCTCTCTTTAATTCATTTTGTCATTCTGTTGGTAACTATACTCCTCACATTTAAAGCAATATGTCATTTTTCAACCAAAGAAATAACAGATTTGAATTGACTTGAGTTTCCTGATGGACAGTGAAGTAAACTGCTGCCAAGTGTAGCTGCTGTTAGCTCATGCTAGCTCAGTTTGTTAGCCAAGCTGCCCGGACTGTGAGCTCAGAGCACCGAGGTGAGTGTTAGTGCCGTTTTGGGAACACCAGGAAGAAAAAGAGAAGAAACAGAGTCGGTGTTGTGCCAGAACCAGAGCTGAGGTGAACCACCATCAGTAGTACTAAACTCTAGAACTGGAGAATCTTACATGAGGGTTGCTTTAACTTCTCATTATTAAAGACATTAGTCATCTCAGTGAACCTCTCTCAAGTTTTTATTGAAATATTTTATTGGTAATATCATTTGCAGTGATCACGGATAAGCTGGTGTTCAGAGTTGTTGTTTCCTTCACATTCAGACAGGAGAATAACAGACCTTTTTTTCTTTTATTATTATTGTAGTTTTGCACCAGAAGATGATCTATTAAAGTCCCGACAGCTCAAAGTGTAATGTTTCTTGCATACTCTACAATAGAAAGTGTGGTTTAAATATTTTTTGGACAACAATGGAGCTCTGTGGAAGAACATATCACACACTACTTATTAGTAGATATATTCAATAATATTAAAAATATAGACTGTCACCAGACTTTTAATCAGAATCACTTTAATTCTACAGGTACGTGTACACAGCGGTTACACTTTGCTCTCATAGTACAAACAGATACAGACATGGGTACAGTTAAAATAACAAAACAGGGAACTTTATATTTACATATAAAAAGGTAAATATATATAAAAGTATCCTTTTGACTCACATCACTGCAGTAGCTTGAAGACGCCCTGCTGTGGCCATGAGCGGACCCGCAGTACCGCCGTCGGCCTGCAGGGGTCGACATCGCCCCCCTCGGCTCTCTCCTCCTTCTTCTCCGTGTAGTAGAAAAATGGCGGAGCGGAGCTGTGGAGGCTTCATCGGATGAGCTGCCCGCACTTTGAAAACAACAGACGGGGCCTCGCAGTCACCGTGGAAGGGGGGCCAGCTTGTAGCGAGGCCACTGCCGGACGAGCAGGGCGAGGTTGACGCCGTGAACCGGCGGGAAAACTTCATTTATTTCGAGAGGAGACGAGCGGCTGGAGAGCCGAGCGAGGAGCCACGAAAAGTCGGACATGAGCGGGGTAACGCCAAGTTTCATCCCCGCTGCTAGTGCGTCTGTCCGGGGCGGTTAATCATCTACCTGACGGTGTTTAACGGGTTTACATTGATGTAACTGTTACTGTGAGTTAGCTCCGGCAGCTACACACCAGCCTCCCCGTCGGAGGCGGCTAACATTAGCCCGTTACATGTGCTGTAAACATTACATCACGACAGTAATGAACCGGGTTCTCACCCCGCCGGCTCGGTTCACGGGTTCGAGGCAGCCCGGTGAAGGCTCGTTAGTCTGGGCTGCAGGGGGTGAACCGGCAGGCCGGACTCTGGGGTTAAAGGGACTGACTGGATGTGGGTGTGGAGCCCGCATGCTGCTCCTCAGGGGCCCCACCCACCACACACTGCTGGAAGTAACGAAGTACTTTTACTCAGGTTACTTTTTCAGCACATGCATAATGGAATAATGTATAAAAATTAGCCTATTAGTAAAAAAAAGTAGTCTATTATGTTATTATGACAAAAGTTTGCAGACCCCATGCAGTACATCTGCGGTCCCACTAAGGGTCACGGACCCCTGGTTGAAGACCCCTGTACTGGAGTATTTATACTTGTACTCCAACACGTTTCAGAGGTTAAAAAGTACTTTTTACTCTGCCCAACTGAATCGACAGATACAAACCTGGATCAAACGGGTCGATCGAGAGCTGAAACCATCGACTAATGAACCGACAGATGTTTAACGAGCAACTGTTTTGATACTGGATGAGTAACTTTGGTCACATTTCTCTCTGTGTATTCACAGGTTGTATGCAACACTGTCCTGAGCTGCTCCGCGTCCATATCACCAGTTCACGATGAAAAGACGATCAAGGTGACCCAGGAGGGACGGTGCTCTCCGATATGCTGCCAGCAGATCGATGCTCAGAGGCAGGGAGAGGGTGAGTATCTTCATCTCCAGCCAAGCACCGAGCCGCTGAAACAAGAGTTGGATGATATACTTTTGTTTCCTCGCAGGCAGGAGAACAAACACCCTCAGCGTCACACCAAAAGACCCAAAGAGCGAGATGGAGAGCGGCTACAGCCAGCGCCCAGCCTGCTGGCCGGATGAACAGCAGCTCTACTGCACTCAGACCTGCCTCCGCTCCCCCGCCGAGCTCTCCCTGCCGCTCGGCAACAGCTTATCTCACGCCGCCCTCCACGCCAACAACAACAACAACGGCAGCGCTCTCCACGGCCGCCAGAGGCGAACGGTCCGGCTCAAGGTCAAAGGAAAGAAATCCACGCTCAGAATGTACGCACACCCCGAAACACGACGCAGCGTTAGACGTTAGCAAACACGATGCAGCGACAGCTGTTTATGTTGTTTGTTTTTCTCTGCAGCGCCGGAGGGAAAAACTCCCAGAACCGGAAAGTTACTGACTACTACCCGATAAGACGCAGCTCAAGAAAAAGTAAAACGGAGCTCAAGGTAAGTCCTGAAGCGAGTGTCAGAGGAAACCATTCATGTTTGCAACCCTGTCGACAAATATTTGGACGTGTGTGTGTGTGTGTGTGTGTGTGTGTGTGTGTGAGTGAGAAAACTAATTAACTAACTGACTGATGTTTGTTTTTGTGATCAGTGTGAAGAAAAGAAGCACATCGATGATCTCATCACAAAGGGAATCGAAGAAGGAATGGAGGTGAATCTTCTGCTTCGATTTCTAATGTTTGAAAGACAACACACGCACGCACACACACACACACACACACACACACACACATGGCGGCAGCAGCAGCTTCTGATCTGTGTCTGGCTCAAACTGCTGCGTTCTGAATCATCTGTATTTCCTCGGTGATCGTGTGTCCTGATGCTGAACCTCTCGTTCTTGCTCCGTAGGTGCAACACATAGAAGGAAAGGGCAGAGCGGTGTTTGCCACTCGGTGTTTCCAGAAAGGCGAGTACGTGGTCGAGTACCACGGAGACCTGCTGCAGATCACCGACGCCAAAAAGAGGGAGGCCGAATACGCTCAGAACCCGGCAACCGGCTGCTACATGTACTACTTCCAGTACCTCTGCAAAACCTACTGGTATGGCGACAGCGAGCCGGCTGCATGTTTAGATCACAGAGTGTTTCACAGGATAACTGACTGTTTGTCTCCACAGTGTGGACGCCACTAAAGAGACTGGTCGACTGGGTAGGTTGATAAATCACAGCAAAAACGGAAACTGCCAAACCAAACTCCACGACATCAACGGCGTCCCTCACCTCATCCTCGTCGCCTCTCGGGACATCGACGAGGGCGAGGAGTTGCTGTACGACTACGGCGACCGCAGCAAAGCCTCCATCGCGGCTCACCCGTGGCTCAAATACTGATCGACGGCGGGCGGGGAAGAAAAAAAAAAAGGGAAACGTACGGTAACACTTGTGTTTCTCGTTAGCTTGTGTACAAAATGCCTTAGAAACAGAATGTCTACCCTTTTTTGTTCCAGTGCGGAGGAAGCGGGCGGGTTACATGTTCACGGGAGGGTCGGCGGGGTACTTATCACGTTTCGAGGTCCATCTGCCTTGTCAGGTGACATCTGTACTTTTTATTTATGTGTATATGAAACATTCTGGTTGTTTTGCAGCACATTTCTTTTGTACATTTTGTATTTCCTATAGACCAATGCTTCGAAAGCATGCAGGTGGTAGTTAATGCTCTGCATTTTTATACTGCTTTTTTCTTAATTAGTAGTTAGCAATACTTATATTTATGGCCCTTTTTTTGGATCAGCAAGAACTTAATGAGATGCAAAATTACAACCCGTTTTTAAAAAAAACAACAAGCTGAAGTTGAATTTGATTTACAGCCAAAAAAACTCACAGTTTTGTTTGAGCGGAGGTGTAAAAATTGACCAAACTCACGCTTCAGTTGGCTTTTTTTGTGTGTGTGTACCTGTGAGACTGGATCAAAGTATTTATGAAGTAATATCGCACACACAGGCTTACATAGGAATACAGGAATACACATTTCTCACTGCGTTCATATATATATTTTTGTTTTTAATCCTACATTGTATTTTTTAATATTTAAGGCGCTCAGTACGTTTAAGTTATCATGTAGTGAATGTTCAGATAAATAATATACAAACATTTATGAGGTCAATATCTTCTATTATAACAATTAATCAGCTGTCAAACTGTTTTAATTCACTTCGCCTCACTTTGACACTTCTATGTACATATATTTATTAATGCGTTGCTGTTGCAAATCCAAAGGGTGGTTTAAAGGAACAGTTTGGACGTTTTGGGGAGAAAAAGGTGTTTTCACTTGTTAGATGAGAAGATTGATGTCACTTTAAAGTCTCACAGCTAATCAAGCTAAATCTGTTCACACTTATTAAGTTGAGAGTAACATGCTGTCAGTGATGGCCATTCTTGGGTACAAGTTTGAGCAAACACAAAACTGAGAAAAGACCAACTGGAAAACTTGTTCCAGCCCCGTTTTTAATCAGTTTCTCGGTCGTATCGTTGCGTGTCGAGCCTACTAAACAGGCGCCATGGCGAAAACGCAAGTGAAAGAAAGTTGGATCGAGCTAGAATATTCAAAAACACAGCTCGATGTCACGCTGCAGCCGCCGAACAGACGTTCAGACTCGGCTTAAACTCTGATACTCGACCTGTCGTGTCCTGACTTTGTTTACTTCATGAAGCGGCTTCTGAATCTGAGGCTGACTGACATTGTGTCCGATGGTTTGAGCGACTTAGACGGTGAATGAGAGCGAGGGAGCGCCGGCATCGATAGAGCCGATTAATCAGCGAAATAAAAAGTTATTTCTTGATTGTTTCCTTCAACGATTCACTGCAGCGTCTGATTTGGTCTCAGTCTGAGGTTTATAGTTATTAAATGAGATTTATCAGGACGTAGCTTAGCTTTTCATCTCGGAAGTATCGTCCAAAAACAGCTCAAACTATCATAAGTACAGGCTGTCGGAGGGGGGACGGAGCCCGGCTAGCTGCCTCCCCCTGTTTCAAGTCTTTATGCTAAGCTATTAGCCTGCTAGCTGTAGCTATGAAGGACGGATATCGGTTCTCATCTAACTCACAGAAAGAAAGCGCCTCTCCCAAAATGTCGAACTCTTCTCTTTCAGGTCACTTTAAAGCTTCTTCACGCTCGTACGCGCACAAACAGAAACCTGTTGGCGTCCAACAGAAAACTGGGTTTGGTGAACTCTTACACCGCTAACTGGATCTTTGCAGGTTTCCTACACATCTGTTCTTCCCGCTCACATATTGTTCACAACCAGATGTTCCATGTGAAAGTGTTTAAACCGCCAACAGGTCTTTTTTTTTTTTTAACTTTATATTTTAAGCAGCTTTTTCAAAATGTGTTCTTCATGAAATGTAGCCAGGAGGTCAGACTGACCTCAGACGACTTCTGGCTCCACTTTTTAATCTTTAATCATCTTCATTTGTGTTTGATTCATTTTGATCTAGGAAGTCGCTGAGAGACAAATTATTATTTTTCTCTCAGCTAATTGACAGTAAGGACAATATATTTTAAGGAAATGTCTAATTCTGCACATTGTGATACTTTTTTTCATACAAATGATATAAATCAATCAATCTCATTTAAACATGAACTGTATTTTAACTTTAATAATCAAAGAGTAATAATCACGAGTTAATAGTTACATGCGGCGCAGCAGTTGCCGGATAGGCAGCGTTTGAATCCTCAGATCAGATGAATAAATCTGCTTTAAAGCATGAAGCCGGAGATAATCTATATTTTTGTAACCACCAACAAACCCATGAAAACACAGAAACCAACAATGTGAGTCTAAATCTTTAAAACCCGCCTCGCGAATATGTGGTTAAAGGCTGCTCACTGTAGTTTATATCTGCATCTGTTGGGTCTATTTTGAGCGGCGGATTAATCCACATTGGGCGCTTTAAGTGAGTATACGTGGCAGCGGGACGTCAAAAGAAACAGAGTCTGTGTCCATAGTGACGATGGAGCCGCCGTTAAATTCAGTGATTCACACAGACCTGATGAATTCAAGTGTGTTTGCGTTGACGCTCATCGTTCATGCGTAGAATTCCACTTCCTCATTTTATCATTGCTGTTTGTATTATTGCTAATTAGCATAATAATAATCTTAGTTTGGTAGCATTATTTTGAGGCTTTTTTTTGGGAAGTTGGATGAGAAGATGGAAATTTTAGCTTAGCTTAGCTTAGCTTAGCTTAGCGTAGCCTAGCTTAGCATGAAGACTGGGAACAGTAAAACATCTAGCCTTGGCTGTGTCCTGAGGTAACAAATAAATCACAGCATCTTATTAACTGGCATATTTCTTTAAATTTTGCCAGAGCTAGGCTAGCTGTTTCCCCTTGTTTCCAGTCTTTGTGCTAAGCTACGCTAATAACCTCCTGACTGTAGCTTAAAATTGAAACAGCAGATCTTCTCATCTGGCTCTCTGTAACAAAATCAGAGTTAACTTTGTGTTAACTAGTTTTTTTGTTTTTAAAACTGCCAGAGCTAGGCTAGCTGTTTCCCCTTGTTTCCAGTCTTTGTGCTAAGCTACGCTAATAACCTCCTGACTGTAGCTTAAAATTGAAACAGCAGATCTTCTCATCTGGCTCTCTGTAACAAAATCAGAGTTAACTTTGTGTTAACTAGTTTTTTTGTTTTTAAAACTGCCAGAGCTAGGCTAGCTGTTTCCCCCTGTATCCAGTCTTTATGCTAAGCTATGCTAATAACCTCCTGACTACAGTTTAAAATTGAAATGGCAGATGTAAGAGAGGTCAAACTTGACTCTCATTAATGTACCAAAACTTCTATTACTAACTGTTATTTTAAGTTTTGATTTATTTGTAGCAGGTTTGGTTCAAAATTCTGTTAATTATGGAAACATTTACCAAATATGATCCACACAGAAGTGTTAAAAAAAAATCATGATAGTACGACGAGTCCAAAATATTCAGTCTATCGTTGAACTCTGAGCTTCTTCTGATTCCATTTTTAATTTGATGCAAACATGAAGAAGTCTCATCAGTGTTAAAACTGTGTGAAACCTCCCCTGCCACCTCCAACAGTAGCAAATGTTTTAAATCTATGTTCTCATTCTTCACATAGATCTAATGCAATAATACCCGAGGGGGCAAAACTGACCTGTTGGCCATTTTAGGACTTAATAGATCTTTTGCTGTTGTAGCGTTGAATAAATCTTAATGCTGGGGTTTAGGCATCGATGAATAAAGATGTAATATGCAAGTAACACGAGTGGGCGTCTCATTTGTTGGTTGGTTTTTGTGTCATGACGATACATTCAGAGAAAAAATCAGACAAACACGTGAAACATTACAGAGTTTTTATTATTGAGGAGATAGCTGGTTTAATAAAGCACTGATCCAGTCATTAAGTCTTTTAAATATCCACTTTAATGAGGGAAACACATGAGAGAGAGATGGTGACCAGCTCTGTCTGAAATATGGAGCTGGAGCGACTGATTTCCCTTTTCTAAGATTTCCCTTCCGGGTGCGAGAACACAAGACTCTCTCTCGCAATAAATATTATTATTGTCTGAAAATGTGAAACAAGGGAAGCTGCTCTGACTCATTTTCAGCCTCATTACCTTATTCGTTTATTCCACCTCGCTTAGGGAGGATAAATGAACAGGAAGTGCCTCTACGATTGAAAAACAGCGCAGCCGCTCGCCGCCTCTCCGGCGTGAAGACGTCAGCCTGTGTTAAGCACGAAGGCGAGCTGCAGAAGCTGATGCAAACAACCACCAAATTAGCTTTGAACGCACTTGTAAACCACGCCTGGCACTCCAAACCAACCATCGGATTCTGTCGCAGTCTCTTCAGCGCGAACTGAGGCGACAGAGTTTGAGGTGTGTAAATGATGCATACAAGCACAAGTCAACGTGTGCACACCTTTCTCGATTAAAAGTGCTTATTGCTGTTTTCTACACGATGTCGGCTCATGGTTAGATATTTGGGGTGTGGAATAGATACAGCTCGGTTTAAAAACTTCTGAACAGTCCTGATTTCAAAGATGGAAGCTGGTGTTAGTCTAAGTTTTACTTGACGTCAACAAAACTCATGAAAAGACCAAATTCAACGACGTGTTCGTTCCAAACCGAAGACTTCAATCTTTAAAAACAAAGTGCTAAAAGAAATGTCCTGAAACTCGCTGTAGCTTTCTGTCAAACAAGAGGAACTGCAGTTCCTCTAACGTCCACTTGGGGCTGGCTGCAGAAGTGAGTCAGTCTCCATAAGTCCCCATGTTAGCAGAAATAAACATGTTTACAGCCTGGTACAAAAAACAGTTTTAGTCTCTGTAGCTAATTTCGGGTTTTGGTCTTTTCATTGGATTTGTTGTAATCTGACTGATCGTTCAGACGAGCTGTGTTACGTTAAAAACACAAAGAAGTTTCTGGAGTTTAATACTGACGATGCTGCGTTTGTAAACTTGATAACTTTTCTAATGTCATGATTTAGCTGGTGATTCTTAAACTGTTTGAATAAACGTATGGCACTGTGAGCGTTCTTTAAACTCAGGTTAACTGTTCAGGTAAACTGCTGCCAACTGTAGCTGCTGTTAGCTCACTTCATTAGCTTTGCTATTACACTCTGAAATCACAAAAAAGCCTCTAAAATCTTTTTCTGCACAGTTTTTAAATTGTGATTCTAAGCATCATTTTCACACCTTGCGTCGACTCTTTGTGTTTGAGCTTCGTAGTTTTGTGTAACGCTGGTGACGGAGCTGTTAGCCGCCCGCGTGAACGAGGACAGAAACGTTAATAATCAGAATAATTTAACGGGACACGGAAGCTTTGACTTTGATCAAATCCAGAGATCAGAAACTGAAACGCTGCAGTGACACTTTGTTTTCTTTGCAGGTTTGATTTTTGTTTTTTGTGGCTCCGAGATAAAACCTTCATCTTTCATTGAGTAACAACATTATTTTTCATAAAGTCAGCATCTTTTAACACATTATTACTCGTCTGCGTCCCAATCCTTCATCTCCGTCTTTTCATCCACTTCCTCTGAACCGTCTCGTTACCCACCTGAATTCCAACAACTTTCCACTTTCCATCCTTCAACTTGAGCTCACACTCTCTTAAAAACCTTCAGTCCAAATTCTACTTTTAGAGTCCGTATGTGCCGTCAAACAGGAAGATTCTCAGGTGTTTAAATCATTTTATAGAGGTTTTAAAGTTTCTTCGTCTAAGCTGGAGCCTCCGTTCACTCTTCTTCCCGCCGGCCGTCGTCACGCCTCAAGCACGCGATGTTCCCGCTGCAGCACGTGAGTCACTTGTGGGTTTGTTTTAGGTGGCGCCGACCCTGGAGCGATGGACATGGAGCGTTAAGAGTTTTCTTTTTGGAGTTTGAGCCGACACGACCAGTCCTCTCTACATGTGCTGCAAAGCCTCCTGGGCTTGTTCCGTGTACACGTCGTCTTTCCCGGCCCACGAGCCGACGACGTCAACGTCGAAGTGTGCGCTGCGCTGCGAGTTCCGCTGTTTGTCACGTGAGAAGAAACTAAACCTGAGACGACAGAGAGAGAGAGGACGGACAGAGGACAGGGTCAGGTGGCAGTAACGTGTGTGTGAAGCAGTGTTAGTGTTACAGGATACAGCAGTGTGAGGCACTTTACAACAGAAAGACTTTAATTACTCTGAAACTAATTACACCGTGATCGATAACGTGGCTGATGGCGTCCTGATCGCAGTCCTTCATTGGTTCATTTCCACTGTCATACAGACATACAGACATACGGCTGTACGGCGTAACTCAAATTCACAAACTTTCAAGGATTTCAAAGACCCGTGGGAACCACACATGGAGTTAGTCGGAACCATCAGCCACTTTTCGACCTCCGCGATGCTGCAGATTTTATTGTGAAGTTCTCATTCATCATCTTATTTGTTTACATAAATTATATTAATGTGTTAAATGTAGGTCAAGCTGTGTCTGTACGGACATTAATGAACAGAAACGAGCTGGATTAATTTATTTTAACGTCAGCTGATCAGAATAAAACGATGAGTCGGGTCACTAGCTACTGCCAAAGAAGCGTTGTGATGAGTTCAGTTGTTACTGTGGTCAGTGAGGGACAGACTACATGATCATATTCTGACTGGCTGATTTCTATGATCCACGATCATCCCATTGGATGATCTTAATGAGACGGCCCCACAATCAGCCAATCAGAATACTACACAGGTGGTGGTGGAGGGAAAAAGGAGCAAACCCACATGCACATGCAAGGGGGGGTGGAGGCTGTTAGCTGAAGCCAACCAAGTATATAGAGTCATACAAGCGATACGAGACGTCTGATTGGCTGTAAAGTGGGGTCATCTGGGATCAAACCAGCCGCCACCATCGGCATAATGGCTGTGAAGATCCTGTCACACAGGTGAAGACACAAACAGGTAGAGACATGGACAGGGAGGGGAGACAGGGACCACATCAACCTTTGACCTCTGTTTGACCCTGAAAGAACTCAAAACCAGAAGAAGTCATGCCGTTTAGTGCCGCATGAAAACACTCTCCTTCACGTGTACGAGCTGCGTGTGTGCGTCACATGCTGAGCCGTGAAAGCGTGAGGAGGCGACGAGCCTCAAATCATCCGGCCAGAAAATACTTGAATGATTTGAGAGAGAAGAAATGAAACTAATGCAACATCAACGCACACAAACACACCGCGAGAGCAACCTGACATGTGTGACCTCCTGCTGACCCACACTGACCTGTGATCAGCTGACCTGTGATCAGGTGAACGGTGTCTCTGTCAGTCGTACGTCTGTTCTCACACTATGTAACTTTGGGCTCCGGGTCGGGAGAAGTACGTAACGCTTTACGGCACTAAGTCACACACACCAACTATTTCACTGATTCTGGTGAAACTGGATCAGATTTTATGGAGAAAATGTTTCCTGGTTTTCCCTCTGATGTCCTCCGGCTGCTCCGCCTCAGCTCTCTGTGATTTACAGAGTTTATGATGGACAGTGAAGTAAACTGCGGAGCCACGTTTTCCAAACCTTCTGCCTAATCCTGAACTCTGAACGACCGCTCCGTCACCCTCTTTGGCGCCGCTGAAGACGATGACGTGAGCCTGACAAACTGTCCCTCACCTCTCTTCTGCGTCCTGTCTGACCTCGAAAGTATCTGCTGCTCAGCGTCTCTGCTAACATCAGAAGAACTCACTGAATTTTGATGAAGTATTATTCAACATCAGCGTGGCAGGCTGAGCCCCGGCAGAGTAAACAAACATGTTTCCTGCAGAGGTGACTGTCTGACTCAGCTCAGCAGGTAACACTGATCACATCAAATATCCGCTTTGCAGTAATTAATCAGAGCAGATCGTCACAATATCCTTCTTAGCCCTGTCGCTAAGCACTAAACATGTTGCTGTAAAGTGATTTTTAGACAGATTTGTGTGTGAAGTATGACGCAGAGCAGCATGCAGGAACAGAGGACGGAGCTGGATTTGACATTTTTGCTGTTATCTGTGTTTTTACAGGCCAAACAAACACAGGAAGTGGGGCGTTTACACGAGCTGCTTCCAGTTAGAATCACGGATCCGACTGAAACAACTTTCCTCCTGTTGCTGCTCGTGTTTCTACGGGCGGTGACGTTTTGTTGAGCCTCATTAATCAGCCTCAAAATGTAAAACTACCTGTTTACACACACGCTAAGCTAACACCGGCCTGAGAAGTAGAAGTAGCAGCCATTTCAATGATCCTTTACTCAGCGCATGCAAAGCGTGTTTCGAGTGAAGTCTGTGAGGTTTGAACAGACGAGTGTTTTCATGAGCAGATGAGTGTATTTGCAGGGTAACGTACAGGCGTTTGATTCCCGACTCTGGCTGTGCAGAGGAGCGGGCGCGGGTCCTCAGTTCAGGCGAGGGTGACGGGCTCGGGGTGACGACCTCGTCTTCTGCCTCCTCACTGCAAAAACAACCCGTTAAAATCATCTCGGCTGTTCTTATTCTGCCACGACTTCTCTCCTCTGACTGAAAAGTACCTTTTGTAGTAGGCCAGCTCCTCCTGCAGCAGGAACACTTTGGCCTTGAGCTCGTTCCTCTCATGCAGGACGTCCCTCAGCTCCTGCAGGGTGAACCGAGGCCTGTTGGGGTCCTTTGGATCCAGGCCTCCCGTCTCCTCCTCGCACAGCGCCTCCTGCCGAGAGACGAGACGCGTCACGAAAGAGGAAACACGACCGGCGAAATACAGGAAGGAAGCACGGAAGGAAGGAAGGCGGGTAGGAAGTGAGGATACCTTGGTAAAATATTGGAACACAGCAGGCATGTCGTCATCGCACATCGCCTCCTGGTGGCAAACGTTGAACTCTAAGTCAGACACCGGGCCTTGTTCCAATACCCTTTGTTCGCCCTTCCCTCCTCCCCTTAAGCTCAAACTGTTTTTTTAACTCAGCACGATCGAGACGTTAAAAACACCTGAAGGACTTCAACAACATGCAGCTGGCAAGAAGTCACTCATGCACTGAGCAAAAAAACAGACCATGATTCTTATTAAGATGTATTCTATGAACAAAGTCCAACTGAAATCACATTTAGGTAGAGAAAGTTACTCGGGCTCTCGTTCCGCTCCGCCGGCGACTGGCAGGCTGAGCACCAGCAGGGGACCAAATCTGACTCAGCAAACCTGCTCTGCGATGTTTGTTGCAGAGACCGCTCTGCGGTCTCGATGACCCAACTCCTGATATTCTTAGTGGATGGAAACTAACATTTATTGATATTTTCTTTCATTGACTTTCTGGAAATTAAGATAAGGATGTAAATCCGTTCTCCATCTAACGTCTAACTAGCTAATTAATACAAAAACATGGGGCGCAGTCATCAAACAAATAATTATACATTGTTCTGGATTGATTTCTCCGAGGAGCTGCGATGTTTCCTGTAGCAGAAAGTAAACGCGTCATTTCATTTCAGTTGGACCATTTCTACTGTCAGTTTCAGGATCATGGTGCATTAAAGGACAACTTCAAGTGCTGTTAGAGGCTGAGCTGTTGGATGATCTATATTTAGAAAGGTCATCGGTGCCGTCATCCAGACGGGCTCACCCAGCTGGAGCCACAAATCCGACTGACGTACTCTGTTAGTTCTTGAACGCCCATGCCAAGCCACTGCAGCACTTCTCATGGGTCACACAAACGTTAGTTCACTAGCTGTTTGTCTCTACCGATACGGTTGTTCTTCTGGGAGGGGGGGGGGTGCAGGTTTGGAGTTAGGAGTCAGGACAATCACAGCACTCTGCTTCACTAACTAGCACTTCTGTATTACCCAAAGCAACACTGCCTCGTCCTCAGCCTCCTCATCCCCGTCCTCGTGTCCCTCTGGGCTGAGGGAGCCAGGCAGGGGTCGCGGGGACGGGTCACCAAACTCACCACCACCACCCAACATCAGCTCAGAGGGGTCAGGTCTGTCTGACCAGCCCTCAGAGCCCACCACCACTGTAGCAGCTGTACCACGCTGGTGGAGTAAAAGACACTTTGTTAACTGTTCACAAAGCTAGTTATCATCTGTGACCCTCACGTGGTGCGTTACCTCTGCAGGTGACGGGGGCTGAGGCGGGGCTTCTTCGGGGTTCTGGGCCGGCAGGTCTCCTTGGAGTCGCTCCCTCAAGCGTGCGACTTCCTGCCGGAGGGCGCCAACCTCCTGTCCCCGCGCCTGGGCGCTGGCCTCCAGTTCCACCTTCTGTTCGATCAGCGCTTTGCCTTGAGCCTCCACCACGGAGATTTTATGCCGCAGGTCGTGGTTGATTTTCATGAGGCGGGACTGCTGCTGCTGGAGCTGCTCAAACACACAGAAACACACACAGGAGTGAGAACAGGAGCGCCTTCTCCCTGCACATCACAGACTGAAGGAGCTACCGCCGGCCCTTCACTCCGACAGCTGTCACACTCTTCAACACCAGCATGAATTTCTCCGGCATGAGATCATTAAAGTCGAGCTTCTCTCGTCTCGTCTTGGTTTCACTGAGTTGCTATGGCGCCTACATTACCCATAATCCAGCTCAACCACTAACAGAACAGCTGGAGGTTCAGGTGTGTTGTGCTAGCAGCAGCTAAAGTAAACTCTTCTTCCTGACTAACCCTAACCCTGGAGCCGTCACACCCAGATGGATTACTTCCTGTAATTAGTTACACCAGGACATGTTTTTGACATTCACAGGTCGACCGTGGCCTTACTGCCTCTATGTCCTCGTTCTTCAGCGTGAGCTCTCGGTCCTTGGCTCGGATCTCGTCTCTCTGCTTGTCCACGACTTCTTTGAGCTTCTTCATCACCTGTCTCTCTCTCTCCGACATACCTGTGAGTGCAGAGAGGAGTGGACACGTGAAGAGGTGATTTCTGATGAGGGATCATTTATTTATAACTTTACTGGAGGAGAAAGGTCGTTGGACAGAGTTGTACAGAGGAAAGCAAGAATGTGTGCAAGCATGCGTGTGTGTGTGTGTGTGAGTGTGTGTGTGTGTGTGAGTCTAGCAGGTGTGCTCGTACACTGAGGCTGGTCTGTCCACAGTGTGTCGGGGTGACTGTGGCCTCTGTGTTAAACCACGAGAGAGCCTCTGATGCAGAGAGACAAGACTGGCTCGCCGTCAGACACAGAGAAGGCTTCCTTTGTGTGTGTGTGTGTGTGTGTGTGTGTGTGTGTGCATAACAGAGAGAGTGACAAACAGTGATTGCCAGTGAAAGTTGGGTTTCGTGTCTGTACGGTGAAAGAAAAATGTCCCCAAAGCCAAAGTAAGTCTGAAAATGTCTTGTTCTGTTATTAACAGTCCAAACAGTTCCTTTACCTGGACTTTAAAGTCAGCGACATCCTGTCAGTGTTTTAAACATTTTGTCACAGAGTTATCGTCAAAGGATTTATTATTTTTTATGATTTTCAGCTTCTACACTGGTTGAAGTTGCCGTTGTGTGTTTTGTTGGAGCGTTCAGACTCACCCTCGTGCCTCTGCAGGTCCTCCTCGCTCATCGGGTCTTTGATGGACATGTTGGTGAGGAGGCTCTTGTTCTCCTCCTGCAGCTGAGCGATCTGCGTGAGGAGGTCCTGAGCTTCTCCTCTCCACACGTCCTCCACCAGCTCCAGCTCCTGTGCTCGCACCACACCAGGAAGAAAAAACAGAAAGGATCAGTGCAGGATCTGAAAACTTCTCCCACCGCCGGATTCATGATCTGAGCACGCGATTCACACTCGATGCTCCTCCGGTTTATTTTTCCTTCAATTCGTCACCGAGAACCATGAAGGGAACATTTTAAAGCTGCAACAATTAGTTTATTAATTGATTATCTGAAGTCCAACTGATACTCTTCTTTTAGTGTCTATGCCTAAGTTTGGTGGCTGTTGCACATCATCATGTAAACTCTACTTTATATTTTATTATATTTGCTCGTCTGGTCAGTTACTCTGTGCAGTGACGGTGAAGTTGAATCTAATCTAATGTAAATTTACATAAATGAAATATTCTCCATCTGCAGCGTCTCGATCGTGAAGATTTGTTGCTTTTCTTTGTCATGAACGTCTTCTCTTCTTCTCTCAGATCGCAGCGATCACTGACCCCGATCCTGTTCAGTTTGAAGCTCGAGGTTCAGACCAGGAGGCGAGTGCTCGCTCTGTGACGACCTGCCCGAGGAGATAAGACCAATCACTCCTTAAAACTGATCTTAGAGACTTCCATGTCTTGTGATGTCTTTAACCTTTGACTCTTCAGCAGAGCTGCCTTTGTAATGTCAGTTTTCCTTTTTTATTATTTATATTCATACGTCCTATTGCTGCTCTTTTATTCTTTTATTTTGAATTTGTCTGGATTATACCTTTCTATATAAAGTTATTATCATCATGAATGAACTCCTGGTGTATTTATAGCCTGATTATGTTATGTAACACTTGGCCGCTGCCTCTGTAGCCGGTGTGGAGCGTGTGATGAGAAACAAAGTGACACTCGCTGACCTCGTTCTGTCCTCAGAGCGTCTGCAGCTTCAGTTATCTGTGAGAAAATCCCAGAAACGTCTTCGTCACGCTCATGAGACTCGGTTAATCAGTGAACCGCTGACCCGTCCGTCACCGTCACGAGAAACTTCAACATAAACTTTTTTATAGCGCCGAGCGGACAGGCTGAGCCGGGTTCTTGTCAGGGATCTCGAGTACTCGAGTACCACTCTGATGTACTTTTACTCCCGTTAATCATCTCCCAGTCTGACTCACAGGAAGCAGTCTGTTGTTATAAGTCTGTCAGTCGACATTCTTCTCCCCTTCAGTCATCTGTGTGTGCGTGTGTGTGTGTGAGTGTGTGTGTGTGTGTGTGTGTGTGTGAGTCCTACAAACAACAACAACAACTGCAGAGCTCGCTGCTGAAAAAACAGCACGTTACTGTAAACTGTGTGAACTGTGTGAAGTGAACTGCAGTTCCTCAAACGTCCACTTGAGGCTGGTTCCAGAAGTGAGTCAGTCTCCATAAGTCCCCATGTTAGACAGCAGAAATAAACATGTTTACAGCCTGGTACAAAAACAGTTTTGGTCTCTGTAGCTAATTTCCCCGTTCATGATGTCTTCCTGTTTGTTTTTAGTCACATGATCTGGCGTTTTCGTGTCTCTCACTTGAAGATTGTGTAATTTAAATCCTCGTTATGATTCGATGACTAATTGGAAACGATCACACGTCGGACGGATTTATCTGCGAGTGTGAAAGAGAAACATTTTCCTGCTGAGTCAGGAGCAGATGTTCCTCATCTGCAGCTAAACGAGCAGGAACAACAGTCTGGGTGAGTTTAATCGAGTACTGTACTCGAGTACACGTTTCTGGATACTTCTACTAGTCTGCAGTTTTCTGTACAGCTGCCAGACAAATGTAGTGAAGTAAAAGTACTACAGTAGAATATAAGTATAAAGTACTATAAACTGGATTTACCTAGGTAAAGTACCTCAAAATTATAAAACAGCCACTACTACCACTTCAGTAATGTACTTAGTTACTTTCCACCATCGCTCACAGAGCTCATTTCTCTGCATTGAGTACTTTTGTTGTTGTTAAGTATTTTTTTTCTGAGAGAAACACTTTAAAGAGTATTTTTACTTGTAATAGAGTATTTCTGCAGGGTTATTAGTACTTTTACTTTAGTAAATAACCTGAATTTGTTGATTATATTTGGAAGTAATACTCTGAATGTGGAAAGTAACTTGTAACTACAGCTGCCAAATAACTGTAGTGGAGTAAAAAGTATAAATACTGCAGTTACTTTAGTACTTAAGTATTTTTGACTTTTTAAATGGAGTAATTATTCTTGTAATGAAGTATTTCTGCAGTGTTGTGAGTACTTTTACTTCAGTAAGTAATCTGATTACTTGCTCCGCCTCTGCGCATCATAATCCAATTAGATTTATTAATTACATTTTATATTAATAATGTAAATTTTGAATGAATTTAGGTACTTTTACTTCAGTAAATACTCTGATTACTTTTAAATCGCAGTAACTTTGTTACACTGTTTTGTTAACTTATAATATTTAGTATAATATGTAATATAATCTTTATTCCTGTGGGCCTCTGCGGTGTGTGTCGGACCTTCCTGTGCTTCTTCTCCTTCTCCAGCCGGTCCAGCCGCTCCAGCCGCAGCTTGTCCAGCTCCAGCCGCAGCTCCTCGGTCTCCGGGCTGATGCTGTTGCGGCTCACCATCACCTCCAGGATCTCCAGCACCCGCACCACTTTGGGCATCAGCCTGGACAGAGCCTCGCAGCCGTACTGGTCTATGATCCGCTCGAACTCCTGGCCGACCACCGCGGCGATGTCATACACGTCCATCACCGTGAGGTCCGCCACATTCTTCTCCAGGGCCGACCCGGAGTCCTCCATGTCGGGACACTTCGGCCCTCCCCGGTTTCCTCTAACGTTTCCTCCGCCGCAGCAAACTTCCTTTCCCCGGGAACAACAATCCCGCTAAGTTAGCTAAACTCTGCCGCTCCGCCGCCGCAAACTGCGAACAAACCCGCGCTAAAAGAGCCGAAAACAGCGGAACTACCGCCGGCCCATCACCGGCCGCTGAGCCCGCTGTTAGTTTGATTTGTTTGGGATAAATATCGGCCCATCGCGGTCCCCGTCCTCCGTCCACTGCGAGCGGCTGACCACCGCGGTCAAGGCCGCCATACTGTTACTGCGAACATCCGGCCAGGCCTTTCAAAATAAAACCACATTATTATTATTATTATTATTATTATTATTATTATTATTATTGGTAGTAGTAGAAGTATTTAAAAATAAAACTGCTACAGTCCACTGTGATGCAGCATTTATTATTATCATTATTATTATTACTACTAGTGTATTAGTATTACTACTACTAGTAGTAGTAATTATATTATTATTATATTATTTATTTCATCTAAAATGTAAATACTCATGTACTGTAAAACACAATTACCTCAGATTTGAACTTGTAACTAAGTTACATTTCATCATTATTATTATCAGTGTATGAAGCTGACAACCTTTAACATTAAAGTTATGAACACATGAATGCATCACTAAGTATAAATATAAATAGTTATAGTTTTGTTAATTTGAGATAAAGACTTGCTGCTGTTCTTATTCTGAGGTTCACTGTTTGTCAGTTACTTCTATATAATTTGATTACTTTAATAAGTACTGTGCCGACGAGGTCCTGGAAATCAGTCGGTACATATTATACCTGTTATTATTTGTTTGCTCTCATTGCAGCTGTGAGTATTACTGCAAATATAAATGTTCATTGATCATCAGCAATCACTTGAATTTGATTTTATTTTGAAGGTGCTGCTGATCTGGTTCCGGTGAGTTTCTCTCTGACCTTCGTCCAACTTGACTCGGCTCCACTTTGGTCCCTGTGGGAGTCTGCAGTGGAGACTTCCATGGTGGTGAGCTTGCAGTTTGTTTTGCGCATGACAGAAATAACAGACAGATGAGGTCGCTGTTTGAAAAATGTGACAGCATGAAGAGACCTTCATCAGTCAGGACACTTCACACACATCATGCAACCAAGAAGTATTTAATGAAGTCAGTATGAAAGTATTATCTGCTAACTGTACTCAGAGTGCAGTAAAGAAAAGTTCCCTGTGTGTGTTTTACTCTTATAACTGCAGAATATTTTATAGTCTAAGTTTGACTGCAACTCTTCAGATAAATCTTCATTTTCAAACAGTCCTGGTCGTGTTTGAAGCTAATGAGAGACTTCGAGTGGGAAGTAACACGTATATAAGAAGAATCACTGAAAGAAAGCGCAGATCATTTTATGATTTTTAATAAATCAACTCCACAGTAAGTAGCTTCGGTGTGATTACAAAAATAAGCTGGAAAAGATTCCTGCAACCTTTCGACAGAGGCAGATTAAAATCAGGCGTTTACGTATATTTCCAGGATTATCAGGTTCTTCTTCAGTCGAGCTTCAAGACTCTCCTGTTCCAGCTTCGCCTCGTTTGAACTGGAAGTGAAAAACAAAACACATATTAACCTCTCACTAAGCATGACACAGTATAAGCTGAAAGTCCACCAGCTTTCGACACGTACCGCGTTCTTGAGCAAGTTTCCAGATTTGGTGAAGATGTTGGGTCTCCTCGAGGCTGGTTTGGTGGTTTCTGTGCCGGACGTCTGGGGCAGAGACGGCGACTTGGGCCGGGTGTTGGTGGATGTTTGCGATGAGGGCTGTGACAGAGGTTTTAAGTAACTTTGGGTTGGGTTCGGTGTGTAGGGCTGAGCTGGGACGTAAGGCTGGGAGGGGGTGTACGGTTGAGACGGGGTGTATGGTTGAGACGAGGTGTATGGTTGGGATGGGGTGTATGGTTGAGGAGCAGTATAGGGCTGAGACGGAGTGTAGGTTTGAGGAGGGGTGTAGGGTTGAGGAGCAGTGTAGGTTTGTGTTGGTGTGTAGCTCTGAGACTGTGCGCTGCTTTGTGCCTGTGAAGTGTAGGTTTGCGTTGGTGTGTACGGCTGAGGCGGCGCCTGTGTCTGAGCCGGAGCGAAGGGATTGGTGGCCGCGAAGCTCTGGGTGTTCAGGTAAGGCTGCGTCTGTGAAAAGGACTGAGGCACTGGCGTGGAGTCGAGCAGAGTGGGCGGCGGTGGCGGCGGGAAGTTCTCAGCTCCGTCCTCGGCTTCGGCGTCCCCGGAGGAGCCGAGCTCGTAGTGCTTCTTCCTCAGCTCCCCGAGGCGGACTCGCTCCTGCTCCAGCTGGTTCTCCAGCTGCAGTACCCTCACCTGAGAGATCCAGACAGAGGAACATCGTCAACTGCTTTCCATCGACGGAAAACACACAAAACATGAGGACAAATTTGAGACCTCACCTGAACTTCCATTTCCTCTGTTTTCAGCTTGATCAGAGACATGCCAGAGAAGTCCATTGGACCTGTAAACAAGCAGAGTTAAAGCTGCTTCTGTCCTCAAATATCTCACAACATTCATTTCCCCATCAGGATGAATTCTAATAACTCTGATAATGTTTCAACTTCCTGTTTAACATCACCACTTCCTCTCACCTTGATCGGAGATCTGCCTCTGCCCGTGTTTGGTGGACGTGACGACCACAGCGGCCATGTCATTGACATGACGCGACGCCTGCTGCAGCGTGTACAGCTTCTTGTTGTTGCGGTCGGCCTTCACCTGAAACCAACGTAAATCACAGCAGCACTAAGAATTTACGAACATTTAATGAAGCACGACGCAGACGGCGGCCTGAAACCGTGACTGGAGTTACCCTCGATGTGTCTTCTACATGCAACACCTCGAACAAAACACACTGAGTGTTTATGAAAAGGGTTAGTGCACACACGCTTTCTGAAAAAGGTTCTCGTTAAACCCCGTCGTGAAGTCGGTCAGACGCCGTACGAGACCTCCGGCACATTTAGATTCTTACCGTGTGATGAATTTGCTTGTAGGTCACGTACTGATGAGGTGAATGAATGTTTGGATATGTTATGTAAGTGTGTACGCCTGCTTTAATCAACGTCATGGACGGAAACATGCTCATTAGATCATTTGTTGGATTGAAATTGATCGGACAGCTTCAGGAAAACGCCCTGACTCCAGTTTGTACCTTTGAGGCGGCGACCAGCTGCGCGGTGCTCGCAGCGATCTCGTGTGAAGAGGCGATGAGCTCCTCGTACGTCCCATTTTCACCCACGACCCGGTCAGCCGAGTCTCTGACAGCCAAAGAGACCAGGTTCATCATACAGTTTGAGATTCAGAGCGAATATCATAAAACTAATAAAATGATGTGTTTGTATTGATGCTCACAGCAGCTGGGTGGCGCCCCAGCCCACAGCTTTGGAGGCAGAGATGAGTCCTTCGGTCCAGCGAGAGTTCTTGGCGTAAAACTCCGTGACAGACGCTGCACCCTGTGGGAACCACACATGCAGATGAATATTAACACTGCTCTTTATTTAAATGTCATGAGGGACACAACAACTGTGTGCTGTAGCTGCTATTAGCTCATCCTAGCTCAGTTTGTTAGCTGGGCTGCCTGGGCTTTGAGCTCAAGGGTGTGGGGGGAATCCGGACGAGGAGCGTAGCCAGTGTCGTGCCAGAACTGGAGCCGGGTGAGCAGGAAACATAACCAGGCTTCGTACTGCCTCGTGTCCGCCCATGTCTTATTTTTATCTGCTCTCAAAGGGAGAAAACCTGAAGCTCTTTTGTAATCTGAACTTTAGGTGACATGGACTCACCCTGCCTCCTTCCACGATGTCTTTTTGCAGGTCGGTAGCGGCGGTCACCAGCATGTGAACAGCCTGGAGAAAAGAAATACTGAGTGAAAATGAATCATGAGTTCGTGGAAGTGTGTTTAAAGAGAGAAGATGAACTCGTTACCTTCATCAGGTCTGAACATGATCCCAGGATACTGTGAAGAAACAGATTTCAGGTAAGAGAGTGAAGAGAAGCTTAAATAAATAATTTTAGACGGTACATTATTCGTCTTACCTCTGGTTGACTTCCAGCTTAATGCCGGTCGTGTCTCTCTTCGCCTGATTCAGGATCTCCTGAGGAACAAAAACAGAAATATTGAGCATCTCGAGATTTATCCCTCATGATGTGTGTGTGTGTGTGTTATTACATCCATCCGCAGCACGGCCTCTTCGATGGCCGTTGATGTAGCGATCATCTCTTTATCCACCACGTATCCCAGCTCTTCTTTCAGCACGTCGCGTCCTTTGGGGCGTAGATCCTGAACGAGATTCACAAAGTTAGAGCTACAGGAGCTGAGGACGTCAAAACGTGTTTGATTCATGGTCCCCAGAGGATGAACTTCACTGACTTTTCGAGTTCCACACGGGTCGACCGCCTTAAACTAAAGTGTTTTTGCTTTCAAATACTTTAGTTTAAGACTAGATACAAACAAAACCAATGACACTCCCATCAGTCTCAGCTATCACTGGGTCTCAAACTGTGGGGCGCACCACCCTGTTGGGTCATAGAGCCTCTGCACAGGGGTCGTGGATGCCGAGGGGAAAACATGGAGTTGAATGTTTTTGTTGGAGTTGTTCCGCTAACCTTTACACCTCTACGACTCCTGTCTCACCTGTCCCAAAGCGAGGATGCGTTGGACGGTGTATCGGACCGCGGTGGGATCCGCTCTCGGCAAACTGGCCTGAATCTTCAGGTCCTTCAGGAACTGGAGGCAGTTGTTGGCGCAGTCCCGACAGCTGTCAGTTAAACCTGGAGGAACAGGAGTGAGTGTGCGTCGGTGTCCGTGCGTGGTGTGTTTAATGTGACCATCGCAGTGTGAGTGTGTCTCTTACAGTCGGCCTGGTCGGTCGGAGCAGAGTGAGATGTTGCTGCTCCGTTGACGATCGTGTCAGCGGCGAGGTGGGAAAACTGTGTGACCGCTCGCAACAAACCACTCGCATCTGAAAAGAAGAGAGGAGACCGTTAGATATCAGCTACAGTAAGTCACACACCACCAACTGTTTCACTGATTTCGGTGGTGGTTGTCCTAAGTTTGACCACTGGTTGGCTGATGGTCTTCTCCATCAACAACCCACATTATTAAAGCAACCAACAGCTGACTGACTCTTGTTGTGTCCATCGTGTCCTCTTTGTTTCTCTGGTTTGTTCTCTATCTTTACACCTGAACACACACTTAACGCTCACTCACCGTTTCTGTTTGCCACGTAGGCCGAGTGACTCTGCTGCATTTTGTCGATCGAACCCAGCGTGATTTCAGCTCGATTCACCAAATAATCTGAAAAACAGGAAGTGAACCGGTGAGAGATGCAAAGTCACAACCCTTTAAAAGGCTCATCACTCACTGTAATGCAGCCTAGGTTTTTACCAGGCGAGCTGATGCAGCAGACGTGTATGGGATCGTCCAGTTTGGCCACAGCGTCCAGTATGATGCCCTCGGCCTCCACCACAGCACACTGCAGCAGACAGAACTGCTCCTCCTGCAGCTTGTGGGTCAGCTCTCCTTCACGACAGGCCTGGTTTAAACAGACACTCGTCAGTAACCGTGAAATCTAAAAACAGCTTCACCGTGCGGGCACGAACGCAGCGCTGCACCTGTTGCTGTAGCTGAGCGTGCAGGCGTCCCATCTCCATGCTGCTCCGCTGCCTCTCCTGCTCCAGGGAGCTCTGGTGGAGCTGAGCCTGCTGTCTGAGGGAGTTCAGCTCGGCCTCCTGGTCCCTCACCGAGCGCAGCAGCACCTCCCTCTCCGCCTGCAGCCCCGCCAGGGTGCCGCTCAGCTGGGTGCCACTCTGCGGAGCAAAACAACTGTCAGCATCTGTTCTCTCTGTTTCAACAGGACCCGCAGGTGACGTCAGTGAAGTCACAGGAAATATTCCCACCATCTCTTTGCTCTGCAGGGCGCTGTTTGCACGCGCCAGCTCTGCTCGTGTCGAGTCCAGATCTCGTCTCAGCCGGTCGATCTCCAGCTTCTGCTCCGCATTGATGGCGAGCTACGGGAAGGAAAGTTTAGTAAAAGTACTCATAATACATGAAAATACTCGACTTAAGTCAAAGTATGTAAGTACACGCCTGTTTTCTTATCCTAGCTGAGGTTTTTGGGTTAATATTCCTGCTCTGCTCGTGTGTATTTGTGCATTTTGCTGCTGTAGATGTTTAAGATTGAGCTCATTTTAACTACTTTATATCTAGTTGGCTGGTTTAAACTGCAGCGATGCATCATGGCTGCAAAACTGTAATCTGTAAAGTAACTAGCTTCTTTGTGTTTGACTCTAGAAGCTGATCCGGACCTCTAAGAGGTCTAGATGGTCCAAAAGAGACGGTCGTCGTCAGTCGGTACCTGTTGCTGCAGCTGAGCTCTCAGAGCCTCCAGCTCTCGGTTCAGCCGGTCTCTCTCCAGGTCCAGCGAGCCCTGCTGCTGCTGTGCCTGCTGTCTCAGCGAGGACAGCTCGGCGTCTTTCTCTCTGGCAGAGCGAAGCAGCACGTCGCGCTCCGCCTGCAGAGCTGCCAGGCTGCTGCTTGTCTGCGACCCCTCCTGAAGAGCAGCAGACAGAGTTTTACTGATAATACTTAATGTTTTTAGAATTATTCTTATCATCATCGAGTCTCACCCTCTCCTTATCGTCCAGAGTGCTGCGAAGGAGAGCCAGCTCTGCTCTTTGCTCCAGCAGTTCTTTGCTGAGTTGCTCGACCTGCTGCTGCTGCTGGTTCGTCTGATCAGGAGACACACGTTCAACAGTCAGGGAAAATATTCAGGGAGAACCGGATGATACGAGGAGGCGATGTTCTCACCGTGTTTCTCTTCTCCTGTCGTAGATTCTCCAGCTCGCTCTCCAGCTGCTGTTTGGCTCTCAGCAGATCGTCTTGGCCTTGTTTTGTGCTCGACAGAAGCTTCACCGTTTCTGCGTTCTGCAAAAATACAAACGTGCACCTATCTTCATATTTGCTGCACAGATAAGAGTGATGTCGAGCTTTTCATTCAGCTCTCAGCTCTCAGTTTCCAGGGCAGCGTACCTTCTTCATTAAGTCAGCGTGGCTGGTGATCAGCTCGGCGTGTCTCTCTTTGAGTTGACTGAATCGAACCTCTGCTGCCTGAGCTCTCGCTGGGATGGAGAGGACACAACGTCTCAGCGAGATTCAGCAACAATCGTGCAGCTTTTTCACCTGGAGAACACAATCTGCATACTCACTGTCCGCCTCCTTAAAGCCGATCTGAGCCCCGACACTGATGGCGTTGGCGTTCCGCAGACTCTCCACCTCCATCCGCAGGTGCTCGTTCTCCACCATGGCCATCTGTTTGTGGACGCGCTGGTCCTCGACCTCGGCCTCCAGACGGTTCACCTGAGCTTTTAACTCAGTGACGCACCTCTGAGCCTGAGGAGGAGAAGGACAACTAGAAGACTGCAACCACGAGAAGACTGCAACCACGAGAAGAATGCAACCACGAGAAGAATGCAACAACATTGTGATACGTGATGCAGGACATACCTCAGACTTGATGAGCTGCAGCTCTGGTTTGAGCACCTCTAACTCTCTCTTCAGACTGTCATTCTGTGAGTCCCTCTGTTCAAGCGAAGCGTCAGGAGTTCCCATTTGGCTGAGCAAATAGTACTGTGATGATAAAAAAGCTGTTAGCCGTGGAGGAGGTGGAAACCAGGATTTACCCTCTGACTCGAACGTGGACAAACCTGTGGGATCTGCTGTGCTTCTCGAAACTCTGGCTGCGGCTGCGGCTGCGGCTCCGGTTCCTCCTCCTCGTGACGCTCCTCGTTGGGCATCACCACCACCGGCTTTTTGTACTCACCCAAGGCGGCGGCTCGCAGGAAGTTTGGAGGAGCCTGTGCACAGGATACATGCATGATGGGAAAACAGCACAAAACAAATGCATGAACACGTGAGAGCTGTTACTCACATCTGGGAGATCTGGGATCTGGATGACGCTTTTAAAGAACTCCATTTCTCTGGCTCTGTCGAAGAACTGAGTTAGTCTGCAGGAGAAAACACGGCTGTCACTGCGAGAACTCACAAATATGATGTGAAAGTGTGTTTTTGCCTAATAATACACAACCTACCCTGTAAACAGATCACGGAAACGTTCTCGATGTCCCAGAAGAACATCTGGAGCAATGCCTGCAAACCGGAGCACACGGTGGATTTCAGGCTCGACGTAACACGGCGAGGTTTCGATTGAATGGAAAAACAGATTTAGTCACTCACGGCTGTGCAGCTTGAACATCATCAGGACGGAGAAGTGGTAAAGGAAGCTGCAGTCCAGTATGAGCGGGATCAGAGGAGTCAGTCTGCACTGCCCGGCTGGAGTCGTAGATTTGGCACCATTGGCGTCGAGCTGGCGCAAAACTTAAGACGAGAAGAATATCAAATATAAATCAAAAGTGTTTTGTGCCATACAGCTCCACTGTTGTCCCAAAAATATTATGACCCAGAGTCCGGCTGTTTTAGGGAATTATTCAGTCTCAGTCTCTGGTGGGAAGTCAGAAACTATTCAGACTCACCTGTCTCAGACATCTTCAGTCCAGCGTCCAGGTAGTCCAGCAGCTCCTGTGTGATGTCTAACCTACAACACACGAAACACACGCTCATGAAGCGTCGTGACAAACAGTGTATTCACCTGGCAGCGGCTAAACAACAAGAACACACACTCACACTTTGGTCGGGTCGTTTCCTACTTCCCTGTCCAACGTCTCGTCGCTCGCCTCCAGGTTGCCTGGAATCGCCTTGTGCTGTGAAGAGAGAGGTTGTCACATAACTAAACTGTGGCACGTGACAGTGGAGGAAGAACCAGCATGAAAAAGAGTTTTAATAATTTTACCTTTGTGTGAAATTCCATTTTGAGGCAGAGAAACTTAGCAGATAAAGCAACGATGTGTCCGTATCGATCGTGCAGGTTTCCCTGGAGGAAAGAAATCGAAGGTTGAAGATGTCACTCATTCGTTTGTCGACTGTCTGATTGTTAAACCCGTCTCCAGCTCTTCCTGACTCAACGGTAAAAAGCTGCTCTAACATTAACAGTCTAATAATAACCTCTCACACAGGTCACACACTGTCTGCCCTCCGGCCCTCTAGGAGGCGTTACAGGACTGTTTAACTGACCTGTAGTGTGTTCATATGTAGCTGTTCACTCTGTATATAATGTCCGCTGTATATCTAATATATACATTTATTAATAAATCTGAGTTACTCACCCAGAGGATGCCCATGTCTTTAACGTTGCGGCAGTATCTGTGAGAGTCTCTGACAGCCTGCAGAGATAAATGAGATCATCACACCGTCACGAGGGAGAAGTTTGGAAAAACTGATGAAACCATGACGAAAACCAAAGAGATCCAGAGGCTGCAGAGTCAAACTCACATTTCTGTGTCCGTCCCGGAGAACTTTGTGCAGCAGGTAGCAGAACTTCCAGCTGACCATGGAGTTGCTGGACAGAGGCAGGTTCAGGATGTAGGACCAGAAGGTGGTGGCTCCACCCTCCTTATGTGTACCCATGATGATGTCTGCACAGCTGCTGAGGAAACTTCAGAATACTGATGCACAATTTCATCACAATAACACCTGACATGCTCCTCAGCTGTGCTTTGGTGTCTATTCAACCAGCATTCACACAGAGCTGCTCACAGAGTGTAAAGAAAGGATACTGCGCACATATTTCTCTTTGGGCGGTGTTTCAGTGCTGGCGACAGTTTTGCTGATGCTGTGGAGCTGAAAGAAAAGAGACAACACACATCAACACACATCAACACACAACAACAGGTAAAACAGCTGCCATACAAGTCAACAAGTCACGGAAATAGATAAGACCTAAGAGATAAGATAAAAACAGAAAGACAAAGCTGAGTTGGGCACAGCCTGTCCTCAAACCAAATTAAAGAGGAAACATAAATAAATATTTTAACAGAAATATTAAAGCTGTAATAAGTTCTTTCTGTTGGTTTTAGCTCTAAATTTAAAGTTCCAGGTAACAAACGCGTCACTTTTTCTGAATTTAACAAACTAAAAACCATCCATGGACTCAAAGTTAACAAAATCAGACATAAGACTACTTCTGTCCAGGTGAATAAAAGCTGAATTTCTCACCTGCTGTTTACCAAACTGCTCCTTCTCCGCAGCCAAAGCTTTTTCCGTCTTATTGTCGCTCTTGTTCTTCGTTTTGCTCATGTTGTGTCCGCGCTCCACGCAAACTTTCAAAGTCTATGAATCCACAGTGACCAGGTGGTCCAGGTGTCCGGCTCCTCACCTGTGATCTCCAGGCGTTTCCTCCTTTTAATTCGCTTCTCCAAATCAGTTCATCACGGCCTCCTTCAGGTAAACAAAGCGCTCTGCTGTGCGTAAAAAGCTCTCCAACTGCGTAAAAAGTGAACGGTGAGTCTGTCAGGTAATTAAATACCTCTGATCTGTAGGGGTTTTTTTAGATTACAAATAAAAAGTAGAATCTGTTAGCAGCTATCGACATTTCCTCTGAGTCACCGGACACATCTGAAGGCAGCGAAACTGGAAAGACAATATAAGGACGCAGCAGTCAACAGCCTTGCAGGACAGGTTTCACATCTCACCCACTTCACACAATGCAGCTGTTTAAATCTCAGACACAAGTCATCTCGGTACACCCCCCCAAAACATGCAGATAAATCCACTGGCACCAAATTAAAAACAAGATTATGGTTCTGTTCATGACAGAGTGTTTTTATTATTATGAGTTAAACGTGTATTAATGAGCAGACAGGCTCAGAGTTTGCAGTAATAATGATTTAGAAAACTTTATGCTGAGGACATTTGGATGAAAGTTTCATCTACTTGTTGGAAGAAAGTAAAAAGCTGTTGAAAGCTGCTGATGTCTGAACACACCCAAACTAAAAGGAGGAACTCTTTTACACCCTTGGTGCCACCACACCCCGTGGACAAGAATAGAGAGAGAAACACCATGAAACTTTAAGTCAGGGTGCTCCCTCCAACACATGGACAGAGGAAAGAAGGCTTCATGTGATCAGATGTTAAAGGAATAGTTCAATATTTTTTGGAAAAATGTTTATTTGTGTCCTTGCTGGGAAAAGACTGATGCCACTTTGATATCAGCTGAAAACGAGCTCGTCTGTCTGTCTCAGTGCAAAAAAACAAGCAAGAAACTGAACAAGATCTTACTCTAGTTTTTGTAAGTGAGCAGCCAGGAGGAAGTTTTCTGCAAAACCACAAGACAGGTACCAAACCTTCAAGACATTTTGGGAATGTCTAGAAAGTTCTGTTCTTTGCTTTCTGGCCAAGTTTTAGATGAGAAGATTGATGCCACGCTTATATTTGTGCGTTAAATAAAGACTCACCTGGACACCAGAAGAAAATATCTACTTTCTATTAATTAATTAATTGATTGAATTGTGATTATACACAACTTCTTGTGGTTTAAATGATTAATGGACATGGCAGTGACCCAGATCCCGGTGAAGACACTCCAGGAACACTCTGAGGTATGCAGCCGAACCAGAAAGACGCCTCTGACATCGACAGCAGAGTGAGCAGTAAGAACAAGGAAAGAGGTATGTCAGGCTTTTATATCAGACACTGAGAGCAGAGCGCTGACGTGTCCGGCTGTCTCCCTCTCCTGGTGAAAAACGTCAAATCTCAGCAGCCTGGGAGGCGTCTGAACGAGGCTGGCTCCAGAAGTGAGTCAGACACAGGAAGAGCTTCCTCCCACATCAACAGCTAAAACACAGTGAACAGTACATTATAATTTATTTATTCACCCTCTGTTTACATTTAGTCTGTTGGACATGTGCATCCATCTACCTCCACCACCTGCCATCACCGCTACACTATCACCAGTCCTTTATCCAGTTTACAATATAGATAGATGCTCATGTGCATATACATTTATCTATCCAAATATATATTATATAATATGCATATAGTTACGTTTTATGTTTTTATGTTCATGTTTTTCTTCTACCTGTCATGTCCCGGGTCTTTTAAACTGTACAAAGCAAGTCAGAATCACTTTAATTCTCCAGGTATGTGGACACGAGGAGTCTTACAAACATCAGACATGTACAGACACAGGTACAGTTAAAGAAGAGAACAGAGGACTGGACAGGTAAATGCAGACATAAACATAAACAAACTATGCATGTATAAAAGGTAAATATATCTGTATAAATATCTGTATGTTTAGATAAGTGTTGTTTGGGGGCTGTAAAGTAAAAGTAATAGAGTAGAAAAAAGTAAAGCCAGAAGGAGGCAGTAAAAAAAAACCTGAAGAAGAAGAAGAAGAAGAGCCTGCTGTTGTTGCTGTGTGCATGTTCGTCCTCCGACCACCAGGGCGGCGCCACTGCGCATGCTCGCCGCGCATCATCATCACCAGCCGCTTCCAACAAACTAAAACAAGACGCGCTCGCTCGGCGTGCTCGCGCTGCGCTAACTGACGCTTCACAGCAACAAGAATGAGTCCGCAAGAGTCAAACTAACGTCTAGAATAATGCGAGCGGCTTCAACGGACGGACAGCAGATTTAAGAGTAACAAAAAAAATTCGCGGGGTACGTAAAAAAGTAATAAAACTGGACATTTCTTCTTCTTCTGTCTTTATTCAGCTAGCGGTGTTAGCCTTAGCTCGGTTAGCACGCTAAGCTAAAGGGTGACAGCCGGGTGAGTCAACGTTACCTGATGAATGAAAGCACCGAAACTACACCCGGACTACACCCGGACTACACCCGGGGAAGTGTGTGTGCACCCTCCGCGCGGCTCGGCGTGTCTCCATGGTTACAGTGTCGCTCATAAACCCTCCGTTAAAACACAGTTTGATGCTAAACGGCTCTGTTTTAACAGCCGCATGTGTTAGCCAGCTGGAGCTAAGTTCTGCTAACAAGCCAAACTGTGAATCCAGATAAATTAAAATAAATAAATAAATGATTAAACCTCCAGCTGGGAGACATGCGGCCTGTTTGACTGTGTCACGGTGTCAGCTAGCTGCTGCTGCGGCTGCTCGTGTGAGCTGTGCCCGGACAGGCAGAGTGTTGGCCGGGCAGGGAGGCAGGCAGGGAGGCTAGCATGATGAAATACTGGCAGGAGGCTTGTTCACTTGTCCACACACACACACACACACACACACACACACACACACACACACACCTCTGCTGTCTCCAGGTCTGGGACTTGGATCTGTAATTTCCAGCAGCTTACCGGAGGTTTAATTTCTAAAATAATGTCTGTGTTTTCATTTAGATAATTTGTGATGGCTACTACTGAGATGGATTCTGGTTCTTCGGAGAGCAAATCAGAGCACGGGACGTTCGATCCTGATTCAAAGTACCCACTGAAAGTCCTCTACTGCGGAGGTACGGCACAGTAAGGCTGAGTTCACGCGGGATCAGGCGCTCCGGCAAAGACGGAGGTGCGCCGGCTGTCCGCTACGCAAGGCGTGTCAGCAAAAAACGCCCCGGTGTGCGGGAGAGAGAGGTTGATCCAGATCCAACTGAGCGGAGTGTGACATGACGTGCCAATCAGACAGCCGGAAATGTCTCTGAGACTATCCAGGTGGATTCATGGACTAGGACGCTGCGTGTTCTGACTTTATTTCATGCACCAGCTCCTGAATCCGAGTCTGATATGCCACCACATGGAGAGAGAGGCCGCTGGCCTCGATGAAAGCTGCTAATCGGCAAAACAAAAAGTTATTTCCTGATTGTTTCATTCAGCATGTGTAGGCACGCCCACCTCAGCTCCCCTCACCGCCACCGGACAACCCTGCTGCGACTTGCTGCGGCGCCTGATCCCGATGTGTGAATTCACGCTAAAAATATCTAAACATCACCCTCTCAGATTTATTTTGGTGCCTTTTTCCAAACGTGACGATGTGATTTGTTTCCCTCCGCAGTGTGCTCTCTGCCTACGGAGGTAAGTCTGAATGCATCGAGCAGATGTGTCGACTCTGTCGTTTAACACGTGACTGAACCTAAGCTGTTGTGTTCTGCAGTACTGCGAGTACATGCCTGAGCCAGCCAAATGTAGGCACTGGCTTGAGAAGAACTTTCCAGATGTATTTGCCAGGATGACTGTCGGTGAGTGTCATGAAAGATTTCTGTGCTGTGCTGTGTCCATTTATAAACCAGTGTCAGTGTATGGATGTGCTGTTGTGTTATGTTATGTTTGTCAGACGAAAACCAGCGTGTGACGTCGTCACACAGTGTAGAGCATTGAGGTACTACACACTGTTCTATAAATACACACAGCGGGCTCCCTCCGCTGGTTGAAACGGGCTACTGCAGTTGAATTTCTGTTATTGGCTGATCTGGAGGCAGCTTTCATCTCCAGACTCCCAGATTCATGTGCAGCCTCTCTGACGACATGTTTAGCACACGGAACGTCACAAACAGTCCAGCAGACTTTCTCTGCGCCGTCACTGTTTGTTTTGACATCCGAGAGCTCAGAGACGCTGACGCTGCTACACGCTTCCACACAAAAAGCAGCAGCTGTCCTGTTACTAAACCAAGAAAAGGTGAGCGCTTTGTCGCTGGATTGGTTTTAATGTTTTCCTGTTTGTTTTCTGTCTTACTGGTCCGGCAGCGAATGCACCCAAGCAGGAAACCGGCACTGGAGAAGCGCCCCCTGCAGGCGAGGACGAGGAGAAGAAGAAACAGAAGAGAGGTACGCTGCCAAATATTAACAGTAGCATTAAAGTCGACGCCACAGCAGTTTCACGCAGTGTCCTGTGTACGTAGAGAAAGGAGTTAATAAAAGTACCTGATACCAAAGCGAGGCGAGCGTATTTATGAAACTTGACTTGTTTCTACACGTGCATCGACTCTATACAAGGTTTAATCTGCTTTATTTTGTTTCCTTTTTAAGGTGGAAGAGGTCAGATCAGACAGAAAAAGAAGACGGTGCCTCAGAAAGTCACGATAGCAAAAATCCCAAGAGCCAAGAAGAAATACGTGACGCGGGTGTGCGGCCTGGCAACGTTTGGTAAGAGCGCTCGAGTTTTTTTATTACCGTTAATTCTCCGTCTCTTCATCTGCTCCGTAATTTAACACAAACTCTGTGTGACTCTCGCAGACATTGAACTTAAAGAGGCTCAGCGGTTCTTTGCCCAGAAATTCTCTTGTGGTGCCTCCGTGACAGCAGAGGATGAAATAATCATTCAGGGAGATTTTACAGACGACATCATCGACGTGATTCAAGAGAAATGGCCTGAGGTGAGCGCAGACGTCCAGCTGCTTTGTTCCTTCGTTTACGTGTTTCCTCGTTGGATTTGACTTATTTTGTTCTGAGTTACACAGCGATGAGAAAAAAACACCCAGAAAGAAGATAGATGAGTGTCAGGGTTTTCTATGTTTTTCTCATTGTCAACAAATCCAACGAAAAGACCAGAACCAGCATCATGTCAGTGTCTCAGCACTGAGCCACTTTCCTCCTACTGAAGGCGTAACTCTTTAAAAATGTGTCACAAATATAAAGTTTCATTTTTACAGAGAAGGAAACAAAGAATTTACAGTGTGATAAGAAAGTGTTAGTGCAGCAGTAAGTGCTGTGACAGTTCATAAAGAGATAGATGTAGCCTGTCCAGCTGTTGGTAGTGTTGCAGAGGAGGTCCTCTCTGAAGAGCTGGAGGTCTTCAGGAGGTTTGTGAATGTAGAGAGGGACGCCCCTGATCTGGTAGGACATCCCACCAACGGGGAACAACAGACGAGAAGAGTCCCCACCAACAGGAGGAAGAGACATTTGATTTATCACTGATCACGCTACATAAACAGATATAGTCAGTGCTGGTTTGAGTCTTTTCACGGGAACGTCTAACAAACTCAGTCTCTCCGTCTCTCTGCTGCAGGTGGATGATGACAGCATTGACGATCTGGGTGAAGTGAAGAAGTGAAGACCAAATATGCACTTTTACTGAAATGGATGTGACCTGTAACAGCGACAGACCTGGCCAAATGTACACACATTAAGTCATTTTATACCTATTTTATTTACTGTTCATAAAAAGCTGCGGACTTGGGCCACTCACTTGGCAGATTTTTTTTTTGGTTTGTTTTTTTTTTTTAGCTCATAGCTGCTTTCTCTCGTTTGCCAAAGGTGTGGTATGACGTGAATCCCTCCCAAATGTTCTTCACTCAAACGAAACTGTAGGCTAATAAATTTCAGTCTCCACCTTTCACCTGAACACTCACGTCTTCTTTCACTTTGTTTTCTCGTTCTTTCATCGGGTGTGCTGCAAAAAAACATTAAAATATTTCTTCTTCAGGGTTTCGATTGGTCGAGCTCGCCTTGTTTTATCTCGGTAAATGGCCGCAGGTTACTTGTTTTTCAGGCGTCCAGCTCGTTCCCCATGAGTGAACCTGGTCCCCCTGCATAATAGTTTTATAATGAGGACACACTCCCCAGACAGATAACATTTACAGTTGTTTCCACGCTCCTCTGGGTCAATACCACTTCCCCCCGGAGATAACACATAGTGCACAGATGTTCACTCCACTTAAGAATTAGCATGTTTGTCCAAGTAGTGCAAACACTATTCCCTACCAAAGAAGAAGTCAGCTGGTCCGGCGTATCTGTGTCGGCACTATAAAGCGCAGCAGGTCGTCGCTGATGCTTCATTATCGGTTCAGAGGATGAATCTCTCCCAGGCGGACGTGTGCTGCGCCTTCGAGTCGCCCATCCTGGATCAGGTTTTACCTCCCATCCTGTTTTTGGAGTTCATGTTTGGACTGATGGGGAACTTCGTCGCCCTGTGGATGTTCATCTTCCACATGGACGAGTGGAAGCCCAACGCCGTGTACCTGACTCACCTGGCTGTAGCAGACTCCATCGTGCTGTTCTGCCTACCTTTCAGGGCTGACTACTACAGGCGTGGAAAAAACTGGCTCCACGGCGATGCCATGTGTCGTATCCTGCTCTTTCTGCTGGCCGCCAACCGTGCGGCGGGGATCTTCTTCCTCACGGCCGTGGCTGTCGACCGTTACTTGAAAATTGTCCACCCGCTGAACAAGATCAACCAAATGGGCCTTGGTTACGCTCTCTGGGTCTCCCTCGGCCTCTGGGGTCTGATCTTTCTCGCCACTGGATATCTTCTTGCCGACGAGCACTTCTTCTACAACAGCAACCGTACACAGTGTGAGAGTTTCAACATCTGCACAGGCTTCAGCCCCCTCTCCACCTGGCACAACACCTTCTACGTCGTCCAGTTCTTCCTTCCCACCTCAATCGTCGCTTTCTGCACCATCAGAATCACGTGGCAGCTGAGAAACAGGACTTTGGACAAAAAGGGTAAAATCAAACGGGCTGTTCAGTTTGTCATGGCCGTGGCTTTAATCTTTATTACCTGCTTCTTTCCCAGCACGATATCCCGCATAGCTGTGTGGATCCTGAAGGCATGGTATAATGAATGCAAATACTTCGAAGAGGCCAACCTGGCTTTCTACACATCAGTGTGTTTCACCTACTTCAACAGCGTCCTCAACCCTGTTGTGTATTATTTCTCGAGCCCTGCCTTCAGCGGCACCTTCAAGAAGCTTCTGAATAAGTTGCTGGGAAAGAGCGATGACAAAGATCAGGAGTCATCCGAGAACGGGATTTCCACCGTTGATGGTAGAAGAGGTTAGGCGGTTAACGTCCTGGCTGTTGATAGAGTTTTACAATAGAATGTAGATAAGAGGTTTTGCTGTAATTGTTAACAACAAAATTAAACACCTAAAATAATTAGAACCAGCTGAGTGCTGTTTACCTGTGTAGGTATCATGCTTGTGAGTGTGTTTGCTGTGTTTAAAGTAATTATGAGCCATTAACAATGACAAATATTCTTCACTTGTGAGGAAAACTGGTTATATATTCACTGCAAATGTTTGTGAAGGTGAATAAATCTGTCAAATTAGTGATGCAATGTATATAACCACTTTTTCTGAGTATTTTAAATCCACAAAAACTGATTTTTTTGCCACCCAATGAAATATTTACAGTACAAATAAGTTCAACTGAAATTTGGTTAAAGTGTCTGAGTCTAGGACGGTAGTGAGCATTTAGGGAATTTCAACTAATGCTGTAAAAGCGATGCATTTCACTCTAATTTTCTGTGTGTATATCTCTTGAACACTTTGTATGCTGTTACATTTTCTGTTCAATAAATGAATCAAATGTCAGGATAACCAACATAAACCATGTGGTACTTTGTGTCTTTTCCGCCTCGAGATATCGCATTTTAACTTTTTGGCGCTCAGAAGTCTGAGCTTATGTTCAGTCGTGTGAAGGCAGCATTAGTTCCCACAGTGATGTCATCGTGTGTGAGGTTCACGGCTGGAAAAATAACAAATGAAGGTGCAAGGTACGCTACACCTACCCACCCAGAGACCCAGTTCACCAAGAGAGACAAAGTAACAACTCTTTCTGAGATAATGAGGGAACGCCCCCCTGACATAACAGTCATGGTGTTCCCATGTTCCTCTGGGTCAGTCCCCTGTAGGTGAGCATTTTCTATGCATACCTTGCGGTATCTTTGTGGACCCTGTAAACTCAGCCCCCTTTCCCGACTCATTTCCATACACCTATAAATACAGTTTCCCCAGAGATAACACTGTGTACAGTTGTTCAGGCCATGCTTGTTTAAGAATTGTTTGCATATATGCAAATATTATTTCCTTCCAAAGAAGAAGTTAACCGGTCCAGCATATCTATATTGACATCATAAAGCACAGCAGGTCGTCGCTGATGCTTCATTATCATTCAGAGGATGAATCTCTCCCAGGCGGACGTGTGCTGCGCCTTCGAGTCGCCCATCCTGGATCAGGTTTTACCTCCGATACTGATCCTGGAGTTCATGTTTGGACTGATGGGGAACTTCGTTGCCCTGTGGATGTTCATCTTCCACATGGACGAGTGGAAGCCCAACGCCGTGTACCTGACTCACCTGGCTGTTGCCGACATCATCGTGCTGTTCTGCCTACCTTTCAGGGCTGACTACTACAGGCGTGGAAAAAACTGGCTCTATGGCGATGCCATGTGTCGTATCCTGCTCTTTCTGCTGGCCGCCAACCGTGCGGCGGGGATCTTCTTCCTCACGGCCGTGGCTGTCGACCGTTACTTGAAGATCGTCTACCCATTGTACCGGATCAACCAAATGGGCCTGGGCAACGCTCTCTGGGTCTCCATTGGCCTCTGGGGTCTGATTTTTCTCGCCACTGGATATCTTCTTACCAGTAAGCACTTCTACAACAGTAACAACCGTACGCAGTGTGAGAGTTTCAACATCTGCACAGGCTTCACCCCCCTCTACACCTGGCACACCACCTTCTACGTCATCCAGTTCTTCCTTCCTGCTTCAATCGTCGCTTTCTGCACCTTCAGAATCACGTGGCAGCTGAGAAACAGGACTTTGGTCGTAGATGGGAAAATCAAACGAGCCATTAAGTTTGTCTGGGCCGTGGCTTTAATCTTCATTATCTGTTTCTTTCCCAGCACGATATCCCGCATAGCTATGTGGATCTTAGAGGTGTGGTATGATGAATGCAAATACTTCGAAGAGGCCAACCTGGCGTTCTACACGTCAGTGTGTTTCACCTACTTCAACAGCGTCCTCAACCCTGTTGTGTATTATTTCTCGAGCCCTGCCTTCAGCGGCACCTTCAAGAAGCTTCTGAATAAGTTGCTGGGAAAGAGCAAGGACAAAGATCAGGAGTCATCTGAAAACAAGATTTCCACCGTTGATGGTAGAAGAGGTTAGATGGTGACCTAGACCTGGCTGTTGATACAGTTTTACAATAAAATGTAGAGAAGAGGTTTTGCTGTAATTATTAACAATTGGTTAAAGTGCCTGAGGTTTTCTGAGTCTAGGACGGTAGTGAGCATTTAGGTCATTTCAACTAATGCTGGAAAAGCGATGCATTTCACTCTAATTTCACTCTAATTTTCTGTGTGTATATCTTTTGAACAGTTCTTTGTATGCTGTTACATTTTCTGTTCAATAAATGAATCAAATGTCAGGATAACCAACATAAACCATGTGGTACTTTGTGTCTTTTCCGCCTCGAGATATCGCATTTTAACTTTTTGGTGCTCAGAAGTCTGAGCTTATGTTCAGTCGTGTGAAGGCAGCATTAGTTCCCACAGTGATGTCATCGTGTGTGAGGTTCACGGCTGGAAAAATAACAAATGAAGGTGCAAGGTACGCTACACCTACCCACCCAGAGACCCAGTTCACCAAGAGAGACAAAGTAACAACTCTTTCTGAGATAATGAGGGAACGCTCCCCTGACATAACAGTCATGGTGTTCCCATGTTCCTCTGGGTCAGTCCCCTGTAGGTGAGCATTTTCTATGCATACCTTGCGGTATCTTTGTGGACCCTGTAAACTCAGCCCCCTTTCCCGACTCATTTCCATACACCTATAAATACAGTTTCCCCAGAGATAACACTGTGTACAGTTGTTCAGGCCATGCTTGTTTAAGAATTGTTTGCATATATCCAAACATAATCTCTTACCAAAGAAGTCAGGCGGTCCAGCATATCTATATTGACATCATAAAGCGCAGCAGGTCGTCGCTGATGCTTCATTATCGGTTCAGAGGATGAATCGCTCCCAGGCGGACGTGTGCTGCGCCTTCGAGTCGCCCATCCTGGATCAGGTTTTACCTCCGATACTGATCCTAGAGTTCATATTTGGACTGATGGGGAACTTCGTTGCCCTGTGGATGTTTATCTTCCACATGACCAAGTGGAAGCCCAATGCCGTGTACCTGACTCACCTTGCTGTAGCAGACTCCATCGTGCTGTTCTGCCTACCTTTCAGGGCTGACTACTACAGGCGTGGAAAAGATTGGCTCTATGGCGATGCCATGTGTCGTATCCTGCTCTTTGTGCTGGCCGCCAACCGTGCGGCAGGGATCTTCTTCCTCACGGCCGTGGCTGTCGACCGTTACTTGAAAATCGTCCACCCGCTGAACAAGATCAACCAAATGGGCCTTGGTTACGCTCTCTGGGTCTCCCTCGGCCTCTGGGGTCTGATTTTTCTCGCCACTGGATATCTTCTTGCCGACGAGCACTTCTTCTACAACAACAACCGTACACAGTGTGAGAGTTTCAACATCTGCATGGGCTTCAGCCCCCTCTCCACCTGGCACAACACCTTCTACGTCATCCAGTTCTTCCTTCCTGCTTCAATTGTCACTTTCTGCACCATCAGAATCACGTGGCAGCTGAGAAACAGGACTTTGGTCGTAGATGGGAAAATCAAACGAGCCATTAAGTTTGTCTGGGCCGTGGCTTTAATCTTCATGATCTGCTTCTTTCCCAGCACGATATCCCGCATAGCTATGTGGATCCTGAAGGCATGGTATGATGAATGCAAATACTTCGAAGAAGCCAACCTGGCTTTCTACACATCGGTGTGTTTCACCTACTTCAACAGCGTCCTCAACCCTGTTGTGTATTATTTATCAAGCCCTGCCTTCAGCAGTGCCTTCAAGAAGCTTCTGAATAAACGGCTGGGAAGGAACAATCCACAGATCACTGCTTCAACTCAGAACAACCACCACTGACGGTAGAAGGGTAAAAAGCACAAAGGTGCTTCCCTTAGAAAATGCCAGTTTCTGAACTTTTCCATGAATGCATACTGTATTAAAGGTCTGGCTATTGATTAAACCTTTATTATCCTGCTGCATGACTATAATAAAACGTAGAGAAGGGGTTTTACAATGAAAACTATTCATAATTTGGGTTATATACTCACCGCAAATGATTGTAAAAGTCCAAATATAGTTATCAAGCCATGGATATTAGTTTGTCTTGTCCTGAAGGTTCCAGTGTGTATCATTTAACGGTGTCTAGCAGTGAAGCTGCTAGAATCCATTTCCAGAGCCAATGTTTAGTTTGCCCCTTCTGGGCTACGATAAAGTCTTTGTCTGCTGTTACATTTTTGTTTTTAATGGATATGATAATGAATACCTACCTACCGTGTCTTTTTCATGTTTTTGTGCTCGAGAAATAAGAAAGGGCTGCAGCTAATGATTATTTTATTTATTGATTGATTGCTGATTATTAGTGTGATTCATTACTTTCCTTGTAAAAAGTCAGAAAACAGTGAAGAAAATCAGTTTGTTTTATCCAAAAGTTATTATATTCTGTAAATAGACACACCGGACCTTTAATTTCCAACTGATACTATAAAAGCACTTTATTTTATATTTACATTCTTTTTATGCTGTTACGTTGCTTTCCATAATAAATAACCTTTCCAACTAATATGACATAATTCATGCCATTTTTACTTGTGTTGGTGCTCAAGAAATAGTTTCTTGACACGTTGATCGTCGGATGTCCGAGCTTACGTTCGGTCCCGTGAAGGCGGCATTAGTTCCCACGGTGATGTCATCGGGCTGGGCTAGGAAAAACATGTAACGGTGCGAGCAGCGAGGTCCGCTACACCGACCGAACCCGAGCCACAGCATCCCTTCACCGACACCCAGTTCACCGAGAGGGACAAAGTAAGCTTCCCCAACAACTCCTCCCGCGCCTGTCTGTCTTTATTCGCCTTCAGTAACACCTCGGCGGGGTTTTTTTTCAAGCTAGCCTGGCTAACGTTGGCAGTTGGAGCGCATTCCAGCAGGGACCGAGCCGCGAATATAACATAAATTAACAAGTTTAAGCACTAGTGAGTGACATGTTTACTCAAATTATCCTGGCTTTGTGTTATTAAATGTGTAGGAGGCTGAGGGAAAAGTGTTACACCCAAGTTATTCCAGAGACGAGCCCAGCCCAGACACAAACAGACAACCGCCGGGGCCGGTTCATCACCATCCGTCTGTCAGCTGTGATTTCTGCATCCGTGGTTCGTATATTTAAAGCTAAAGACGCTCAAGGTGTGCTTGTTGTTTTGGTCCGGCAGCTCCGGCTTGTGCGGGAGGGAGCAGCCGTGTTGAGGTGATGTTACAGCGGACACAAGGCTGCTCCTGTTTACCTGGTTAATAGTGATGGGAAGTTCGGTTCTTTTTAGGGAGTCGGTTCATTTGACTCAGCTCATCAAGAAAGCACGACTCTTTCGGCTGCTCGTTGTTTTGGTCTGGCAGCTCCGGCTTGTGCGGTAGGGAGCAGCCGTGTTGAGGTGATGTTACAGCGGACACAAGGCTGCTCCTGTTTACCTGGTTAATAGTGATGGGAAGTTCGGTTCTTTTTAGGGAGTCGGTTCATTTGACTCAGCTCATCAAAAAAGCACGACTCTTTCGGCTGCTCGTTGTTTTGGTCTGGCAGCACCAGCTTGGGGAGGAGGGAGCTGCTGTGTTGGGGTGATGTTACAGCGGACACAAGGCTGCTCCTGTTTACCTGGTTATCATTGTGAGGCATACTTCGTGATGGGAAGTTCGGCTCTTTTTAGGGAGTCGGATCATTTGACTCAGCTCACGAAGAGCTGGGTACACGCCGTGTACACATATATGATGTATATATTCAATACATCCTTTGTACTGAAGCATTCAAAAGTAAAAATTACATCTTCTCATATCAATAAATTGCTGTAGCCAGTTGTTTTCATTGCAGACCCCTTGTAACTCTGAAACTGCCCGATGACTGCACGATTTTGCTTGTAGAAACACCTATAGAAACCTTGAAAAAGGGACAGCTTGTGACTGTTGGATGCACAGGGCTCATGTGTCTCTGAAGGTTGTTAGTTCACCCTGCTCGATACGGCAGCTCGGCTTTGCAAAATTCAGCATTCTGCCCGACTCCCACCATTCACTTAAAAGATAAGAACTTAAACTATATTTTAGCATAAACTCTGCTTACTGCAGGGCTATTGAGGCCACACACCCTTCCTGCACAGGTCATTTCTGTACCTGGACCACACTGGAGCACACAGAGAATATTGAAGCCACACATTTGAGCTTGTGGACTACATAATATTGTTCAATAAAATAATTCAGACTTGATAAAGTTCTACTTTTTTTTTTTTTTTACTTTAAATTGTTGGCTGCTCAATCAGTGGTGTGAGCGCAGGGTGTGAAACATAACGCCTGTCCTGACCTGGCCTCTCTCTCTCAGTGAATCATCTGTTTTCTGAATAAAAAGGGAGCACAGTCAGGCTGAACACCTACAGATGATCTTTGAGACGGAGGAATGTCTCAGTTTGGTGTCTGAGGTGGAAAATCAGCATCAGCTTTCGCTGAGCCGTGAAGACACGAGTCCAGCTGGACGTCACATTTATTACACGGGTGAAAATAAATAGTTTTGTCATAAACAGTGAGCTGTGACTTGTCCATTATACCAGGGTGTAATGTTCGAAGGCAAGAAGTTTTAATGTTTCTTTATTAATCTTCGATCAGCAGAAGAAGAATCAGCAGCTGTTTTAATAGTTGAATATTTTTTATTTTTCAAACAAAAGTGCTTTAAATTCACAAGTATTAACTTCTCTGTTTTATAAACTCATGGTACCAGTTGGTGTCACTCCATCTTCACTGCGTTTCATCAAAATGTTGTCTTGGTGACGTTGTTTTTGTTTTCTTCCAGCTCCCTTCCATCACATTGGGACTTTGTGGGGTGGTGGGGAAGGCCTAGTCCTCCCTACCCATCATGGACAAACAAGGAACCATGAGTACACCAGGCAAGGTCAGCGGGCTCAAACCCCCGAGTAAAATCAGCCGTCCATCCGGGGTCCCAACAAAGACGTCTCCATCATCTGGTATGAACATTTGTGAGTAAAAGATGAATATGAGTGGCTTTGAAGACAGGAGGTTTGCTCTGTGATCTGTTTAACCTTTAATCAGCTTCACTGACTGACATTTGAAGTGATGGTCAAAGATAGAAAATAAAACATAACTGTGACTGCAGGCGCCCCAAAGCCAGTTCCTCCTGAGAAGTCCCCCGGCAGTGTGACGTCCCCGACCCAGGAGGGAAGTGTGGACTTCCAGATCGGAGAGAGAGTCTGGGTCAACGGCAACAAGCCCGGCTTCGTGCAGTTCATCGGGGGCACACAGTTCGCTCCCGGGCAGTGGGCGGGCATCGTGCTGGACGAGCCTATCGGGAAGAACGATGGGTCCGTGGCGGGAGTCCGGTACTTCCAGTGCGAGGATGGTAAAGGGATTTTCACACGGCCTTCGAAGCTCTCCAAGACTGCACTGCCAGAGAAGGAGGCGAACGGGAGGCAGGCCAGTCCAGCACCGGGAGCAACGGCACCGAGCGAGCCCCCACCTGCCGGCACTACCTCAACAGGTAACACATTTCTCAGTGCAGACACAGAAAACAACGTTCTGCTGTTTGCTTGATCTACGACTAAAACTAAAATCTCCGTTCAGCTCAGGGCACCAGCATAAAGACCAGCGCCGTACTTAACCGAATGCTCACGTCCAGCGAGTCGGTGTCGAACATCTCGGACCCCGACTCCACCAAGAAGATGAAGAGGGAGCTGAGGCTGGGAGACCGAGTGCTGGTAAGAAGCTCCGCGTTCACCTGCTTTGGATGCATTTGCATGTGTTACTGTGACACTTCAGATTAAACTGTAGATTGGTGTTAAAATTTACATGTCTGTCGATTAGCTCAGCTGGTAGAGCAGGGTTCGGATCTGGTACGGCGTGTCGCCTGTACAGCCTGCAAAGCGTTTCTGTAGTTATCGGTTTAGAAAATGCTCCGTCAGCATAAACCCGACTCCACTTAAGCAAAGTATCAAATATGCTTACTCAAACTGTGTTAAGTGTTTGTGAGCGAGTTCAGCTATAAATATTGGATGAGTGGGTAAGTCAGTCGGCCACAGGACACCATGAGTACACAGTGTGAATACATTTAAAGAAGAGCACGGTAAATTCAACTTTTTTTGCTTGTAGGTCGGCGGTACAAAGGCAGGAGTGGTCCGGTTTCTGGGAGAGACCGACTTTGCCAAAGGAGACTGGTGTGGAGTGGAACTAGACGAACCGCTCGGCAAGAATGACGGAGCTGTCGCGGGGACGAGGTGAAGCCGCGATCTGTTTTTAACAGTCATACGTGAACGTACGCAGAAGCTGCTCCTAAACCGGCTGCTCTCCTCTCAGATACTTCCAGTGCATGCCCAGGTACGGCCTGTTCGCTCCCGTCCACAAGGTGACACGAATCGGCTTCCCCTGCACCACGCCCACCAAGGCCAAGAGCTCACGGAGGAGGTCCACCCTGAAGAAGAGCCCGAGTGCCTCCTCCATCAGCTCCCTCAGCTCCGCCACCTCCTCCATCAGCGGCAAGCCCAGCCGAGCAGGACTGGTAAGACTCTGACTGCTCTGACTGTGCAGAGGACAGGTTAACAGTGACACTGATTTATTAGATCAATGTTTTCAGAGGACGTGATGCTTCCTGATTTATGTGTTTTTATCAGCACGATGAGGAAATGTTTTGAATAAACATATTTGTCAAGTGATAAATGTTGTAAACTGAACATATCCGCGTCCATGTGCTGGATTTTATTTGTTTCCTGTCTGCTCGCTTGGTGTCAGTCAAATTTCAACAAACTCTCTGTTGTGTTGTTCTTGCATCCTAACCAAATCAAATAAGAAACAAAATGTTAAATGTGACTCTCCTCCAGCTGACGGAGACGTCTGCTCGCTACGCTCGTAAGATCTCCGGCACCACAGCGCTGCAGGAGGCTCTGAAGGAGAAGCAGCAGCACATCGAACAGCTGCTGGCCGAGAGAGACCTGGAGAGGTGCGAGGTGGCGAAGGCGACAAGCCACGCCGGAGAAGTCCAGCAGGAGCTGACGCTGCTGAGGAAGGGACAGGATCAGGTCGGACACGTGCTCGCAAAAAAGAAACAGACTGTCCAGAATTCTGGACTCTAGCGACATCTAGCTGTGTATTTGCTGCATTACAGCTCCCTCGCCTCACCCTTACGGTCTAAATGTGTCTGATTGGATCTAAATGAGATTTGATGCTTTTGGTTTGCATTCACCGTCTCACACTGAGTGTTCTTCGCAGTACGCGGTGGAGATGGAGGCAAAGTTGGATCAGCTGCGCTCGCTGGTGGAGGCAGCGGATCGAGACAAGGTGGAGCTGCTCAACCAGCTGGAGGAGGAGAAGAGGTGGGTGGTCTGACTTCACCTGACGTGACACGGTCCGGTTTCATGTTTCTGAAATGTTCTGATCGTTCCTGTTTGACAGAAAAGTGGAAGACCTGCAGTTTCGTGTGGAGGAAGCGTGCATCACCAAAGGAGACCTGGAGGTAACGACCAACGACTCGTCAGGCGATACTGACACACTGCGATGAAGCGATCACACTCGTTAGTTCAAAATAATGTCGACCTGACATGTCGAGTGTCGGGATCTCTTTTGTTTCTACTTGCTCTGTTCACATGTTGTTGAATACCACGTTAAAGGGACAGTTCACCCCAAAATCGAATCTTTTGTAGCCTGTAGATGTTTACCTCAACTCTAACGTCTCTTTCCAGAACTCGTGACCCGTTTACTGAAGATAATGTTTCAAATCACAGCACGTAATCTGTCCACAACAGGATGAAACAGTTGCTATCTGTCTAAACTGAGGAGGGCGTTGTTCATGTTTGCATCTGAAGCTTCTCGTCTGTGAGAAGATGCGTTTCTGTCTACGGCTGGTGGGTGTAGTTCGATAGTTCCTACGTGAAACGTCTTCCGTGGATTATCTTGAGTCATAATTTCTGGAAAGACACGTTGCTGTTCTGGCAGACATGTCTGCGGCTTCCAAAGTTCAACTCACAGCAACTCAATCTGGACCTCAGGTGAGAGGAGGATTTTGGGACTGTCCCTTTAAACATCTTTAAAACGTTCAAATGTTCTGCACTAACTCGCATTCCCGCTTTGAGCTTTGAGATCTGATGATTAAGTCGGTCATTCTGTCTAAGGTTCTTCCTTCTCCTGCACTCTTTGAATCATTCATCCGCCCTCCTGTTCAGACACGTCTTCTCCTCGCGCTCATTTGATTTATTCATTCATGCTTAATTCACTCACCCTTCCTCTCAGATCTTTCCACCCATCTGCGGCACTTTGAATCACCATCCTTCCTTCTCGTCATCTTTTCCGTCCACATGCCGTTCCTCGCCTCGCCGTCACGCTTTCATCTCCCTCTCTCGTCTGCATCTCCTTCACTCACCGGAGGATTCACAGCAAACAAGCGGCAACAGAGGAGAAATAAGTCTGAGAGTCAGAACGAGATGATTGAAATAATTAACCCCTGATGTTCAGAAGCAGAACGAGCAGATTCTCTGATGTAATTGAAATGCTGGAAACCGTCAGTGCTCTTCTCACTTCCTGGCCTTCTCTTTAAAGTCCTGTCTTCTCTCTGTCCGTTGGCACAAAGCTGGCATGTCAGTGTTGCATTGGTGTTTGTTCTCCTTCTCTTCCTGCTCTCTCTTACTAACAGACGCAGACCAGACTGGAGCATGCCCACATAAAGGAGCTTGAGCAGAGCCTGCTCTTTGAAAAGACCAAAGCTGAAAAACTCCAGAGGGATTTAGAGGACACTAGGGTAATGCTGGCAGTCCCAGTCCCACAGCCGGACTGAGTCATGTACTTTCCCCTCCTCCTCCACTGGGTTTAATAATGATGCACAGAATAGATCGAAGGAACCGCAGCGTGCAAACATGATGCAAACGGTCAGATTAATCACAGGTTTCTTCCCCCGTGGCCTAGCTGACATTAACATCTCATCGGCCTTGAGCTTCTCTAATAACCAGGTCTATCATACTCAGAGTTATGCATGCGTGCATGAGAGTTTTTTTCAAATGATAGAGTTTGGAAATGCCTGTGCTTCTGACGACGCCGGCCTTCGTTTTTCTTCTTCAGCAAATCCCATGAAAAATTCAAAACCAGCAAAGTGTCGGCCTCGTCCCATTGTACTTCACAGCTTCCTGCACTCACAGGTCTGTGCTGAAGACCTCAAAACAATTCATACATGTGCAGGTTAGTTTTTTAAAGAAGGCTCAGTCATGTTACTAAAACTCGTTTTTAAAAACCAACAGGAGGACGTTGTGCATTCGTTAGGGACTATTTTCAGCGGTGGATTGATACACGTTTGTTTGGTGCTCCAACTTTGGGGTGCCGGCCACCTCTAGGGGTCGCCAAAGCTTTGTGGGCTTCCTGTTTTAGAAGGACGCAGTTAAAACAACCTAAATATAAAAAAGTCGCAGAAAAGTGAGAAGAGTAAAAGTATAAACGTAAACAAACAGATATATGGATACAGACAGAGTATGAAATATCAAGAAAACTTAATAATCGAATCTTCCTGTACAGTTTATCAGTTTGTCTGTTATTGTTGCATCAAATATAACAAAATATGTTACGCACACACACACACACACACACACACACACACACACGCTGTTGATTTTGGTCTTTTCATGGGATTCATTGACAGACAGAAAAATGTACAACACTGCCATCCTCTTACTCTTTAACCAGAAGGTCCGAGCTTTGACCCGTTTGAGGAGTCAAAGTCTCGCTCTGCAGTGAGACGGTGAGCCGCGGCCCGGCCCAGATTCTCTGCTGGTGGTTCAGACGACGCTCTGAAAAAAAAAGAAATGAGGATGAAGGTTTTATTCAGTAGAAAACTGTGGAAGTGTTTTTGTTGCTGTTTATTGTATTTCACTGAAACGTCGAGGAGTCACAGATAAATGGTTTTATTCTAATTAAACATCCAAAGTGACAGCTGAAGTGAAAACGTTAAACTCTTTATTTGGAATGTAACTACTCGTTTAAGTCGTTCATCGAACAGTTTTATAAAGTTAACGGGCGCTGTCCGCTCCGTCTCTGAAGCTTTTGCCCGGTGTAACACTCCTCTGAGCTTTGCTATCTACTGAAGCTGCAGACGTTTATAACAAACTAGATCGTTGTTAACGTTTCTTTTTACGATTTTCTGATGTTATACAGACAAAAAAGTATCAAGAAATAATGGATAATCAAAATAGTTGTTAGTTACCGTCAGCTTTCATTGTTCAGTTAACACAGAGCGGTGTCATCAGGTCACACTGCACAGCCCAGTGTCCTCTGTCCTCTCCTCTGCCTCCTCTCGGCCTTCATGCCTCCTCTCTTACGTGTTCCGCCGTAGGTGGCCACGGTGTCTGAGCGCTCCCGGATCATGGAGCTGGAGAGGGAGGTGGCGGACCTCCAGCTCAGGCTCCGGGCGTCGCAGCAGAAGGAGGACGCCGCGTCTCTGTCCCAGCAGCAGATCAGCAGCCTGAAGGCCCAGGCTCAGGCTCAGGAGAAGAAGGTCTGTGGAGAGCGTCAGGTTGTTCAGCAGCAGCTGCTCGTAAAATAGATTATTCGTCACTGTCATTAATGTAGAATTTATGGCACGATGTAAAACTGGATTTCTATTTACAACCCTACTTTCATCCCATAATGTAAATATGCATATGTCCTCTTTATGTTTGGTTTGTTAAAGCCACTGTGAAGATGAATCATTTACGGCTCCGCTCACATGCATGTACGTTCTATACTGTGTGTCCTCAACAGATCAGCGAGCTGAGTGTCGACGTGGAGAGCAAACAGAAAGAGCTTCAGTCTCTGCAGCAAGATAAGAGCTCTGTGGACCAGCAGCTGAGCAGCCTGGTAAGAAAGGACGTCAACAGACGGGAGATAGCGCTGAATTAGTGACAATAGTCAGAAGATTGTCAAAGAACAAAACAAACAGGAGGACGTGTGTTCGTTGGGGACTATTTTATGTGTTGGATTAATACACATTTGGTGCTGTGGTGCTCTGGTTCCAAACCTGAGGGTCCTGACCCACCTGGGGGTCACGAAAGCTTCACGTGGGGTCACAAAACTTCCTACTTTTTATTGTAGATACAAAGTTACCTCACTGCTAAACAGCTTCGTCCCACATTCAAACTTGGAAACTTTCCATGGGAATTAACAGGAATTTATGGGAATAAATGGGAACAAACTGGGAATTTGCAAAATTGAAGGTTGGCTTGAAAACAACCAGATTTCATGCAGGTACACTTGAATGTTTGCTATTCCTCAGTCGCATGCACATATTGAGACCACGCCCCCTACCTGTACAGGTGATTTCTGTACCTGGGCCACACTTTAGAGCCCAGAGCACACAGACACTGTTGAAGACACATTTGAGCTGTCTGCTTATGACAAAACAAAATGTTTAGCGTTATGTTTGGATATGAAACAGTTTAGCCCATATTTACAGTTAATTTCCATAAATTTCCATAACTCCCATGGAGTTTCGGATTTGGAATATTTCCAAATTTCCCCAGCTTAACTTCCCAGTCTCGGAAAGTTTCCAGGTCAGGGTTAAAATAGTTGATTACTGTTCAGTTGATGAACATCTGCACTGACTGTTTTCAGTCTAACAGCTGTGATTGGCTTCATGCCTGCGTCCGCTCTGTGACTGTACGTGTGTTTGTTTTTCACCGTGACGTGTTCTTGCTCGTGGGCATCGTAAAGACGTGGCCTCATTAAGAGAAGCATTTTATCCACAAACCTCGCATGTTTTCTGCGTCCGCTCATTATCCTCCGGTTAGCTCAAGCTACAAGAATGTTACTATGTGAGCGATTAGCCCGACGTCTCTCCCTTTCAGAGAGAGGAGCTCGAGACGGCCGAGGAGGAGAAGAGGAGCACGGCGAAGACCATGCAAGGTGAGCACGTCAGACGAGTCTTCGCTGCGTTGGATTTATTTTTCTGTTGTTACAGTCGATGTTTTGTTTCCTGTCAGAACTGGAGCAGAGTGTGGAGCAGTCAAAGAAAGACTATCAGACCCTGAAGGAGGAGAGCGAGCGCAGAGAGAAGGAGCTGACACAGGTAGGTGTCTATGTAGCTTCATACTTCAGACACTGATTCTGTTATTTTTCAGATTAATATTTAACACCGTTGTATTTAAGTTGGGATGTTTTGTGTCTCTCGGGCGTTCCTTTAATGTGCGGTGATAAATGTTTTAGTGCCACTCAGCCACATTACATAAAACACGAGGTCATAAAATACAACGCATTGTTAAAGACTGAGAGTGTGTTCGGACAAAGGGGGGCAGCTGTGAAACTATCAGGACATAACCTTTGATTTCTGCGATTTATCGAGGCCGCGCTCGCTCGCTCTCATTCACTGTCTGTGTCACTCAGCCACGGCCGTGGGAAGGGAAGGGAAACTTCTACATCTCGATTTTGCAGCGTGAATTTCAGACTCAGATTTAGAAGCTGCTTCATGAAAGGAACAACACAACTAGGGCTGCAAAATCTGGAAATTTTCAAAGTTGGAAACTGTGCAGTTTTTAGAGCTTTGTCTCTGAACACTGACATCGCGTCTTAAGGACGTCAACAGTCTCTGCATTGTTGTGTTGACACTGCACACACTGAGCCGGAGAGCTGCCGTCTCTGAGCAGAGGCGAAGTCACGGCTCCGGCTGCAGCTAACGGTCGGATATCGTTTGTAGACGATGAATCAGCGCGTTGGCATTTGCTGATTTTCACCATGATAGCTCAGTCTGCTCGTGGCTGTTAACAGACCTCAACAAGTTGTTTGTGGTGCTTGAAGGAGACGCCGAAAATGTCACAACTAAATCGTTCTTGTAATAAACCGTCCTGCCACTGAGCTTTCAGTCAGAGTTACTCAAAGCTGACGACGACCTCGGGCTGAGTTGATGTTGTTAAAAACATCAGACTCTGTTTGAGTTTCATGAATCTGATACTTTCCTTTAGACTTGAAATACAGAGTTTATTAATATGTTAACATTCTGTGTTCTTGTGTGACTTTAAAGAAACTCTGTGCTGTGTTCGGAGCTCATTTAGTATTTATGCACTTGTGTTTCAGCAGACGTGAAACATCTGAGCAGCTCTAAGAGTTTTGTTGAGCGTTCGTACTTCACGGAGCTCACGCTGGACGAATGGATTCAAACGAGCCTCTTTCCTTTTTTAACCAAGATTTCTAACGACCTCTGACCTCTCCGCTCTATTAATGGAACAATTTTTTTTTAAAGCGCCAATGTCCGATTAGACTCGAGCGTTTTGTGCCTTTGTCAGAAAATGATATTTCTACATTTACAGACTGTTTTTGCAGGGGGAGACGGGTCTCATCAGAGAACATTAGACATTTTAGCATCTTTCAGCTTTTTGTTTACTTTCACCTCAGCAGACCAAAAATAAAGACTCTAAATGAATGATATGTTACTCCCTAACTGCTGGATGTCTAATGAAACAACTGTTTGCTAACAGCATATCAGCTTTATAAGGTGATAATATGTCAATGTTGTGTTCACAGCTTGATTCTGCTGCCCCCAAGTGGCCAAACATGTTATGTAAATGTATAAAAACTGCTATGGGATCGTAAATCAGTAAATATCAGTCCGTCTGTTGACTGTCAGAACAGATAACAGGTTCTAAGATAAATATTAATGTGTTTGTTTCCCAGGCCGCTGAGAAGTCGGAGAGGACAGCGCTGTCGCTTGAGCAGCTGACCAATGAGAAGAAGACACTGGAGACACAGGTGACGTTACTTTGACGTGTTCGTAGGCATCGTTGCAGACCGTGTCCACCCTCTCATGGAAGCGGTATCCCACATGTAGCCTTACATGAAACTCTCTCATGTCTTTCTCCTCTCGTGTCCACGTCTCACCACCGTCTGCACCTTTTTATTTATTTTGATCCGCTCACACTCGTAAAATCCGCGCCGCTGCTCCTCCAACGCGCTCCACCTGCAGCTCTCGCCTCGCCTGCATTCATCAGCCGGCCTCCAGCTGCCTGCGAGCTCCAGATGGTCGGCCTCATGAAAGCCAGAGCAGATTCGAGCGGGAGGCAGAGGCTGGAGGGAACTCGCTTTCTGTTTGTTTTAGTCACCTCAGGTATGAGGCTTTTTACGGCCGCGTATGTCAGCGCTGAACCCAACACATTACTGCCCGTATGCTGCTCCTGGTGACAGGCCACAAAGAAGTGAACTTGAAAAAATCAGTTGCTGCTTTCAAAGGATTAAAATATGAATATTCCTGCAGTACAAACATAAAAGTGTCAGAGCAAACTGAACATTTGAGCCTTCTCTCTCTCCGTCACAGTAAATTTCATTTCAAACTGATCGTGACAGGATGACGCTAACGTGGCGTCACTAACTGGGATGTTTCATCTCATTTAACACACACAGAGAAGAAACACGAACCAACGACAGACTGTCAGCGTGCTGTAAATGTTCTGTACGACTCATCAATGAGGCGGGACAGACACAAACACGTCACAGAATTATTTATTATTTATTTATCACATCTGGCTCCGCTCAGCCATGTTACTGTAGGTTGTGATGTAATACTGCACATGTCAGTGTGTGTGTGTGTGTGTGTGTGGAGAACATACAGAACATTGCTGTAGTTAATGAACGGCTGACTGGAGATCGGCCTCTCGTCTGTTTGATCCACAGCTGAAACGATTTGATGATTAATCGATTGAAAATTAACCAGCGATGAATTGTTTGTATCTTTTACTGAAGTTAAAGTACTTTGTGGTCTTTGCAGTCTTAGCAGTTCCTGTCTGCAGGTTTCGGCTCTTCGGTTTTTCGTGTTCTTTGTGAGTAGACTGAATATTTTTGGGTCGTGCAGCAGAACGAACAGAAACGTGTGTTTTGTGCAGCTGTTCCACCAACATTTCTTTTGTCTGTTGTCTTCTCGGTTGTGGAAATTTGCTGGATTTCTTGGTTTATGACAGTGAACTGGATGTGACTGGATTTCAGCTAAAAGAAGCAGTTTAAATGCATCACATCATTTTTTAGCCCATTAATCGAGAAAACAGATTAACTGCTAACGAGCTTCCAGCAGAGTGAGAAACAAACCAGATGAATCTTTCTGGGTTAAACTCTGAATGAAGGTGAATCTTCACAGTGTGTGTGTGTGTGTGTGTGTGTGTGTGTGTGTGTGTGTGTGTGTGTGTGTGTGTGTGTGTGTGTGCGCATATGGTGTTAGAGAGGCAGAGAGGAGGGGAGGAGCTTACTCTGGCTTACATAATGGAAGTGCTCAGCTTCTTTAACCCAACTGTGTGAGAGCGAGGGAGGGAGGGAGGGAGGCAGCTCAGGCGACGCTCTCTCCATTTCCCCCTCGCAGCCGTGCACGGCGGGGACGAGAGCTGCTGGTTTATTGATGCCCGGCTCGTGTGTGTCGCTGTAGATAGAAGCTGATCGCTGGCATAGCAACAACAACACTGCTGCTGCTGTTTAGCGGGCGAACGTAGCGTTGAGATCCAGCAGCGGTGAGCTGTGCAGGTATGGACATAGCTGCTCTGCATCAGGGTTACTCCAGCAGCATCTACTCGCCTCACTACCAGGTAGGATTCTGGGAGTGTTTGTGCAGCGGTCTCTGCCAACTCAAGGACGTTCTCTGTGACTGAAGCAGGAAGCCGCGTGTTGTTCTTCTCTGTGTGGATGTATCCTGCACAGATAACCCGTGTACATTCTGCATGTTTGCGTGTATTGTGCATGTGTGTGTGTGTGTGTGTGTGAGCACGCTCCGTAGGTTAGATCTCACATCGAGGTGTTTTAAAGTCTCCAACTCCAGTGCAACGCACCCAGAACACAGCTGGTGACACGTTTTTCATCTGATGCCCGTTGCAGCACGAGCATTGATTGAAAAGTCACACGTGTTAATTGATTATTGATCTTTGCTGTTTTAAAGCCGCACACCTCTGACACGCAGCCCGAGCTGATGATTTATGAGACGTGAAAGGAAAAGTTTGCATGAGGTGAAGTTGGAGGCGCTGACGTCTGTCGGGCTTTTATTTTTAGTTTCACGTGGACTGAACGCGCCCTGCCGTCTGCTGACTCATCACGAATATCAAAGCGCTGTGTATTTTAGGAGTTAAACTGCTGTGTCACTCTTAATAACCCAGAATTTCTCTTTTCTCTTCCAGCGTTTGAACTAAATTTAAGTTTAATCGATGGGTGTGACAGAGACGCAGCAGAGGTCTCTGGACTCCCAGTCGCTGTGGCTCACGGCTGCCGTCTTAACCTCTGACCTTTGGGGTGTCGCCACAATCAGCAACTTTTCCCGCCTCTCGTCGTCTTATAGCAATCTGAATATCTTTGGGCTGTCGGTTGGATAATCTACTACATGTGTGGAGCGCCCGTTTAATGGAGGATTTTATCTGTACTCTCTCAGAACTCGGCTGAGAATCGTCACATTTCTACGTTTAGAAAATAATCCAGCGTTAGTCGTCCGTTCATCGCGAGATACGCTGCAAACAGGAAGTGTCTAACAGCTTTTAATGGATGTGACGAGCTCTTTCCCTCCTGATGGCTTCAAAGGTCCAGGAGGCGAGGGGTATTCAGTCGGTTGCGATCTGCAGACTTCACCTCTGGGTGTCACTGAATCCTACGCGCTGCAGCTTTAAGTTTTTCTGCCATCGTGCCGGTTTGCAAACAGACCTCAGTGCTGGTGTTTCTTTAAATAACTAAGACTCGGTTCAAATCGCAGGACGACCGCCGAGTCCGTCAGTTTGTTCAGAGGTAATCGCGGCTGTAATTAGTGCTGGGATGCAGGTGAAAGATGACTGCACTCTGGAGAGGATTAAAATTACTGACGAGGGCCGATCATTTCAAAACCAGCTCACCGAGAGAAATAAATCCAGTCCGAGCGGGGCTGGAGCGCGGCAGCATTCAGCCCTGATGTGCTTGTTTTTTTATAAACGCTCTTTATGACTCTCTTTCCTCCGTCCGTCTGCTCCTCTGCAGCTCGAGGCTTTGAAGCAGCAGAACTCCAAATACCAGGAAGAGCTGAGCCTGTCGAAGGAGCGCAGCAGCTCAGAGAACCAGCGCATCGGAGTCCTCTGCAAGGAAATGTGAGTGTGAGGAGAACTAATGTGTTTTTTCCTGCCGTGGGTCTCAGGGCTGACCCCCGGCCGGCCGGGTCATTAAACCGGCGTGGTGAATCTGTCCCGCACGGTCCGTCCTGATGATTAACACTTACAAACATGTAAAGACTGTCTGCAGTGGTCTCTCACTGAAATGTCAAATGCGTTATTAATGTGTCTCTGACTGTAACTCTGCAGAGACGCTTCCTCTTGTAAATATGCTTTAAAACTGCCGTTTAAAGCCCATAATTAGCCAGAGGCTGCTATTATGTGATTATGCATATGATGGTTGGAGTGGAGCACAATGCACAATACTCATACTCTCAGTAAGAAGACTCCCTCGGGTGCTCCAGCTCGCTGTAAATCCTTTTTCTGAACACTTTTAAATGCACGTTTTAGTTTTTAGATTTCCGGATGAGCCGCTCGGGAAGTCTGTGACCGATGAAAGTTTCAAAAAATTCTGCTGTCTGATTTAACTACACTCTGTCTCAGACAACGCCACATCAGGTCCTTGAATTTGGTGGAATAAGTCATTGAAAAGTCCTTGAAAAGTCCTTGAACTTGATGTTTAAAAGGCTGTGGGAACCCTGGAGGAAAACGCGTTTGTTACTTCTAAACGCTCAGCCAAATTCATCACCGGCCTGAAACAGCTGAGCCAATCAGAGCGACGCATGCCAGCAAATGGCTGAACAAATGGAAAGACACCCGACGTGAACACACGGCACCACACGTGTAAAATGTGACGTGGCAGCGTTTGGTTCACGTCTCAAAAACACGGCAAGGAAGGATTCATGAGTTCTGGTAAAATGGGCATTGAAAGTCCTTGACAAGTCCTTGAATTTGCCGTGAAAGAATGCGTGGGAACCCTGGAGAGCAGAGTGGAAGTTGTACAGACACTGTGAGCAATGCATGCATGGAAAAGTGTTCGCTGTGACACGAGTGCAGAAAATTAAAACCGGTTGGAGCGGTCCTTGAAACGACTGTTTGCCGTCGGCATAGCAACAAATTATTAAAATCCTAATTAGAGCTTTGATTGATCCTCGCTCCTGTGACGGCGTCACCTGACTTTGTGTTTGTGGATCTTCAGCCTCACGCCGACGTCTATTTATAGGCTGTGTGTGTGTGTGTGTGTGTGTGTGTGTGTGTGTGTGTGTGTGTGTGTGTGGAAGCATGTTGGCACGTGTGTGTTTTGTTGGAGTCTTAGCATCATCCTGACACACCTCCCTCGAGTCATCAGACCCCGGGCTGTGGCGTCACGGCTCCAGATGGATGTAACTGGCTGAATTATAGTCATCAGCATGTAGCATCCTGCAGGAGGAGGAGGGGGAGGAGGGGGAGGGGGAGGAGGGGGAGGGGGAGGAGGAGGAGGAGGAGAATGTCAACAAACGCCCCCCGAGCAGCTTCATCCTCCTGCATTTAAAGCTCAAACATCTATATGAAGAGGAATCACGTCAAGCATCTTCAAGCTTTACTTCATTTCCTTCCCTCCATCCTCATCCTGTCTCCTGCTTCCTCCCTCCTCCCTCCTGCCTCCTCCCAACAATGTGCTCCTCCATCCTTCCTCGGTCTGCTGCTGTTATGTAATCGCTCCGTCTCTCCTCCTAGCTTGGACCGCCTGGCTCCAACATGGCTGCTACTGTCACCCTGACATCAGAGTGTGTGTGTGTGTGTGTGTGTGTGTGCTTGTGTGTGTGTGTGTGTTATCAATGTGGCTTTTGTGGCAGAGCAGCTGTTGGCACCACAGCCCAGATGTGTGTGTGTTTTTGGTGTTACTGCAGGTCAAACTTTGATTGGTTTATCTGGTAAATGCAGCAGTTCAACATGTTTTATGTCCATTAATAATCTGTGTGTGTATAAAGTGTGTGTAACAGTGTGTAAAGTGTTCTGGTTTCTGTTTGTAGACTTTGTCGTGTGTGTGATCCACCGGCTATCGTCTGACACGGAGATCAACAGAAATGTGTTGAAACTCTCTGTGCTGCCCCCCAGAGGTTAAACCGCCGTCACATGACAGCTAACGAGTTACGTGGACCTCGTTTACGAACGATGCGATCAGAACAAACAGAATATGACAGGAAGTGTTGATGTAACGAAGCTCATCATCAGCTTATTTTAAATGTACATTCTGATCGTGTGCAGATGTTTTTATTCATTTATTTATTTATTTAAACATAGTTCAGCGTTTCCTCCTCGTGCCACCAGAGGGAGGCCACGTTCCACCGCTGGAGTCATCAGGAGTCACAGAAACGTGAGAACTGTCCTGACAGTGTGCAGGCCGAGATGTTCGGAGGCTCCACCAATCCAAAACTGTAAAATTAATAACTTACTTAATGAGTAAAAATACAGCGGAGCAGCTCTCTGCAGCTGCATACAGGGTTAGTGTTTGGTGTTTGGATCATGACCCGGCAGTGATAAATGTTCAGATCTTAGTTTGCGGCTCGGCTGCTTCAACATCTGCAGTTGGTTCCCGTCTCCCCCCTGGTGGCGTGCGCAGGTGTCAGCGCGTGTTTTCATAGTGCGCTCTCTCTTGAACTCCTCCTCGATGCCGTTGGAGGCATGGCCAATGTAATTATACAGCAGGCAGTGAAAATATTCCAGCCAGATGGCGCTCGGACCGGGCCCCATTCGTCACACACAGCTTCAGAGCACGAAGCGTAAGACTGACCCACATGGAGATAATTCCAATTTTTGCAGCGCGTTATTCGGCTCCAGCGGCCAAAAATATCCAGATTCATAAATTCCTAGACAACAACAACAACAGCACACACACACACACCGCTCTCTCCGACTCTGACTTAGATTACGTGCACAGATTACAGGCTCGGCCTTCGAATGTCCTGATGCTGTTTTTCTTGCGTGCCGTAACTCTGCCGTCAGGTTTTTACAGCGTGTGTGACACCTCCGCTCTCTCTCTGTTTCCCCTCTCAGCGAGGAGCTGAAGCTGGCCTCCCAGAAGTCTCAGCATCTCGAGGAGGTACTGACCTTTACCAAATCTGTATCATATAAACAGTCTCCTTCATCCTGCCATCGATCAGAAACAGTGATTTGATTAACAGGCTGTGAGGATTTATGTCCTGCCACTGAACTCCTAAAGCTCAGACGGGTTTAGCTTCTATTTAAACACTGTGTGTGTGTGTGTGTGTGTGTGTCTCAGCACAATGAGGAGCGCAACAGTGAACAGACGGACATGAAGACCAGGTAAGAAACTGAAATGTGTTTTATGACTTTATGAAGCTTTTAAAATATTCTTTTGTAATTTAGTTGATAAACATAGATAAATATTATTTACATGAACATTTCAAGATATTTATTATGTTTATTAAGATGTTTCTCAGCACTTTAGAACTTATAACTGGTCTGCAGCCACAGGTTTGCATCCGATGATCAGTTTTCTGTGTCCAGTGTTGGAATAAGTCTCAGTACTTTGGTACAACTTTGACTTTTATACTTTAGACGTCTCAGAGGGAAGTACTTTTTACTGCGTTACATGTAGTACCATACAACCAACCAGTCTTCCCAGTACTACAGAGTCGTGTAGCAGTAGCAGTGACCAGAGCTCAGATACTTCTGTATTAACTTAGTATCTTTTAGAAGAGTCCAGGGCCGGGTCGAGACCAGGATCAGCACATACTCAAGTCAGAGAGTGCACAAGCAATTTTTTTAGACATCCCTGCAGTCGTGCTCTTGAAATAAAATCCTCTCTGTCAGATCCCGAGGTCAGAGCTTCAGAGCAGACAGATCTGAGTACTACACACTGACACAAAGCTTTAAACACTGCACACTGTTAACACGAGTAAGATTACTTGTAATAGTAGCAGTGAAGGATCTGAGTACGCCTCTGTCTGCGTCTGAACAACAAGACTTTAAAATGTGTTTGAGGATCCTTTGTTTAATCCGTTCCCCTGAACAGAAACTTTGTGTCGTCTCAGTTCAGTAATCAGAGGATTAAAACATCTCGCGGCTGCCTCAGAGCAGCGACTTGAGTTGAGAGTGAATGTTTAATAAAGTGGAGATGACAGACGGCCGAGGCAGGGCGGCAGTCGCGGATCAAAGCCGCGAGTCTGATGCAAGATCTGAGCGGTAAAGTGAAGGAAGAGGAGGGCGGCGAGGAGAGCTGACAGCTCTGCGGCAGTGGCCGGAGGGAAATGAAGGGCTGATGTACAATTAGAGCAGAAATAATAGGTTTGGAGGGAGAGGGGAGTGTTCTCAGGTAAATATGAGATTCAGAGGAACGACCTGCTTCACATCCAGCTTCATTTATCAAGAGCAGAGGCGACGTCGACCGTCAGCCGGCTGCTGATACAATTGATTTTCAAGGCAGATGGTAAAAATTCACAACTCTATTAATCCACTGAGCCTCAGATGAGATCTGAATTTATATTGAATTCATATTTTCTGACATTATTCCTTATAAAATCCAGCATCATCTGCGAATTAAAGCGAAGACATTTCGGTGATTTAGCTTCAGAGTGTAATACCAGCTCGGCGTCTGTCTGTCAGCCTTTTATTTCACCAACCACTGAAAGTCAGTCCCAGATTTACCCTTGTCCGGCGGCTTCTTGCTCGCTCACTCTCTCTTTTTCTCTTCTTAGCTTCCTCCGTCAGCGTCCTCTTCACTCGCTTCTCCTCTGCCATTTTGTCCATAGAGGCTGCTGAGCCCAGCTCCGGTTCTGGCACGACACTGGCTCCAGTCAGCAGTTCTTTTAAGATAGGAAGTTACTTTTTCAACGAAAGTAAAAGAATACAAAGAGGTCATGACTGAACCAAACTGCGACTTTAAAGTGTCACTTTAAATATTAAAATGTACATAGAGACGAGGCCGATGCTGATTGATGTCGCTGATTTCACTTGGTAAACATTTGATCTAGTTCTCGGCTCTGTAAATGAAGATGTCACATTTTTATTTTTGCATTTCTGCTCTTCAACTCGATTTTTCTGCAGAGAAACTGTCTCGAATCAGGAAATGGAGGGCGACACAAACTTCCAGAAATCCACTGCAGGTTTAATCTCAGACAAAGACCGGGAGCTGGAAACTCTGAGGAACGAGGTACTCACACACGCCTGTCTCGCGCTGTCTTCAAAGCGTCACTCTGTTATTCGAGGGATTCACGTTTGCTCCGTCGCCGCAGATCGCCGTGCTGCGAGGAGAAAACGCCGTGGCTAAGACGCTGCAGTCAGCTGTGGAGACGCTGGAGAGAGACAAAGCTCAGCTGCAGAGCCGCGTTCACAGTCTGGAGCAAAGGCTCATGGGAACGCAGGCCTCGGAGGGAGAAGACATCGAAGCTCCGCCCTCAGGTGAGGCGGCGATGATTCGACCAATCAGACGGCCCTGGGCGTCTCCTCTGTTTGTCAACCTGTTCTCTGATTTCCGTCTGCAGGCGACGGCGCTCTGGAGCAGCTGAGGGAGGAGAAGGAGTTCGCTGAAGGACAAGTAAAGACCGTCCGGACGCTTCTTACACTATATTTTATCAAATCACTTCCTGTTTGGGTTTTTATTAATCTGCGTCCTGTTTGTCTCTTTTAGATCAACTTCCTGAACAGCGTGATCGTGGACCTGCAGCGGAAGAACGAGGAGCTGAAGATCAAACTGAAGAAGCTCGCACTGGCTGAGTTCAACGGCAACGACGGCACTGACGGGTAAGAAGCATGAACAGCAACAGAAGTGTGTAACATCGGATCTCGATCCTTTAACTGTCCTGTCGCTCTTTCCTCTTCAGGTTTGTCGAGGGCGTGTCCAAGCGGGAGAAGAAGGCGACTCCGCGTCTGTTCTGCGACATCTGCGACTGCTTCGACCTCCACGACACGGAGGACTGTCCCACTCAAGCGCAGAGCCCGGACTCCGTACCTCACACCACTTATCACGGCAACCCGGCCGACGAGAGGCCGTACTGCGACATCTGCGAGGCCTTCGGACACGCCACTGAGTCCTGCAACGATGATCAGACCTTCTAGAGGCTCCAAAAAAAAACCTTTTACCCTCCCACTACATTTCCCACAATGCAGCCCGACTAAGATTTTTCCATATTGTATTTTTATACTGTATTTATGCATATCACTGGTAGCCACTGTCCTGATCTCACTCCTCTCTGTCTAAAGATAAACTCCTCTGACTGTAATGCAGAATGCTCGTCCAAATATGCTGCTTTGGTGCAATATTGATGTTTTTAACGAGAGGACCCGTCCGTCCTCTGCACTCGTTGGTTTTAACGTGTCGTTGTTTTAAATTAAGCATGTTTCACGTCTTCTTTTGGGGGCTTTAAAAAAAACGATGCAACACATTTAAGCACAGAGCAAACTGAAGTTTTTTACATTCCTCAGCGTGTACGGCTCCGACCCAATCAGAGAGCGATACTGCCATGTTAGGTAAATATATACATATGTACGTATAACGTTTTACTAATTTTATGTGTTTAACGGTATTTTACAAAGCCCTTCTGTCAACCCACAACGGAGTGTTAGAGCCACCTGTAACCACACCCACCTGTCAATCAAAGCATCCATAACTTTAAGCCTTAATATAATGTGAACAGGTGAGTTGTATATAAATTCACCCTCAGTACAGTTGTCATGAACGGGGAAATTAGCTACAGAGATCAAAACTGTTTTTGTACCAGGCTGTAAACATGTTTATTTCTGCTGTCTAACATGGGGACTTATGGAGACTGACTCACTTCTGCAGCCAGCCTCAAGTGGACGTTTGAGGAACTGCAGTTTAATTGGCACTTTAAAAAGTTCCTTGTCGTCTCTGTTCTTTAAACTTTTCGTAATATTTCGACAAAATATTCCGACTTTCTCTAAATAATCTGATTATTTTAAAAATATTGTGACTTTATTGTTGAAATGTTTTGACGTTTGTTCGTGGCCCTAACACTCCGCTGTCAACAACCTGAATGTTAACCTGTGGAGAAACCAATTACGCTTCATGACACGAGTCACATTTCAAACTGTAATTTCCAAAGTCACTAACTTTTATTTCCAGACCTTTCAGCTGCGTCTCAGCAGAATTAACTCCTGACTGTGTTTATCAGGCGAAGAAGACCATGAGATGTACATGAAGACTGCAGGAAAAGCTAGTAAGTGGACCTTGACTCCACATATTTACACATAAAGGTCGGTTTACTTGTGTTTTTTTTGTATAAAGTGTCTTTACAGTATTTTTTGTCTTTGACAAAATAATCTCACTACAAAGTCCGTTGAGTGCGAGCTCTGGAGCTTTCGTCACAGTTGAAGTTTCATGTCTTTTCTGAGCACTTTAAGGACTTCTCTCTCTACGTTGTCTTATAATTTGAGATTATTAGTTCATCGCAACTTGATCAAAAAGACGGAACAGCTACCGGACGGACGTTGTGATGGGATTATTTTGTCAGCCCGCAGGTTAACGCCACTGAGGATTTGTTGTAGTTGATGAAGAAGTTGTTGCATTTTGTTATTTATTGTCTGATGTTTGACTAACCGGTGACGTTCCTACAGGGAAATAAGCTAGCACTGATTAAAGGTGTATAGTCTTGTACTAGGACTACTGTAGTATAGGTGTAGTACAGGAAGGAAGCACAGGAACTCACCCAGAGGAAACGAGAGAAGCCTCTGCTAACGTAGTTTTGCACCGTCCACTTTAAAGATTCAGCGGAAACGTTCGGCGCTTTAACTTTGAGATTTGAAGCGAGAGGTCGACGCGCTGCCTCGTTTCGTGACGCCCACTTCGAAGCAAAAGTTTCGACAGTTTGGGAAACGCGTTTATTCGCTTTGTGTCGGATGAAAAGATCGACGTGCGTCTGTCAGGAAAGTTAGAAACATTTGCACAACGCCGACAAAGACCTACACCTGATAAATTGCCTCAAGTGATGTCACCTGAGTCAGCGTCAGTTGAGTGGCATTGTGGGTAATGTAGGCTCCAGATTTTGACAAGGAAGATTTCAGTTTCTGCTGCATCATTTTTATCTTTTTATAGTTTTCATCGTCCACCGTGAGTCTGATGATGTCTGAGTTCATCTTTTCGTCCGTTTCGAAGGCGAACAAAGCAACTTTCCTCAAACTGTCGACCCGCTCTTTAGATTTTTTAGCCTGTACAGCGACGCGTCTTTGACTTATCTTGTTCTTGAGCACAATTTTGGATCATATTGAATCTTCTAGTGTAACAGTGTATAATAATAACACACGATGTGACTAACCATTGACACTTTGTAAATACTAATCAGAGGCTTCCTTCTGATAAACGTGTACACAGTGCCATGACCAAAAGAAAAGCTTTTATGTGTACTACATTTTATTTTTCTGCCCTGTTGATAAGATTGACATTGTATAAGGAGGTTTGCCCGTTTGTATAGACTTTAAAACATTGTGTACTTTATAAGTGATGCGTCTAATTATCAGTGTAATGTTTTATATGTAACAACTTCAGGCGGCATCGAGGAAATGGGTTTGAAACCGTTGACAGATGCTGACGTGGTGTAAAATGTCACTGTTTTCTATGTACTGTGTACTCCTGAGCAGTCCAATAGAAATACTAAGAAAACAAACCATGTGCACGTCTTGTTTTTCTTTAAACTCCAGTATGAACTCAGGTTTTTTCACCTGGCAGCCTCTCGGAGAGCGTTAAACCCAGTTTCCTGCTCACAGGACAGCGTAGATTAGCTGCTGCGCCGCTCATTATAGTTTCATCCCCAGATCCATTTACTCTGGAGAGGTTCGGCCAGCACAAAGAGTCTGCTCCATTTTTCATGCTCCCATGGGGGACTCTTTAATAAATGAAGATTACCTGTTAAACCAGGCTTACTTCAGTAATTCAGGCTTATTATTTCAGTCGTCATGTCCCTCCTTCCTGCTGCTCTGTGGCATCTGATCAACGTGAGACCACAGTTCACTGTTTTTTTGTAAATGTAGACTCATCCTGAATTTAAAGCCTGCAACACATTCCTACAGAGTTCAGACCGGAGCAACAAAAAACATCTTTTGGGTCATTCCACAGGTGAACAGGTTCATCTGTGACAGGTGATGTCCTGGAAAGTTTGACAACATTGAGGTTCACAGTTTGAATGAATTTGTGGACGTCACCATCAGTCCAGGAAATCATTCAAAGATTCAGAGAAATCTCTGAATGTCTGTGACCTTCGATGCCTCAGGCAGCGACGCATTAAAAACCCACGATTGTATAAAGATAGTACTACACCAGGGCTCAGGGACACTTCAGACAACTGTCGTCTGTAAACACAGTTTGTCTCTGTTAAGACTCGACAATGTGAAGAGAACGACAGATGACCAACATTGTGATTTACAGAGTTTATGATGGACAGTGAAGTAAACTGTAGCTGCTGTTAGCTAACATTAGCTCAGTTTGTTAGACGGGCTGTGAGCTCAGAGCACCGAGGGAGTGTTAGTGTTTGTACCACAGGAGGTTTGGACCACCAAGATGAAGAAGAGGAGGTTTACAGGGGGAATGCTGACGGGAAGACCTGGTGTCGTGCTAGAACTGGAGCTCACTGGGCTCCGCAGCCTTTATAGTCAGTAGCATTAGCTGCCTTGTTGATGTTTGGCTGTTAGCAAAGTTGTAGACTCGCAGAAGTAACGTAATCAGAACGAATACTCGAGTACAGCTGGACATAAACACCAATGTCTACGTGACAAACACTTGGAACAGAAAGGCTGAAAAAATTTTTGTGAATTTTATTAAGAAAACAAAACCATTGGACATGATAAAAACCAAGCACTACTGATGGAATAAATAAGTCAAACCAAACCATAAATCTGTACAAGATCTAAAGTGAAACAAAAAAATGGTCCCAAGAAAAAAAAAATACAAGATTTTATATCTCACAGCTCTTTTTTCTTTTTCTTTTTCTTTTTTTAAAAACACACAGTTATGAGCAAACTATAAGCAATCGGCTCAATCAGGTGAAAGCTACAACATAAGTGAGATTTGTTTTTTTAAACTGAGTGTACATAATGCTGTTTATAACTGTTAATGTCAATACAATAGCATTTTAAGTTCCAGCGCTGCTGGACTGGGAATGAGGTATATGCTAATCCATCCTCTAAACTGAGACAATTGTCTTTTTTTTATTATTTCTTTTCTCTCCATCCATGTGAATGCTGATTTGTTGAAATCTGATCAAGTAATTCCGCGTCATAAAGTGTTACTACAGCCCCTTGTGATGTCGTGAAGTCATTGGTTTGTGATTCTATTGATTCCAATCCATTATTCACAATATATCGATCAATGAAACTAAATCTTGACATGTGTGAGGTTGAACATTTAGAGGTCATAGGTCTGAATCCGTACTTAGAAAGTTCAAGTAAATTGCACAAGTCTGCACAAAAACCCAAGATCTGGATGCCACCCGTGTATGGATTCAGCCAACAGACAGCACCTTGAAGGAGGATTAGAACCAATGTTTGAGCTAAAAAGACTGGACCCTTTCTGTCGTAGGTCGTAGATAAGTAGTGACACACAGAACAGACATGAGAAGTGATTAAATACGAGTCACGATGGTGGATCACATGGGGGGAAAAAAAACAGCCCAACCCGGGAACCCGGTCTGTTTCTGCTTTCAAAAGGCGGTCGGGGGGGGGAAAGTGCCACCTGAAGAAGATACAGACCGGCGTCTTTTTTTTTTTTTTTAGAAGACGTGATTGTGACGACCATCTTATGTGGAAAATAAAAAACAAAAATCCCAGAAGACGAAACTGAAAGTACTTCAGGGTAGTGTTCAAATTCCAGTCGCCGACTGTTTTAAAGGAATAGTTCCACATTTTGGGGGAGTCGGATGAGAGGACTGACACCACTTTCACGTTTATACGGTAACAATAAAGCCGAGCAAGGAGCCACTTAGCTTAGCTTAGCATAAAGACTTGAAATAGGGGGAAACTGCTAGCCTGGTATTGGGACTATTTCTTCTCTGGAAGCAGTGACTTCCCGGAAGAAAGCATCAGTTTTATTAATCAACAAATAAAATCGTGTGTTAATCAGAGGGGTCAGTAGAACAGAACCAGGCTAGCAGTTTCCCCCCGTATCCAGTCTTTATGCTAAGCTATGCTAAGTGCCTCCTGGCTCTGGCTGGCTGCATCATTTATACTTTTATGTATTAATGAACAAATTCAGGGCCTTAATGAACAAGTAGGCTACAGCAATTGGGACTACGGCGGAGGCACGCAATATGATTATAAAAGGAACAAGGAGACGGTTAGCTTAGCTTAGCATTAAGACTGGAAACAGGGGGAAACTGCTAGCCTAGTTCCCCGCTAAAGCACCTCTGAGGCAGTGACTTCCCAAAAGAAATCATCTGTTTTTTACAGTAATTAAACAAACAAGTTATCTCGACAGACTCAGGCTAGCAGTTTCCCCCCGTATCCAGTCTTTATGCTAAGCTAAGCTTAGCGCCTCCGGGCTCTATCTTAAAGCTGCAGCGCGGGACTTTTTACATACAAATGAGCGTCCATTACAAATCAAGCCCTTGCCAGGTGAGTTCACACAAAGCTGATGAAGCCTGTCGGCAAATCGTCACCTGACACGCTTCACGGCAAAATTAGCAGCAGAAAATATGGCGGAAACTGGTGTCAGTCCTCTTGACTCTCAACTAGACAGTCGATTTCTCCCAAAATGTTCCCAGAACTTAAAACAGGACGTTGAATGTAAATATTGAATATTAATTAGTGATGATTATAAGGCAAAAACAAAAACATGGCACCAAACTTGGAATTCAAAACTTGTTTGACCTAAAAAAAAAACAAAACAAACAAATGTGTATTTAATCGTAGCAACTCAAGGCACACCTTCAGACCTACGCTACCCTACGCCTGTCCTCACTACTCATCCGACTTTAATCTTGACCTGTACCGTCGTCTTCTTCGTCTACGAAACCACAAACTAACTCACTTTTTTAAAAAACATGTGAATGGAGAACTTTTCATGGATAGAGAAAAAAGACTTCCACTACAGCAGCAAATCTATCTGTGATCGATTGTGACATACCATAACAGTGCATTGACCCTCCTGAGAAAAAAACCCTAAACATTTCCTAAACAAATATAGAACATTAGTCTAACAGGAGGCGAATCGGGAGGATTTGACGTGACGTGTGGTCTTAGGCTGGAGGTTCCCCCTGCTGGACGCTGATCTGAGACCAGGTTAGCCTCTTGAGTATCCTGAGCTAAACCGTTAGCAGTAAAATGTTTTAAAAACGGTCTCAGAGCAGCGTCCGGGATCAACCTCGTCCTAATCTCAGATCCCCAGTGTTAACTCTTTTAGTCACAGATGCAGGTCAGTGTTTGTGTGTTCTGGCCTGGCGGTGGCTGGGCTTGCGGCTGACAGCGCCGTCCCCCCTCCACCTGGTCGCAGAGGAGGAGGAGGAGGAGGAGGAGGAAGAGGAGGAGGAGGAGGAGGGGATTGCAGCCCCGGGTTCAGAGCTTCTCTTGGCATTAGTGAAAAAGTGTGGAGAACTGGAAGGAAGCACGGAGGGGGACCAGTGAATAGAGGTAATATCCATTCTCCCTCTGTGGCAGAGGAGTGTTAGGGCAAAAGGTGGCAAACTGGAGGGGAATCAGCCGTCAGGAGGGGAGGAGGAGGAGGAAGAGGAGAAGAAGGGGGAGGGAAGGAGGGAGGAAGAGAGACGTCCATTCTCCCTTTGGTATAGTTTGGGTTGAGAAGAGGAGGTGAGGGTAGTAAGAGGAGGAGTGGGAGGAGAGCTGGTGTATCCATTAGCCCTAAATTATCTAGAGTTAATGGAGGGAGGTGCAGAGGGAGGGAGGAGGAGAAGAAGGAGGAGGAAGAGGAGGAGGATGAAGGAGAGAAATGACTCAGCCCCAAACATTTAACTCTCCTCAAAGTCCTGAGATGAGGACTCCTGTTTGCTTTTCTTGCTGGGCGGGGCCTCCTCGTCTAGATCCTACAAGACAAAACACAAACACACACACACGCGTGAGAATAACACACACTGTGACCTCCTGCTGGTGCTACACACACCTGTGATCAGGTGAACGTCTGTAAGCGGGGCTGAGAGCTCAGAGCACCGGGGGAGTGTTAGTGTTTGTACCACAGGAGCTTTGGACCACCGGGAAGAAGAAGAAGAGGAAGAAGAGGAGGAGGAGGAGGTTTTCTGGGGGAATGCTAACAGGGAGTGGAGTCTGTGTCGTGCCAGAACAGGAGCTGCCTCTATGGACATAATGGCAGCAGCTTCACAAACGGGACGTCAGGCCACGATTCAGTCCCATTATTACGTTATCATGCGCCGCATCCTCAAAGAAACCACACGAGGGGAGCCCCGCGTGTGTGTGTGTGTGTAGAGATTCTTTACATTGTGTCACATGCTCCAAGGACGGCAGCACCCCGCGGTCACTCGTGTCGTTATTAAAGGCCCTGCTGTATCCGTGTTACTATAAATATCCATTCAGCTTTCACCGACGCCTCGGGGCCACATGCGTTACGGCTGCAGTTGTAGAAGTGAAGTCGACGTGGGAGCAGTTAAGAGTGAAACAAACGATGATGAATTGGACTTTGTGTTTTGTTTGGTGTGTCCTGTTTTTTTTTAGATTTCTGCCTCATGTGGATGTAAGAAGAAAAAAAAGGAGAAAGGACGTTTTGTTTGCGGCGCTCGCGGCGTTTGAACAATGTCCTGATTATTTCACAGACCTCTCTGTCAGGTTCTTTCTGGGGGTTTTGCAGAGTAGCTGAAACATTTTTAATCTTCAGGTTACGAGGAATCAGCTGGTTGACACGGCATGATGAGAATGAAGCGTTTCGTACCTGAGTGGCTTTGCTGTCTGAAGAGTCCTTCTCCCCTGAGGACAGACTGTCTCTCTTGGCACTTTGTGCTCTCTCTGAGGTCTCTGATGACGGGGTGGTCTTACCTGAGGAAAACAAAATCGACACATGAGGCCAGGCGCAGCTCTTCATCACGTGGCGGTTAATGCAGACACGAGTTTCTGACACTTTAATGACACGGTGTGGTCGCGTGAAGTAACTGCACAGCACCACGTGGACTGGACTGATGATCAGACAAGAAGTCAGACTTGTGTTGGAGGGACTGATTCATGCAGAGATGCTTCCTGTTTTGAATATTAATTTGTCACTTGACTCCTTGATTCTACAGACACGAGACTGAATCAGATCAGCGTGAACCAGGCACAGAAACCTAAAGGGAGGTTGTCGGTTGAAGTCTCGAGGGGGACGACGTGGCCACAGCTGTGCTGCATCTGCGTCCCTCAGCGTGATGTCGTTACAGGACGGAGACAACGAAAACAGGAAATGGCTCATCATCCACCTGCTAGCAGTCTGTTTGGTGGATGAGCTGTGAGTGTGTGTGTGTGTGTGTGTGTGTGTGAGTGTCTGACCCCTCTTGCTGTCCGGGCTCTGGTCAGTCTTGGCCTCGCTGTTCTCGCGGTGGGACACGTTGGTGGGCTCTGGGGTGGGGCTGGTGCTACAACTGTTTTCCTGTTTGACTGGGGACGAGTCGGCGATGGAGCTCTGGTTGCTGTTGTCATCTGGTAAAGACAGAGACGGAGGTTCAGACATTTTCCAGGCACCTGATATCGAGCTACAAGACAAGAAAGAAGCACGACGACGGGATCGCTTCATTTCAAACATTAAAGCGAGCGGGAGCGTCCGTGCTCCTCACCTTGAAAACAGTTCAATTAAGCATTTTCCAGACTTTCAAGGCTTCGTACGAACCCTGTTCTTCCATCATTGGAGTCAGAATGACTTTAGCGTGTCGGTTTTATAGAAGAAATAAATAATAAGAAAGAAAGAATAAGAATAAGACTTCCTCTAACTCATTCCTCTCACTGAAGCTGTCATGAAAACAATGTATGTATCCTATAAACACACAGATCTACCTCTACGCTGCTGAGCTAAAACTTAAATCATATGTTTCTAAGATGTTTTTAAAGATTTGCAGGAGGCTTGGAGTCACAGACAGGAAGTTAGAAAGTTACACACATTCTTGTTTTGTGGGACTTGTTACATAAACGTGCCAGCTGCTTTCACCACGTACCGTGCATGTCCATCATCCCCGGAGAGGAGCTGTTCTCTGGAGTCGTCAGCTCTGAGCCGTATTTCTCATCTTTGCCCTTCTTCTTATTCTTGTTCTTCTGCAACCAGAGAAAATAATACAGCGTTCAAACACACAATAGCTCCATTCAGAAGCAATCGACATGGGACAATGTGACGGGAAAAACTAAAAATGGTGGAGCTCAGAAAGTGCGCTCATGGGGACGGAGGGTGAATTATAAAAATACATTTTGTCCTTGAAACAAACACATTGAATGAATGTCAACAAAGACGAGCGAGGACTCACATCATCTGATTTGGGCTCCGTCACTGGCACCCACTTGTAGATACGAAGGGACGTGTCTCCAACAGTCACCCATTTCTTCTCCCTGTGTAGGAGACAAACACGCTGACTTAAAGACTCGGAGCAAACGAGTATTCTCACCCCGACACCTCGAAAATAAGAAGAAGTGCAGTTATACTGCATGAATATTCAAAAAGCAGCAGATCCGCAGTATAATTATCAGCTTTGGTCTTTAAAATCTCCAAAAATAGTAAAAATATTTACACCGGAGGAGCTGAAATTTGAAGTCAGACGATTTGTTGTATTTAAAAAATGACTTAAATGATTCATCAGTGAACAAAATGGTCGCCAATTTAATATTCTGATGGGGCAGACTAATCACTTCAAAACGATGATTTAGATACAGACACACGGGAATTAACAACACATAAAGTGATAAAGAAAGAAACCGTAATAATTATGATTAGTGCTGAAAGAGATATTTTCATTATTGGTCAATCAATTGGCCAAGTATAGAGTATATAAGTGTAGAGTATATAAGTGTAGAGTATAGAGTATATAAGTGTAGAGTATATAAGTGTAGAGTATATAAGTATAGAGTATATAAGTATAGAGTATATAAGTGTACAGTATAGAGTATATAAGTGTAGAGTATATAAGTGTAGAGTATATAAGTATAGAGTATATAAGTATAGAGTATATAAGTGTAGAGTATATAAGTATAGAGTATATAAGTATAGAGTATATAAGTGTACAGTATAGAGTATATAAGTGTAGAGTATATAAGTGTAGAGTATATAAGTATAGAGTATATAAGTATAGAGTATATAAGTGTAGAGTATAGAGTATATAAGTGTAGAGTATATAAGTGTAGAGTATATAAGTATAGAGTATATAAGTATAGAGTATATAAGTATAGAGTATATAAGTGTACAGTATAGAGTATATAAGTGTAGAGTATATAAGTGTAGAGTATATAAGTATAGAGTATATAAGTATAGAGTATATAAGTGTAGAGTATATAAGTATAGAGTATATAAGTATAGAGTATATAAGTGTACAGTATAGAGTATATAAGTGTAGAGTATATAAGTGTACAGTATAGAGTATATAAGTGTAGAGTATATAAGTATAGAGTATATAAGTGTAGAGTATATAAGTATAGAGTATATAAGTGTACAGTATAAGTATAGAGTACACAGTGTATAAGTACACAGTGTATAAGTACACAGTGTATATAAGTACACAGTGTATATAAGTACACAGTGTATATAAGTACACAGTATATAAGTACACAGTGTATAAGTACACAGTGTGTACCTGAGTTGTACAAACTTAAATTATCTATATGTGACTCTGACCGGGGGATGTTTGATTAAACCACCTGATAAAACAATAAATCACATACATAGTCCCGCCGGGCGGGGTTACAGGCGTACATGGCGGAGCACGGTGTAAGCTCGGAGTCCCGGTGTGTGTTTGGACGACAAACGTTGATTTAACGTGTTTTTAGTCGTTCCCCGTTCAGACGGAGTCGGTACGTGTTCAGCCATGCTCCTGTAGCCTACTTCCCTTCTCCCAACCCCCACCGAGCTCCGCCGAGACCCAAAGGCGACTCAAAGCGCTTAATTTAAAACTCCAGACGGACTAAAAACTACTCCGGCTCCGGAGCGCCGTCGTCAAATTGTTTCCAAGTCGAGAGTTATCGGTAAAAAAATAAACCCGCCCGCCTGGAGCTCGAACAAGCGGGCAGCCATGGCTTCATGTGACTGCATCGAAATGGCTTCTGGGTTCAACCCTCCGCCGTTAAACCGGGAGAGGAAGGCAGCGAGAGAGGCGGCGAGCGCCGGGTACGCGGTGTAAGCTCGCCGCGGCCGAGCCAGACGACGGGGACGGGGGTGGCGCACCGCGCTACAGTGCGCCCCGGTGCACCTGAGCTGTAAGTACATCTGCCGTTAAACGAACGAACCTTTTCTCTCTTTCAATTTCATCCCTCACTCTCCCGTCTCGCTCCTTCCCTCTCCTCCCCCAACAAGCGAGCCTTTCTCGTGTTAGATAACGAAGCCCGCTTTTTTCTTTTTTCTCCCCCTCCCTTCCTTTCTTACCATTTTCGTACTTTCTCAATAGCGGCCATAACCCTCTTGATGTCATCCTTCGCCCTGCTCCGGGTCTCCGCTCGGACCGACCTGCCCGACATTGCCGCGGTGGTTTAATATTTTTAAAGCTCGCCGGCAGTTCAGACACAATGCAAACAGTAGAGCGCACAGAGGAGCCGACTGCGCCTGCGCGCACTGATGTAGCAGAAAAGGAGAAGGAGCCCGGCTGCAGCTGCACTGTGAGGAGAGATGTGTCTCCCTGCTGTGTGAGCAGGAGAACAAAGAGGCTGCAAACTGCCTGGGTATGCTCACTGCTGGGGGAAGCATGCACAGGAAAAGTACAGAAAGAAAAACTGTTACGAGTGAAACTCCTACACCGAAGCTCACAGGTTTTATTTATTCTTTAGAGGTCTGTTGTGAACATTTAACTCTGCTGTGCTCACACTTTATGGACGATTTCTAGGCAGTAGAAGGAGATCAGAGCGACTCCAGTTTCACAATCTGTGTTCACAATACATAAAGTGAAATATCATCATTCAAGTAAGTGTTAAGAATTTTACAGAGCACTGTAAAAAAACAGACACATTTCTGGAATATAACTATTACAAAATTACAGTAGTTTTCTGTTTTTTAACATTCTATACAAAGCACATTATCTGTAAATGTCAACAAAAAGTTACAAGATTAACTTATTAATCTAAGAGGGAAGTTTAAAAAAAAATCATGTATATCTGAAAAAAAAATTACAGTAGCTTTCTGTTTTTTTAAACGTGCTGTACAAAAATTACAAACGTCTGTAAATGAAGAAGAATTATTGTAAAAAAGAATTATTCTAGAGAATAACTACATTTTTACAGTAGTTTCCTGTTTTTTTTAAATAGTATACAAAACACATGCAGGAAATTGAACTCTGATTTCTCAGCGTGACACAGTTTGAGAAGATTAAAGTTTAAAGACGACAGAAGTAGAACAAAGCTGAACAACAAAGACATGTAAACATTTAAAATCTATACTTAAATGTTAGCTCTCCCTGTTTAGCTTTGTACTACAGAGTCAGATTTCTTCAATCCCATCATGTATTGTTCACGTTCATGCGTGTGTTCACAATAAATAAAGTAAAATATCATGACATATATTTTTACAGCAGTTTTCTGTTTTTTTGTAAATTGCACACAGACTCTACTCATCGTTTAACAGGAAATTCTTCACTCAGGTTTTACATATAAAGGCCTGAAATCAACAACAAAGGGTTCATAGACTTGCAAATGTGGAGAGATGGTGCAGCGATAGCGGCGCCCTGGGAGCAGTTAGGGGTGTGGTACTTTGCTCAAGGGCATCTCAGCAGTGCCCAGGAGATGAAGTGGCACCTCTCCAGCTAGACCACGCTGTTAACAACATACAGTGTCTATAGACCATCATGTCTTCATTTTGACTGTTACCATGCCCAAAGATCAAAACAAACATTCATGGTTCCCAGAGGATTAACCCCGTTGGTTCTGGTGACTCCTGACCTGTTTCTCTGGTGCCAACATGATGGAAATATTCCAGTTGTACACAGAAAGTCTTCTCTTGTTTAATGGTGATGTCAGCAGTTGTAGTTCAGGGAGGGAGCATGTGAACATGTGAGTAAAAATGACCATGTTGTCCTCTGGTGGCGTAATTCAAAACTACAGAGAAATCGTTCAGACAGTGAAGAACCTGAAGTCTCGTATGAGCTTGAACAAAAAGAAATAACTCTGAGTTCAACTGAAGTTTGTTATTCTCAGTATTTTGTGAATGTTGCATTCAACGTTTATGTTTTCAAACTTTATTTTTACAAAGATAGAAGTGAGGGTAGTCCACTGAGTCAATCCACTAACTGAAGTCACTCTTTTTGTTTGTTTGTCACTTCTTCAGTTAAGATGCTTAAACGATAGCAGGCTTTGGATGTGGTCCATTTATCCAATGAAATTTGGATTCGTGCATGATACCAAGAAAGATCTACAATTTATATATTTAACATTCACATGCAGTATACATTCATTTAATGTTTTACAACACAACATTAATTATAAATTATAATTTATTTATATTATTTTATTTATTGAATCACAAGCCAAATCTTATTTTCAGCCTTTAATGTTTCCAATTAAATTAAAAACAAAAATTTGTCTCAATATTTCCGACAGCACGTGAAGGGGGCGCACGTAAAAAAAACGTGCTACGTCATCCCTCCGCGACACATCAACACGCAGCAGGATCGCTTCGGATGAGCTAACTCGGAGCAACTCGGCGAAGAGTGACAACAAAACTCTCCGGACAGACTTCATCCCGTTTTTTGCGGCTTTATATTGAAGAGCGCGACTTAAACTTTTGGTGTGAAACAGTTAATTTGAATCTTTAGTGTTTAATTCGGGTCAAACGGAGCCAGCGGCTCAACAAACTGACTGGATCTGTCAGGACCCCGTGCAGGCTGCAGGCTCTGTCAGGATGAATGAAGAAGGTGAGTGGCCTCATGTTCCCACATGTTTCCTCATGTAGCTGCCAGCAGCGCGGATGTTCACCGTGTTTGGTGTGTGTGTCCCGGGTCAGAGCTGGTGGAGTACTTCAGGGCTCAGATGAGGAAAGATCCGGGCATGGCGTCTGCTGTGGCCGCCATCCGCACCCTGCTGGAGTTCCTCAAGAGAGACAAAGGTGTGTGCACACACAGCATTGTTTTTATGGTGTAAACACACCTTCACTGTGTCTCTGAACCTCAACCTGTGTCCTCTGCAGGTGAAACCCTCCTGGGCCTGAGAGAGAGCCTGAAGTGGGCCACCGACTGCCTGACAGGAGAGGACTCGTCTGTGGCCGTGTCCTCCGGGGGAGAGCTGTTCCTGCGCTTCATCAGTCTCACCTCACTGGAGCACCAGGTGAGAGTCCGAGGGCAGCCAGCCTGGCCGGGCGTCTGTCTGTCAGCCTTTTATTTACTCACCAACAACCACGACACCACCTCCAAAATTCCATGGCTTAACTGCCCGTGGAAAATTTCCAGAAAGTTTCCACAGCAGCCCTGGCTAGAATACATTTTGTTGCACAGCAGTACATCGCTTCGCCTCGGTGCTGCGTGCAGCGAGCAGACCACCGTCGACCGTTGGTAGAACTGTCCGTTTAATGGAAAACCTAAAAATACAGAGAAATGTAAGTTTGAATGAGGAAATAATCAAGGTGACGTTTTGTGTTGTTGTTTTTTAGAAACTCAAAAAATTGGTGAGTATATCTGGTTGGTTATTAGTAAAAAATAAATAAATATCATTTGACGGTGCGCGGGTTCGTTGTGGGGAATTTGGCGGCAGCGGTGGCTCTGCTTGCTTTCGACCTAACTTGGCTTCCTCTAGACAACATGAGAGTATAAATGTCATCACAAGGCTGATTCTGACGTTTGTTTCTCTGTCTGTCAGGATCTGTCTCGCTGTAAGAAGGTGATGGAGGAGAGAGGAGAACTATTCCTAGAGAAGATCTCAATGTCCAGGGCCAAGGTTGCTAAGCTCTGTCACACCTTCATCAAAGATGGTGCCGTAAGTATTTGTTTTGTATCTTTACACATTCAGAAACTAAGAGATACCTGAGAACAAATTAAATGTATATAACTTCACAACACGATGACACACTAAGTATCCCTTGATGGTGTCCAGTGGTTTAAAGGAAGTGGATTCATTGTAGGCAGAACAGAGATTTGTTTCAAGTTTTATTATTACATTATAGCTTGTTTTAGAACTGGAGATATACAAGATTGTATCATCAGCATATAAACTGACATCGCAGTCGTGGCTACAAACAGAAGTGCCGATTTCCACCAAATTAGTTCTGGTTCTGTTCAGGATTCAACAATAAACCCTCCTCCTGTGTAAACGTCCGTAGCGGTTTGTATCTGAACAGGTTCAGCCCATCCTGTTCTAACTGTCCGTCATGGTACTTGAAGAGAACTTCTGAGGTTTAAGACACAGTCCTCTAGAGTGAATAACAAAGGGGCCCAATATTGATCCTTGTGGGACACCTCATCAAACATTTGAGAAGCTGGTTTGACACAACTCCACCAGGATCCATGGAAAGTTACTTAAACCTGGACAGATCTGCAGAGGTCAGGCGGGTTTAGTTATTGTACGATGAGCAGGTTTAAACTGACTGCTGTGACTGAAGCTCGTCATTATCCTCCAGAGAAACACTCAGTTGTGAGTTGTCCAGTGATTCTAGGATTTTACACACAGTCAAACACACAACACGGCCTTTATACGTACATTATTTAAGGCTCAATGACTTCTCCCTTGTGCTATTAGAAAATCCTGACTCACTCGTACTCCAGAGTCGTCCTCAGGGTATTGGAAAAAGCTGCAGCTGAGAAGAAACGCTTCTCTGTCTATGTGACCGAATCACAGCCTGACTCAGCCGGGTGAGCTAACACTGCGTAAACTGTGGCCTGCTTTTATTCTGAAGGGGAACCAACACTCATTGAATCCTCTCTGCATTCAGGCGACAGATGGCAGAAGCCCTGAGAAAACTCAATGTTCCAGTAACAGTAGTCCTGGATGCAGCTGTGGGGTAAAAGATATTTATTTATTTGAGTTGGAAAGTGTGTCACACGTCGTCGTGTGAACTCATTTGTTCGTTTTGTTTCTGTCGTTTTTCAGGTACGTCCTGGAGAAAGTCGACCTAGTTATCGTCGGTGCAGAGGGAGTCGTAGAGAGCGGAGGGATCATCAACAAGGTGTGTGTTCAGTGACGAGCCGTGCGTCACAAGTCAACCAAGTCTGGTAACCTGGATAACGAGTATCACAGACCTGATTATTAACTGACCCAGTTAACTCTTTGTTTTCCAAACGTGAAAGAGGTTCTTACACATCAGAGTCTGTTTACATGTTTTTGGGAGGGCTACTCTATCAGTGTTCATTTTGACAGCTGCTTTAGCTTTAGATGAACATTCTCATTAGTTTTAGTCACATTTCAGACATTTTTATCCTTTATTTTTTGACGAGGTCGTGTCCCCAGGGTGAGCTTAGATTTCCAAACTCTCTCACACACGCTCTCTTTGTGTTGCTGTGCCGGGAGCCACTTTGTTTGAAGTGCATGTGCAGTCACAGGAGGAGAAAACCAGTTTTAATATAAACTGCAAACTCAGTTATGATGATTTCTTGGTTTCACAGACATATCGATGTTTCTTAATGTTTCACCTTCGCTCTCGCAGATCGGCACTTACCAGATGGCCGTGTGTTCTAAAGCTCACAACAAGCCCTTCTACGTCGTGGCGGAGAGTTTCAAATTCGTCCGTCTGTATCCGCTCAACCAGCAGGACGTGCCCGATAAATTTAAGGTACGACGTCGGAGATGTTAAACGTCCAGACTTATTTCTGTATCGAGCATTTCTTCACGCGTGTTCTGGCCTCCGCAGTACAAAGCAGACACCCTGAAGACCGTACAGAACCTGTCAGACGAGCACCCGATGATCGACTACACGCCTCCCTCCCTCATCACCCTCCTCTTCACCGACCTGGGAGTCCTCACCCCGTCTGCCGTCAGCGACGAACTCATCAAGCTTTATTTATAACTCAATAAAAGTCCATTATTAAAAAGGTAAACAAAGTGTCAAAGGTTGTTTTAATTGATTTTTTTACATTCAAAGTTGAATACAGCTGATCAATTATACATCCTCTCCCCCGGAGCCGTCGGGCGACGCCGCTTTGTGTTTTGACTTTGCTTTGCTTGTTATCTGTTTCTCAAAGTCCTCCTCGCTGATGTGCCCTTTCTTCAGCTTCTTGAGGAGGCGAGTGTCATTTAAAAGCTCTTTCATGTCCTCGTCGTCCACGTCAGAGCCCTGCAGACACACAATAGATAAAAGGAGAGAGTCGTGAATAAATCCAGCCCACTTGGTTTTATCCAAACACAGCGGTCACTGAATGGAAATACCTCATCGTGCTTCCTCTTGGCTGCCATCTTTTTCCTGCGGTCCTTCTTGTTCTTCTGTTTAGACCACGCTTTGTTCTTGGTGAAGTTCTTCCTGGGGAGGTCGGTCTTTTCTTTCTCTTTCTGCTCCGCCAGCATCTTCTGTCGCAGCTTCTCCCGGTTCTTGTCCTTGTAGCGGATGGTGTCCGTGTCCACTGTCGTCTCTGTGAAATCGGGAAACGTTTTCCCCCTCAGCTCGGGCATCTTCGGCAGGCGGAGGAGGGCGAAGCCGCGAGCTAAGGAGGCAAAGTCCAGATCTAGACGAAGACGCGAAGCAGAAAATGTTAGTTTGTCCTTTACACACAGAGCAGAGCTGATTTAAAGCTGCTGCTGCGTTCACCTTTGACCCTGAAGATGAGACTACACTCGTGTTTGGCGTAGGCCTGGACGTACGACACGAAGGCTCTCATGCTTCGGTCAAACATGGCGCGGTCAGCCAAAGACATGGCCTTCACTTTGGGCAACACGTCCACAACGTCGCTTATGGGGGACATCTTCTGGAGGGGGCACTGAAGAAGCGACAGGCAGAGTCACGTATGAGGGCTCAACTGTGACGGGACATTTCGAGACGGCGGAGAACTCACCTTCTGGTTGATGGACAAGAAGTTGATGTAGGACTCCTCCATTGGCAGCAGAAAGACGAGGGCATTGCCCTGATTGCCGATTCGTGCCGTACGTCCACATCGATGCACGAAGGCGCTGAGACAAAGACAAAATACAGAATGATTAGGACGCCTTCCTTTTGGAGCTCTGTGCACAACATCCAACTGGGACAGATCCAGAACCTGCCGGAGGGACTGTACTGTGATGGAGCGTTCAGAAACTCACCTGGCGCTGCTGGGAGGATCGTACTGCAGCACCCAGTTAACATCAGGGATGTCGATGCCTCTGGCCATGACGTCTGTACACACCAAGATCCCACTGCGGCGGCACACAGAGGTCATTTAAAGTGCCGATAACACACGCTCGTCTGTACGCGCTCACCTTTTTAAGGTCTCACCTTTTCAGTGCGCGAAAGTCTGCGAAGATCTTGTTGCGTTTGGTTTTCATCTTGCCGTGGATGCAGTGGACGCTGACCTTCTTCACCAGAGTCTCCAGAGCTCGGCCGTAGTACTCCACACATGCACACGTACTGATGAGACAAGAAACAAGTCCTGTCAGTGAGTAACTACAGACCTGACGGAGACGCTGCATGGATTACGGGGGCAGCAGATCAGTAAAGACAGACCTGAAGAAGACCAGATTCTTCTCGTGTTTGTGTTGCCTCAGAAACGCCACCAGGTTGTTGAACTTGTTTTCCGCCCTACAGATCTGAAACGACAGCGTACGAAGAGTCACGCCATCGCTACATTTTAAATCCCGACTGATGTGCGACACCATCAGACTGATCGGACTCACCGTGTAGTAGTTGGAGAGTCTCGACGGCGTCTTCTGGACGGCGGAGGCCGCCACGCCTTTCTCTTTGACGGTGATGCGCACCGGGTTCCTGAGGCCGGCCCTCACCAGCTTCTCCAGCTCCTGAGTCTGAGTGGCTGAAAACAAGCCTGTGCGCCTCTGTTTAGGCAGGTGGTCCAAGATGGTGTTCAGACTGGTACACAGACACAGACACTAATGTTAGCAGCACAAAGACCTAAAACACCTCACATTAAATCACTCTGCAGCTCATTTCTACCTGGCTTCAAAACCCATGTCGAGAAGTCTGTCGGCCTCGTCGAGGACGAGCACGTCGAGACTCTTGACTGAGCTGGCCAGGTCCAGACCGTCGGCCTTCCTCCTGAACATGTCCTCCAAGCGACCCGGGGTCGCGATCACGATGTTTGCTCTGGAACACACAAATGTAACGTCTTCCCATCAGGCTGTGGGGCGGTCTGAGATCTCCACGTAGGCGTAGTGTGCGATACCTGCCTACCACCATTCGATCTGAGTCTTCCACAACATCACGTACCCTTGATCCTTGAACTTCTCCACGTCCTCTATCGGGTTGCTGCCACCGATCAGTAAAATCTGCCTGAAGACAAACAGGAAACAGTTTAATGGTGAGAGGTGCAGAGTAATGCTGCTGTCAGGAGCATTGACTTGACTTTATACTCACGTAAATTGTGGGAATTTCTGAATAAACTGCCCCATCACTTCGCTGATCTGAAGGGCCAGTTCTCTCGTGGGAGTGATCACCAGAGCTCCGACCTGCAGAGAGCACAAACACGGCGTCTCAGCTCAGATCCTCGTCTCACAGGTGTAACGTGAACGAAGCCTCGTCCTCACCTGCATCTTCTTCAGCTTCTCGTCTCTCTTCAGCAGCAGCTCTAGGATAGGAATGACGAAAGCGAGCGTCTTCCCGCTCCCGGTCACCTACAATCAATCGGCCGAGGACAGAGAATGGACATTAGACCCGTGGAAACCTGGACTTTGGTCTGAGGAGTCCAAATCTCAGATGGTGTCTGGACTATCATTTGTTTTCCATTTGACAGCGACCTTAAACGCACCTCCGAGGCTCTGTGAGGACTAATTAACTAATTAACCAGCGACGCATCACCTGGCCTCCACAGTCACCTGACCTAAACTGACCAGCTGAGGTGTTTTGGGCCGAGCAGAGTGAAGGAGGAGCAGCTCAGCACCCCTGGGAACCTTCAGGTGACTTCCTGTGCGTGTTTATTATATTAATTATATTAATTACACACTCTGCGGTCACGTGCTGGTTTGATCGGACACTCACCGCCTCGGCAGCCACGTCTTTGTTGCTCATGAACAGCGGGATACAGGCAGACTGCGAAGAGGAGACCACACTGAATCAGATGGTGCGTTCACTGTCACGGTGTTTACGTGAACGTGCTAAACGCTTTACCTGCACAGGTGTCATGTGTGTGAACTTCAGCTCGTCGAGCGTTTTTAAAATGTTGTCGTTGAGTTTGACGGGCAGACTGTCCCACGTGCCGTCCGTCGTGTTGTCCATGTTTGACGTCACCATGAGACCGAAGAGTTTGAAGCTAAAGTTCGTTAGCCACCGCCGAGCTAACTCCGTCCACGCTGCTCCTTCCCGGTGCGCTGATGTTTACACGCCGGGTAGGAACCAAAGTCGTCACGAGTAACGTTCCGCTCAATTTTATTCCGCTTTCATTTCATTTAAACTTTTTTTTTATTTTATTAAACTTTAATTTTATTACATTATTATTATTTTTCAGCTTATTTTTATTTTATTACATTTAATTTTACTAATTACAACAAATAAATACAATAGTGACCCAGTACAAATGTCTATAGATAATCTTGTATATATATCTATATAGATATCTATTTATTCAGATGTATATTATGTTTTTTTATGTCATGTCCCTGCTTTTTTCCAAGTAAGAAGTACAATATTTGTGTGGAATGCATGAAGTATATGCAGTAATCAGAATACTCAGGCAGTAAACTGTCTGTGGTCATGAACGGTGTTTCAGTAAAAGTGTTTCCACCCCTGCAGATCTTTCACTGACGTTAAATCCTGTAAAAACTAAACTGACACCTGTTACAAACCAAACCGCTGCATTCAAAATGTGACTAGTTATAAGTGCAGAACTATTATTAGAAAAAAATCTGTTTTTATTCCTGATGCTATAACGTATAAACATTTTACTGTTTGCAGCTGTAATGCTAACTCTGTTAGTTTCATCTAGATCAAGCAGCTCTGCAGTGTTCAGTGCTCGAGCAGCTTCAGTTTAGATTGTGCAGTCAAACTTCCTTTTTCTCATCGGCGGTTTAGAAAGACATCCGAGTAGTTGTACAGAATATTGGCTTTATTATGAAACCTGGGGCATTTTCCACAGACAAACCATTCTACATTTGTACAGATCCATGTCAGATTTTTGTTGTAATCACAAAAAGGAGGAGACCAGTGTCCAGAGCAGTTTACCTGCCTGAGCTCACCAAAGATTGTTTTTAATACAAAACTGGAGCACATTCAGAAACATGCGACACGTGTGGTGCTGCGGCTGTGCGCTAGATGGAAGCTAACTTTATTTTTTACCTTGAATATGATAGAAAAAGGTAAAGAATACTTTGAATATTTGAAAGGCGTCATCCACACGGGCTGCACGTTACAGGATACGCTCCAGGAAAAAACAAACAGCTCAAAATTGTATACAATCATAATTTAAAATCCCAGACCCCAACAAAAGAACTATAGTAGAAGCAACTAAAGCACACAGCAGTCATTAGTTTCCCCCTCCATCGCCCGCCCACCCCCAGCCAGCCGGCCTCAATCATCATGTAACATGTATTTCAGTATTCCTCTAAACTTCACTTCTAAAATCCAACCCTGCCTCAGCTCTTCAGGCTCATCCCGCCAAGTGAAAGTTTCATTTAAAGTGTTTGGGAAATTAAATCATCTTGTGAACTCAAGAAACCGCTCGCCCGCTCGTTTTCTGAACTATGAAGGGAGTTACACAGATCCCCCCCCCCCTCCTTCCTGTGGCGTGGATCGCTATGATTTGACGGACAAGAGCTAAAAGCTGCAGTGTAAACCCTTCAGATATTTAGACGTATCCCATCAGGAGTGCAATTTGTTGTTTGAGAGCGGTAACACGGTGTGTACAGACATCACATATCTGGCCTTAGTTTGAATTAGACACAGACTTCCTGCATCTAATGCTTCTTTTAAATCATAGGAGTCCCATTAATGTCTTAATACGGGCTACATTCTCCACATGCCTATTCATTTATGTGCATCTCTAAGTCTTTTTCATCGGCCTGTCTTTGCTTAGAATGAAGAGCCTCACAGTCGTTCACACAGGCCACACTGTACGGGACAGTAATTGGTACTTAACTTGTAATTATCAAACAGTAGTGGACAAAGAAAATCAGTGAAACAATGAACAACAAAAAAAGAAGAACTGATGACATCTATGTCAGAATATTTTGGCCGTTCGTTCCAAACAAACACTTATTTTTTATCTTAAAGGAGAAACCAAGTAGGTAAAAACGGGGAGAAACAAACATCTGAGATCCGATCATATGCAGGCTTTTTTTTTTTTTACTCAAAACCACCAGTCTCATTTTTCCAGAGTGTAAATAACTGTCTTGGTGTTGGAGAGAAAAAACAGTGGAGGACACAGAGGGATCAATGTAAACGCACGTTACACCACTCGCCGTACTTCGAAAAATCTCTTCAGGTAGTAAATCTGTCCGAGTGTCATTGCCACAAGAACCAGAGCTTCGAAGAACGACCACAGCACCACTCTGCTGTTTGTGTTGTCGTTGACTGGAAAGAGAAGACGACACAGTGAGAAATGACACTGAAGAAACAAGTGATACCTGACAAGTAGTTTAATTATTAAAGAGTCCTCTGTGACAGTAAACTGAATATGTTCAGGTTGTGGTTGTTGAGGACGTCACGTTGGGCTTTCATCAACACTTTTCACGATTTATGGACCAAAACAACTCCTTGATTAATCGATCGTGACTCACTTGCTCTGTGTATCCTCTCGCGAACCTCCATGTACTCCTGCTCGTGCTTTACAGCCGTCATGGCAACAGCCAGCTCGTTGATCATCTCCTCCAGCTTATTTTGATGGGCTGAAACAAAGAGCAGCACGTCAGCGACGGATCGCGACACGGCCGCCATCGCACGAGTAAACAAAACATGCACGAGCTATGCAACACATGCATGATCGTTTTTGCAGTTGTGACTCATGTCGCGGGTGATGGCACCTCATCACCAGAGACATTCAAGAGATCCTACGTGTGCAAACTGTCAAACCATTCACAACTACGTGTAGCAGAAATGCATAATATTAGTTTATGCTATGGCAACAACACTGGTTAGAAAACTCTGGAGGTGCATCACAAACTTTAAAAAAAGTCTATTTCATAACAGCGGTTTTTGCCATAGCCTGCCCTGTGCCCTACCATCCCAGCTGTCACCACCTACGAAGAGGGAAAAGAAAGAGTGCCCAAAGTAAAGTCAAAAAAAGGGGGAAAGAAAACTATCACAAACAAGATCAACAACAGCAGAACACAGAGAGGAAAAACTAGTTTGCACTCTGCATCATGATCCACGTGGGAAAAGACTGTACGAGATGTGGAATATTTAAATGTGCGTGCGCTGTGTGTACCTTCTGTCTCCATGTCCTGGCCTTTGGGCGCCTCTCCGATATCAATCGTGAACATGACGATCTTGGGCGTCATGGTGGACATCTTGTTGCTGAAGCAGAACTTGTAGGTTCCGTCCATGTGTGCCGCGACAGAGTATTTCCCACTGGACTCTCTGTCGCCTTTGTAAATCTGCTTCCCATCAGGCCCTGTTATCTGTGAGTGAATGAATAAATAAATAAAGGTAAGTGTAAGTACTGACCGCTGCTGCATGAGGCTGTAACATATGGCAGCGACACCTGCGCACGCAGACACTCAGGTACACTTTAAACCCCAGAAACAAGTCTAACCTGCACTAGCCACATCAAACAGCACACTATGACAACTGGTGCTGTGGTTCAGGAGGTCGCCGGTTCGATCCCCGGCTCCCCCCAGTCTGCATGTCGAAGTGTCCTTGAACAAGAAATACTAAACCCCAGAATGTTCTGTGTGCTTTGGATAAAAGCGACAGTTAAATGACTAAAAATGTAAAAATATATTTTTAAAAATGTGTATTAGCTTAGCATAACCTAGCCGGATAATGCTAATGCTGCACTTCCTGTATCGTTATCATTATTTAATCGTCACCGTGGCTCCGTTCGTAACAAAAACGTGGCAGAAAAACGAATTTAAAGCCGTTAGGTCATAAATTAAATCGTTTTTTGAGTCGGTTATCTGACGGGAGCTGGTTGAAGTTGACGTTACGCAGACGGTGCTAGCTAACGTTAGCACGGGCCTAACGTCTCCGCTCGTTTCGCGGGTGAAGTTTAATTAATTAAAACCGTTAATTCCCTCGCGCTCGGTGGTCGGTTCGTCGTCCCGGTTAAGTATCTCACCTCGACGTCGATGTCCAGGAAGCCGCCCTCGGCCACCTCAAACATGAGGCCCATCTTTGTGCCGGAGTTAACCCGCTCGTAGAAGCACTCCTCGGCATGGGCGTCTATGCTAACGAAGTAGCCGGACGCAGTGGCCGACAGGACGGCCAGCAGGACGACCAGCTCCGACAGGGTGAACATGGTGGAAGTGTTTTCTATCAACACCGGGTCCGACGATGTTAAACAGGCTGCTCGCCTTCGGTGTGTCCTCCGTGGACGCGGGGATGGATGTTTGTGTTGAGTGAGTCGCTGCAGGTGAGGAGCCGCATCAGCCTCAGCTGCTGTGTGCTGCTCTCCGACTGCCACGTACGGGCTTCAGCACGGAGCCCGGCGAGGGTCAAACTCAGCGGAGCGCGCAAAATGCTGTCACATTAATAAAAGGCCTGCACGTCAACACAGAGCGGCAAGTTCACCTTTTATTTTAGAGTTTGTGTCCTGACAGCTTTTAAATATATAAATATATTAAACTTTTTAAAGCTATAGCCTAAAAGAAAAACTTCATACTTAAATATAATATACATAATGTCCTTATTTACTTCAATATATCCTTTAATTGATTAGACAGACAACAGAAAATCAAAAGTTACTCTGAAAGTAATATTTCATGCAAACATGTGGCTCATCCTGTGTTTCCGCTGAGAGGAAAATCTGCCTTTCTCTGTTTCATTTTTCATATTTTTGAGATGTTAGTTATAGAAACACACATGAAGGTGTCACCTTCTGGGAAATCAAGGTGGATATTTTACACCATTAACTGAGTAAATAATCATCAGATTAATTAGTTTAAGGCCAATCTGTGTAGGTGTACTTGTAATTATTTATTTCTTGCATCGTGTGTCGTGTCTTCTAAGTCCATGTGGGTTGGGATGTGAGGTCGGTGCTTGCTTGAGGGACAGAGGTCTGACCTTTGTGTCATACTGAACATGCAGAGTGCAGTCATGTCATGTGAGCACCTGGAAGAATCTCATGTGTTGGGGAGGACAGGCAAAGTGCAAACAGTACAGCACACATTCAACACTGGGCTTTGGTGATATGAGGTTTTATCATTGAGCAGTGAACAGCATTTGTTCTTTGCTGCACTTGTTTAAACTTTAATTCCAAGTGTCTCACTGACAGAAGAAGCTCCCAGTTGTGACTGTATCCTCCTGACATACTGACTTATCTCATACAAACATTTGATGTTCCATGTTGATCGTTGCAGCTACCTGAGAGCATTTTTAGAATACCTGCAGCAGGTGACAAGCGCCACCACATCACATCTTCTTTTTCTGCTCTGCCTTCTTGCATTAGTGAATCCTCACACTGTGGCAGCTGTCAGGCAGCGACGCCGCTGAAAGTGCCACAGCAACATGTCACAAGTGCTTAGCGCCGTCTGCATTATCAGATGGCATCCTCAGAAAGTGTGGCAGCGAACCTGACATCCACGGCAACCGCCACCAGCTGTGGAGTCTGTCATTTTAGGATGGCTGTCATAAGAGTGACTTAGAGACAAGCTGATAACAGGTTCATCATTCTGTGAGTGCAACATAAAACAACAAAGTATTTTTATATGAAATATTATTTTCCACAGATGTGCACATTTCCAGGTTTTGTGAAGACTGAACTAAAAAAAAGTTTGCACATCCAGCAACAAACCAGTTTATCACGTCTACACAATAGTAAATAAAAAAATATGATAAAATAATACGGTTTTATTTAAGAATTTATTTATTATTTTCTAGTTTTTGTTAAAAAATTAGATTGATTAAATTAAAACAACAGTATTTAATTTATTTAAGTATTTTCCCTGATTTTATGCTCTCTTGATTGAATAAATATTTATTAAGATAATACAGTTTGAAGTATTTTCCTGAGTTTATCCCCTTTTGTTTTTTGTTTAAAAAATAATTTAAACAAAAAAAATAAAAGTTTTATTTATTAAAAAAAATATTTATTAAGATAACACAGTATCTCCGAGATTTCTGCAAATAAATAAATAAAATAAAAATAAAACAAAGTAAATAAAAATAAAATATGGTTGTGATCACGTGACGAGCGGTTTCCGCGGTGGACTCCGGGAATGCTTCGTTTTGACGCTGACGCGGCGCGGCGCGGCGCGGCGCGGCGCTCCCCCTCTTTCCGCGCGCGAAGGGGCTTGGACGAACTTTTTTTTTCCGCTCCGCCGCTCGTGCCGCTGTAATCATAAAAATAAAGCCTGCTAATGAGCATGCGCAGCAGTGAAAGCAACGGGACTCGCGCTGTTTACCGGACGGACTCGGTACGCTTCAGTTGAAGGAGGGGCGGTGGGCGAAGCGGCGAGCGAACAAACTGCCGCCCAGGCTGAAAAAAATCTATTTTGTCGCATGTTTGGTGACGTCCAATAATCGACTTGCTGTGAAGTCTCCGGGGCCGAGGCCTAGAGACTTTTTTTTTTAAGTCACAGCTCAGCTCGAGACATTTTTAGGTTCGATGCCCAGATTCCGGTGCCCGTTCTGACCCGGTGTGAGGCCGATGAAGCACTTTATCCGGTGATCCAAGCAGACACGGTCGGAAACGTTAGCTAGCTAACCGTAGCTGCTGCTAACTGCCAGCGAGGAAGTGAGGAACGAAAAAAAGATGACATCTAGGAGGTAAGGAAACAAAGTCTGCTCCCTGCGTCAGCCGAACTTTATCCGAACTCGGCTGTGTGTCCGTAAACGAGCCCCGAGAGTGCCGACGGTTCTGGACGGGTGGTGGTGGTGGTGGTGGTGGGGTGGGGGGGCTAAGCTAAGAACCGCTTCATTTAGGTGGCGCACACACACACACACACACACACCGGCAACTTAACGTCAGGAGTCCGGTCCAGATGTTTGGTAAACACAATGCTGCCGAACTGAACGGGTCAGACAGAGCAGGGAGCCGCCGGAGGCTCGGCGTGACGGCCAGGGGAGCTCAAACTGGGTTTAAATGAAGGTTTGTTACAGTTAAAGACCTCACACACACACACACACACACACACAATGCTGTATTCACTTACATGTTGTGTGTGTGTGGATGAACAAACACTGGCTGAGTCTCTGCGGACACAAAGGAGGCTGGAAAAGAGCTGGCACTCATTATATGTTGTCATGTTGGTGTGTGTGAGCCTGATGGTTTATTATCGATGATTGTCTGATCAGCTGATCGGTGATGAATCTGTCTGTGATTTCAAATGTCAACAAACAAAGAAAATGTTACAGAAAGTTTGAGATTATTCAAAAAAATGATCCATCGACTTAACACTGAAGTTCTTGTTGGAGACGTGTTGAGATATATATAATAATCTATAATCTATAATAATAATCTGCAGCATACAGTGAAGCCCAAAGATCAGTTCAAAGTCTCAGAGGACAAAAACAAACTTGATGCATAGTTTAGAGCTGCAGATAATCCAAATCAGCTTGTTTAATCTGTAGATGTGATTCTAAAGTTTCATTTTCAGCTGCAGATGAGTTTCATCTGTTGATTGTTCCGTCCAGAAAATGTCAGAAAATCTCAGATTGTGACGTCTTATTTTGTCCACGACCAAAGAAATTCAGTTTAATATCAGAGAGGATGAAACTGAAGCTGGAATCAGAAAGTTTGGACACTTAAAATAATTTTAAAGACTCCAAATGATTCATAGATTATGAGAATGCAGATTTAATTTAATAGTCGACACTTCATCTGCGCTGTGAGCTTTGATTGACAGTTCCCTGATAACAGACAAACACACAGTTGAAGTAGTTTCTCAGATGCTGTGCATCATCATCATCATCATCATCATCATCATCTTCTCTCCTGTTTCAGGTGGTTTCACCCCAACATCACAGGTGTGGAGGCTGAAAACCTCCTGCTGACTCGCGGCGTGGACGGGAGCTTCTTAGCCCGACCCAGTAAGAGCAACCCAGGAGACTTCACCCTCTCAGTACGGTGAGTGCAAACGCCGCAAATATGATACCGCCGCACGTGAGGGTGAACGAAACAAACGCCACCTGAGCAGTGACTTTTCTGAGCGTGCTGGCTTCGTCATGGCATCTTAGATGAACGAGCCACCAACGGGTGAAGGTCATAAACCACGTCGGGGTTTAAAGGTGCGATTGGTGACGGGAATGTAAACAGAAGGGTCACGTCAGAAGATTAGAGGCTGCAATCAGAGCTGAACTGATCCTCGACAAAAAGTAAACGTTCTCTCACGTCATTAAATGTTTGCTCACATCAGTTACGCTCGTTAACCACCAGCAGTAAAAATGGCTGACGTGATGGGACCAGTTATTACTGTTCAGACTTGTTTGAATGTTGACTCATACTTTGCCGTCAGGAGGCCTGACTCTGAAGTTTCCGCTCAGCTCTGCAGAGTTTTTGAGTCTATTTTGGATCCTTGTTTCGGTTTTCCAGCGTGCCGCTGTCGGCAGTTTGTTTCCAGCAGCAGCAGGGAGCTGTGAGGTCGCCGTGCACGACCTGAACTTCACAAACACACAGTCAGTGAGTGGAGAGGCAGATCTGTCTCTGTGGAGTTGATGGAGATGAAACCAGAGCTAGAATGAAAGTAAATATTGAATTTGCATGGACAGGCGGACACAGACAGGAATTATGTTTGTGCTGGATGTGTGAAAAGGAAACTGGCTTTGAAATGATGTGACGCCTGACGGGCTCTAATATTCCTGTTATTAATCGATGCTGGAGTAAAAACACAGAGAAAGGCTCCTCGTGTTGATTCTCCATCATCTGTTGGAGTGAAGGAACTTTTCACTAATAAGAAAACAGTTTGTGGTTTTTATCTCCGAGCCTGTCGAGTCATAAATTTTTCAGATGAAGTATCATTAACTCCGTCCGGCTGATGTAGCTGATGTTATTTTTGTAGCGCTCTCATATTTGAGCTGTGCAGTCTCTCATCTCGCAGCATATTTACTTCCTATGGAAACAAAACAAGTCACGCTCCTCTTGTTGGAGACGGAGACATTTCCACTGGGAGACTCGTCCCTGCTGGTTCAAACCAGCGGCACGTCTGTCTGTGTGAGTGTGTGTGTGTGTGTGTGTTCACATTCTGCCAGACTTTAACCGTAAGTCATCTAAATCTTCTTGCCGCTTCAGATCTGCCACAAGTTCTCCTTTTCTTTTCCGATATAATGGCGGTCACCTTCAGTGACTCAACAGCAGTTTCTGCGTCTCTCTGTTGGTGTTGCACAGAAAGGCGGTGTTTCCCGTTTGAGGTTTGTCATCGCTGAATCTCATCGCGCTGCCTGAACATTTTCACAGCTCTGCAGATCGAGGTGGCGCCCGGCGCTGAACTGCTCATCACTCTGCTTATTTTAATCACACACCAACTCTGTGACAGTGACAGCAGCCAACGTTTATCTTCATTATTGATTTCATCTTCTGATTGTGTGAGAAACATCAAGCAAAACCTACAAAGATATTCAGTTTGAAGTCTCATAAATTATTAAAATAGTTGCAAATAATCTCAATCAACTAATCTGCAATCAGACGCTCAGACGGTCGAACCTCCGCGGTCGTCTCTGAGACTGTCTAAACTCTGACACTCGAACTGTTGTTGTTCTAAATCTGAGTCTGACTGAAACTCACAGAGACACGAAGAAGCTTCATTTGGTTTGTGAGAGCGAGCAGTGGTCGAGTGACACAGGGAGTGAATGAGAGTGAGCGAGCGTCGATAAAGTCTGATACTCAGAGACATAAAAAGTTACTTCCTGATTGTGTCACAGCGGTTACATACACACACACACACACACACACACACCACAATCTCTTGGTGCAGTTATAAAGTAGCACATTAGACCTGAGGCTGCATCTAACGATTATTTTCAATTTCAAAAATGTTGATCCAATCCGAGGCGACGTCCTCAAACGCCTGGGACGAAAGAAACAAAGAAAATATTCAAAGTTTTGAGAAGCTGAAATCAGAATTCAGACTCAAATCACTCATTGATTATCAGGTAGTGATTGATTCATTTAAAAGCTGATCAATGAACTCATCGTCAGTTCTTGTTGGAGCGACATGTTGAACTCATGAATCTGCAGCAGTGATAAATCAGTAATGATCCTACGCTGAGTTCTTCTGACTGCGTGAAGATTCTTCACGCGCTGGTTTGATTTCTCCTCTGAATGTTTTGTCTCTCTCTCTGCAGGCGAAATGGAGCCGTCACCCACATTAAGATCCAGAACACGGGAGACTACTATGACCTCTACGGCGGGGAGAAGTTTGCCACCCTGGCAGAGCTGGTGCAGTATTACATGGAGCATCACGGGCAGCTGAAAGAGAAAAACGGAGACGTTATCGAGCTCAAGTATCCGCTCAACTGTGCCGACCCCACCTCAGAGAGGTGAGGCATGTTGGGTTCTGGGCTTGGATTTCTAGATTTGTCTGAGCATTTTGATATCAGAGGTTAAAACACGCCTTTAGTTTAAGACTTGGTGACTAAATATGACTCGATTATCGAAGAATGTTCTGACTTTCGCATTTTATAAACCCAGAAACTTTTGGTTTCCACAAACGTAAGAAGAAATAAATGTTCCGCCCTCGTGAATCCATAAAATAGTTTGATATGTTTCTCAAAGGAAGCCGCTCAGTGGAGCTGTGAGCACACACACTCGCACACACACACTCTTTTCCCCTGAAGGTTAACGTTACGTTTCATAAAAGTGTGTTCACGTTTGATTACATGGCACAGAGGGCTCACCTCTGCTGTCAGACACAACCCGTGTAACGTATACGGCATCTCAGCGACGTGTTAGACGACACGTTTCACCCTGTTCTGCGGCCTGAGAGTTATTCTGACGTCTCGAGAGTCGGGCGGCTTGAAATGACACAGCTCGAGATGTGAAATGTTTGATTATTTGTTGCATCCGACGTGTTTAAATATTGCAGAACTGGACAATGCTGCGTCTTTGTTTTCTGCTGCATTTTAATTCAAAATCTGACGTCGTGTATTTTAATTAATCTGCCTAAAAATGTCCGAACTCTGACGCCTGCTCACCGCGCTGACAGCCGTCATATTGTTTCACATGCAGCTTTGATAAGATAAGATGGACTTTCTTGTTTTCTCCAACTAACATCTGAAATATTTTCAGAAACATTATTATATTTTTCAGAAGCTGCAAACTTTTTCAAGTCTCTCTTGTCGTCTCCACAACGGTCGCTGCTACTTTGTTGAACTGTCATGCCACATTAAGAGGATTTCATGCTTCTAGCTGCAGCTCCAGCTGTTACCCGAGGATTAAATATATTTGAAAGCATTTTTAATATCGGCCAAATGTTCATTTACAGACAGACAGACGCTTTGTTGTGCCTCGACGACCTCCAGTGTGGAGGAGGCCGACTCATCTCACGGCAAAACATTCAAAACATTCTTTCAGCTCCATTAAAACCAGCTACATGCAGACCAGTTATTCTCCGAGGTATTGATCTGCAGGATTGAAGTCAGGCTTTTCTGTTTGCTATGACAAATCTATAACATGCACCATCTTAACTGTCCTTGTTCCAGTAAACACGAACGTCGCTTCAGGCTTCACGAAACGTCTTCAGCTCGCAAACATCCTGACGACGTCTTGTAAACAAGCAGAGCGATGCCATCCGAGTTTATCCCGGCCGCCATTGGAAGCAGGTGTTTCATGTTGTACCGTCGTGTTTCTTCCAGATGGTTCCACGGACACTTGTCGGGCAGAGAGGCCGAGAAGCTGCTGACGGAGAAAGGCAAGAACGGCAGCTTCCTGGTGAGAGAGAGCCAGAGCCACCCGGGCGACTTCGTCCTGTCCGTCCGCACCGGAGACGACAAGACGGACAGCAGCGACAGCAAACCCAAAGTGACTCACGTCATGATCCGCTGCCAGGTAAACACACACACAGCTCTTTAAACGTGTGTGTGTAGTGCTGCGATGCTGACTGATACAGATGTTGTGGGGAGGATCCAGATGTTTGTTCTGCTGTTCTCAGGTTAATGAGGGAGTGACGCTGCTTCAGTCTGCAGCAGGTTTTTCTGAGTCTGACCTGATGTGTTGCAGGCCGCATTCTGGTCTGAACTCAAACCAGATGAATTCCATGTCCGTCATGTTGATCTGCTGCAGTTAGACACCACACAGGATGAACAGACCATCAGGAGGGCGCCTGTCGTCGCAGAGGTCGAGATTCTCTAGTAAACAAACACTGTGTGTGTCATCGGCCGCTTCACGCAGCGAGCGTCTGGTTAAGACGTTAATCTCGATCTTGTCGTGATCGGATGTTTTTACAGACGATCAGCGAGCGCTCGATTGATCTCCGCACACGCGAGGCCTCTAAATCAGATCACAGCTGCGCGATGAGAAGCTTTAAAATGGAAAAACATTCCAGATTTACGACGCTCGTCTGATCGTTCATCCAGCGTGACTCCACACAGATATCTCAATCCAGGATTTAAGACTGTTTTCTTTGTGCACATGACAGAGACAGAGTTCTGCTGTGACAGCAGGATCGGATCAGAATAAAGCGGCTGTTGGTGTCGCTGATCTGAACGCAGGCACAGCTCGAGTTTCAGTTAACAGGAACAAAAAACGTCTTATTTGAGAGGATTTGTTCTCACCTCCTGAGCCTGGAGGTTTAAATTTAGCTCCAGGAAGTCGTCCCCGCAGTGAAAACAAAAGCAGAACCTGCGACAGCGGGTCCGTTAGTACGTTCTCGTACTGGAAGGGGAAACTGCTGAATTCTCCTGCATGTAAAGGTTTCAAACGTCACAGATCTAACGCGGCTTCTCCTTCAGCACGACCTGAAGTACGACGTGGGCGGAGGGGAGAAATTCGACTCCCTCACCGACTTGGTAGAGCACTACAAGAAGAACCCCATGGTGGAGACGCTGGGCACCGTGCTTCAGCTCAAACAGGTGCGTGTCAAACATCTGCTTTTTCTCAAAGGCCGCGACACCCGTGCTGACTCTCCTCCCTCGCCCGCAGCCCCTGAACACTACTCGCATTAACGCCGCGGAGATCGAAAGTCGAGTTCGGGAGCTGAGCAAACTAGCGGAGGCCACAGACAAGGTCAAACAGGGCTTCTGGGAAGAATTTGAGGTGAGCGGTTCTGTCGTGTCATTGTGTAGAAAAAACAAAAAGCTCCCCAGTTTGGCTCCAAAAAACAACATGCAGCGTTGGTTGGAAATAACCTCCCTCCCTCTCCCTCCCCTCCTCCCTCCCCCTCTCCCTCTCTGTGTATTGTTTCATGCAGACCTTGCAGCAACAAGAGTGCAAGCTGCTCTACAGTCGTAAAGAAGGCCAGAGAGCAGAGAACAAAAACAAGAACAGATACAAGAACATTCTGCCTTGTCAGTAACTCGGCTCTTCTTTGATGGCAGCAGCTCGACGCTGCAGGACTTCAGCTAACTCTCTCTCTGTTTCTGCCCCTGCAGTCGACCACACTCGTGTGGTGCTGAATGACAGGGACCCAAATGAGCCAGGCTCTGACTACATCAACGCCAATATCATCATGGTAGTATCTGCTGTCATGGTAAACTCACTTCATCCTCAGGGAAACACACACACACACACACACATTCATTCTGTACACTGTGTTTCTGAGCCGTGCAGCCGGCCGTCATGCTCCTGTGTGTCTGTCTGTGTGTGCGCGAGCAGCCGGAGCTGGACTCTAAGTGTAACAGCACCAAGGTGAAGAAGAGCTACATCGCCACTCAGGGCTGCCTGCAGAACACCATCAGTGACTTCTGGAGGATGGTGTTCCAGGAGAACTCTCGGGTCATCGTCATGACCACCAAAGAGGTGGAGAGAGGAAAGGTAAGCCGAGCGGAGCAGACACAGAGAATCCAGAGAGGTTTAACCCGCAGCTCAGAAACCAGGACAATGACCAAAGTCATTCTGAGCCGAGCTCGGTGGAGTCCAGGCCTGACTGTGGTCGGTTTGGACTGAGCGTCCTCCAGCTGTCTGAACTTTGTCGTGTCTCCACAGAGTAAGTGTGTGAAGTATTGGCCGGACATGTCGGCGCTGAAGGAATACGGTGCCATGCGCGTTCGTAACGTCAGAGAGACGGCCGCGCACGACTACATCCTACGAGAACTCAAGCTGTCCAAAGTCGGGCAGGTAAGTCCAGATTTATCACGGACTGACCAAGCGTGATTAAACTGCTGAAGCCCTCCGTGATTAAACCTGTTCTTCGTCTTCAGGGTAACACAGAACGGACAGTTTGGCAGTACCACTTCAGGGCCTGGCCGGACCACGGAGTCCCCACCGACCCCGGCGGTGTGCTGGACTTCTTAGAGGAGGTCAACCTGAAGCAGGAGAGCATCCTGGACGCTGGACCTATAGCGGTACACTGCAGGTACACACACACACACACACACGAGTCAAACAGTGAAACAGAGTGTAAACCTCTGCAGACACTCACAGACTTCCTGTCGTGTTCCTCAGTGCAGGGATCGGGCGGACGGGAACGTTTATAGTGATCGACATCCTGATCGATGTGATCAGAGAAAAAGGTGAGTCACTGTTCAGCTGTCTGCTGTGACATCCAGCATCCGTCCTCAGGACGCAGCCACGTGAAGTTCTGCTTTCACGCTGCAGGGGTGGACTGCGACATCGACGTGCCAAAGACCATCCAGATGGTTCGATCTCAGCGCTCTGGGATGGTGCAGACCGAGGCGCAGTACAGATTCATCTACATGGCTGTACAGCACTACATAGAAACACTGCAGAGACGCATCGAGGAGGAGCAGGTGTGCAGACTGCACTGTCCACAGCTCACCTCTGGGAGCTCCCCTCTTTCCTCTAACCCCTCGTCTGTTCTCTCCTCTGCAGAAAAGTAAGATTAAAGGCCGCGAGTACACCAACATTAAGTACTCTTTGTCCGACCTGACCGGAGGAGAGCAGAGCCCTTTGCCTCCTTGCACTCCTATTCCCACTCCCACCTGCACAGAGTAAGTCGAGCCGTCCAGGAAACAGTTTGTCGTCTTTGTGGAGGACGTTTCTCATCAAAGTGTGTGTGTGTGTGTGTCGGCAGGATGAGGGAGGACAGCTCCAGAGTGTATGAGAACGTGGGCCTGATGCAGCAGCAGAAGAGCTACAGATGAGACTGACCTCCGACCCCTGTGCTCTATCAGCTCCAGGTAAACTCGCAGCGAGCAGGTTCAGTGGTCTGTGCGGCGAAGCTCTTCACTTCGCCTGGTTCTCACGCTGATGGAGAACCTGAGATGTTCAGGCCACAAAATGCAACCACAGTTTATCTTTATAGATCACACTCATGCTGAATATGACGTCCTTTATCTCGTCTAGTCCTTGAATTTAAACCCAGGTTGTTGCAATGATGGAATAAATGTTGTACTGAAGGTGAACGCAGAGGAAGTGTTGAGATACATCTTGATAATTTACGGTAAAAAGGATTCTGGTTTGTTTTTAAGGTGAATCTTTCACAGACTAACGTCTTTGCTCCCTCTGTGAGGATGAATCCTGTGCTCAGGTGTGAATATTTCTCTTTCTGTCTCCTCCAGGATCTCGATACCTGACAGTTTTTTCGCCAGCCACACCTTGACGCCTGAGACTTGACCGTAATGACATGGAACAATGGAAATAAAACACACACACACACACACACACACACACACACACGAGAGAGCAGACACCGGGGTCCTCCCTGCTCTCGCTCATCTTACATGAACATTTGCCCTCTAGTTGAATTCTTAAACCACTGTGATCATCGAAGAGCCTTTGAGAACGCCTAACACGACTTCAGCACAGTTTGGGTTTAGCCTTTGAGAGTCTCACCCCCCGACAAGGGCTGCAAACAGCGAGCGCTCTCTGCGAGGGGAAGGGGGGAGGAAAAGAAACTAGCTAACCTTCGCTCATCTCTTTTTGTTTCTATGTATTTTTTTTATTAACCAAAGGAAGATTATGTAGACTGTTTGTAGACGAGGAGGCGAGGCCTGTGCCAAATCCACGAATGAGTTTTTTATCCACATTTCTCAGCCAATTAAAAGTCTCTATTGGGCAGCGGGAGACGAGACCTTATCTGTGGACGGAAGTGGGGCAAATTTTCCAGTGATCATTCTTATTATTGTCTAGTTTTCACTGTGTTATATAGAGAGTAACGTTCCTGAATGAAGAACTATTGGCATTGTAGTGTAATACCATATTTACTGTTGAGTTGTAATCCACTAAACATGAATTCCTTTTTGTTTGCGCCAGAACTGCCTCGAAAACAAACTCAGATTCAGGCTTTTTGGAGCGTGATTCACTTTTTTTTTGCTGGTTTAAATGTTTTTTGTGTTTTGGTGGGATACACAGCGTCTGTTAGTTTTACCATTCCTGAGCTCAAGCCGAATGCCCTTACTGCTGCACTTTTATTTAGCAGCGCTAACAGTTACAGTAAAAGCCTTCAAGATTCACCTGGTGGATTTATAATTAAAAAATAGTCTAATCTGGGGTCGGGGTGGGAGGGAGGGTGAAGAGAGGAGTTTGTTTTCATGCCTGCACTTCGAACGTCAGAGTCGGCGTGACGACGTCTTCAGATTTCAGGGGAGTCTGTCGTATCTCAGTCGCAGGCATCGCCACAGACACACGGCTGCCAAAAAAACTTGTTTTTTAAGTTTTGCATATTTTTTTCATTCTGTTTTTTGTTTGTTTGTTTGTTTTTTAAAGATAAATGCCTTTTTGTGTACCATTGCCTACTCTGAGCACCACATGTACTTAATTTTAAGAGTCACTGTTTTAAGAAGCAATCACACATTTCTCAGCTTTGGCACTATAGATAGTCATTGTTGTGGTTGTAGATTGTTGGCCCTGTGATAGTCAGCTGGATTCAGTAGTTTATACACACTCTCTCTCTCACACACACACACACACATAAATATATATATAAATATATATACAGGTTTCTATAGGAGAATATTTTCTTGTCTTTCTGTTCGTTAAACCATTTAAAGGAATAGTTTGAGATTTTTATTTTGTTTTGCAGAGTTAGATGAGAAGATCGACGCCACTCTCATGTCTGAAGGCTAAATATGACGCTACAGCCGGTAGCCGATTAGCTTAGCTTAGCATAAAGGCTTGGGAACAAGAGGATGGAAGCTAGCCAGTTAGAAATAGTTCCAGCGTGTAGCAGCGACATTTTTACATCACTGTGTTGTTGTAAAAATGAACAGCTTGTCTGTATGCTAAATATGACGCAGCAGCTTATTAGCTTAGCTTAGCATAATGACAGGAAACGGAAAGAGGAAGCTTGTCAGTGTTATGAATCAGACCACTCTCATGTTAGCATGCTAAGTATGACGCTACTAGTTATCTTAGCATAATGACTGGAAACAGGAGGAAGCTAGTCACTAGCTCCTGGCCAGCTAACGTGTAGCCACCAGACATTTTAGCTTAGCTTAGCATAAAGACTAGAAACGGGTAGAAATAGTTAGCAACCAACCTACCAGCAAACCTAAAGCTAATGTGTAAAAACAGAAACGTAAAGATGACGGTCACCCTCAGCCAGAGCCAGGCTAGCTGTTTCCCCTCGCTTACAGTCTTTATGCTAAGCTAAGCTACACAGATAAGAGTGGAAGCAAATGTCAAACTGTTCCTTTAACTTCACACTCAGCTGCAGTATTTAGGGAAGACTGATGTTTTTGGATCTGCATCATTGTTGAGAATCCACAACACTCATTTCAAACGCGTGGCCTAAAGTTTTCTTTTTGTTGTCGAGCCTTCCTGAGCTTCTGCACATTCGCTTACCGTCACTACGCCTTGAGAAACTGCAGTCTTTGCTTCGATTGAACTTTCACTGTAACAGCGCTGACTCAGATTCTCTCAGTGGAGAATTTAAAAAAAGAAAAGGAAGAAGCGGCTCTCTTTTTGCCTTTGAGGGACAGTTCTCAACAACCACTGATCCAGGATTTCAACAGCTTCTTTTTGTGTAACGATTTAAAAAGAAAAGAGAAAAAAAATCATGAAATCAGTGTTTTTGTTTTGTGTTTTTTGGGAGGCTGCTTCCTCCCCCGCCCGGTTGGACTCCTCTGCTGCTTTCACAGCAAGTGTTCTTTGAAAATTCTCCTCCTCTCCGGGTGAACGCCATCCACCGACCGAGCTACGAGATCTTCTGTGGTGTGGTGTACCGTATGCAGTTTTATCTTCACACGGATAAGTTTGTCTTAATGTCTCGTGGCGTTCTTGTGTGTTTGGGGACGTGTGTGTTGTGAGAATGTTCTTTAATAACTTACTTTCGTTTTGTTTTTTTCTTCCCGGATGGTAAAACTGCTTTCCATTTATCATGTAAGCAATTTAGATGCATAGACGTGCCTTCTATGCAGATGCCTCTGTGTATGTGATAGCTATTAAAAAGACAAAAACAGAACAGTGCTCTTTAGTTCCACCGCCATTCAAGAACCTGTAACACTTAAATGTGAATTATTTCATCCTGAACAAACGAAAAAAGGAAAAAAAAACGGTGATCGCAATGCAAACAAACTATATTTTTTAACATGTATATTGTACATGAGTACCTGGTAGAGGAGAATGTACTTACTAAAACATATCTACTTGCCAATAAGATATACTGTATGTATATTCCTACAGCTTTCTCTCTGTGACACAGGGAGGGACCTCTCACAAAGCTTAAGAGGTTTTATTGTATGACTTTCAATGCAGTTAACCATGTTAACTTCCTCAATAACAATAAATGGCAGGCTCATGCCACATTAACGCTTGTCTTTTCCCTTCTTCTTGTCATGAAAGTGCCGACTCATCGACTGAAAACTACAAAAAAGTTCAACAGTGGCAACAAAAGACGGGAAAAAGTTGCGAAGCGCTCAAAGAAGGCCTCTGGAACATCTCAGGTTGGCAACAGGTCGATCCGGAAGCCCTGAGTGGTCAAACGTCGAGTTAATTTCATTTGTTTTCTTGATATCTGTTAGTTAAATTAGTTATTTATGTCATTATGTCGAAATAACAAATGTTAGCCCGAGATAACGGAGTCATTTACGAGACTGTTTTCCCAAGACGAGTGGTGACCCGGGATGCTCCCGATCATGTTCTCTACAGGAGCCCCGAGCCGTCATGCATTCATATAATTTCATTTGTTTTCATCTCGAGATAACAGGGTCATTTTCTGGAGACTCTGTTTCTCGAGATAACGGCATAATTAATCCGAGATCTCAAACGTGAGATTTCCATCGCACGTGGTCACGCTGTGCTGACGGATGCGACGCCCCGGTCTAAAGAAACATTGCTTTAACCCTTTTCTTTTCTCGGTTTAACGTGTTAATTATGTCGTTTCACCATCTCAAGATCTGGAGAAAATTCCATAAATAACTGGAGATCTCAAGAAAACAGATGAAATTATGAATGCATGACTGCAAAGAATCTGCATTTCATCGTCTACGGTTGATTATATCGTTAATAGATTAAGAAATCTCTGTGCACGTGGCACAGGGCTGAATATTACCACTGTGCGGCTGACCTCCAGGCCCTGCAGACAGCCGTGATGCTGCTGCTGCTGCTGTAACCTTGACAACCCGGCTGAGCATCCGTCCTATAGAGGGCACTTCCGAGCTGCGCAGGCGGGTTTGGCGATGACGCTGCTGGACCTCCACTTTGTTAACACGCATCTCAAACATCCTCCAAACTCCTACTCGACACTTAGCTGGTCTCTACCTCGGCAGCACTCGTCACTGTTAATTAGCGTCTTGGACAGCGGGTGACTCATGAAGAGACGAGGCAGGCGGCGGTGACAGTGATGCAGTCTGCCTCATTTGTAGGGTGGCAATAAGGGTTATGAGCTAATTACACACACTGCACAGTGCATACATATAAAATCCTCAACATCATGGAGTTTTATGGAGGTTCTGTTAGCTCAGTTTGTTAGCCGGGCTCCTCCAGTGTGTCTTGTTTGTTTCAGTTTTCCTCTTCCTCCCTCTGCTTTTCTGTCTCTTTCCAGCCCGACGTCACATGAAGACCACGGGGACGGTCTGAGGCTCGCCACAGGACGCCCTCTCAGATGGCGACCGCGAGACTCACGAGACTCAAAGTGCTGCTCCATGACTTTGTTTCATGCCAACAACAGAGATACAAGCTGATTGGTTATGACATGTCTGCACACACACACATGCAAACACACTTCCAGGCATTCAGGCATGTAGAGCATCTCTGAGATTTATCGGAGGGACTTTCTACCTACGGTTATTAATGACATTACAGGGCAGAGACATGGACACACACACACACACACACACACACACTGCTGACCTTCTGCTCTCAGCAGTCATGGTCATAAATCTGGCATTTATCCGTCATTTGTCATTCATGATGCATCCCCTGCTCTGTCGTCGCTGGTCTGCAGTCCACCAAACTGTCGATGTCCAGGGAGTGGAGGCGGTGTCGTGCCAGAACAGGAGCTGGGAACGGAAGCTCCGGCAGCTTTTCTCGGCCTCCTCCTCTTTGCTGTGTGACCATCGAGGGCGACGTTTGACTGTTATGAGTGACCATCTGGGTCCTCACAGTACACTGCATTTTGATGTAGTTGGCACTTATGTAACCTCTTTGTTCTTTCACCGCGCAGAGAAAATGACTTCCGACACGAGGATGGTTTATGAAGCCGTAAGCCTCCCTGACATCTCCTCTTGTTTGGTTAATCTTAAACTGCCAGCTTGTTAGAACTTAATTTACCCCCGTGAGCGCGCTCGTTTCTATAATTACACACTCATATCTGTGCAGTGTTCGGGGACGGCTCGCTCGTGGGCAGCCCTTCGGCCATCCTCTCCGCTAACCGACTGTACAAACACAACTCTGGTTTTCTCCCCGAAGTGCTTCTGCATCATTTGCAAATCTGTTTCCATCACATCACATCGTGCATCCATCGGCCTGTTCTCACAGCGTAAATCAGGCTCAGGTTAGCAGACAGAGGAACACCTCAGCCGACATACAGGCCTCTTCTTCGGTTTATGTCATTAATGATGTGTTTGCATAATTATGTAAATATGTGAGGCTGGAAAACACCTCGAGCTAATGGTTGAATTTTTATTAACAAACAATCTGCAGTGTGTGCCTATTACTTACTGACTCCAACAGCAGTCAGCCCAGCTCGGCGACTAAAAGTCAGCGTCCTCTTCACTCTCTGCTCCTCTGCCATTATGTCCACAGAGGCCGGTTACATCGCCCAGCTCCTGTTCTGGCACGACACTGGCTCCGCTCTACATTTACCAGCAGGTCCTGAAAACCTTCCTACTGTCACTTGGTAATCAGTTGATTTCAACTTGTTTGTCGTGAAAAAGGTTGATGATGATTACGTGAAGTAAAGCTCACTTAGCCTCACTGATTTTTAATTTTTTATTAATTAATTAAAACAAACTCAAATCCACGCTCTGCTGCGTGACTCTGATACTGACACCTTTTGTGGCTCACCAGTTTGTTTTGTCACTTTTTTCAAGGTTGAATTAACTTTAAATTTGTGCAAATCTCCAATCCAGTGAAATGTTTGGCCAATTAAATATGCAATGTAGCGTAATGACAGAGCAGGCACAGAGGAGGAGGAGGAGGAGGAGGAGGAGGAGGAGGAGGAGGAGGAGGAGGAAGAGGCCGGGGGCAAATCATTAAACATTACAATGAAGGAGCCACAAGAGGGCAACATCAGGCCGGCCACTGCTGCACATTCAGATGAGTGGCAGTTGTTTAATTTTAGCCGAACCTTTAAAAGGCAGAGAGCGGTCCTCTGGGAAACTCTCACCACAACTCAATAAATCCGGCGGCTCCGCAGACTCGGAGGTTTATTTTAACGCCGTGACATGAAGAAGCTTTTCACATGTCGGTGTCACGCCGCTCGGTCTTTGTTGCTGCGGTGACCGCTCCTTTAAAATGGCTTAAGGTTAACTCTTGGCTATGTTTGCTGAATAATAGAATTACATAATCATTATGGTCTCTAATTGCACAGTGCAGCAGGCCTATTGGATTTGTATTGTATTGCACATAATAAGTGCAGCTGTTTAGCTTGAGGGAAAAATAAAGAACCAAAAATAGATCTATTGGAAAGTATTCCCATATGGTGCATGAGCACAAGGCCTTTAGCAGCACATGGGGAGGCAGAGTCAAACAGGAAGCAGTGCTTTAATCTGTTAAACAATCACAGGAGAGGAAATCAGATGATTTAACTGATGACTGCAGAAGACGACGACGGTGGAAGAAGAATTCAGACCCTTAATTTAATAATAATTCATCCAGTCTCAGTTTAATTTGTGAAATAGTTTTCTGAGGTCTGTAACATCAACCAACGCTGACTCATGTGACCTCACATCAGCAGCCTTTACACTTTACAGTGCGTTCACTGCTGATCCTCATCAGGGTCGCTGGAGCTCCATCCCAGCTGACACTGAGACGCGGTTCATCACGGGCCTGACACCAAGAGACACACGACCATTCATGCTCACATTCTCACCTTAGAGCCACTGAAATAACCAATGTGCAACCATGACGCACTGACAGGGCAGAGAATGTCTTTACAGCAGTTTGTGGACATTGTCTGAAAATTAACAACTAAACTGTTGTTTTAAGTCGATGCTAATAATTTCAAATTACAGTTATTACTCACTGTACTCTCACAGAACTTTATTGAAGATGTTTTATCGTAATAATTCAGGAGAAATCTGTAAAATAGCAGCATTTTTCTTACTTTTATTTTTACCATTTTTGCCTGTCGACTGTTTCTCTTTCTTTCTTCTTCTGCCATGTCGTCACATCGTCGTGTAGTTGTTCACCTGTTATTTTCAGCACTAGAATAAAGCTAATGAAATACTCCAAGTTGGACTTGAATAAATGTTATTTGCCATGACAAGAGGAGCTGCAGAGCGCAGCGCCGTGGATGATATTTAAGCTGGATAAACTGTTTATTTCTTATAGTTCACTGGCAGCAGTCGTGGCATCACCATTTTGTCTTCTGCTGATGAGATGAGAGTGGACGGATTTAGTTAAAGAGAGAGAGAGAGAGGGGTGGAGGGATGGAGGGAGGCGGAGCGAGGCTTTTACTACGGTGTGTGTGTCGCGGAGGCTGGCAGTGAGGAGGAGAGTACCGGAGAGGATGCTGGATGCTGAGACGGAGCTGCTGGCGTTTCACTTTGTGTCACACTGAAGCCAGAAAACTAGAAGAACAACAGCACATCTGTCTGAAAGCCTCAGGTAAGACGAGACGCTCACGCTTCAGAGACATTCACGTCAAATTATCGAGCCTAAAATCTTCTTTTGATTTGTTCATATGATGAAAAACGTTAGTTTGAACTTTGTTGGTTGGAGCCTGAAAATGTGAATGAATCAGCTGTTTAGTCACAGTAAATGTTTATCTGTGATTATCATTTATAACATTTATAATATTTCCCCTCGTTTACTCCTTTAAATAATAAAAACGATTAAATATTCAAATGTAAAAATCACTTTTGATGACAGAAAATATATTTTTTTATTGTTTTCAGACACATTTGATGTTTATGTTTCGTTTATGTGATGTTATTAAGTTACATAATATAATGCACATTATCAGTTTACCGGAGAAAAAATGATCTCCATCTTAAAAACATCATTGAACCTCGAGAAGAGCAAAATCTTTTTGTATTTTAATTGACTATATTTATATTTCTCTAATTTCCATCCACGACATTTAGTGACAAAATATATCAGGTAAAATATTAAAACATTGAAATCATTTATTGCCCATTAATGCAGTTTTTGTCTTCTTCTTATTTTTGTGTATTTATGTGGTCAGAATTAGAATATTGCTACTAAATTCATACATTCTTTAACCACTTCAACCTTCTGCTCCATGTTTAGCATATAAAGATGAATAATCACACATTATATCTCATTTGTGTAAAAACAATTTTGACGTTTTACGAGGAATATTTCTGGAAACATTTTGTGAGTTTTACAGGCGTTCCCCCTGCAGTTTGCAGTCTTTATGCTAAGCTAGGCTAAGAGTACTGGCTCCAGTTGCACATTCAGTGGCGTTTTAGCGAACTCCCTATGAAAATAATGAAATAACGCACACAGTCCCATGAAATCACAACTTGTTAACTTTACACTTTGACATTTGGAGGTGCTGGTAGTTGGATTTTGTTACTTTCGGAGCCAGGCTAGCTGTTTCCATCTGTTTCCAGTCATTATGCTAAGCTAAGCTAACAGTCTCGTTGATGTAGCTTCAAATACGGCATTTTAGAGCAAATATTGAAGCCTGTCTTTAAATGAAATTGATATTTTTGAAGTGATATAATGTTATAATGTGATATAATGTTATAATGACTGGTCAGCTCCAGAGAGGCAGCTCACTGCCTGAAGAAAAGCAATGTGAAATTGATTTGCGATACTATTTTATTTGGTCCATCATCTCTGAGCCTCAGTTGCGTTTATCGAGCCCCCTCTTCTTTTCCCATGCTCCCCATAATCTGGCCTGAACGCCCCCCTTCGACCCCCGATCGGCTGTATTGACTGCAGTGTGTGTGAGGTGGGCGGTGGTGGATTATACAGGCTGCTGAGCGCTCAGGTGCTGACTGATGTGGCTAATGTGCTTGAACAGAAACGCTTCACGCCAGCTCGGCTCCCCCCGCCTGCTGAACTCAGGGGAAATATTTCCTCTCTCCGGGTTTTTTTCTCGAGTCGGTGCTTTTTTTTTGAGATGTTAGCATTTGAGACTTAATTGTCTTGAGTGCTGCTTTCAGAGGCAAAACAGCCTGTTAAAGGATAATGTCACCCAAACGACAAACCATAGACGTTCTTAAGACAGCCCAGAAACCTGTCACAGATCAGCAGATATTTTTTGACTTTTTAAGTCTGTACACGTGCAATGGTCATGATTATGACAAGACCCAGCAGCAGCTAATATCACTGACTAGTCCAGCAGCAGTCAGCCCAGCTCGGCGTCTGTCTTTCAGCCTTTTATTTCACCAAGCTCTCACCAACCACTAAAAGTCAGTCCCAGATTTACTCTTGTCCGGCGGCTTCTCGCTCACTCTCTCCTCTGTCAGCGTCCTCTTCACTCTCTGCTCCTCTGCCATCATGTCCATAGAGGCTGCTGAGCCTGGTTACATTGCCTTCTTGCCCAGCTCCTGTTCTGGCACGACACCCGTCAGCATTCACCCCTATAATCCTCTTCTTCTTTTTCCCGGTGGTCCGAAACACCTGTGGTACAACAACAGTGCCCTGAGCTAACAAACTGAGCTAACAGCAGCTACAGTTTACTTCACTGTCCATCATAAACTCTGTAAATCACAGAGAGTTGAGGCGGAGCAGCCGGAGGACATCAGAGGGAAAACTCTTAAACATGATGTTGCTTTAAATTTATAAAACCTGGGCCACAGTCACCAATACTGATACAAATATTGATACTTTTTATTATGTAACTATTAATTAAGAACGTTATCTTATATTTCTGCAATATTCTGTGAATAGACGCCCCTAAATCTGACACGCTGCACCTTTAAATGTAACGAAGTGGCTATTATTTAAGGTAATAAAACACAGCGGCTTTATTGCCCCATTAGAAGGTGAAATCGCCTCCTTGGTCATAAAACATTGTCGGGGGTTGGGGTCAAGTTCTGATCTAATCCATATCAGCAGCCAATTGAAATTCATGAATTTCCCATTACTTCCAGTAAAGACTCTCCTCTCCTGCGTGAGCTCATTCATCGGGGCGTTTAGTAATTTGGACGGCTGAGATCTACAGTAATTGAGTTTCCTCCTGCTCAGATCTGCAGCTGAGGCATGATTGTTTTCAGCAGTTGGGATTTCTCTCGGCACAGCAGGAACAACAGATGTGTTGCTCAGATCCACTGTGGCTTCAAGTGTTTGATTGGCTGTATATCACCGCCACACTCGAATTGTTCACAGCCAGGATGGATGATGCGGCCGATAGCGCGAGGAGGGGGTGGAGGCAGATGTGTATTTATGTGTGTGTGTGTGTCAGAGAAACACAGCTGTAAACAGAAAACCTTTATGGCAATTTTATGTGCTGTGCTATGTGTGGATCGCTCCCGCGTGACCCACATATTCTGTCATCGACGCCTCGGGGCAAATAGTCTGACACACACCACCACCAGTGTTCATGTTAGGTTCAGAGACTTTTATTTTGAAATCACGCTGATGTTGTTACTTCCTTTTTCAATCAGAGCCGGTCTAGACTGTGCTCTGTAATGTCATCTACAGAGACTCAACAAATCACACCATGAGCAAGCACCTGGCGACAGCGGCGAGGAAACACCTCCTTCAAAGAGGCAGAAACCTTGTCGGGCTCGTGGTGGGCAGCCGTAAATGTTTGAGTTATGCCGTCTTCTCAGTGACAGTATAAGTTATAGTTATTGCCGATGTGGTGAAATGGCTTTGGTCTCTGTACCTAACAAGCAATATGTGGATCAAGCATCATTTGGGTCCCATATTTGCAGGAAAATGTCCTTACCTGGCCTCCATAGGTGATTCAGCCACTAATGGTGAAAAGGAAAATCAGTGCAGCTTTAAAGCTTTAGATGAAATATAATGAGCATAACTGTGTTTTGATTTGTGTATATTAACCTGAAAATATGTATTATGTTTTGTTACCTTAAAATTAACCCTTTATGCTTCATTCTTGGAACGGGAGGGTGAGGCGAGTGGTAATCAGTTGGGTGCAGTCTGCAGCCTGCACACTGAACCCTTCATAGGCAACCAGACGTTCAGATCTCGACCTTGAAAACAGCCGTTGAAGAAACAATCTCACCACAAGTTCATTGTTCTGGAGCTTTCGGCCGTATCACATGATCTTCATCAGCAGATGGAGTTCGTCTCGCTGTCCTGGATTTGAAAAAACGCTCCGAGCTTTTGATCGTGTGATACGATACGAGCCGAGCTGCTACTAAACGGACCTTGTGGTGAGATTATTTTGATGTTTGCATAAAGTCGACTTTGCATTGTTTTATTTTTAGGACATTTACGTATCTGGTTTATCTGAGACGTTTCCCTGCTGGTAGCCCCCAAACAAACACATGAACAAGATCAAATCTTAAAAGCAAAGACTGTTTTCCTGCCATTGAAAGCTCTGTGTTATATGAACGTTTCATTTAAAGCGACACTGTGTAACTGTAGCTGCTGTTAGCTCATGTTAGCTGAGTTTGTTAGTTGGGCTGCCTGGACCGTGAGCTCAGGGCATCAGGGGAGTGTCAGTGTTTGCACCACAGGAGTTTTGGACCACCGGGAAAAAGAAGAGGAGGTTTACAGGGGCGGTTGCTGACAGGTGTCGTGCCAGAACAGGAGCTAGGCAAGCGTGCAGTGTAACTAGGCCGACGCTGCCTGGTGTTTGGTTCACTGGATGAATGGTGGTCATCCCCTGAGTGGAGTTCAGAGACGTTGAAGCTGTTTTGGAGATGTGTGGTAGAGTAACCTCAGTACTCAGAGTACTCCGAGTACTCAGAGACTTCATATTGTTCATTAGTGTGGTGAAGTATCAGTCAACGTCAACGTCACGGACACGGTGACGCCCGGCGACTCTGTTTGAATGAACGATTGAATGATGACTGACACTCGATCTGTCAGCATCCTACCTGATGACTCCTCTCGCAGGACGTGCTGTTGTCCTCATGTCTCCTCGTTATTGTACCGCCGTCTTTTCTCCCCCAGCTGACCTCCTCATCGCAAAGTCAGGCAGCGTTCGAGCCCCGTCCCCCGTCTCCCCCCTCCAGCCCTGTCACACACAAACAGATACAGACAGTTAGCCTGAGGTTTGCATTTTGTTTGTGCTCAGTTTAGTGGCTTCATTGTTGCCTCTGGTGTATTCACACACACACACACACACACAGAATCTGTGATTTCCACTCATCGCTCACCATATGGGTGTTTGCTCTCCTATTAAACTTTCCATGCAGAGCGCTCCCGTCATCACATGCAAATGACCACAAGCTGCTAATTATAACCGCCATCATATTTATTCATCTGCTTATAACTGTTTGGTTTAAAGAGGTTCAGCAGAGATGGAGGATCACATGCAACCAAAAAGATTTAAGTTCACAGTCGATGCCTTATGTAACGACTGGAGTATTCAGGCAAATGGACTCGAGCTCAGAGACATCCAAACATGCAAACAGTCTTTACGTGCCAAAAAAAACAGGTTTGGAAAACGAGAGATCAATTCAGAGAACGGCAAACAAATCGAACAGGGTGAAGGGTCAGGAAACTAGCCAAGAACAAAACCTGTGAGAGCAGACGTGAGCGAAACAAAACCTGAAACCATGAATGAATAATGCGAAACAAATAAAACATAACAGGAGCAGGACGAGATGTTACCTTAACCCCGAGTCCAACAGGGAGCCTCAGATCTGAACAGATTGTAACAACAAGACTCGAGGCTGCAGATCGGTCGGTGTAATCACCAACATCCACCTGTGCCATCCTTTAGTTTCAGCCTTCACTTGTGTCCTTGGTCTGGCAGCTCCTCGGTTTCCTCGTCAGTTCATTGTCTTCTTATTTTTGCTTTCGGAAGTTTCACATTTTGTCTTTGGACTGCACAAACGCTTCCTCCTGTTGTATCTGATTTCGGCCTTTCCTTGGATCATGTTGCTCATGACACGGTGTTTGGGAACATGGTGGACTCGGCGTCTGTAGATAGGAATAGAAAGTTAGGTAATCAGCAATTGATCGTGAGGAGGATATGAATATATCTCACTGATAGCTTTAAAGAATCATGCACGATGTGTTTCACTCTCATATGTTTTGTTGTCCCGTCACCTCCTCCACCACAGACGAGAAAACTCTCTGACGTCAAAGCTTTGAGCCTCCCACGACGGGATCGAAGATCAGATTATTCTTATATCTGCGCTGGGCTTTACGCGGGAGTCATCAGAAAGGATGCGCGTGTGCATGTATGTGTGCGTACGTACGTTCATGCAAGGGTTAAATATCCCCCAGAGAGTCATCAGACGGGGGATAAAGTAGGTGGTGATGCGTCTTTGCAGAACTAAGCTCCATAAGCTGCTTCCTCACTCCGTCTGCAAAGCCTGAGTGGAGGAGGTGAGATAGCAGAGTGCCTGAATGGACGGATGGATGGATGGATGGATGGATGGATGGATGGATGGATGACGAGAGAAGTGACAGCTGTGTGGACAGTGTGAGGAAAGCAGTGGGGGAGTTGGTCGTGGGTTGGATGAGTGTGTTGAATAGATGAGGGTGTGTGTGTGTTGTGTGTGTGTTCGTAGGAGTGCTGAAATGTTCCAGTCACATTCAGATGGGAGTGTTTGGACTCCTTGGGGAAATGTTCTGTGTACCGTAAATAACCGGGACGTTGCTGTTGATGAACCTGGTTTTCCGAGATGAGTAACCTCATTTGAAGTTCAGCGACTGATCCAACGCCCGCTCTGCACGTCTGAAGCAACAGGACGTAGAAATTTGTGATTTATCGCCCCCAGTTTCAGAGTCTGATCCCTCTGTGGTGAATATGTTCAGCTGTACTCGAGTATTTGTCCTGATTACATTACTTCTGATCAAAAACTAGCGAGTCGTCAAACATCAACAAGGTCAGCAAACCCTTGTTGCCTCGGGCTTGTTTTAATATAGAGTTGAGGTATTTCACATGTTGCAGGACCTCCCTTAATTCTCCGTAAGACTCAATACAATCGTGTTTCTTTCTGCAGCCGATGGAGCTGCCCCCTGCTGGCCATTAGACAGAATCGCAGGCTTAAAACAAATTGCGTCGGCTTCACTTCAGACACCAGGAAACTCTGTCCGCTAATCACATACTGTCAGTGGTTTAAATAGAGAGGCGGCCTGTCAAACACAGAGGCCGTATCATGTGCCGCTCTGGTCGTGTCTGTGTTTTTCTTGCGGTCTGGTTTGTTAAACAAACGGCCAGCGGCGCTGCTGATACAGCGGATAGCGAGCTGCGGCCCACATGTGGTGAGGTTTGGACAGTCTGGTTAGTTTCTGTCCTGTCCTCCTGCTCTGATATAAATTTCTATTCCTGTTGTCAAACAACAAAAAAATAGTTACTGGTGACGAGTTATTCCTGCAAAGCTGCATGATGAAGTTAATGACGACAACTGAACAGAATCTGTGCAGGTTTGTCTTTGTTTTCCAAAAAGCTGCTGTGAAGTTTGAGAAGACAAACAGCAGCTTCATGTGTGGACAGATGGAGGACTTTACTGACGGGAAACTCTTCTGCCGTGCCGTCGACAGGGCGCGATGGCAAACAATGCATCCGCTTCTGTCGGCACGGTTAGAAAAGCCGAAAAATGCTCTGGAGCCACAGAATATCCATCTGGGCTTCAAAGAGCTGCTTAAATATAGAAGAAAGAAACGCAGCAGGACAGAAGTAAACGACGAACACACAGAACGTTCAACAGTGCGGCGACATCTTCTCTGCATCCATAACTGAGGGCAAAAAACTGCAAAAATATGTCAGATTATTAGGTTTTACAAAGGATTATTTACATTTTGTACGTGCCATATTTCAGCTTTGTTTCGACAATCTGGCTGAAGCGTAGACTTAATGTCATCTCATCTTTCTTCTAGCGATTGCAATCTGCTGATTTTTTAATAAATTAATGCCCAAAACTTTGAAAATAAATTGTTATAAACTGGAATTTCCTTTTAACCTGAGATGAACAGGACACATAAAAGAGCTTTTTGTGTTACAGAGTTGTAATGATTGAACTGAACGTACGCGGCGTGTTTGAGGTGAAGCCGTCAGAAGCAGGGACGCCTCTCGGCGTCACAGGAAACAGGAGGATGACGCAATCTGTCTTTCCCTTCCTGCAGCGCTTATACACACTCTCACACACAATGTGTGTTTGCTTGTGTGCTGACATGAATAACTTGTGCATGTGTGTGTGTGTGTGTGTGTGTGTGTAGCCCTGCAGCTCTTAGTCAGCCCACATAGTCTCATGGAGCTGTGCCTTGGTTTCCTTTTACTTCACGTCAATTTGCAGTGCTTTTCTCTGGGCCACTGAGCGTGTGTGACAGGTCGACTCTCTGCACACACAGCCTGTGTGTGTGTGTCTGAAAGTCAAAGGGGAAGAGTGTGTGTGTGTGTGTGCACATTTTCTTGCATGTGAATTTATACTAATGTTAATAGCAGGTTGGTGAAGGTCTTAATTAAAGAAGACCTGCATTACTGGCACCAGGAGAGGGTTAGTGCGGAGCCGCTGTCGTGCCAGAACAGGAGCTGGGCAAGTGGGCAATATATCCAGGCTCAGCAGCCTCTATGGATGTAATAGCAGAGGAGAGGAGTGAAGAGGACGCTCATGGAGGAAGCTAAGAAGAGAAAAGGACACTGTAGTAAATATGTGTACAAAAAGAAAGAAAACTTGTCATTCCATCCAATATTTGCTGAAACATTTCTGCTGGTGGCGAACATGAAAAGTCAGAGAAGAAAGTAGGGTCCATCCTCTATGAACCCCGAAAGCCTGTACAAAATGTCATGACAATCCATTCAATAGACGTTGAGATATTTCACGCTTCAGCTCATCCACATTCTGCACATGCATGCTCAAATCTTAAAGATGACATCATTCATCTCAGATCAGATGCATTGATTTTTGATGGTGGCGGTCGAGGTCATGAATCTTTCTTTAATGTGTATGAAAACATCTGAGAGCGTCGATGAAAACCGCTCTCATCACCGTGGAGCGGTTAACACCAGGCTAACCTCACAACAACAATGTGTGTGTCCATCTGAAATTACAGGTCATAAACCTATAATCTGAGATGGACACACACATGCATACGCACACGCATGGTCCTGTAAGTACCCCCTCTCCCTGGAGGTCGTTCCGCCCCTCAGTCCACTGCCGCTATAAAACAGGTGTAAATCAAGTCAGGCCTCATGTGTTGACATGTGTCCTTGGTTTGGCCTTCCCAAGTGGTGCTTAGAAGAAACCGCATCATCCCCCCACACCATGAACATAGTTAGCAGATTCTGCTCATGTGTCCATTTGAAATACAGGACCAGACTTGTAAAGGCTTAAGGTCAACAAAAATGCAGCGCAGTGTTTTCTTGTTGGGTGTTTGCTTCCGTTTTTACCGGGTGTCAGGTCGCCGTGATTGCAGATTTAGCTCCAGGATCGCTCCAGACATCCTGCACCTCCAGCAACACATCCCGGCTCCTCCTGGGAGATCTCGGAGCGTTCCCAGGCTAGATGGACATCTTAATCAGATACCTGAACCACCGACCTCCTCCTCCTCCTCCCCACCTGATCTCTGAGCCCAGCCACCCAATGGAAGAAGCTCTTTTCAACCTCTTCTATGCACAATCTCCACATTTGAGGCACATTTGATCACAATCATCTTTGGCGACGCTAATCCCAGGATGCAGCGATGGTTGTGGTCCAGTGGATGGACTAGTAGCAGAGGTTAGTGTTATGAATTTAGTTGAATACTAACACAGATTGCAACAATAGCACAAGTAGAGTTATAAAGTCAAAAGAACTGGCTCTGTACCGGGCAGCCCAGCAGCAGCCCGCCCTGCAGACACCCAGTGTGGATGCCAGATGAGCCCCGCCTGGAAGACCCGCTCGGGGTCGTGCGTTTATAGACGTGCAGCCAATCATTATTTGTTAATGCGTCGTGGCATTCATAAACAGAGGACGAGTGACCCCCGAGAGGAGCAGCAACAGGTTTTTATCAGGGAAACTGCAGCTGACCGCTGCTGGCTGTTTGTTTTACAAACTAATCACAGGAAAACACGGATACACACAGCCTCCACGCCTGACTCAAACTGCTGCTAGTCCTTCAGAAGTAATGTTTCCAATTACTCCATCTGGCACGATACTGGCTCTGCTCTCTGTCAGCACTGTCCGGGTCTAAAAACCTCCTCCTCTTCTTCTTCTTCTCCTTCCTGGTGGTCCAAACACTAACACTGTGCTCTGAGCTCACGCTACGGGCAGCCCGGCTAACAAATGGAGCAAACATCACCTAACAGCGACTACAGTTCACTTCACTGTCCCTCAGGAAACTCTGTAAATCAGAGAGCTGAGGCGGAGCAGCTCTGCGTTCCGTCATCTGTAGGTGCCTAACCAGCTTCTACTGAGCCCTTTCAGTACAAACGAATGTCGTATGTCGTCACCTCCTCAAACCTCCTCACGCCTCCTCACGCCTCCTCCTTGACGTGGACCGACACCAGCAGAGGAAAGTCATCTCGGCTGCATAACTTCGATCGCATTCTCTCGGTCTCGGCTCTATAAAAAGCCCGGATTAGTGGAGTCGATGCCTCCAATCATCATGTAATCTCACCATGATCCTTTTTATTGTCGCCCACAAAAAAATACCCCGGGACACTTAAAAAGAATCAATGGAGGGTGTTTGTAATGCCGGTGCCGGTCCATAATGCATTTGCCTCAGTGATGAGGAGCTGAGCTCTGCTGAAGTGACATCAGTACTGCTAAGTACTTAAACACACGAGCGCCACACACGAGGCTGCAGAGGGGTCGCAGGGTGAAAGGAGGACTAATATTGATATGCTGTCATGTGTAAGCGGCTCCTGTCCTCATGACATTGAGAATCAGAGAGGAGCGTCGTGTCCTGCTGCAGAGCTCCACCGACATTGATCTACTGTAAGGAGCGACTGCTCCAATCAATAGTCAATTCATGCTGCATGTGTGTGTGTGTGTGTGTGTGCATGTGACTGTCTATAATTCATGGCTAATGTGATATAAATTATGAAGCGAGTATAAGTGCTGACCTTCAATTGTCAATTTGTTTTATAGCTTAGAAATCCTGTTCGTGCGTTTGCTCAAGTGCTGAACTTCAGTTTTAATGTACTTTACATGAATATTTCCATTTTCTGCTGCTTCACTTTATCCGATAGCTTAGCTTAGCACGAATAATGGAAACGGGGGAATCAGCTAGCTCAGCAGGGAGTCACCGTGCATGTAGTCCCACATACCATACAATGATGACCTAACATGTTAATTAGGCGAATCACTGCAGGGTTGCGAGGTGGTGTGTGTCTCTCTTTTAACCATTGGACACTAACTAAAGGAAACTTCTTGCATTCATAGTGTCCAGTTGTTTCTTTTATATAAATAAATTATCTCGACGTTTCTGTGGCAACCGACCAGTTTCCTTTTTTGTTATTTATTTTTTTATGTTCTACCAATTTGTCATTTTCACATGGTCCAAGCTGTAACTGCAGTGATCTGATGCATAATGACAGTGTGTGTGTGTGTGTGTTTGTGTTGAGTAGTGACTCATAGGCTTTACCATTTCTGAGCTCATACCCGGACCCCACCTTCCTCCATCACTCCGAGCCTCTGTTGCCAGAACGTGACACTGATTTACATCATTTTCCTGGAGAGTTATTCTGACCTTAACTCAGATCTTCACCCTGAAGTTTAATCATTTACGTTATGATCCATTTCTGTCCCCGTAAGGAAAACGAGTCCCCACAATCTGAATGTCTAAATTTGTTAAGGTCCCCACAACGCCAGTAATACATGTCCACACACACTTTGTCGTGTTTCATTGATTTACATGATTTTTCTGTAGACTTAGACTTAAACCAAGTCTGCACCCTAAACTTGATGATTTATGTTCGAGTCCCCACATTGTGCCTTTATAAACACATTTAGGTCCCTACAACATGACTAATACATGCCCACACACACACACACAGTGACAGGCGTCAATCTGTCAGGTTGTCACAATGATAGCAACCTCTGACATTTCCACGCTCTGCAGCCTGGACATTTTTCAGGGATGAAAAGGACAGGATGAGAAAGATGAAGGGCGCTGAGCAGTTAAGTAAGTGGGGCATTATAATATTCTTACTCAGCAGTTTTTGCCTCATCTTGGGATATTTAATGCTCGGACACAGTCACATAACTGCCAGCACCTACGCTTTTCAGACTACAGGCGAGTTAAGAGTGAAAGGATGACTTCGACAGATCGGGTTGGTGACTGATCCCTGTGAGAATGTCAGGTTTCGCCCCCTTAAATATTTATTTGAGGTTTTCTCACACAGAGAATAAAATGTGCCGACTATGGAGAGAACTTTGTGCATATATTTAATAATATGCACCATTTTCTCTCAGTCTGCAGGATCAGTCAGTCAGGAGGAGGTCTCATCTGTTTCAGGAGCCTGCACGGACCTGAGGCGAGAAGTTGAGGTCATGCTTTCCTCTTAACAATGTTCTCGTCAAAAGATAATGAGTACGCCTCTCCGCAGTGAAAATGTCTTCAGGCATGCATGTTGCAGACCAGACTTCCACAGCTACAGCTGCAATTAACACCCTTTTTTTAAAGTGTACACGGTGTTTGTGCACTTGGACGTGACCAGCAGATGTTTGGGAATTTAACGGGCAGAGACGCTGGTGCAGCAGTTGGTGTGTTAGAGCGGTAATAAATCATGACTGATCAGATTAGATCCTCTCAGACCTTTTAAAACGAGTGCCTCTCCAGCCGTGGCACAGCGAACGGACAATGAAATCTCTGTCTCATTAAGCAGAATAATGCACAGAACTGCTTGTACAGTTTTATGTTGCGAGGCTGACTCACTGTAGTTTGTAGATTTGTGAGCAACATGAACGTCTGTATCTAGAAATTACACGACGTCCGACAATCAGTGCAAACTTTCACCGTCTAGATGTTCCAGTCTGGAGTTGTCGACCGTCTTCCCACCCTGTGCTGATCTAAAACTGATTAAATGCAACAATAATTAGACATCCAAGAGAACAGTTGGTCACATCTGCATAAAACTGGGTTACAAAGAGGAACAGGCTGTTAGTGGCAGCAGCATTTCGGGAACTGTGGTCAGGCAACGAAAGAGCTGCGGCTCATAAATATGCATGAACAAGTCTCTCTATTTCAGGTACACAGACTTCTTATAGTGTCTCTAAATACCTCGAGGGGTCAGGGTGTGGTCTGTTAGCGGGCAGTAAAGCTTGGTGATATCTGTTGTAGTACATGTGGTGTAATATGTTTGGCGCACCTTCCCCCAGCAGATCGTTTTTCTGGTGCCAGAAACATTTGACACTCTGCTTGCTGCTTCTGCTCATTTTGCAAGAAATATCACGGGAAGCCACGAGATTATTAAACGGAGGGAAAGAAAAACAACAAGTCTTCCCTCAGTCCACAAACTGACGGCATTTGATTTGCGCTGGCAGGAGATCTGCCCTCTCCTCTGTCAGTTTGCCACCAGCGATTTTAAACCTTAAAGAACATTTTCAGCGTTCGTGTGCGTTGACGCTGACACAGTCAGGAGCCACGTGCTTCTTACAGGTGAAATAAAAAGTGACGACTCCACCTGATAAATTTGAATCTTAATTTGTGATTCATCATGAAGTGAATGAAATGTTCTGTTTTAATCGGGTACAGCAGGAAAACCAGGCCGAGACTCACACTCTTATTAAACCAACATCTCTGTGAGGAAACTTTACAGAACTTATAATCCTGACTTCAGTCCTGAAATGAAGTAATGAGTTGGCTTGATAAATCGTTCACATAAATCAAATGAGGTTATTTTGAAACCTCATTAGTTTAACAAACACTTCCCAGCCTGCATTGCAGTGAAGAAAACTAAATAACGGAGACTGTTCACGTGTTAGAAACCACGATGAAAACAGATCAGCACTTCATCGTTCTGCGCCCTTATTGTGAAAGGTCACGGAGCCACATTGTCAGAACGGGCTGATAAATGATGAAATTAACAAACAATGGGAACTAAGGTCCTCCATGAAATGACAGAATAGATATAATCAGTAATTAAAATAATTAAAATCCACCAGAGACACAAACATACATGTGGACCATATTTAGAGCTTCGTGTTCACGCTCATATCCTGATTTACAGTGTGTTAAAAAAGTTCAATTTAAATATTTTACATAAACAGAATAACTGTATTTATGTTTTTCATCCAGGATGTTTGTGCGTTTCTTCTTTCTTTATTTTTACGTTCAGGTTCAGTTGTGTCTCTCTGACACTTTTTGCAGTTTCACTGTTTCCAGCTGAGCTCCTGTCGGCAGATCTTAGCGTCTGTGTTTCTGGCCTTTTGTCTGAGCTGCACTTGGACTTTAAATGCCATTCATGTGGACCTGTGTTTGTGTTTTTGTGCTCAGGACTAGGTGGACGATGAACGTGTCTGGCGGCCTCCCGGGGGAGGAGCTCACGGATGAGGAGAAGGAGATCATCAACAGCGTGCTGGCTCGTGCTGCCATGATGGAGAGCATGGAGCAGGAGAGGATCGAGTAAGATGGGGAACTGTTGTCTCGCTGGCTCGGATGGTCGTTGGTGTTAAACCTGTGCCAGGCTTCCTGTGGTCACATTTATTTGCGTGTGTTCTCAGGCGTCTTTCCAGCCGCCTGGATAACATCAAGAAGACGGCGTGTGGTGATGGCCAGACGCACTGTTTGTTGTGTGGGGCGTCGTTTGGACCACAGGGGGTCACAGCTGTCCTCTGCGTGGAGTGCAAGAAGGTAGGTGGACATCTGCATCCTCTCTGCTTCAATAAGGAACAAAAATAGATGCCAGGCTTGTTCCCGGAGGATGTATGGAGAATGTTTACTGTGGTGTTATGGAGCTCTGAGAGGTTTCTACACTGTGGCAGCAGCTGCTGGACAAAGACGGTAAAATAAAGTAAGATATCATGGCACTGTAAAGTACTGTAAAACGTTATTTGTTATATTTTTACAGTGCATGCTGTGAAGCGCCCAGTGGGCCGTGTGCTAACTTGTTCTGACATCCACTCTGTGTTTCCTGGTCTTATGCATCACACTCTGCTTCTTGTTGCTCTTGCTAACTAAGTGGAGAGGTTGATGCCATCTGAACTGTGAAACATCTCTGCGCTCCGTGCACCTGCCATCGAGAGGCTTCTGCTCCTGTGCGTGTCTGATGTGTGCGTTTGCCTCTTCGCAGCACATGTGCAGCAAATGTGGGATCTGGAGCAACAGCAGGTCGAGTCCTGTGTGGCTGTGCAGAATCTGCAACGAGCACAAAGAGGTGAGGGGACCAGGACGAAGGCCGGAGTGTGTTCGATAAAATCATGGAGCCGAATGATGCAATTATGTCACTCTTCAGACACCAGAGCAGCTTTTCTCATGATATGAAGCGTTTTCAAGCTTTTAGTCTCACACAGAATTGCATTTCACCGTCCAGCGACCTGGAAAATTACCTTCCATTGATACTCCTCCAATATCCAAACCGAGTATTAGGAAATGATTTATTTAAGCAAACAGAATTTGGGTTATTATAAAACATTAAGAATACTTTTCTACATTGTTGCTCTGATGATGGAGCTGTGTTTGTTGAGGTCTCTGCCTCGGGGAGCTCAGACTCTTTAAATAAATGCTCCCTCCTGTCAGTCACACTCAGAATAACCGCTCTGCGATGCTGCAGATGTGAAGTCGTCGTGTCTGATCCATGAAAAACACGAATAAACAAATCTACACGTTCACCTCTCAGCTTTTTGGCCTCCACCAGCTCCTCACCGACACGTCTGTCTCTTCCCGTCCTGCAGGTGCAGAAGCGTTCAGGAGCTTGGTTCTTCAAGGGGAGAGAGCAGCAGGGTCTGCCTCCTCCCCTCCCTCTGTCCGGGCCTCGACCGCCCAGCGCCGAGAACAGGTCGGCTCCAGGAGGCCACGACGGAGCGCAGGAACCGACGACACATCCTCGGCAAAACGGTGATATGAACGGTCATATCTGACATGAACTCCATGGCTTGAGTTAAAGTTAAGCAGCAGTAGTAGCAGTAGTAGTAGTAGTAGTATTGAGCTGCAGATAAATACACATCCAAATGGCAAATGATGGCATTCATGCTTCATTACAACACAATCAGTGACAACAGGCCACAGGACACGAGTGTCTGAAGTTATTACAGCCCGGCGTGTGTGAGGCTCAGACTGCCAGCATCTGTTAGCTCCTGATAGCGAGCCGGCCGCCGTGAACGCTGGTGTCACTTTTGGCTTTTATTTTGAAATTTGAAAATCATGTGCTGTTTTTTTCCCCCCATAAGAAATAGTGGCAGCATCCATCCTGTCAGTCAGTGATACGGAGAAAATCATCTGTGCTTTTGTCTCCGTCTGCCTCAGCAGAGCACTTATTACCTCCACATACAGACTCTATTCAAGCCACCGAAAAGAGTTTAATTAGTCCGAAAGTTTCTACTTAACGTTGCCAGCTGGCGTCGCACTTTTCTTTAACTAAAAGTTACTAAATGTTAAATATCCTGGGTTGTATCATCTGATCCCGTCGACCAGTGTTTCTCGAATGTTTTGAGGCAGGAAGTGGTAGAGAAAGAGTTTTTATTTTACCTCCACTTCCTGTCTGTCTGTCACCTTTTAGCTCAAAGCTAATCACAGATGCCTGATGTATAAATATATTTCAGATCTTCCTTCACAGACCACTAGAGGGAGACCAACAGTAGTTGTAACTGCTTCTCTTCTTGATTTGCAGCCACCTTTGGTTCATGACATACAAGAACACTCTGTGTCAGTGTCAGTGACATAGATTTAAGTTTAGACTTCAGGGTTTAATGCAGTCATGGAAAAGGACGCGGCAAGATGATGTAGGAGAGAAGAAGGGATGACGGTCAGAAGGAGCAGAGACTTAAGTACAAGTAGAAATACGTTGAGTTACTTTTATTATCAGCAAAATATGTTAAAGTATCAAATATAAAAGTACTCGTGTAGCTGGTGAAGACGTGAACAGCAGCTCCGGCAGCGGTTGCCGTGGTGGCAGTGATGTTCTTCTGTCGCCTCCTCAGAGCTCGGCGCAGAGTCACAGCAGCAGCACTCCCGTGGATCAGAACAATGGGAGCCGACAGCAAGAGCAACAGCTGACGGCTGTAATGAGGGTCAGTCCTCTCCAGCAGCTGTAATGAAGACTGAGCGACATGTGTTAGCCTCCAAACCACCTCGGGCCAACGCGCAGCAGGCCGCCCCCACCTCAGGTGAAGTAGCGGCGCTCCTTCTAAGAATACTGAACGCCACGGGGTCACTTCCAAGAGACGTAACGTCAAGATATAAAAATATTTTAATTGGTGCTTTTTGTCTGCAGATGTGGAAACCAGACGCCCAGAGACAGACTCGCCTCCAGCCGTGGAGGTGAAAAGACAACCTGTGGTCTCCAGCTCACATATTCCTCCACCTGTTAATCCACCGGCCAACACCCCCGCTCCTCCACGACCTCCACCAGATCGAACGGAGGAGGAGGAGGACGTCGACTACGACTCAGACGACGCCAGTAAGACTCAGATCAGACCTCTGCTTCTAGAGCATGTACCAATCCAAGATGTGCTATGAATTCTGGGAGAAACAGATCAATGTTTATCTGTTTTAGAGGAAGTCATGTCAAAGTTCAGACTCCATTTTTCTCCTCCTGTGTTTTTATCCTCGCAGCCACGCTGGGATCTCTGGAGTTCAGCCTGCTCTACGTGCAGGAGAGCCACGCCCTGCACTGCTGCATCGTTAAAGCGAAGGTAAAGACATGGACACACACAAGACGAGACAAGACAAGACAGGTGGGACCAAATGAGATGAGACAGGACATGAAAAGACAAGACAAACCAAGACAGGACGCGACCAAACGAGACGAGACAAGGTAAAGCAGGACAAGATGAGAGGAGACAGAAGACAAACAAGACATGACCTGACACGACAAGACAAGATAATGTAAGATGGGACAAAACCTGATGAGACAGGACAGGAAAAGACAAAACAAAACAAAATAGGACAACACAAGACAAGACAAGAGAAGACATCACGAAAACTAAGACAGGACAGGAAAAGATGGGACAGACACACGAGGCTTGTTCAATAAGTCTAAACATGTGGAAACATTTGCTCTCAATAAAACATGCAGAATCTTTATGTCTCAGACTTTATGTCTCGTCTTATGTGTCTCAGGGTTTGAAGCCGATGGACTCAAACGGACTGGCCGACCCGTACGTTAAGCTGCACCTCTTACCCGGAGCCAGTAAGGTGCGATCGCGTTGAGGAGTTCATTTTTAAAAGCTGCACGGCTCAGCACGCAGCTCGCGAAGGTGTCGGGCGTGTTTATTCAATTTGGGATGTAAATTACGAGATGAAGCAAGAACCCATCAACTCGTGCTCATGGCATCAAATATATGCGCCCACGCTGTTGCTGCATGATTTATGACTTGTCATTAATGTCATTTACCTGCTCCAAGCTGAAACAGTTTGATGTTTTTCTCTTATGTCTGTCTCGTCTTGTTCTTCAGTCCAACAAGCTTCGCACCAAGACCCTCAAAAACACCCTGAACCCCGTCTGGAATGAGACTCTGGTCTACCACGGGATCACCGATGACGAAATGTCGCGCAAAACTCTCCGGTAAGAGCGAACGTTTTGTTTTGGGGAGCTACCAGACATTAAGAAGTATAATAGTTTGATAAGGATGCAGTGCCGTCCGTCTTCAGGCTTTCGGTGAGCGACGAGGACAAGTTTGGACACAATGAATTCATAGGAGAGACACGAGTCGCCCTGAAGAAACTGAAGTTTGACCAGAAGAAGAACTTCAGCGTTTGTTTAGAGCGGGTGATCCCGGTAAGTCCTGAGGAAACACCTTGTCGAAAACCTTCATGGCTTGGTGCCAGCATGAGTTCGCACATTTCGTGTCCGTTCCAGTCATTCCGGCGTCTCGTATCCACGATCTCGTTCTCTCAAAGCTCATGAGTGTAGGTGAGGGGTGGAAGATCGAGAGCTTCCTTTTCCGGTACAACATCCGCAGTACTGAAAAAGCCGCACCGATCTGTCGCTCCATTTTCCCATCAGACCCCAAAATACTTGGCATCTCCAGCTGCTTTTTTACTGGTTTACTCTCTCCGCAGGTGAAGAAGGCTGTCGGAGGACCGGCCCGCGGCATGGCTCTCTATGAGGATGACGTAAGGCGAAATATAAGTATTCAAAGCCTGATGCATCTTCTTCCTCTGTGCTATAGATACAGGCAGATCGGGTATCAGCCGGACATGATTGATCCACATTAAATGTCTTCATCAATATCATTAAAATATTCACCGCTTCCGCTGTCAGTTATGGTGGGAAGTCATCCACAGCCATCCCCGGCGTCATGTTACCCCACGCTGATGATTTATGCTGTGAGACATGTTCCTACATCACAAACACAAGAACTTCATTTGTTTTGAGTTAATTCCACACCTTCCCGTCCCGATGCCGGAAAAACTTCAATGTGCATCAGTCCACCGCTGAAAATAGTCCAGAACAAACGTGCTATATTTACTCCTGTTTGTACAGTGGCCACCTTCAGGAACCAGCTTCAGATTTAGAAGCAGACTGATGCATTGTTGCATAATGATGTACATGAGGATAATTTTGTACTTACGCACATCCTCCATTAGCAGATATTATGATAATCCCTCCTGATATGTGCCTCTGTCACGTGTGCAGCTGAATGAAGGCGAGGATTCAGAGGAGCGGGGTCGCATCCTGGTCTCGCTGATGTACAGCAGTCAGCAGAGTCGTCTGATCGTGGGCGTGGTCCGATGCGCTCACCTGGCTGCCATGGACTCCAACGGATACTCGGACCCGTTCGTCAAAGTGTAGGTTAAGCTGAAACAGATCCAAAAATCCACCTATTCATTTAAAATTCGGTATTTCCATCCTGCCGTCTGTCATTATAATATCTTTGGTACCGTAGATGTCTGAAGCCAGATATGGGGAAGAAAGCTAAAAACAAGACGCAGATAAAAAAGAAGACGCTCAATCCAGAGTTCAACGAGGTCGGTTCTTGCTAAACTGATTTGCAGCTTTTTATTCCCGCTCACCCAGATCTCAGTCACAGATTTCACAATAAACTTGTTTCACCCTGTTTCAGGAGTTTGGTTATGAAATAAAACACGGCGAGTTAGCCAAGAAAACCCTCGACATCTCGGTCTGGGACTACGACATGGGAAAATCCAATGATTTCATTGGTAAGTGTCTCTCAGCCACACTGCTAGCTAAGCTAGAGGACAGATTGGCCTGAAATTTGGTGCAAACATCCATGGTCCCCAGAGGATGAACCACTGATGCTATAACTAGTGGAGAGAGCTGCAACGAGAAGCCAACATGAAAGTTTCCTCATGCTTTATGGTCTTAATCTCTAGTTTCAGTCTCGTTCCACAACATGATGTTTATTTTGTAAGTTATGGGACGATACAGCAGCGTATGCTTTAGGCCTTTGCTACCTAGACTCATAGTTTTGTTGACATATTAATGCCTTCTTTGCTCTGTCTGCCTCCAGGAGGATGTCAGCTGGGCATCCAGGCTAAAGGAGAGTGTTTGAAGCACTGGTACGAATGCCTCAAGAACAAAGACAAGAAGATCGAGCGTTGGCACGTTCTGCTAAATGACAACACGGCCCAGTTTGAGGATTGAGCTCGTCTTCCTCTCTCTCTCTCTGTATTTTTTCTTTCTCTGTCGTTCTCCCTGTAGAATATTGTCTTCCGGTGAGGTAGACGCGTATTTTCCTCTTGCTTTTAATGTAGTTTGTCCCAAAGTGCAATGTGCGAGCTAAGTGACCAACATGGATGTCGACCTTCGGGGAGGGAAACCCTAAACAAAAGCCATGCACGTATCACAGACAGGCGGTAATGATTGAAATGAAGTGATTATCTCATTTTATGGAGCAGATAAAACCTCGTAATCATCGTCAGTACGTTGTAAAAGACGTGTGCCTCCATGCTCGATCCGACAGAGGGGAGATCCCCTCCCAGGTTCATCTGTGCTCCCGTCGTATGAGATCATGCATCGGCTGATCCGTGTGACCGCGTCACTCGAGCGCTTGCATCGCCAAAACATTAACTTCACTTGTGTTGGTGTAATAATTACTGTGCATCATGCATATGTTAAATATTAAATGGGGCACTTAGAGATGTTCGGTGGCTAAACAAACTCGCTCTTTTGTTGTTGATGTGACATTTTTTTTGCCTTTTGATACAGATAACATGACATCGTCACTGCATCACCTTCACCTGTGCATGGAGGAAAAGACGCTTGAAAGAAATGCATGGAGAACAGATTAGCTGAACTCCCAGGAGATTCATGTAATATTCACCCGGAGATGTATCTGACTGCTAAATTTGAATGTCGGGTTATCGGATCAACATTTTTGCTCTGTGTATTCACGTCGATGCATGTCTGAACTCATGTTGTAGAACACACGTGGCTAATAAATAAAGACATCATGACACTTCCGTTGCTCCTCCTGCGTTTGTGACATGGCAGAAAACTTTGTCTGAATCAGGCGAGGTTTGAGCCAATCACCGCAGACAGACACGCAGCAGACACATCTGTGAACTTTGACTTCTCGTGATAAACTCGCCTCCTGTCCAAGTAGGTAAAAGTTGATGGACTTGTTACACTCAGAGTCTGTCTTTGAATTTTTTGAGCTGAGACATAATCTCAGCTCAAAAAATCTCATATCATATGAAGATATTTTTAAAAAAAGGCTGAACATTTCTTCCTGATACAATACAGCTGATCTGACGTAACCCAATGACCTGCAGACAGAACAAGAAATAAGATGAGACATTTGGTTGTAAGACACATATTTACACCTCATTTGGTTAAAGTTAAATTTTTCTTTCCTAAACTAACTCCTGCTGATCCACGCTGACCTGTGATCAGGTGAACGGTGTCTCCACCACCAACTATTTCACTGATTCTGGTGAAACTGGATCAGATTTTATGGAGAAAATGTTTCCTGGTTTTCCCTCTGATGTCCTCCGGCTGCTCCGCCTCAACTCTCTGTGATTTACAGAGTTTATGATGGACAGTGAAGTACACTGTAGCTGCCGTTAGCTCATGTTGTGTGCTCAGAGCACCGAGGGAGTCTTAGTGTTTATAGGAGGGTTTCAGGCCCGGGGCAAGAGGGAATGCTGACGGGGAGCGGAGCCAGTGTAGTGCCAGAACCGGAGCTGGGATTGCAGGGCGATGCTGGCCTCAGCAGCTTCTGTGGACATAATGGCAGAGGAGAAGAGGGTGAAGAGGACGCTGACGGAGGAAGCTAAGATGTCTTCATGGACCGGTAGAATCTGACGAGTTACTGTTATCAAAGAAAATACATTTTTCTCACATTTTTGCATTCTTTCTTGTTAATTTCTGGAAACTTTCACTTCTTTAGATGCAGGCTTTGCTTTGGCTCGACTGTTCATGAGTCGTGTCCTCATGAGGCCTCAGTGTGATTGGAGGCCATAAGTAGACCGTGTTTAATTATAATCAGTTTTAAAGATTGGGAACCATTAGCCTGAGGCACACAGTACTCCACCATTTAAGAGAGCATGTGAGTGCAACGTTTATCCTTTGGTGCCTACATTTCCCATAATGCAACTCAACCTCCAACAGCTCTGTCCGAGGGTTATGCTAGTTGTGGCTGATGCAGCCTGCAGCAGAGATGAACAGCAGCCACAAAGGTCCAGTAAAGCTGGCTTCTTTCTAACTTCACACCAACAGAACCAGACCCAAGAGATGTGGACTCAAGTGACATCACAGACTCAAGTGACATCACTTGAGTCAGTCTGTCAGATTTTGTGCAGCTCTCTCAGTGCATGCAACTCCCCAGCATCACATCTAAAGCTGCTTCATTTAATAAAATCTTAAAGTGCGAAACACTCCTGGCTCATGCATGGTCACAGCCTGACCTGTCAGTGAAGGCAACACGTCATGAAAAGAATGATTCATGTGATTATGGCTGATGTTTCCTTCAGGGGAGTCACAGCTGAACCCAACAAACACGGCACACTCTGTAAAGTCACCTCAGTCCACCTTAAATGAGCTCGGGCCCACAGGTGGCGCTATTTCTGGATTTCTTTGCCTGGTCGAATCTCAGCTGTTTATTTTTGCACAGTGAAGTGATCCTCATCAGCTCGTGCAGACCATCCGGTAATAAACAGCTGTAATGGATTACTTTTTGCTGCATGCGTGCACTTCTATAATTAAGTTCAATGATTATATAATGAACCTTGAATGAATGACAGGAACCACATCCTGAACTCTGTGCGCTGTTTGTCACACTGATAAACTTCTTTTGTGTGTTAATCAATATGTCATGGTCACTATCAGGGATGTGGGAGAGAGAGTGTCGGTGGCGTCGGTGCTGAGGACTGATGTTGAACCGCACTGACAGGTCACATGACTCATGGATGTTGTTTATTTTAGATCCCCTGGAAAAACCCCGGGCGCCTCCTCCTCTCGTTTAAAACCGACCTGAGGTCTGTCAGTCCGTCAGAAAGTCCTCGCAGAGTGGAGGACTGCTTAGTTTTGGATCTCAGGTGCAGGCAGGTGTCTTTCAGCCGCGCCATCATGACGCACATCGCTCCTCTTCTCACCGTCATTTTGGCATCATCCCTGCTGACACGGACGGCTGCACGAGCCTCGATGCTCTGCACCTGGACTAAAACTCTGCCCTCCAAAGAAGTCCACTTCAGTTTTCTCCGGAGCGACCCCCGGCTGTCCTCTCCATCTCTGCGCCTCTATCACAGCTCCTGGTCCGGGGAGCGAACCCTGCTCAGCTGCGCTTGGAGCGATGACGCAGCAGTGATCCAGAACTATCTGTCTCTGTGCCGGGAGCGCACGCACGAGTTCACCGACCATCCGCACCAAATGTTCGATGTGGAGTCCACGTTTGTGGAAGAAGGTCTGTGCGTGTCTGTGGCGTCTCCAGGGGGCGATGGGAGCGGGGAGCGCGCAGGGAAGAGGCCGGCGAGGAGCGTCGGTGCTCCCTCTCATCAAGGTGGAGGTGGGAGGTCAGAGGTCAGGAGCCATCAGCGCGTAAAGCGAGGCTTCATTGTGCCAGGGACGCTGTGGTGCGGCTCGGGCAACAAGGCGCCATCATATGCAGATCTGGGTGAGTTGGCGCCATAATTAACTCTTTAATATTAATGAAGGTGACTGATCATTTTATTGATGGTCTTTAATCGTAATAATTCAGGGAAAAATCTGTTTCTCTGCAAAACCAAGACTGACACTTTATAGTTTTTATAGTTTTATTTGAATTATTTTACTTTAATTTTGCATCATTTGACTAAAAAATGATTGAAGTGACATTTTAAGCTGCCAGAAGCTAAAACAGATTGGAATCATAAAAAGCTTCATGATGCTGAAGTTGCATTTGGGAAACACGTGATGTTACCTGTTGGTTTGTGGTTTGAAGCCTTGATTTTGGCCGCGTGGAGCCACAAGTGACCATGTGTGGACGAGAATGTGACACTGAGGAAGTTCAATTAGAGACTGAGATCATAAACTGAGGAGGAAACTACTGAGCTAATAAATCAAATCATTTTTGTTCTTGTGCTGCGACCCGTTGGCCTGACGTCGGCCTTGGATTTCAGTGTATGCATTATGATGTAAGTCTACGTCAACACGTCGCCCTCAGGTTGAACTGAGCAGAACGGTTTCTGTCTTTTGCAGGAGTTTTCTCAGAAACAGACAGCTGTTGCCGCGAACACGACCAGTGCAAACACACCATCCTGTCCTTTCACTCCGAGTTCGGCGTCTTCAACAGCAACATCTTCACCATGTCTCACTGCGACTGCGACAAGAAGTAAGACGACTTCATCTGCCTCCAGTCCAACTCGTTTACTGTGATGATTTATCGCTGAATGAATGATGAACGTTCACAGGTTCCACAGCTGCCTGATGGAGGCCAGAGACAGCATTTCTGATTACGTGGGTTACACCTTCTTCAACCTGCTGAAGATGCACTGCTTCGAGTTCTCCCACCGGCTCCAGTGTACACAGAGGAACTGGTTTGGAATGTAAGTTTGTGCATTCGTGGTCCACAGGAGATGAACCCGACTGACAAAAATGAGAGTTATCGATCTTCTCCTTTAACTTTTGGTCCAAAATATCAAACTGGTATTAATTCAACCTCTGCTGTGACTTGCAGGTGTAAAGAGACTAAAATGTCTCTCTACGCTGTGGTCCATCCGCCGACACTGTATGAGTCTGCAAATCCAGCAGAGAACGGCTCCTTCATAAACTCTACCATACCCACAGAACCTCTGGAGAACATCACCTCCGGCCCACAGCTCTTCTCCATCACCGCTGCAGCGTCCACAGTCCCTACACCTTCAACGAACTCCCCTTCTTCCTCCATCACCCATGTGACCAATGTCACCACCTCAACGGTCCCAATCACACCGCAGGGACCTGCAAGACCAGGACCCGAGACTGGGAACGGCCTGGAGGACACCTCACCCACCAGAGTTCTGCCGGAGCTGGACGCTGACACCGCAGGTATCCGATCTCTCCGGCACATCGGTGTATTTTTCTACCCCGCAGGAAGCTGAACATTCACGCTGACGTTTCCCGTCCACAGAGAAGCGGCTGTCATGTTCTGTCTACAAGGATCTCGATAAGTGCAGGAAGAAGATCCTTCCCCAGCAGACAAGATACGGCCTCCAGAACCGAGACACCACGACCATGTACCACTGCAACTGCACCAGCAGGTAACAGAAGAAAGAAACAATCACAAATCAATGTTTTCTAAACAATATTTTACTTATATTTACTTTATGACATGGGAATGTGTCACCACGTCCAGATTACACACATTTACAGAAACCCCGCTGTAAATATTGACAGTACTATTTGCAGAGTACACACTGTGATAATCGTGCACTCACCTTTATTTCTGTGTAGTAAGTAAGATAAGGCACACGTGGTCTGATGTTTTATAACACAAAAGCAGGCCACGAGCATGTCTGTCGGTCCGTGACGTCTTCGTCTGTCCTGCCAGATTATTCCAGACTCTGGCTGAACGCGGAGGACTGACCGAAGTACAGGCTCTTCTGCTGGGACGCGTGTCCCGGTCCTGCTTCCTGCCGCAGGACTGCACGGCGGGCGGAATGTGAGTACACGAACACAGACGCAGAGATGAACACATGGGCTGAAACATGATTTATCTGCTTTTTGTGCAAGAAGAAGTCCTCGCCACAGACGTACTAAGTGTTATCAGCAAAATGTGCTTTGAGTATCAAAGTAAAAGTACTCGTTCTGCAGTAAAGTATCAGTATTTGGTTTGTTTAATCTCAAACAATATTGTATTTTTTGGTTTATTACATTTAAAGTTGACTCAAAAGTTCAATAATTCCCTCTGAGAAGTAAGAGCAGAATAAAAACTCGTGTAAATAAACTTGATATACGTTGAGTAATAATTACAGCATCACCTTTGTTGACCAGCTGTACGGCCGCCGTGCTGAAAGCTGAGCTTCCTGTGCTGGACCAGAGGAGCGGCGCAGACGTGGAGGAGCAGCGCCATCTACAGGCCATCAGCCTGAAGGTCAGGAGGCCAAACAGCAGCAGAGCTAAGAGGAAAGACCGAGCTGTCAGGCTCCACAAACTGTGTCTGAGGATGGTCCGACCCGAACTCAGCGAGACCAGGAAACACGGTCAGGCCGCTGTAAGACAAGGACGGCTCGTCTGAGTGTGAATATGATGGAGGGTCAAAGGTTCAATATTGAATAGACGAATAAAACATCATGAAATCTTAAATAAATAAGAGCGAAATAATCCAGTACATTTTCTTCTGTTCAGTTAATTCCAAAACTTTTCTAGTGTCACTTCATGACAAAGTAAACGGGTCAGTGTTACACGGACCGGACGGAGAATTTAAATAATTTATTTATGGATCATCAAAACAAAGAGTCAGCACTTATTTCCAACACGGCCCCAAAATTTCATGATAATGAGATTTTAAAACTTCGTTTCTGATGATTATTCTTATTTATTTATTGAATATTGAACACTTTGGGTCCCCATAAAATATTGTAGTGTTATATATTCATACTGTTTGTATATTGGATGCGGAGGAACTGTTTTTAGGAGTGGAAAATATGATTTTTAATTATAATGAACCCTTTTCACAGCAGATTAGCAGAGTAACAGTAACAGGCGGGACTCATAACATTAATGGCGACTGTATTTCAGTCACGTGTGCCGGGTCAAGAGTCCCGCCGGCTCACCGGAATAACTTACTGGGACACTTAATACAACCTGAGGCATCATTAATGTGATTAGTTTCACCTGTGGCTCCAGGAATGGCAGCGTGGAGCCGCTTTGGTCCGCTGATAGATCTCAACAGCTACTGGTTAGACTAGTCACGACCTTTTGATCACACACTGTGTGAGCTTTGGTGTTCCCTTTATTTATTCCAGTTAGCATTTAGCATTAGCCACATTAGCCACAGCTGAGCTTTAGTGCTAGTTAGCCAACGTTGCCATGCCAACTTGCCCACCCAAGATGGCAAACGTGGTACATAAACATGTTAGCTTTGTCATTGTGAGCGTCATAGTGAGCAGCTAGCATGTCTTGTTCTGTTAGCCGTCAAAATGTCCGCCATGAAGACCTGTCTGGATAGAGTTTCATATCGGCGGCAGTTTTTCTTCTTTACGCAGCGCTAGCTACATCAGTGTGTTTGTAAATATTTGTATGTGTTGTATGTGAATTCTGTCATTAGCTTAGCAATTAAAAAGGGAGAGATCTGTAAATATCTGTACATAAACACAAGGAGAAATATTAAATATTCATGATGGAAATGTACGATTGATTAAATTCAAAGAACTAGTTTGACATGTTTCTCACTGCACGTCTCTCTGTTAAACATGGAGCTAAAAGCCAGGAGACGGTTAGCCTAGCTTAGCAAAAATTGTATATTTCTTTACGTCTGGACAGAGCCAGGCTAGTTAGCAATTTACAGCCTTTGTGCTAAGCTAATCTAACTGTCTCCAGGCTGTAACTTCATATTTACAATTACAAAACTCAATACATCCTAGCCTAGCCTTAGCTTTAGCCTAGCTTAGCATAAAGTCACTCACAGATATAAACCAAAAAAATGTTATTTTTACACTTTAGCTGCTGCTAGATGAGTTTGTAACCCCCCGACAGAGCCAGGCTAACTGTTTCCACCTGTTTTCAGTCTTTATGCTAAGCTAAGCTAATAGCTACTGACTCTACCTTCATATTTCAGACAAACAGTTGGATGATTCCCAAAACTGTTTATGAAAATTGTTTTTCCTGCTGTTCAGACTACAAATGTTACTGTTTCATTATTTATTGTTGTTTGTTTTGAGTAAAGTAATAAAAATATAAATAATAATAATAAACTGTGGTTGATTTTTGAACATGCTGCATTAATGTAGCAGCAGTGTCTGTAATGAATATCTGTCAGGTAACTCAACTCCTCTCTGATGTCATGAAAAGTAATTGAAACCTTGCTGAAGGCTGCAGCCATGGAGCCGACCGGATCCCCGCCTCTCACCGGACAAAAATTCCGCTATGGGGAGAAGATCGGCTGTGGGAACATGGCGCACTTACTCCGGATTAACTCTCCCCAGGAAAAACTGCGGAGCCCCGCAACATAACGCACAACTCCCCGCGTCTAATCGAGCAGTTTCCGCGCAGTGACCGCGGATCTCTTACAATAACTCTGCGTGCGGGGGCTCGCATTGTTTCGGATGGTGTGTTTTCCTGCTCCTGCCTCACTGCTGCTGCTGCTGTTCGGGATGAAAGTTTGAGAGCTGTCGGATTTTAACAGAGAGCAGGATGGAAAAGCAAAGAACCAGGAAAGAAAAGGTAAGGCTCCAGTGGAAACACACCGATAAATGTTTTATTTAGTGGGCTCAACAAAATGGAAATCCGGCTGTTGTTGCGGATTCTGGGTGGTTCTGGAGTCTGCGGGAGGCTGAGGAAAGAAAGAAAGAAAGAAAGAAAGAAAGAGGTCGTGCACAACTTTATAAGAGTGTGACAGTTTATAGACTAACAGGCAGCGGTGGAAGAAGTACTTAAAGCTTTGACCTCAGTAAAAGTAACCACAGAGTTCAAATACTGCAAGTACAAAAGTATTAAAGTATCAAAAGTATGTATATATAATATTATTAATTAATCAATTATTTATTTTATTTAACTTGTATTTTCCCCCTGGGGATCAATAAATTGTTTATTTTGTATTTTTAATCTGAATCTGGAAAGTTGGATATCTCTGATAAATGTAGAATAAGTAGTACAGCAGCATAAAGTATCATAAAACTTCATTTTTTATGACCAAATCCATGTAAAACTACAGCTGAGCTTTGCGTTTGGCATGTTAGCATAAGTACAAACTGTCATGAAATGCTAGGTGAGTTCTGTCATTCTGTTTCCAGTCTTTATGCTAAGCTAAGCTAAGCTAATCTCTTTCTTGACCCAGGCTTCATGGCTTCGGCCCGAGAAAGTGAACATGATTGCATAACTCTAGTACTTGAGTAAATATACTTGTACCCGTGATGAATTTCCATCCTGTAGGATTTATTTGGTGGGAGTTTAGCTAATTGATTTTGATTAATTGGTTTGTTTACAGGATGTAAACGCCTCAGTGAACAGTCTCAGACTGTAAATGTCCAGTTTCTTATGTAAGACAGAGAGAGCCCGAATCATCTTTACTGTTTACACGACTCTGGTTTTAATTTTCTCTAAATGTTGCACACAGAACAAATTACAGGAGGATAAAAATAGAGACACGAGGAAGCCGAACAAAGAGAGTTAAAAATAAAAGAGTAGGCCTATATGTGAATATATATTTATAAAACAACGGCCAACATAATGTCTATACAGACGTTATGTGATTTTTGATAACTGTAAACAAACATCAAATAATCACATTCGCGAGGACAGCTCCGGTTCTGGCATGACACCAGCTCTTTAGCTAACAGCAGCTACAGTTTACTTCACTGTCCATCATAAACTCTGTAAATCACAGAGAGTTGAGGCGGAGCAGCCGGAGGACATCAGAGGGAAAACCAGGAAACATTTTCTCCATAAAATCTGATCCAGTTTCACCAGAATCAGTGAAATAGTTGGTGTGTGTGTGACTTCTCCAGAGTTAGTGATTCAGCTGATCACAGGTCAGTGTGGATCAACATGATGTAACCGGTTACACAATGTTGCTTCGGTGCGTTCGCCTACAGTCTGCCTCCTGTTACCCGATGAAAGGCTCACGTTCAGGGCCCGCTTCCTCTCCTTCAGGTATTCAGACCCCCAGGTTCTGTCTGAGTGTCTGTGTTGTGCTTTCAGGAATGTACTCCCTTTGACCTGAACCGAAACAGGGAGTACTAATACAGGAGACAGGGGAAGTGTGTGTGTGTGTGTGTGTGTGTGTGTAATCTTGGAAGGACTCTGACAGGGCATTCTTGTTGTGTTCCTGTCTTTTTTCGTCCGTTTCGCATGCATGTATGAGAGTGTGTGTGTGTGTGTGTGTGTGTGTGTGTGTGTGTGTTGTTCCTCCAACTCCTTCCTGTGCATACTCCTGTTCCTGCTCAACAGTTTCCCTCTACATTTACTCCAGTACTGTACTTCAGTCTTCAGCTGCTGTACTTCTACTCCTCTGCATGTCAGACGGAAACTCATACCAACTCTATCTGATAACTTTAGTTACTTTCAGCATATTTAAATTAATAATACAATATATAATCAACTCCATGAATTATTATCAAAGCGTCCACGCTCTTAATCCTGCATAACTTTAAGCCTTAATATAATGTGAACAGGTGAGTTGTATATAAATTCACCCTCAGTACAGTTGTCATGAACGGGGAAATTAGCTACAGAGACCAAAACTGTTTTTGTACCAGGCTGTAAACATGTTTATTTCTGCTGTCTAACATGGGGACTTATGGAGACTGACTCACTTCTGCAGCCAGCCTCAGGTGGACGTTTGAGGAACTGCAGAAACTGTAGATATAAAGGCTCATTCAAAGGTAACAAAAACAAAATAATTGTCATTTTCAGGTGATTATACACTAATGAAAACGTATATAAACATCATATATAAATAGAAATATTTAGTTTAATGTCTGAGTCTGACACCCTGGAGCTTTAATTCAGATTTTCAATGCTGGACTTTTGGCTCGTCTCACAGTGTTTCGACACTGATCTGAATACTTCTTCCACCGCTGCGTACGTCAGCAGTGACACTTAAAATAAACTCAGTGGAAACGTCCCGCTGAGCGACTTTGTGCTGCTGACAACTTGTCAACTGTTTCGCACGAGTGTTTGCGTGACTCCGTGTGTATGTGCGTGTGTGTGCGTGTAACTGCTCGACTCGACAAAGTGACAGCACCTTTAATTAGCTGCTAATATCAGACTGCACGGTCAGGTGACGGTGCACATCACGTCCTGATGAAGCAGATTGCACACATGTCGTTCGTAGCATCATGGGGGGTTTTAGTTCTCAAGACTTCGTCGAGTTCACAATCCAAATCAACATTTTACAGTAAAAAATACAACGTCCACAAGCTCAGAGAGCTCAAAGTGACTTCTTGTTTGGTCTGAAAACACAGAAAAGCAGCAAAAAGGTGTTTCACATCAATATTGTGCTCCACGTGTTTATTTATGGATGCATGAATGTGAATCTTTTTAAATGAACAATGGGTCAAGTCACGACTCGTATGTGGAAGGTGCACTTAGTGATGCACACAGTGAATTATCACCTCGTTCTGCAGCTCCTCTTCAGACTTTTACTGCGTTTCGCCTCATTGTTTTGGTTTCATGGTCAGATACTTTTCTGTTTTTGTCTCATCCGTGTTGTTTTCGGCGGCAGCAGAAGCAGCAGGCAGCTGTTTTCGGTGAGAAAACTCCACAAATCCACCATCCACTACCTGTCCAACGACAAAAATAGAGCACAGTGGAACATTTAGCAGCCGAAGAGTCAGATATTTCCCTCAGGAGTTGGTAGAGACCAAAATTAGAGCTAAAACAAGAGAGAAATGGGGACTACTGATTACAAATGAATGCTAATGTTGAGTTGAGCTTCAGCAGAACTACTACAAACCCTGCTCGCTTTGTCACCTGCACAAAACCAGCCAATCATGGCGTGATGTCACGCGTGAGGACGTGTTTTCCACACGTATGTGCATATTACAAACAGCTGACAGCTTTCGTAGTAAATTTTCTTTAGTTAAATGTGGAACTGGTGAGGAATCACACGGTAAGACAGCTGACCACGCCACTGGCCGCAATGAGCCACACACAAAGCAAACAAATCTAGTCCAAGTGTGAAGTTCTAGAAAAGGTTGAACGGGGGTGCCAAAGCTGTTAAACGAGTATACTGGCACCTTGAAGGAGCTTTTAATCGGTTATGTAACAGTCTCCATTTAACAAGTCCATCGTTGTAGTTCTTCTTAATGCCTGGCACAGGCTCCATCATGGTCGGATACTCTCCCTTATAGCTGCTCTAAACAACAAGCACCAGGTCTGTACACAGAGATACGAACTCGGAAGCATGAGTCAGAGGCAGAGAAACAATCAATGGTTTGCTTGGTTAAAGTTCAAGGCAGCAGGTTATCAGTCAACGGGCAAACAGAGCAGGCGAGAAACAAGGAACGAAGGCCGGACTTAAGACTGAGTGTAGACCGGGCCCTTCTCTCAGGGCACCCGGCTTCCTCCCACAGTCCAAAGACTCGTAACTTAACAGGTGAATTGGTGACTCTGAATTGGCCGTAAGTGTTAATGGTTGCCCCTCAGCCCCACTGTGACCCTGATGAGGATAAGACAGGTAACTGTTTTCCAGGTGTTTTCAGGAAGAACTTTGGTCCGACCATATTTGGATTCCTTTAATTTACACTTTCACATCTGAAGGGACCTTTTTGGAGTTTTAAACGTGATGAACATCTTTGGTAATTTGGCAGTCTGCCCCTGAGGTTGGAGCTAAATGATGCAGAACTTTGGCACCAGACGTAAAAATACCTGGAAAATACAGCGTGTTTTCCAGGTTAAAGGTCGGATGGGATTTACCAAATCTGAATCCAAATCTTCAGGATCAGAAAATCAGCTTTGAAATACACAACTTACATATTAGATCTGGAAACACCGGCCCACTGGGATTCATGGGAATCTGGTACAAACAGGTAAATATGTGCAGAGATGACTAAGTTTGTGCTGAGACGAGATAAAACTCACACACTCGGACACAAATTAACCTCTGCACTTGCAAACAAACTATTTAAACAGTTTATGCACCCGCACAACACCACACAGAAAGAACACACCGCAACACAACCGTGTTTACAGCCGCCCCCCGTAACATAAACTGGACTGGACTCCTCTCAGTACTTCTTCATCTTGTGCTCTATTAGCTGTATTCTCGCTCAGCAGTAATAGGCTTAGAGATTTAGCTCTTAGCTCCACGCGCATGATGTGTGGCCCTCTTTGTTTATTTCAGCAAACAAAGCCCTGGTAACACGTTAAACAAACTCTGCTTTACATCACGTTAGTCATATTTCATAACAACGCGCTGCGTTCATGAAACATGATGGCATGCCAGAGAGCGGCTGAAAAATGGGCAGCGACAGGCGGCTGTGAATTGTGGGAATTTGCTAAGTGCTTTGAGGATGACTGTGTTGTAACACTCCTCAGGGACGCTTCGTGCCCTCCACGTTTTTTTCTGTCTGTGAATTTGGAAATTTTTAGCAACGGCATGAGACGTAGCAGCCAGCTAATATTACTGACTAGTCCAGCAGCAGTCAGCCCAGCTCGGCGTCTGTCTTTCAGTCCCAGATTTACTCTTGTCCAGCTCACTCTCTCCTTTTCTCTTCTTAGCTTCCTCCATCAGCGTCCTCTTCACTCTTTTCTCCTCTGCCATTTTGTCCGTAGAGGCTGCTACATTGCCAGCTTGCCCAGCTCCTGTTCTGGCACGACACTGGCTCTCCTCCTTGTCAGTTAAAGATGGTATAATAAACAGCGTTGTGTCTTTGTGGTGTTTGAGGACTTAGCTGTTTCCCTGGACTCTTAATTTAAGTGTCAGCGGTTCATCAGTTACCGTCACTGTTACCCAGCAGCCTGAAAAACAACGTTCAGTCTGCAGCTCGATGAACAAATGAATCACCCCGCCGCCTGTCAGTGGTTTATTTAATTAAGACAGCACTAAACTGAACTGAACTAAATAGTCGAGAAGTTCAGAACTCAAGAACTGAATCTTTATTTTTGTAGTTGATGAACCAAACTGGAGAAGCTTGATACCAAGTGTGTTTTATCTTAAATTAAGAAAAACTTGCAGCGTGTGTTGAAACTTGAGACAGACGAGATCTTAAAGACTCAGCAGAGGACTGAGGGTGTCAGACCTCGGGGAAACTTTATTTCACGTCCTGTGGGGGACCGCTTGGTGATCCAGGAGTGATCCAGTTTAGAAGAACTCCTCCTGTTCATTTGGGTCTGAAGAGCAGCTTTTTCAGATGTTAGACGTACTGTTCTTTCAAGACCATTTAAACAGTCACTACATCCATCCATTTTCTTCTTCTTATCCGGGGTCGCGTCATGCTGGCAGCAGGTTTAGCAGGACGTTCCAGAGGTCCCTTTCCTTAGCAACACATTCCAGCTCCTCCTGGGGGATCCCGAGGCGTTCCCAGGCTGGAGGGGCTATGTAGTCCCTCCAGCAGGTTCTGGGTCTGCCCCGGGGTCTCCCAGTACACCTCCAAAAGGAAAGGAAGCCACCTCCAGACCACCTCAGCAGCAGCAGCGACTGCTCCGAGCTGACTCTGGACGTCCAAGCTCCTCTCTTCATCTCTAAGGCTGAGCCCGGCCACCCAGCAGAGGAAACTCATCTCTGCAGCTTGTCTCATTCTTTCACTCACTATCCGAAGCTCATGACCATCAGTGAGGGTCTGAAGATCGAGAGCCTCAGTCTGAACCACAACGGTCCGGTATGCTCCACTTTCCCATCACTTGTGAACTAGACCCCAAGATACTTGAGCTCCTTCACTTGGGGCAACAACTTGCTCCCAACCTGAAGGGAGTATTTCACCGTTGGAGGTGCTGACTCTCATATTTAATTTTAACAAATGAAGTTTACAGTCACCTCAGCAAACTCTGATGTTTGTGCTTCTTGAATCTATAACAACCTGTCCAGTGTTAGTTTGAACCTGCACAGACACTTGATAGTCTGGTGTCCTCTGCGTTAAAAACACCTGTCAGGCAGCCAAACTCCTTTTTTTTCCTCCTCCTCTTCTAACGTTTAAAGTTTTGCTTGCAGTTTATTTCAAGTGAATCATCAGCGCAGCTCCAAACAAACTTCATGCCTCTCTTTGCCTCTTTGCTCAAAGCCGTTGGGTGATGCATTTGCAAGTTTTAGGAATCCCTCCAGTCTGCATATTTTAAGTGTGTATCTGAACTATTGTGTGTGTGTGTGAGAGAGAGAGAAAGGGGGGAATAGAGAGAGATAATGAAGGCCTTGGTGTAAGGCTCTGGTGAAAAGACAAATTTGGAAACACCAGATCAGGGAGGCAGGCAGCGTTTCAACGTTAAAGCTGCAGAGAACAAACCTCAGCGAGGACGTTTTACACAAAGTTTCAGCAGCGAATGAGAAGAACAGAAGCTTCATCTGACTGTCTGAGTCTCCGTCTGACTTTCCTCCTTCTCTCTGTGTCTCTCTGAGGAATTCAGTCCGTTACCACCGAGCAGAACAGAAAAAGTGCATGCAGCAGTTTGGTGTCCCATTTGCCAGAAACTTCAGTATCATGTCATGCAAATGAGGCTGCCGCAGTTTTGGTGTCATACTGGGAAGAATTCTGCTCGCAATGAGGTTTTTTTTTACGACTTATGTAACAGCAGCCAAAAGCACATTTCCTCTGTGTCTTTCTAAAATTATGTTTTATTTCCACAACACTGCGGGCGCAAAGCCTTTTCCCATTTAGTCAATCTTTATGGACTTTGAATGACACAGTTCGAAATATGGAATAATCCGTGTAGTCGGCCTGATACTGAGAGTTTAAAATCCTGGTTATGTTTTGCGCATCATAACCTGGATGTACTGTGGCATGTCAACACCTGATTATTGTTTCTGACTTTGATGATGAGAAATCAAGACACAAAATGAAAGTAGATGATCGGAAACCTGATCGTCATGGTGATATAAAGAGCCAGGATGTATCATGTTTCTAAATGTTTTCAGAAATATGATGCAGAACATCATAAAACAGGACATAACCATTGGCAATGAGGAAAATATAGAAACCAGCTTCACCTTTAGAGCAAAACCATATAAAAATCCCACTGCTCGCCCAGCTCCTGTTCTAGCACGACACTGGCAGCATTACCTCACACCTCGAGGCCTGTAAACCTCCTCGTCTTCTTCACGGTGGTCCAAAACGCCTGTGCTACAAACACTAACACTCCCCCTGGTGCTCTGAGCTCTCAGCCTGGCTAACAAACTGAGCTAACATTAGCTGACAGCAGCTACAGTTGGCTGCAGTTTACTTCACTGTCCATCAGGAAACTCTGTTAGTTGCTAAGGGGGCATCATGTAAGTGGCTGTTTGTGTTCAGTTCTAGTTTTCTGTTGATTGATGTAGCTGTAAACAAAAAATAATCAATGTCTTCTCTCCATCCTCTCCTCTTCTTCTTCTTCTTCTCCTCAGTTCTCTCTGTTCGGTTCTCGCTCCACCAGCAGGACCACCAACCCTCCCTCCTCATCCTCCTCCTCTTCCTCCCCCGTGATCTCTCCAGCCCAGACATTAAAAAGGTCGGACCGACCCCCGTGCTCCGGCGCCCCCGGCCTGAGCAAAGCAGAATTCCTGGAGCGAGTGCGCCGCAGTAACCAGGCCTGCCAGCAGGGGGAGTACGCTCTGGCCGTGCGTCTCTACAGCGAGGCGCTTACCGCCGACCCCCAAAACTGCATCCTGTACAGTAACCGCTCCGCCGCCTATCTCAGACTGGGACAGTACAGCACCGCTCTGGACGACGCAATCAAAGCACGTCTCATCAACCCCAAATGGCCCAAGGTAAGAGGTTTGACCTCATGGTGACCCGCAACCGCCGCTCGATCACGCTCTTTAAATGAGAGATGCTGCTGCTGCGAGTGGAGAATGGGTTTTATGTGGCAGGAGAGTGGATGTGTCCATTACTTGGATGATTAGATGGATGTATGGATGAGCGCCTCACTCTCCAGCCTGAGAATCTGCTCAGTAATCACTTATTTATGTATATATGGAGCAGCTAATTATAAAACCTCTTTGGAAACCAGGTGGCAACTTTTGCAGTTCCTCAAACGTCCACTTGAGGCTGGCTGCAGAAGTGAGTCAGTCTCCATAAGTCCCCATGTTAGACAGCAGAAATAAACATGTTTACAGCCTGGTACAAAAACAGTTTTGGTCTCTGTAGCTAATTTCCCCGTTCATGACAACTGTACTGAGGGTGAATTTATATACAACTCACCTGTTCACATTATATTAAGGCTGAAAGTTATGCAGGATTCAGAGCGTGGACGCTTTGATTGACAGGTGGGTGCCATCAGAGGTGGTTTGTTTGAGTAACCAGGTGGCACTCAGCTCCATGCTCCACCTCTTTTTAGATTAGCCGGAGGAGGCAAGAATCCCGTGGGTGAAGCCACGTCCATGTTTTATACAGTCTATGCTGGAAACTGAGTTCATACTCAGGTCAACATTCTGAAGTTTCTCAGATCACCTGTTGCTGCTTCAGATGTTGCCTTTTATTGGCTGCTCGGAGACGAAAAGGCACGTCCATATCCCCCCTTTCTTCTCCTCTCCATCATCCTGTCAGTCAGCTTGTTTTGCTTGTAGTTTTGATTGTGTACCGGTGTACGGCAGCTGAACACAAGCCTGCTATTTAGATGCCGCAGTCCACATGTTGTGCTTTTATAGCGTAATGTTAAGCTTGTGCTGAATAGTCTTTCTTTGTTCGACGAGTGTATTTGAAAAGCACAGCACCGACACACACACACACACACACATAACTCAGCATAATGAGATATGCCTGTAAATATGCTGCCGTTAGGAGATCCAGTGCGATGACAGCGACGATGATAGAGGAGGCAGACTGTGCATGATGTTTCTGATGCATCAGTACTTTTTCTAACTGTACATCATTAGAGGAAGGCAAATAATGCAGCTCAGATGTCGGGCTGGACAATATAAAGACGTAGCGGTGGATGTTTATGACTTCTGGCTGTGTTACTGTGAAGAAGCTCATTTTATTTGACATTTAAAGCAACGTTGTGTCGCGTTTCTACCATAAAATAACAGATTTTAAGTCGCTAACAGAGTTTTCTGAGGAAACTAAAGTGAACTGCTGCCTACTGTAGTTGCTGTTAGCTCAGTTTGTTAGCCGGGCTGCCCAGACTGTGAGCTCAGAGCACCAGGGGAGTGTTAGAGTTTGTACCACGGGGAGCGGAGCTGGTGTCGTGCCAGAACAGGAGCTTGGCAAGCGGGCAATGCAACCGGGCTCAGCAGCCTCTATGGACATAATATTTACAAGACTATACAGTAACTAGGTTAATTTCCCATCCTGCACCTGGTGGGAATTCACAAAAAGAAAAACAGTCGAACAATGGAGCAGAAACAAAAACAGCTTTCGGCCACAGCTGCAGCGATTTCTGTCCACTTCCTTCTACAGACCACCTGTCAATCAAAGCGTCCACGCTCTGAATCCTGCATAACTTTAAGCCTTAATATAATGTGAACAGGTGAGTTGTATATAAATTCACCCTCAGTACAGTTGTCATGAACGGGGAAATTAGCTACAGAGACCAAAACTGTTTTTTGTACCAGGCTGTAAACATGTTTATTTCTGCTGTCTAACATGGGGACTTATGGAGACTGACTCACTTCTGGAACCAGCCTCAAGTGGACGTTTGAGGAACTGCAGTTTTTGACTTGTTGGTCACAAAACTGGTGTTATGAGAATGAACGTTATTAAAATGTGCGGCACATTTTCCACCTTCTTCACACTTGAAGTGGCTCTTTACATCCACCAACAAACACATGCAAGGAAGTGAAGGATGGCGAGGGCTCGGAGTCTTTTAAAGCCCATTCAGAGGTGGTGGAGGTGGGGGAAGCAGGCAGGAGGCAGGAGGCAGGAGACTCTGGGTTTGCCAGGCTACCTCTGTCTGGACAACTGGGGCCGGTCCAGCTTCGACTCCACTTCCTTTCTCTGTGAGAGAGAATGGACGGAAGTGGTGTTTGGGTGTGTATATGTGTGTGTGAGCGGCAGAGCTTTGCACGGCTGTTATTTTGTTTTTCAAACCCCGGCTAGGCCTTGGCCTGAGTTTGGCACTTAAAGACAATAACAGAAGCAGCATTCCTTTGTGTGTGTGTGTGTGTGTGTGTGTGTGTGTGTGTGTGTGTGGTTTGTATAGTGGCGGTGTCATAGTGGTGGGCTTGCTGCTGCATTCGCCGTGGGTCAAAGGCAAGGTCAAGACTAATGAAGTACCAATAAGAGGAGAGACTCTCTGAGAGGGACGTTTACTTCTGCTTGAATTCTCTCTTTCGGCTCTTCGCCTGCTCGGCTTTTCTTTTCTTCTTTTCTGTTTTCAGGCCTCCCACAGTTTGTCCCACTGCTGCCCCTGTCGATTTTTTCTGTTGGCACAACAGGCTCAAACACACAGCCACTGTATCGCTCACACACACATGAAAAACGGCGGCTCGGTCATGGGAACAGAGGGGTGTGACTGGTCAAAAAGTCGCATGTGTTTGTGTGCTTATCAGGATAACAGCACGGCTCCGAATCAGAAAACTTCTTTGCATTTTAATGTTGTTTTCTTGTCGTTTTCTGCAGCTTTATCTCCTTTTTTTGGTGCATTCATTGCAAAGCTTTGAGAGACGCCTTTTGTTTCTTTGTGATTCAAATGAAGTCACATCAGACGTAAAAACGGCTGCAGGAGCGAAAGCCTTTTCTCTTTGACTCGTTTGAGTGTTTTCCCTCCTAAAGGCTCGTCTGTTTTGTGTATGAATGTTCGCCGTCATGCGCACACTCGCTCTGTGTGTGTTTGTTGGAGTTTGCTTGGTGCTTTCTAAAGAGGCTTTCTTTACAGGTACAGTTATTCAGGTCCTTAAGCTCACAGCGGTCTGGGAAACTTTTGCTTCTCCGCACGGACTGCTTGTACTGTTTGGACTCAGTAATAAAGACGCCCGTTTGACCCTCTCCTACGTACAAAAGAGATGTATGGCTGCACCGCTCATCTGAAGTGTACTCATGTCAGCTGAGATGAGACACCCTCAGCTAGAAATGCATGCTTTGGTAAAAGTTAAATGGACTGTACTTTGTTATAGTTCCTTTCTCGTCTTCTGACCACTCAAGGTGCTTTTTTTACATCCTTACACGTCACATTCAGCCTTCAGGAGAAATTTAGGGTGCAGTACCACATGTACTCGGCAGCATATTAACTTTGTAGTCATAGTAGACTGTTTCCCTCTTTTAGCTCCGTATTTGGTCTCCACCACTGCCTGTGTCTGCTGTTTGCTGCTGGGCAGGTAGTGTACAGCGAAAACGACGCCATGACAGCGCTGAAGTTGTGGCCGGACAGATAAACAATGAGCTGAAACTATAAAGCTCCTTAAAGCCGAGAGGGGAGCTGCAGACTGACCCTCCTGAAAGTAGGTTTGAATACCTAGAAGCTCTTTTTACTTAATTGCCTCCTGCTTTTGTATATTTCTAGGTAGCTACCAACCAAGATTAAAGAGTCGGTTCACCAAAAAAAAAATCCTCAAACCAGGTCACTAGTTTTACAACGAGAGCTTTTGGAGATTTACAACTCCAGCACAGTTTCTAGAACTGAAACAGTTTTTAATAAGTGATTAATTATTTTAATCATGCATTCACATCCCAGCTGAGAGGCGGGGTACGCCATGGACGAGTCGCCAGCTCATCACAGGCACAGACACACCTGGGCTTGTGCCACCCAGTGCACCTCCGTGCTGCCCTGCAGCTGAACATATTCTTTATTTTACATCGTTGTAAATTGATTTTCTGGGCTTTGGAAGTCAAAGACGTCACCTTGGACTTCAGGAAATTGCTTTTTTCCACTATTTTGACTCTTCTCCGATGTTTTAAAGTCAAATACAGAACAGAAAATAGTTTTGGCGACTCAGAATCCTCCACAGACTGCAGTAAACAGTTTAAATGAATCAATGTGCAATGTGTTTGAAAATGTATATATTTTAGTGTGTTAGTGCACTGACTCTTTAGTCCTGTGTAAGTAAGGCTCCTTAAACTGTTCCCAAATATTCTGCTCTGGGAGTTTGTAGCTGGAATCAGTGCAGATCATCAGTGAGCGTTCAACTCGCTCTCTCCGCTCTGAAGTGGAAGCCAACCAGATGGCAGCCAGCTACGCCTGTTTACGCAGAGGGCCGCGGAGCCGCTCAGGCTTCCCCTGTCATTAAGAAACTACTCTCCAACCACACGCTGCAAAAAATATTACCGACATACGTGCAGAGAAAGCAGAGAGTCCCGGACTGTGGACCTAAAAAGGTTTCCCCACATGATAGAGTTCAGTAGTATGTTATAATCTGATCCGACCGACGCAGGAGATTCAAGTTTCCCATGTTTGGGTTCCTCCCTGGTTGGGTTGACTTTACGGTGCCATGATTTGACCCCCGGTCTGTGTCGGTGTGATGGTAATGTTCTGTTGTGTCCAAAGTTGTGTCATAGAGAAGTCTGGGTCAGTAGGCTAATCCAGGACTTAGTGGAGACCATGTGAGGCGAGTGATTGAGTCAGCCTCCAACAGGGAGACCTTTCACTTCTGCAGCTGGACAAAACAACACAAAATATCTTTATTCTTTCACATTTTCATCCAGAGACACTGAAACGACAGTCAGACACGACGAACGTTTTTATGTTAATTTAACAGAAATCTAAAGTTTAAATGAAGCTTTAAATCATTTTAAAGGCACAGTTTACAACTTTTCTCACACCAAAACAAAAGCAAAAGACGGAGTTTGATCGGAATCATGCGAGTCTTTGTCTTGTTAAACATCCACCTTTGTCGATGCCAGTGTAACGTGCTAAAGTTTAAATAATGCTGCGCTCCATCACGTTTGCTGCTGTATCCGTGTTTACCTGGAAGGTGTTGACTACCTTGAATAAAATTCCAGATTTTTCCAGGTTTCAATCAAGCAGCAAACCTCTGTGAAGTCACACAGACCATGTCCAGATTTTATGCAGTTTATAGTTTGAAAATATCGAACATAGGTCTGGTTGTTTTGTAGATATTTCAATGTGCAAATGTTCTATATTCTATTCTATTCTATTCTATATTCTTCTCTTCTCTTCTCTTCTCTTCTCTTCTCTTCTCTTCTCTTCTCTTCTCTTCTCTTCTCACTCAGTCTGAAAAAACCTTAAAAGCTCCGAGGGTCACGTCCTCTTTTTATCCCCAGTGGAAATTACCGAGGATAAGGAGGTTAGAATTAATCAATTGGAGGTGGATCAAGTGAACACTGTGAACTGTGTTTTCACTGAGCTCGGCGTTCACACAAAGTGCACTTTTCCTCCTTTGCACCGTGTAATTGGCTCCCAAATTACATACTTCTTTCCAGCTTTCTTCGGAAGTGAAGGATGAAGGCTAAATAAAGCATAACCAAACCTGCAAACTGCAGGAAGTCCGAGGATGTGACGAGACGTTCGGTTTTCAGCAGCGGCCACTAGAGAGCAGCACTGACGTGCGGCTTCCTCACGACATCAGGGGAGCTCGAACACAACTTTCCCTTTGTTCCAGCCTGTCAGCAGCCCCCTCATGACCCGCATCACATGAGGCTCTGCAGCTCGCAAACATGCACCATCCACATAATCCACCCAGACCCAGAGCTTCAGTGATAGTGTCTGCTTTAATAGCTGCTCTGTCACCTGCAGGAAGTGTTAATGGTTCTTTAAGTGGCTTGCTTTAAGTAATCACACTACCTGTTTCTTCTTCTCTTCCTTTGCTAAACCTTATCACTCCCATTAGAAGCAGCAGCAGCGGCGGCGGCGGCCAAATGAAGCTCCTTCTCAGATATAAATGAAGGTGATAACATGTTTGGAGAAAAGTGCACATCAGCAGCAAATAACCTGCTGCTCGCTCTGTCTCACACACTCAGACTTACACTAGCACTCGCCCGCAGAGTATAATGAGTTTTGATTCTGCAGAGGAGAAGAAGAAGAGGAAGAGTGGGCTTAATTGTCTGGCATTAATCGGTAGATATGCTCCCGTACTCCGCGTGCAGCGTCGGTTCATACACTTGCTGTAAAACATCTGCTCAGACACAGCCAGACTCGGACAAACTCTGCTGTCTCAGCAGCCGTCCTGAATCTTTTTTACCCGCTCTTTATCCTCCCCTCTGCGTTCATCTCTCACAGCCGGGTGCCTCGACTGTCTGTGCAAAGAGAATTGCAGAGGAAGGAGAAAGATAACAGCAGCGGGAGATAATGAAGGAGTGACTCTCAGATGGACTTGAACGTGGCGTGGTGTTGACTGCTATCAGAGTGACTGAAAATCACAGCGTGAGGATTTAGTGTGGACTCAGTGTGAGCAACGACTGGGCGCAGAAGAAGCAGCTCGTGGTTGAATTTAAAGGGTGGTGGAGCTCATTTTGACCATGATGATAATAATCTCACTCACCAAGTCAGTTCTGACATCTGGGAAGACCGAAGGGGCAAGAAACACAAGACAGCTTCAAGATAAAACAACAGAAAAGTAGCCAAACTTTCATTTTCAAGAAGTCTAAAGGGAAATCCTCTGAGGAACATGAATGTGACCATCCATGCAATAGTTGTAGACAAATATCGCTCTGAACCCAGGAGCAACCTCCATGACTGTGAAGTGAAACCAAAGCAGAAGCACCAAAAACTGCAGTTCCTCAAACGCCCACTTGAGGCTGGTTGCAGAAGTCTCCATAAGTCCCCATGTTCAAATATCCAACTTCACAGCTGGTTTAGAAACATGTGGGTGACGTCAACATGCTCTGAACCTCCTCTGCTCAGCTCTGAAGTCGTGGTTGAGTATGAGGAGAAGTAACAGGATCACCAAAGTCATTAGGATTCATCCTCTGGAGACTACGAATGTCTTTACAAAATGTTACACCAATTCATCTTGTAGATGTAGAGATGTTTCAATGGCTACGTGAAAAATGGTTGACCTGCTTGTGGTGCCAGAAAAGGCAGGACGTGAATTAATTTCCATAAATTCATCCTCTGGGGACCAAGAAATCTGTACAAAATTCATGTTTTTTCAGTCCATTTAAGCGTTCTTGGTGTTTCCCGGTTACCTCAATACGACCGGAGCAGCCCCGGAGTAAAAAGAGCTAAAGAAAAACAGAAAGACGAGCGTGGAGATACAAAGCAGGGAGGATGACTCACTAATAATGGGGTGTATGTTTCTGTTTCCAGGCGGAGGTTGAGGTTAATGAACAATCACATATTTGGGTCTCCTGTGATGTCTGTGGAGGCGGGTGGGGTTTAGTTTGAGCTTCAAAGAAGGTGCTTTTTTAAGAATGTGATGGGAGAGTGTGTAATACAAGCCGGGTTCACATCCGGCCTCCATTTTTATGAGGTATACTTAAAATAATTAAACAGCAGCATAAATCAGATGAGTCCACCGATCCTGTCCATCACTGAGTGGACTCTTTATCTCATCATGATGGTGTGGAAACATCAAGATTATAGTGTTGGACAATTATTTTATAATTCTGGGTGAAGAGTACGTTCTGTTTTAGGAAGTAGTGTAGATCACTATGCAAGTAGCAACAAGGAACTGTCTCAATTCTCATACTTCAACACTTACACCACGGCGTTTTGAGTCCATAAGAACATGCGTACCATTATCACTCAGGCAAAAAGTTGAGTGTGTAGCGCCCTCAGTTGTCGCCATTTTAGAACGCAGCAGAAAAGAAAGGGACCAAAATGATGGTTGAGGGTTGAGGGATGAAAGGATGAACGTCAAGGGATGAAGGGATGATGGTTGAGGTTTGTCAGATGAAGATATGAGAGTCCAGGGATCAAGGGGATGAAGGGATGATGGTCAAGGGATCAAGGGATCAAGAGAAGAAGGTCAAGGGTTGAGGGATTAAGGGAAGAAGGGATGAGGATTGGGAGATGAAGGGATGATGGTCAAAGGATCAAGGGAAGAAGGGATGAGGATTAAAGGATGAAGGTCAAGGGTTGAGGGAAGAAGAGATGAGGATTGGGAGATGAAGGGATGAAGGTCCAGGGATGAAGAGATGAAGGTCACGGGTTGAGGGATGAAGGGATGATGGTCGAGGGTTGACAGTTGAAGGCATGAGGGTCCAGTACTTCAAAATTAAGAGTAAAGAGTACCCAGTTACTTTCCACGACTAGTAACTGGATGTTTCTCTTTTTTCTGATGCTCCTCCCACACTAAAAAAACAAAACATCGTCTAAGCGGTGTGTAAAAACTCGGTGCGAGCTCTTCCTACCATTAAACCAAACACAATTACAGGCTCATCTGTTTGGCAGAGCCTCTGTGACGCGGTGCCAGGCTGCCGGGCATGCCAGCTCCACCAGGCATATGTGCCACCAACTGTCCGCCTCGGCTGTGCGGCTAGCATCCGCAAACAGTATCAATAACAACAGCAGAATCATCACCCGGCCTCGTTTGTTATTATTCATCTTAACGTGAAGATATGGAAGCGCTGCACGCTTCCCGAAGGATTAATGAACGCAGCACTCAGCACTTTCACCATCAGATTGGGTTAATTTGCTCGTGTACGTTCCAGCTTATCTTTAACCCCTAAATCATATTCATGAAACTCTTCAAGAGCCGCACGTGGGCGGGGAGAATAATACGATCGAAATAAGTCATCAAATATGCGGCTTTTACATGTTCATCATGTGCACTGATTACAGAGAATTAACAGGGGAAGATTATTATAGAAGATTATGTTTCATATATTTAATAATCTCGTTGTATTTGTGCACTCACTCTGCGGGCTTAATCCACATTTGTCAGGCCCGATACACAAATAGAAACACTGTGGATTAATCTGCCAGTTATTTGTTTGATTAATCGCCTCATTCTTCAAGAAACTGAACGGACACGATTGATCAAAAATAATCCCTCGTTGCAGCCCCGTATGAAACATCACAAACAGAAATTTAGTGTTTGATGCATGACCAAGAAACGAGACCACGTCACCTCTATTCTTACGACACTGGAGGATTCAGTTCAGCCTCCTAATTGTCTATAAATCTCTCCACGGTCTCACCTCTGCATCTATGTATAGAACCAGCAGACCTGTCAGATCATCCCAGGCTGCTCCAGGGTGTAGGGGCGCCTCAGCTCTGGATGAGCCTCCCTAGGGCCGGTTAGACAGACCGACTTCTATTTTCTGGCCTTTAAACCACCGGGTCTCAAACTGTGGTGCGTGTACCACTGGTGGAACGCGACCTCCTTGGAGGAATCGCTGAAAATAAACCAAGATTGAGTTTTGGACTCTTCATTGAACAAATCGACGTCAAATACACCTCGATTTTTTAGAAGGAACATTTAATATAATTGAATCAAAGACAGACTGATACTCAACAAGAAGAGTCGAGTGTCATAACAGGATGTTTTGTACCGTCAGTAATCTGCTGTTAATTGTTCCAGTAACAGCCTTTGTGTGTCGGAGGTGTGAATTTCTCCGACAGCGTTATCGGCGCCTTCTCTGCTCCGACGCTCGGCTCTGCTTTATCCAGACGAGTGTTATGTCAGCTGGTTAAATGTGACCTTCAGCGGCGTCCCGAGAGACCGCAGCAGGTTCAATGTACAGAACTCCACTAACACACCTGTCAGGTAATATAGTCGAATATCATGAGAGCTGTGTGTGTGTGTGTGTGTGTGTGTGTGTGTGTGTTAAAGAGCATAATATGCACAATTTAATACAACCTTGCCATAAGGCATGAATAGATCAAATTAGCTATTTGTTAGTCGAGGAAGTGTAGCATGGAAACATAAACAGAACAGGCAACACACACGCACACACACATACACACACACACACACACCTCTCTTATCTTTCCCACTGACTTCATGTTTGTAATTTATTTTCTTGTGGACACATACGAGCGCAGACAGTTTGTTATTTTTAAATGATTTTCAGCCCCTCACAGCGGTGTAATTATTGTGGTGTGTGTGTGTGTGTGTGTGTGTGGGTGTGTGTGTGTGTGTGTGTGGGTGTGTGTGTGTGTGTGTGCGTTTGGCCACTGGGTGTACAGGATCAATATAATCTGTGCAGGGTGATAACACTGATGTTGTTGACTCCAGGATGACCTGTGTATGATAGCTCCTGACATTCACATCATCACACACACACACACACACACACACACACACACAATGTGTTTAACATTTGAACAAAAACACTCTCCCTCTTTTTGTGCTCATGTCGTGGTATTTATGCGCAGCTTAGTACAGTTGTCGCTACGCTCGCCGAGCCACAGTACTCCAATCCTCAGGTACATGTACTTTACTTTCTACTTCTACTTCTACTCCATTACATTTCACTGAGAAATATTGTAGAACCGTTGTTGAAATTGCACTGATTTTTCTTAAAGCCTTCAACTGTATGTCCTCTTCAGTTTTCTGTCCTCTGCCATTGTGTCCATAGAGGCTGCTGAGGCAGCTCCGGTTCTGGCACAACACTGGCTTCTTCTTCTTCTTCTTCTTCTTCTTCTTCTTCTTCTTCTTCTTCTCCAAAACTCCTGTGGTACAAACACTAACACTCCCCCAGTGCTCTGAGCTCACAGTCCAGCAGCCCGGCTAACAAATTGAGCTAACAGCAGCTGCAGTTGGCAGTTTCCATCAGTGAAATAGTTTTTGGTGTGTGACTTAAGCCCACTTAAACTGGACTCTATGTGGCTAATGAAGTAAAGTACCCTAAACTGTGTATAAATATATGAAATATGTAGTAATCAAATCAAATTTACTTTTGATTAAACCCCAGATTTGAGGTGTTTGAAATACCCATTCTTTGTAAGGTGTCTTCTGTCTTTGCAGTCAGATGTGATGTGCTGTTGAACATGTAGACCTTGAATCTTTAACCTGAGGGGTTTATTAGCCCATCGCTGTTCAATACTGCCCGAGGAGCAGAGGTGCTGGCCTCCGCGCTCCCCTTCCCTGATCCCTCTAACTCTCACCCAATTCTCCAGGGGAAGAGATCAATGTCAAAAGCTTTCGGATCTGATACTAAATCAATACAACAGCACGAGCATGTGCACTCAGATAACACACACTCACACACACACACAGCTGGATAGATCTGATAACCAAACAAACCCTCTTCTTCTTCTTCTTCTTCTTGGATTAGCCGCCACTTTGACCCCCCGTGTGACCACCTCCTCCAACAGCAACAACCCGGCGTTTGACCTCTGAACTCTTGACCTGCACTTGTGTGATTCACAGCCAAGGATGGCAGAGGGTGTGTTTGTGTTAGTCTGGTGTGTGTGTGTGTGTAACGCTGATTTATTTTTCTCCTCTTCGACCTTTTATCTCTTTTTTTGTGGAAATGTGACGTAGGAAAAGACACGATGGACTCTCTGTACTGATAACAGAATTATATATATATATTATATATATTAATAACTTACTTTGAGGACAATAAAACATTTCAAATGCTTCGTGGGTTTGAATTGAGGTCAGCACAAAGTTTTGGTTTTAGCATTAACGGGATCAAACTAGAATTAATTTATATTTTTGAAACTCATCCAGCTGTAAACAGATGTATTGCAGGGTGCCTTGGTTTGAAACGTCTTTCTGCCGAGTTGCAACACAAACGTGTATTGTATTTAGGATATGGAGAAACGCACTGTATAATATCACTTTTTCCTCCAATTTGCCGTCTGACTTTTGACTTTTTGCCTCATTTCTGTACAACCTCCTCCTCCAAATCTAACCCGTCCTCTCTACAGATGCAGCTTTGTTCCCAGTGACTTCCCCTCCCCCATCCGACTGAGCGAGAGCGTTTCTGATTGAGAAAATCTCTCCATCAAGGTTTGCATCGCCGTGCAAGAGCGCTATAAATAGTGCCGTATAGATACAGCGCTGTATGTGAGAGATATACGATTATATAAAAGAAAAGAAAAAGCTCCCTTATTGAGTGTGCTGGAATAAAATTGGATGCCACACACTTGTACGCTTTGATTCATGCAGCTCCCACTCCACCTCCACCTCCACCTGCACTTGACAATGTGGAAAGGTCAAATGATTAATATGCTGCTCGGTGATCACATACTTCCTCGTATGTGAAGTGAAGAGACGATTTAAGTCTTGTTTTTTTTTTTTTTTTGGCAGGTATGTGATGCATGTGATGGGATTTTGTGAACAAAGGCTGCGAACGCAGCATGAAACCAACAAGAAGATAAAGGAGGGAGGACTGCTGTATCCAGGCAGCAGCGTTCTTCTTCCAAAAATTTAGTTTTTAGACTTTTAATTTGCAAAAACATTTTAGTCCTGCATCCTCCACCTACCAACAATCTAAAAGTGTGGATCAAAAGGCAGCAAATGAAGCCTGGTTGCTCAAACAAACCATCACCTGTCAATCAAAACATCCACGCTCTTAACCCTGCATAACTTTAAGCCTTAATATAATGTGAACAGGTGAGTTGTATATAAATTCACCCTCAGTACAGTTGTCATGCACGGGGAAATTAGCTACAGAGACCAAAACTGTTTTTTGTACCAGGCTGTAAACATGTTTATTTCTGCTGTCTAACATGGGGACTTATGGAGACTGACTCACTTCTGGAACCAGCCTCAAGTGGACGTTTGAGGAACTGCAGTTTCTGACACTTCAGCATTGGCTTGATTTCCCAGGCCGTGTTAGCTTTTGTTTCTTTAAAGCTGCCTTCCTCCATGGACAGTCAGTCTCTTCTAATTATTGTAACCATGACGACAAAGCCTCCCTAACCTTAACAAACTAGCCATTTATCTCTGAACCTAACCCAAGCCTGACCAAACACTGTCATCGCATCATAAAACAGAGACTTTGTAGGCACACAGAGACGTTATCATCCTGCTGATGGAGGCATCAGACCAGAAAACACCTCTATGTTTCCGTTAATTTGAAGGGTTTCCTAGCGAAACATCTTGGGCAGAGCAGATTAGCTGATTTCTAGAAGACACAGTTGAAACATTTGAAACCAGAATGCTGAAACCAGGACAGAGCGGATAATAAGAGGTGGCTGAGATTGGAGAGCGGAGGCTGTCTGAAAAAAGAGAAACAACAGCAGGTATTTCACCTGCTGTGGCTGCAGAGAAGAATGAGAGGATTAGACAACAGCGCGTGTGTGTGTGTGTGTGTGTGAGACACACAGACAGACAGTGTTAGTGGCCATGTACGGTAGCAAAGATGAATGGTCTCATTTGTGGTACGCGCCTGGAGGCCACACAGACTGATGTATCCATGCTGCTGCAGACTTTATCTCACACTCAGGCCATGTCCACACTAAATGCTGATAAATCTCAGAGCACTCCTTTGTGTGGAAAACGTGATTTTGTTCGCATGAACAGTTTGTTTTGAAGAACAACTGAAAACAATTAAATGTGTTGGTGACACCTCCAGTTTCAGAGTGTAATCCCACTGTGTAAATATGGACAGATGTACTCGAGTATTTCTTCTAATTACATTACTTATTATCGAAAACTAGCGAGTCAACAGTTTCTGCAAGGTCACCAACAGCTCACATTCCAGGCAGCCTGGCTAACAAACTGAGCTAACAGCAGCTACAGTTGTCAGCAGTTTACTTCACTGTCCATCAGGAAACTCTGTAAATCACAGAGAGTTGAGGTGTTTGTTTTTATTTCCTGCTTTTATTGTCTGGTTGTGTCTTTTGTTTGTCTGAGCTTCATCAGGGAAGCAGAGGTGATGAGAGGATGGATGCTTTTGATAAAAACGACTCCTCCAAATTAAAGAATAAAACACCGGCGGGATGACATCGTTTGTCACTGCCGTACAGACCTGTAAGGAAACGAGCGGCGGCCTCCTGTGGGCAGCTCCCTTGTTGATGCTGTTACCTGACTTCCTGGAGGTCTTTGTCACCTGAATACAAACACTCGCTGAAGTGACTGATGCTCAGGAGGGAGTTGGTTTCTTCAGACACTGATGATGCTTCATTTCTTTAGTGAGGGGAACAGAACAGGAGGTGATTTTGCTGGTGTCTGAGGTCAGACAGTGACGAGATAAACAATGCTACACTTTATTTAGCTGCATGATGATATCATACTGCAGTAGGTGGACAGCAGCAACATATGAGTTTCAGTACTGCTGCTGCTATCCCCTCAATGCCAAACCAAGCCAAGCCACGTTGGGCAGCTTGTTCCAGAGTCGAGGGGTCCTGTTGGAGAAGGCAAAGTCACCTCTTGTTTTGAGCCTCGACCCCAGAACAACAAGAAGTGACCCGCCTGAGGATCTAAGGCAACGACCTGGCTCTTCCTCTGATGGATAAAATTCTCCCTGACAATTACGTCGACGTTGAAGTTTTAATTTGTTGTTTTGAGTTGCACAGATGGTCGAACACCACGACTACATCAAACTGTGAGATTTAATTCTAAAACGGCAGCAATAAATACATCAATAATGCAGCAGCAACAGAACGGAGACTGTAAACACACACACACACACACACACACACACACACACACACTAAATCTAGTGCACACACACATTGAGCCACTACATCCATCACTGCCAAGGTGTGTGTTTAGTAGCCATGTTGGCTGTGGAAAGTGCTCCATCAAATTGACTTTCCTGACACATGGAGTGTGTCCGTGTGTTCATTTGCTGTGTGTTTATCAGCAATGTGTGTGTGTGTGTGTGTGTGTGTGTGTGTGTGTGTGCAGGGTGATGATGGCGGTCAGAGAGATGAATAGGACTGATATTTGATTTGATAAAGATATGCAGCCGTGTCTTCCAGCCTCTGAGGAAAAGGTCAAAGGTTCAGGGGTCAAGGTTGACTTTATTATCTTATCATACTGTCAGGCAGTTTGGGGTTCACACGTCCTCCGTGGATCGCGTTATTGTGCCTGTGCTGCTGCGAAACACACCCAGTCAAACAGATATATGAGGGAGGAATAGTTTCCTAACAGGGATATGCAGTTGAAGTGTATATTAATGACCCCGGCTTCAAACCACGATGCTATATTTGCATACCTCTGGCGTCTGCGTGCCTCTGTGCTTGCTTTGTTTGCTCCTTGTAACAGGTTGTAAATATGCGGTTTATAGTTTTCATGAAAAAACAATGAGGCCGACAGCAGCCATGAGCATAAACAAATCTCTCACACACACACACACAGATAAAAAACTGCCGTTGCATTATTAATGGCGTCTGAGGGGGTTTGTGATTTAAGATCAGCTGTGATTGTCTCAGAGAATGGAAGGGCCTCGCACATCTGATCATTATGAGTGCAGAAGATTAGAAGAAATGTAAAAGTGGGGAAGGGTTAAGTTGTGCTTTCTAATATTTGCAGTCTGCAGGAGAGACGCTGGGAAGGAGGATTTCTTTTTTGGCATGGAGCGTCGTGCACAAGTCGTCTGTTGTTGTATGACAAAGTACTGTAGTTAGTCCTCATTTGTCAGCTACAAGATGGAGGCCCTGCGGTGCTGTCATTATATCGTCTTTGTGAAGCTCAGTGTGGTGGCTCTGGCCGCCATCGTCTTGGCAGTCCTGCCTCCAAAAATGTCAAAGACGTGGAGCTGAGGTGGGCCGAAAGACGCCTGGTTGGTCATCTGTAACGGCGCCCACCTGTCAGTCAAAGCGCCCACGCTCTTAATCCTGCATAACTTTAAGCATTAATATAATTTGGTTTCAGCCTTTGTACCAGGCTGTAAACAGTCTGAAGTCTGGACAGTTGAACTGGGCTTTTAACAAGGAAAGACAGATAGTTACCTAACAGTACAGCAGCCATGCTGCTGTATATGTCAGCAGCTGTAGTAGCAGTGGTGGTGTGTCGTGCTGTCGGGCTTCTTCAACACTGATATGAAGGTTTTCAATATTCTGAAGCAGTCAGTCAGTGTTTGATGTTCGTATCAGCACAGCAGGAGTCAGAGCTCTCCCTGAAGGCTTTCACCACACAAAAGTCCAACAAGACTCTCCGCAACATGTCAACACGTTTGTACGCAGAGTAACAGTTTAACTCTGTGACTGACTCTTTTGTTCTGTCGTATGTTTGATGTTGGCTCCTATCGTGTGTCCTGTTACACATTTTTTGTGTCTTCACGTTTTATCGCATGCAGATGACAGTCAGTCTGACACGGACAGCTCCTCTCACATCCTTCATACTATCAGAAGATATCAGGGTTACTGCTGTAGTCCCTCTATCATGTGATGTGTTCTGAAGATGAATTTGGACTCTGAGAGCTTGATTTAGTGTTTTTTTCCAAAAAGAAAGTTCCTCTCAGCATTAATCATTTTCTTTAAGTGCCTCCGCTCTCTGCTCTGTTGTGTCTGGAGATGATTTTTTAAGTGATTAACAATAGTCTGTTTATCGGTCGGTATCTTATTTCTTTTCGTTGGAATGAAGTGATTCTCTGCACGATCATAAACACCATATAATATTTAAGAAGTTAGGTTTTGAAGTTAGGACACAGGACGTCTAATGTTACTCAGAGGTTGAAACACACACACACAGCAACAAAATACATACATACAACATGAATCTATGAGCTTAGTTTGGTTACTCTGTGTTTTATTCAGCTTTTCTTCTGTTGCAAAGGTCCATTTTCGGACTTATCCAGCTGAGCTGTTCTCAGGTTTTCCCTCGGATAAATCAACAACTCCACAGCCTCATTAACTGCTCTGTGAGGCTCTGCTTAGGCACAGCGGTGCTTTGAGCTAATACCATCATCAGCGTGCTAACATGCTCAGAATGACAATGCAAAGGTTCTCAGTTTGAGCAGGTGCTAACACATCTTAATTAGAACTAAACACAAAGTACAGCTGATCTCAGGGATCACTTCGGTTATTACAGTTTACCTCGCGGGGGGGCATGAATGTGTGCATCAAATATCGCGGATCAAGCGGGCCGGCTAACAAACTGAGCTAACGTTTGCTAACAGCAGCTACAGTTGGCAGCAGATTACTTCACTGTCCAACCTGGTTAACAAAGTTGCGTAGTGTGAGTGTTGACGTCACGAGACAACCAATATCAGCAGCATACATTGTCTAAAAAACCATGATGTTCGTGCTGATCCATCCACTGGATGTTAATGTGATTTTGAACTGGATAAGTGACGGCTTTGACCAGCTGGTGACCACAAATTGTTGTACTGTATTTGATTTACATCCATTCAATAGTTGTTGAAACATTCCTCTCAGAACCACAAATGTCTCCACTCATCAAGTCACCAAAGTCATGATGGTTCATCCACTGGGAACTTTGAACGTCCGTCTCCATACTGATCTGTATTTAATTCTAGATGTTGAAGTCTGTTTTGTTGTTCTGTGTGAAGTCAGAGAGCCGTACTGTTTGCATCACAGGTGTTTGGTTTCGTCAGTCTTTAGAGACATGCATCACACTGTCGGTGCTAATTAAGCTAACTCATTGCAAACAGAAGTGTGGACGCTTCATGAGAATATAAATGTTCTCTCTTCTTTCACAACCCCGATGAGAGAAAAGTGCCCGGTAAGTAAGATTTCATAAGCGAGCCAGGAGAGCGACAGTGGGGGGGCATCGGGAGAAGGAACAGCTTGTCATCTGCTACCTTATCCCGACTCTCGAGTTACACCCGGCGAGTTACACCCACATTACATCACCGCCACATGCCTTGATCTCGTTGGCCTGTTGTGTTCGTCAGCACAAGCACACCGTACAGCTGGTGTCTCATTTATTTTAGAACGTGTGATCAATTAAGAGCTATTCTCAGTTCAACAAGAGGAAGTATGATGGTCCTCAGGAGAGCACTGGAGCTGTGATGTTACAGGTCATGAACCCACCGCATCGCAGACTTGCAAAGAGAGACATAGCTTAGCAACTGAAGCTAGGCCCAGCACGCTATCAAACATTGAAGTGGGGATACACATAGTTTTTAGTTTTAAGCATGCAGTCTCCATAAGTGTAGCTAAGCAGTAAAGTAACCACAACCTGGTCCGTCCTCTGTACCGACTCTTCGGCGCACCTCCCTGTGAAAATAGCATTCTTCTCTGCTGAGAAAGTAAACAAAACAACACATTTCTATGTGGAAACGTCCCTACCGACTCTTCGGCGCACTCTATTTTATACAGAGTAAGAGGCTGAACAGGCAACAACCAAAGACTACTTACGGTGTATCTCCATATATTTACACGCCACTTATTTTATTTGCAATGAGACCCTGAACAACAGGAGCAGCTGATGTCAGCTGAGAAGTCTAGCAGGTTATCACTCAGCCGATGACCAAATTAAAGCCGCAGCGAGGCGTCACGCAGAGCTCGAAGTGGTAATTCTCCTCTAAAACTAATTCACCCTCGGTCGTTTATTTCTGGAGATTAGGTTGTTCTTTAAATGACTGGCAGTCACACACCTCAGATTGTGTGTATAGGTGTGTGTGTGAGTGTGTGTGTTTCTGTTATTGGAAATGGGGTTACTGATCTTCATCCTTCACTACGATTTACCCTCACTGTCACTCTGTGAAGTTCATTTCTGTTATTGATTCGAGGAACCCATTACACTCATGCACAAACACACTTCGCTCCACATTCACCAGCCGTTCACTTAAACCCTTTTAATGACATGCAGGCCTTGAATTTGACCTTTTGTCTCACGTCAAGAGACCTGCTGGGATTTATTCAAACATTAATGATGATGATGGCGCTGGTGAGTGATGAAGACACAAAAAAATCAGCTGTGTGTTACAAGAATCGTCTGAAATTTTGGAAAATATGCTTATATTTTCAGTCCTTGCAATAAATATATGGCTAGAGGCAGAAGAGGGGTTAGCTTAGCTTAGCTTAGCTTAGCATAAAGCACCTTGAAAGACATACATCAAGCCTGTAACTCCCATTAAAACCACGGGTTGTCATTTTCACATTTCCGTAACATTCGCATGTCAGTATGGTGAATGTGTAGCTATAGTCAGCTAGCTTAGCTTAGCATAAAGACTGGAAACAAGGGGAAACAGCTAGCCTTGCTCTGTTAGAAGATAACAAAATGGACCCACTGTGCTAATTAAGATTTTTTTATTTTGAAATGTTTGAAAGTGTAAAAAATGAGTTGAGGTCGTAGAGTTGGTAAGGGTGCCCCTTATCCAACGTCACTACACCCGGATTCAGGCTAGCTGTTTCCCTTTGTTTCCAGTCTTTATGCTAAGCTAAGCTAACTGGCTGCTGGCTGTAACTTAAAACTTCCTGTATAGACGTGAAAGTGGTGTCGATCTTCTCATTTCACAAAGTGAATTGAACTATTCTTATTATTCATATGTCGACTCAGGTGGTGGCATACTCATTATCAGGAGCTCTCTCACCATCCTACAGGTACCGTTACCCCATCGTGTGAATCTCTGATGTATATAATCTTCAATCAGATACACTGTAATAAACAATTTCAGAGCTTTTTTTGTCAGATGATAGACTCCACGTGTGTTTAATTACCCGAGCAGAGCGTCCATTGTGTGTAAGAAAAGCCTCACAGACAAACCGCCAATTATGTGACACCTGTTTCATCCTGTATTGATTTCCCTCAGTCTCTCTGCAGGCACCTTCACACTCTTTTATAAACATCTCTGATGCTCTCGCCTTAGCTCTGCAGGCTTGTGGGTGTTAGAGCTGCCCTCTGTCTTTGTTTATGGAGGGTAAAGGATCCTTGAGGCTTTTCTCTGAGTCCCAGTGTCCCTGCCCTCTCAACTCGCTTGATCCCCAATAATATTGGCCCTCAGCTCCGATTTCAAACAGGCCCGAGTGCAGAGATGCAGAGAGGTTCTGCTTGTGTTCCTCCAAACATCTTTTACTCTCTGTTGCGAATGTGGAAAAAACATCACGATGCAACTACTTTATGTTGCTTGAATGATGTTAAAACACAGCTCCAATCATAACGGATCCACAGTGTGCACGTATAACAATGTGCATTGAAAACAGGGCTCAGGAAGGTCAGTGGAAAATCTTCTACTCTGCCTGCTCCTCTTTGTTTGATCACGCTTTAATGGACTTTGCTGGTTCGTTTGTGGCTTTCTGGTGTCGTGAGCCTCCCGCCTTCATTATTTTTATAAAGCCTTGTGAAATGACAGTATAATAACATTATTCATCTTTCACCGGAGCACAAAACCCTTGATTGTACAAGCTTCAATTCATGCTCTCAAGTAGCACCTTTCACGGAACGGGAAGGTCACAAAGTAATTTACCAGAGCAACATGTTAAATAACAAAGAAGCAAACAATAGAACATGAAAACACCAGACAGCGGCCGAGAGCGAAGCCAGTGAGTTGAGGCATGAGCATAGACAGTATAAAGAATGGATGTCGTATCCGTGACGTCACCCATGTGGTCGCTCTGAACGTCCGCCATCTTGGCGTCCTGCCCAACTTTTCATAACTTCATTTCTGTAACACACCACGAGTCTAAAACACTCAAATCCTGCCTTTATTACTTCATATTTTCTGTCAGTGTGTCCTATGGGCTTTTGTGGAGATGTGAAATATTCATTTGTGGATTTAAAATTACTTTGAGGCTTTTTGGTGTCGTATCTTTGTGAAATTTACACGTATTCTTGTTTTTTTTTAATGTACTTTTCCACTAATTTATTTCCACTAAAAACTCAAAAATACAACACAAAGCCAAACAAAGAGGTGAAAGAATGTGATTAATAGTATTAATAACAATAGTAATAATAATTTAAAAAAATGTTTAGGATGCTGTTAGCTATTGTTAGCTCAGTTTGTTAGCCAATGTAACCGAGCTGAGCAACCTCTATGGACTAAATGGCAGAGGAGAAGAAATCGAAGAGGACGTGACGGAGGAAGCTAAGAAGTAAAAGAAAGAGAGCGAGCGAGTGAGTAGCCGCTGGACAAGAGTAAATCTGGGACTGACTTTTTCGGAAGCAACAGACATAACGGAGCTAACGGAACTAACAGAGCAAACAGAGCTAACTGAACTATCAGAGCTAACGGAACTATCAGAGCTAACTGAACTATCAGAGCTAACTGAACTAACAGAACTATCAAAGCTAACTGAACTATCAAAGCTAACTGAACTAACAGAGCTAACAAAGCTAACAGAACTATCAAAGCTAACTGAACTGACAGAGCTAACAAAGCTAACAGAACTATCAAAGCTAACTGAACTATCAAAGCTAACTGAACTAACAGAGCTAACAAAGCTAACAGAACTATCAAAGCTAACTGAACTGACAGAGCTAACAAAGCTAACAGAACTATCAAAGCTAACTGAACTATCAAAGCTAACTGAACTGACAGAGCTAACGGAACTACCAGAACTGGCAGAGCTAGCTGAGATAACTGAGCTAACAGAACTGTCAGAGCTAACAGTGCTAACTGAACTTACTGAGCTAACGGAGCTAACGGAAGAGGGAAGCTAAGAAGACAAAGCTTTGAGAACTCAAAGTAAAAATAATTTTACAGTATATGTAAAGTACACAGTACAGTATATGACTTTATTTTGGGGTACTGCTGTCAGCCATAACTACATGCAGCACGGATTAACTAATTGAAAAGGGGGAGTGTGTGAGGGAGGGAGGGAGGGAGGGGGAGCAGGGGTAGTGTTACCGCCTCAGCTCTCGGATCAGTTGAGTCCTCAGAGCCGCTGAAGCTGCCGGAGCGGGCGGATGATGCTCTGCACAAACCGGCGGTTGGGGCTCTGGATGCGGACCGGAGGACAGCAACAGCACCGCGCTCGGAGCTTTTATTCCGCCGTCATTATAACCGGATTATAACTAACTACAACTCCTGCACGCACCGGAGCGCGTCTCCTCCTCCGCTCACCCCACCACACACCCGGGCGGAGGCATGCTTTAACCGCCGGGGGTCTGGGATGCTTCTGCAGCCGCGTCCACATCACTCCACACCGGCTGCTGTGACACTTTGATGCCGCACATATCTGCTTTACAAATATGATGAAATGGCAGCCCCGGAAGAAGGTGAGTGGAGCTGGGCTTTTTTACATTTCTGACTCCAAACTTGTGCAGGAATGTGCCGGATGGCTGACCGGCACCGGCCGGGATCAACAGGGCTATTTAAACCCGCTCAGAGAGCGCAGTCACGGACACTTTATTAAGGATAATCCGCTAATAACCCGCATTTCACAAAGACACTGCAGCAACATGTCTGTGTGGGATTATTGGAGGATTATACAGGAGATGAAAAATTCCTTAAAGCTGTTTTAAAGTCGGTGTAAGCTCACTGTTCACCAGAAACACTGTGAACCAGCTGTAGTCATATTATAAGGGTGTGTTAGAGAATTAAACATCCCATGAAGGAGTTAGACACACGTGAGATACCAACGATTGAGTAAAAACGAGGGAATAAAAGTTTAAAAGTCATACAATTTTCTATTAAATTAAATTTTATTCATGTAGCATCACGTCATAATAGAAGTTTTCTCATACGGAGCAGGTCTGAGACCCATCAATGCCCACCATGAGCAAGCACTTGGTGACAGCAGCAAGGAAAAACAACAGACATCTGCAGTGATTGGTGACATGCATTGATGGGACGTGAACGTGCACAGGTAGAGAAGCAGTCCAGGACTACAGCAGCTAAAAAAACCCACAAAATTACACAATAAAATAATCAGAGAACTGAGAGAAAACCACAAGTTTTAAATATTTAAAGACTTTCTTTGAAATCACAATGTGAATTTGTTAGTATTTGTATAATGATCCACATTTAATTACAAATAATTATTGTCATTTTACAGACAAATGCATGTAATTTAGAAAACAGAACAATTCTGTATAAATAATCTGTACAAATATAAGAAATAACTTATTAAACGTACGTATTAACGTATTAAACTAAAACTTAAAATAACAGTTTGCTTGTTAATTTACAGATAATGTCTGTAATTTTACAGTTTTGTATGCAATAAAAAACAGAATAATACTGTATAAATGTACAGTACTTATTCTCATTAACTCAAATTAACTGTGAACAGTTGATCGGGACCAAATGGGCCAGACTTAAGGTGTGAAGTTACCTTCCACCGCTGCTTAGCATGCTGACCTTAACGTTTAGCTCAGAGCATCCAGTTACCTGCGAGCTCAGACGCTCAGCTTTGTTTCCGCGCTGTGTCGGAAAACCTGTTGGAGAAGGCAGTTGCTGATATTTTAAAACCTCCTTCATCCATCGAGTGGGTGGCGCGAGCTGGAATTTTCCCAACTAAATTTGTTTCTGGCTCAAAGATCACAGGCAGCGACGCTGAAAAGAGCCTGAGCCTGGTCTTGAAGTGGAGGATGGAGCTGTAACAGGAGGAGAGCCTCGAGTGGAGTGTGTTAACCGATCGGGCCAGACTGTCAGCTGTTCGAGTGCTAATGGCAACGATGAGAGGAGGAAGAGGAACCATAGATTTATCCTGTGACAGCAGCAGTTGTCTGGATGCTTGGGTGCTGTTATTTGGTCGATTACACCCATAGACTGCATAAAACATGGAGCTTCCCGGCTAATCCAAAAATCCTGACATCTGTAACCACACCCACCTGTCAGTCAAAGCGTCCATACTCAGTTCTGCTAACTGGTTAAGTGCTGGTCAGGCTGTTTGTTATCTAGTCTCGGCCTACTTCCTGTCTAATAAGCTCAAAATCTGGTGTGGATTTACTTCACCTCTCCAACTGAGCACACTAATTGTAGAGATGCCGATGAAATACATAAAATAAAATGCTGCTTTATACTAGAACCTGAGGCTGCAACAGCTAATTAAAAAGCCTGATATAAATACCTGAGATAATGACACCACCACGATGAAAACACCCTTGGAAACAGTTTAAAAGTTTAACAACAGCAGCTCTGTCCAAGCTGTCCATAAGGTCGTCTTTAAGGTTCTGATGGTTGGATAAGAATTTGTTCCCTGGTCCAAGACTGACCCATTTCATGCATTTCTAAGACACTGACGGCGTGCAGGAATTCAACTTTTCCAACTAAACTGAAGCCTCAAACGGCAGCGTGGCTTCTCTGCAGAGCCTCCATCCTGACCTGACATCTCCCCTCTGGTTGTAACCGCCTCAGGATGCTCTCAGGGTGATGAAAGCCTCTGAAAGAGACTCAGCGGACCGCTTGTAGTGTGTGTTTTTGTGGCTACAGATCTAATGTATAGCTGTTATCGACCTCCCAGGGGGGCTTCGATGTGTGGAATACTTCCTTTCAGCACTTGTTGCGAGGATGAATATTTAATGTTGAAGCAGACTCTTATGGTGCTTTTATTTTGAAGCCTGGAGAATGAAGAAGGAGCTCTTACTTTGCAGTGAATGAGGGCAGTCACTGTGAGATGAGCTGCGATGCATTACTTTGAGTCAAACTGTTATTTAATGATGTAAGATGCCATAAAATCAATATTCTCTTTCTTGCTCAGCGCCACGTACCACAAATGAGACACATAACACACATGAATACACACTCCGACGCGCCGGCGTCTTTTTTTACTCACACGGTTTTGCTTGTGTGTGAGTTCTTCGCTTCTGGGTCATCTTATCTGAAGAATGAAATTAAATTCAGTTTAAATCAGGACAGGAGGAGGAAAGTTGAAGTTAAATGTGAGGGTGAGTGATGAATGGGTTCAGCTCTGAATGGGTCTTCCCTCCTCCTTGATCCAGCCAGCAGACCACTGTGACCCAGCAGAATCAGCTTATGGAGGAGATGGATGAAGGTGTAGAGAGGTGAAGGAAGAGGAGCGGAGCCTCTTCTGAAGATGCTTTGAAACAGGAAGAATACAGTTAGATGGCCTCAATTAGATTTTCATATACTCTGGAGTTTCATCTCTAACGAGCAGATGTGTAACGTATGCTCAAATTTGTCCTCATTAGTACCTGATTTATGACTATTTATCCCTCCTTGACCCATATAGTCCAACGTGGATGTATGAATATTACATATGTAGGTGATGTAGCATAAGTGTGTTAAAGCACAACTTTAAGTCAATTAACCTTGTAAAGTTTTCTCCTTAAGCTGCTCCAATCAATATCTCTATTTATAGAATATACATAAAGGACGACACCCTGCATTATAAACATATTTATATATGTATACTGTGCTCATAGCAATGTGCATTTATAGTTAAAACCACTGATAAATGATCATAATGTATTATAATAATAATCATGTCTAGAATACATTATAACGCATTATAAACATACTTATAATGTGTTATACTGTGCTTATAGCAATGTATAGTTATAACCACTCGTAAGAAATCATAATTGTTTCTAATAATCACATGAATTTACTTAAAGCATTATAATCACATTACAGCGCGCTATAACTGATCATAATGCATTATGTATTAGTGTGTTTATAATGCATTATAATGTATTCTAGACACGGCATCCATGTTATTATTGGTATAAAGCATTAGAAATATTGTTTAAGGTTAGAATATATATAAATATTTATAATGTTTTATACCAACGATCATAACAGATCATGATCCCATGTATAGACTACATTATAACGCATAATAAACATACTTCATCAGCCGTGTAAAGGTTTATCTTAAAGATGCTCGTGCTCATATTAACAGTAGATGTTTGGTAACACTTTCTCTGACATCCGTAACGCATTATGAACATACTAATAAATAAACTGACTGCTTATAACTATAATTATACGTTGCTATAAGCACGTATGGCTCATAGAAAGTGTTTCACTGTAACTGTCCCAGACAAACAGACACAGTTAGAGACCAGCTGCCATAGAGACGTATTTATGGAGAACAGGAACGCTAAAGGAGCTGAGCTCTCTTCTGGAGCCAGCCTCAAGTGGACGTTTGAGGAACTTTTTGGCACGCCCGTTCACTTTGGCTTTGCTGCTTGGCTCCAACATGCTGGATTCTGCACTTCTTATGATGCAACCTCAAAACAGCTCTGCCACTGTGGATTATCCTGGCTGCAGCCACGCTTCCCTCAAAGCGCATTCGACTAATTAGAAGTGTGTGAAGGTGATTTCTAGGAAGCAGGTGTGTGTGTTTAAGGAGAGCTGACTCACTGTACTGATATTTAATCACAGTTAAACATACTTAAATAATGCATTAGGCACCGTATTGTATCACACAGTGTGTGTGTTTGCGTGTGTGTTTAGTGCTGGATTCAATCTCAGTTTCATGAGTTCATTGTTGACAGTCGGTGTAACTCCCCTGAAAGCGTGAGTGCACGCTCGGTTTCAGGGACTCTGGAGCGCTGCTGCAGGTTGACTCACTTGTTTTGTGTAAAATGAGAGGTTCCTCTCTCTCTGAGGCATTTACTATTTACCCAGCAGGAGTTCACGAGACATTTCATATTCCACTCTGCACAGTCGGATTGGCAATGCGCGAGGTGTAATGTGTTTACTTACAATGCAGCTAAGCTGCTTAAAGCTACACTCCTGCCTCTGATTTAAGACTCAGCCCTGCAACTAAAACCCCCTCTTTGCACGAGGCTTCAGTCAGACGCATTGTTTGAATGTGTCCACCAAAATAATCACCACATTCTTCTGTAATCCAGCGGAAAGATGCACCGCGGGGTACCGAGTCTGAAACCACTGTTGATGATGATGAAAACTCAGAGGGAACAGCAGCTACATGATTTAAACATTATTTCTCGCTCCCTTCACATACCAGGACAATGTTCTGCAGTATTACTACATTTAGGACTCGTATTCCTGGAACGCTTGGCAGGTTTTCATCTATGTTCTCAAGTCTGATATCATTAGGTATTCATTCATTCATCATTAGATTTATTTTTGATAGAGACAGCTGAAGAGTGACAGGAATCGGGGGACAGTGAGATGGGGAATGACGTGCAGCAAAGGGCTGCAGGTCGGATTCGAACCCCGGGCTGCCGCTGAGCCTTCGTACATGGGGCGGATGCTCCACCAAATGAGCTAATCAACACCCCTCCCTTCTGTCATTATGTCCATAGCGGCTGCTGAGACCGGTTACATTGCCTGCTTGCGCAGCTCCTGTTCTAGCACGACACCTGCTCCACTCCCAGCATTGCCTCCACACACCCTCATCAGCTAATTCATTTCTGATGATTTAAAATAAATACTTCAGGTCATTAATTCTTTATTGACCGCATATGCAAGATATTTCAGTTCAAATCGTCTTTTCAGGCACAAGTTTGTGTTCAGTGATGAATTGGACTGAAAGTGTCCTTGTTTCTGCAGCTTTTTGAATTTCAGGAGCAGAAAAAATGGTTATGCATGAAGGAATTCCCTCAGTGGTGACCAAAGCTAGACTTTTTTCTCTCCGCCTCCTTCAGTGCATCTCTTGGCTGAGAGGACAACGCTCCCCCAGGAGCTTGTCATGTTGATAGAGCTGCCTCGCCTCCAATATCCTCGGAACATGTTTTTTTTTTTTGTGGTCGCTCTCCTCTCGGTATACCTCTTTCGTTTATTTCACGCCCATCACCACGTCTGTTCGTGGAGATACCGTCTTTTACCGAACTCTAATCTGTCCCAAGGATGATATTATTCCCCTTCTTCTTTCTCTTCTCGTTTCAGCTGCTCCTCCCTTCATCCTTTTACCGTTCTCCGGAGAGGAGGAGCGCGAATAAAACAGTTTTTCTTTCATGTAAGCAGAATATAGACAAGAGGGCCGTGCGTGACTCCACCGCTACTATCACCACCTCCACCTCCACCTCCTCCTCCACCTCCTCCTGTACTCTGCTTTCTTGCTTCTGGTCTGTGAATGAGACATTACTGTCACACATCAGCACACAGCCTCTCCTCACCGTACTTTACACCCACTGAACCAGAACAGATGTGCAGTAACATCAGCCCAGTCTCACTTCATCTGTCTGTAATGACTCACTTTATCTGTGAATGTGTTTAAAATGTGCGTCCGCCGGGACTTTTCTTCCTTTCATGCTGCACAGGTTTATTCTGCGTCCTGGCGGTGCTGCTGCTTCTTTCATGGCCGTTCAGACGCTTCTGTGCTGCTTCAGGAATATTTAACACTTTAAAAAAGTCTTTTTCCTTCACGTCAGCAGCACACAAAAAGTCGCATCCCCACCACAGAGGATAAGTGACTCTTTTACCTGTGCTGTAGAGTTGGCTGAGCAGACCTCATGTCCCTAAACAGCATTAGGCTGGTGTGAATGTGTGTGTACCTGTGTGTGTGTGTGTGTTTTATGGCAAACAAAATTGGGATTGAACCATTTGGGGTGGAGAGAGACGAGTGAGGACACACACTCCTTTTAAATGTTTTATTTAAATGAGCTATGTGGCGCTGCAATGAAAGATAAGCTGCAGTCATTATTTTGTTGGTGTGACACACTCCTGTGTGTGCGTGTGTGTGTACATGTTGTCTGCTGGCCTTCATTCTGTTATTTATGTTTTATGGGTGATTTTCTGCCCATTTTGTGTCAGAGACTCTGACCGAAGAAGTAGTCCGGCACATAAAACCCTCGTAAGACTTTGGTTAGCTGGTTAGCTGGTCGGGCTAGCTAAAACCTGGACGCCGTATCCATGACGTCACCCCGAGGTTTGTCCCCATTCCCCATCTCTCTCTCTCCCCACATTTCCTGTCACTCTTCAAGCTGTCTCTACCCAATAAAGCTCAAAATGGACAAAAAAAAGTCTTAAAAACAAAAAGAAAATCAAGTGCTGTGCATCAACCCGCTGGCTCCACGCTCTCGTCCAAATATGGTCACTTCTGGCTCCTAAAAACCAAGATGGCGATGGTCATAATGCCAAACTCTTGGCTTCAAACCAACGGGTGACGCTAATGGATCAACAGGAAGCCTAGTTTGTCATTTCCCTCCACCCTCTCTCCACCTTCCAGGTCACCGAGCTCCGGGACAAACCCAAATTTTCTGCTCAAGCTGAAACATTTTCGCATGGATGCATCTTCACCTCAGTCGGCTCCACTTCAAACTCTTCAAACCTCTTCTGAGATTCGCCCTCGCTCTCTTGCTTCAGTCTGTGATCTCAGCCGAGTCCCTGTTTCCAAAACGATGACACCAGACTGATGAGTAAAATGTTATATAATAAGAGACACACCCAGGCTGAGTTCCCCTTTAACCTTTTCCTTTCAGACGCACTCATTTTCCTCTGTCGCCTCTCGTCGGGCTCGTCCGCCCTTCACATTATCTTGTATCTTTGCCTGACAGACGGGACACAAAGGGCCGGCGTGACGCGAGCACATCTCCAGACGTTTGTACACAGAGAAGTGGACGGAGGCGCCGACAGTCGAGGTCTGTGTTACCTAATAGAGTGAGAGGAGGAATAAATAGCAGTGGAGAAGGTGAAAGAGGGAGGAAGGCTGGACTGTGGCATGATGGGAATAACAGATAGAGCATAACTGTGTGTGTGTGTGTGTGTGTGTGTGTGTGTGTGCATATGTTTGGTGGTAGCTGGACCTATTTATAGTGAGGCGATCATACCTGCTTGGAGTCTCAGTGGAGCTGACCCAACAGTGCTGGGACACACGTGTGATACTTCATGCCTCCATTCAGCTTCAAACTATGAAGCCCTGGAAACACCTTCTTTTTTTTTGACACTCCTGTAGCTGATTTTTTCTTTTTCTGTGAACAACAAAAAAAATCCAAAAAGCTTTGAAGCCGAGGACTTCTCAGACGTGCACGGGGAAGTTTTTCAGAAGGTGAAAATGATTCTGAGGATGGAAAACTTCAGAAAGAAGAAGGAGACTTTGGACTGAGATCTTCTTTTCAATAACCGCTTGTCTTTACGAAGGTCGAGAAGGCCTGGAGCCGAACACTCATGCTCTGTCCTTTCTTTATACCGTCACTGTCTGGCCACTGTGAGGTGCACAGGGTTACAATGCAGCAATGAACTCTCACACACCGGTCCCTTTAAATCGTGAAGCCATCACTCATAGTACGAAGCTGATTCAGAAAATACATTTTCAGGGCGCTCGGGGCTTTAAGTCGACTCGTAACCACCTGATCTGACGCGTTGAACTGTGTCTGCGAGTCAGTTTTCCAGGTTTAAACGTTCATAGTTTGTAAATCTGTGTCTGCTTTGAGTCTTTATTTAGTACGACGTGACTGTGGAGCAAAGCAGCAGAGGCCAGGCAGCGGAGAGGCTGTAAATAATGCAGATAATAAGCTATTGAAAAGATGACATATTCACATAAAACACAGACAGGTTTCCAATGCGTGTTATCACACACTCTCTTCCCTCTGAGTCCTGCAGCTAGCCCAGTGTGTTTGTGCATGTGTGCAGCATGTATAGTGCGCGTCGACGTCTGCTGTATTCATTGCCTCGGCTCAGCGAGGCGGCGGGGAGGTGCAAATGTCACGCCGTCTGAAGAAAAAGCAGCGGAAAGTCTCAGGAGGAGGAAGGAGAACTGGAAGCCACATCAGAATGTGAGAGGTGGAAAACATCACAAATGTGTTCGCTCGCTGAGACTTTCCTCGCACACACACACTACGTATATTGCCGATAATCACATTCCAGAGCGTTCCTTCTGCTAAATTGAATTGTAATTGGCAGACAATGGCCGTAACATCACAATTCACTGGCTCGGCTCGTATAGAAGCAGCTCGTCTAAATTGAGTGTAAAGTGGGCCACGCTTACTGATGAGCCCAGAGCGTTAATGAAGGAATAAAAGGGAGCGCACACGTATAGGAAACATGGAGGCAGCAGAGAGGAGAAAGGCAGGTTGGACTAACTCTGAAAATGAATTGCCCTTTGGGACCGATGCCATTAATAATTATTGTGTGTGACAGCAGCACTTCTCCTGCGTATACGCAGACACCTGAGTGATCTCCGCTGGGATAATGGAGCTTTTATCCGAGGAGAATAATGTAAATACTGATTCCATCTCTCCGTCTCCTCTTCTTCTCGTTCTGTCCTCTCCCGTTCATCCTTGGTTGGATCTCTCTTTTTTACGAGGTCAGGTGACACGTTAGGACGTACGTTAAGCTCCAACGCCGACAAATCTAATATCAGACTGTTTATCTGACGAACAGACCACTGCTTTGATTTCTGTAAAATGAAGCTGTCATCTGTGGACTGAAACCTCGACCGTCAGTGTTACCGATCCGCTCTAGATCAGGGGGTCTCAGCTCGAGAACTCGAGAACTTACTAATTTAAATTAAATGCAAAGCGACTGGATCTAACGAACTGGTCCTTTAAATCGTGAACCCATCACTCGTTCAAAGCTGGTTCAAAAAACACGTTTTCTTCTCTGATTAATCGGCTTTTTCGAAGCTGCTGCTCGCTCACCCTCATTCACTGTCTGTCACTCGACCACTGCTGGTTCTTTCTCTCTCAAACCGTCGGACACAAACCAAATTAAACTTCTTCGTGTCTCAGTTTTTCATGTAAATCGTGAGTCAGACTCAGATTTAAAAGCTGCTTCATGAAGTCTGACCGCTCTGATTGGCGGCTGCGCCGTGACGCCGGGCTGCATCCAGAAGAGACAACCCCATTCAAATGAATGGAAAAGCAGCCATAGTCTGTCTGAATGCAGCACACACGGCGGGGAAACGAGCTGGTGTAGCTGTTGAGCTGTTGGCCTTGGAAGCATTGTTGGTTTCTGCTCTGTGGAAGCGGCGTTAATTGGACGTTAGAGCAGATGTATCTTTTCTTTACACCTTCGCTCGTGTGTTTTTCTTCAACATGTCAAGAAATCCAGACCTTGACAGGCCTGCCGTGCCTAGCTACAGTTGCTATGCTTCCGATTGGCGGAGGCGTTAGCGAGAGAGAGAGGGGTCATCTGTAATTAAAAGTGTATATTTGTACATTAATGCCGTGTACGTTACTCTCCCCTCCATGAATATGTGACGCGCTTCTGAACTGATAATCCGTTTACTGGATTAGTCGCGCTGAATAAAATAGCTGTCAATGAATCAATTACACCGGAGGAAGCTCCACACGGAGACCACGGCGAATAAAATCTGTTTATCTGCATCACGGCGAGCGAAAACGTCTGGGAACAGGAAGACCAAAGGCGCGCTGCATTAATGATTGAACGGTCTTTGCTAGGTATAGTTGCTCCTCTATGAATTACACAACCTGTGAGACTGGATGTGAAACAGAGAGAGGGTCTAATTAGCTTTGTAGGGAATCATTAGGAGGAGAGAGGAGCTCTGTCCTCGCTCTGATTCGGTGAGTGGGAACGGCATGCGTGGCGTCTTCCCCCGAGTAATCACTGGTCTCTGTGCGCTGAGCTGTCTCTCTCCCTCCTCGTCCTCCACCTCTCTTCATCTCTTCCTGGTTGATTTGCCTCTAATTAAGATGGTGCACTACCAAGAGAAGAGGAGGAGGTGGAGTAGGGTGTTGACCCTGCTTTCCGTTTGGGCGTCAGAGGTGTAAAAAGTGGAGGAAGAGAGAATGACACTGAGCAAAATGAGACTATCCTCCTCCTTCTTGCGAACAGAACAATTAGCATCACAGGCTGCATGAAACATGGACGTAGTCTCTGTGGCGTCACCCACAGGAATGAAGCCTGGTGGCCCAAACAAGCCATCTATGAAGCCACCCACCTGTCAATCAAAGCGTCCTCGCTCTGAATCCTGCATAACTTTAAGCCTTAATATAATGTGAACAGGTGAGTTGTATATAAATTCACCCTCAGTACAGTTGTCATGAACGGGGAATTAGCTACAGAGACCAAAACTGTTTTTGTACCAGGCTGTAAACATGTTTATTTCTGCTGTCTAACATGGGGACTTATGGAGACTGACTCACTTCTGGAACCAGCCTCAAGTGGACGTTTGAGGAACTGCAGTTTTTGGTACTTCCTTTGGAACATTTCTCCAGATCTCAAGAGTGGTGGAGACCAAAAGTAGATTAAGGAGAACAAATGTTATGCGTGTGTGTGTGTGGAGCACGTCGTCGTTGTTCTGCCCCCTGGTGGCCCAAAAAATCAACAAATGCAGCTTTAAAGACAAATAAAGTAATGAAGTGTGTTTTATTTTGGTTCGCTCTCTATCTCGGTCACGTCTGCAGGATCAAAGTTGCGTCTTTAAGTGCAAGTCATTTTTCAATCTCCCTTTGAAATGTGATGTGTGGAGGTCGATGTAAAGAGCCGCTGACACGCCTTTCTCTTTTTATCTCCTCTTAAAGACCACCTCACTTCACTGCAGCTGTTCAAACACCTGATCCCCCCGATCGCCTTCTATACGCTGGATACACACAAACATACAGCCGCTGTTATTCTTTCTTCACGCTGAGAGTCTGTTTGTGTGCGGACAACCTGGAGTGGGGCATCAAACCAGACATTTAACCTTGGTGTAGAGACTGAATTACTCTTGAGCCGAGAGCTCTAAATTAAAGAAAGCATTTTCTCTGTCACACACACACACACACACACACACACACACACAGTAATCCTAGTTAACCTCAAATACACACGGTTTATTCCCCGGGTGACTCAAAGCAATTCCCTTCTTCTTCTTCTTCTTCTCTGCTCTCCTTCACCTGTAGAGCCGGACCCTGAGTCCCTCCCTCGACCCTTTCGTGTATGTGAAAACACCATCAGCCACCATCTCTGGAACAATCTACCTCCTCTGTGTATACTGCACATACAAACACACACACACACACACACGCTGCAACACTTATTAGAAAAATATGCATAAAGGAGGAGGAGGGGGGGGGGCTGCAGGACAAGTGGCCTTGTGATCCTGTTAACCGCAGAACAGCGGAGGGTTTGGTTCTCTTACACCGGGTAATTAGGCTGTCACTCAGCCGGTGTGTGTGTGTGTGTGTGTGTGGGGCAGGCCGGTTGATCGTTTGATTGCCTCTGTGACCTTTGACCCCCCCGAGGGAGCAGATATACCTGCTGGGAAAATGAGTAAGAGGTCAGCGCGAGGAGCCGAGGGAATAAAACTGTAAAGCCGAGGCGGCAGAGACGGAATAATTAGAGACATAAAGGCTGATATAATGTGAATCTCTGCGCTCATTAGAGGAGCACAACAACAGGGCTGACAGTGACTCTGCCATGTTTGTATTAGCGAGGAGATACGCTGCTTCAGACCGAGCTCATTACTCCACAAACAAACCGTGCACGGGACATCCGTGTCAATAAATCTGCGAGGAAGACGGAGCTTCTCAGGAACAACAGAAATGTGTCAAATTACAGAAACCCAGCGACCTCGGGGGATTAAGGCGCCGGCCATAGACCGCAACCTTTGTGTCGTGTCGTTCCTCGACTCTCTCCTCATTTACTTTTTTATTTTATCCCTCTGCTGTCGGCTATCAAACAGCCCGAGGCGTGACGGACCAGAGCCGAGCCAACGTTTGCCACGTTCGCTCCACGCTGAGCTCCGAGATACGTCCATGTTTTATACAGCCTGTGATCTACGCCCAGCAGCACGGACTCCACCTCATCATGATTTAATTAGCTTACATATGAAGAACACATCCTGACTGATATCTGGGTTTGCTCATGTTTACAGATCTTACTGCAGCTCTTTTCAGATTTTGGGGTTTTATTCAGATAAATAAATAATAGATGTGTTTTTATTTTCTTCCTTTCATGCCAGTATTTTTCTCTCGAGGCGTTTTTATTAGAATAACACCCTGACAACAATTAAATAATCCCTGAAATTTAAACCACGAGTCTCCTGTGCCGCTGAACACGGCTAATGATCTGTGTTAATGTGTCGTTAATGTAGGGAGAGCTTAGCTCTGCGCCGCGGTCCGGTTACATCAGACAGACGGCGACGCCTGATCGTTTGGCTCCAGATAAATTTCGTGGCCCCTCGACGTGCGATGGCACGACGCCGTCACCGATGACCTGACAGACGGCAGCACACGTCCGCGTGCACTCAGACGGAGACGCGCCCGTGATGGACGAGGCCGTCATGTCAAACAAAACTGCTTTTTTTTAAAATCAAATATCCAACGTTTGGTTTGTAACTTTCAGCTTTAACACACTGCAGCACGCAGACGTATGAAGCCATTAGACGGCGTGAGAGAGAGCCCACAGCTGCTCGTGTAACATCTTTATTGGTCCCAGTGGAAACAGCAGTTATGGCCACTCCAACCCAATTATTGCATCTTAGCTAGTGTCCCAGTGAAACGATGATAAATATTCATGCAGATTAACCAGGGAGCGGTCGGCGAGTGTGTGTGCATGTCGGTGAACAGGAGCTGTTGGTGGGAATGAACTTTACTCAAGCACTGAACTTAAATAATACTTTAATGGGAAGGATTTTGGGTTGATTAAAGGCCAGGCATGCCGCCGTGTTCTGGATCATCTGGAAGCTGGTAGATTTTCAAAATAAAACACCCTGTGCAGCCAAAGGGGAAACTACGTGGCATATTTACATATTTAGGAATTCATAAAGCAGATAAAAATGACCAAATCTGAGCAAGTTAACAAAGGCTGCCACTTCTTTTAGATTGAATTGGTAATCAGACATGTTACGCAGTAATTACACGCGAGCGTTTGGGGTTGAATTCTGTTTCTAAAACTGATTTTGTGAAGGAAACTTTTCACGTTTGTTATCTTTGGAAACTTTACGCATCTCTGCAGGAGTCAAGTAGAATTTCTGGAAGAATTTCTCAGATTTTGCTACTTCTAAAGTATTCTTCATTGTTGCGTTGGTACTTTTACGTATGTAAAGCGTCCATGTAATCCCCTTTCGTACACGCGGTCGTACTGAATCCGTTCCTCCCACGCGTCGCTGTTCTTCTCTACATGTTGACTTCGTTTCACACGCTCAAATGAGGTTTGTTTCTTATTTGTGTTGGATTATGTGTTTCTGTGAAGATGCTTACTCAGCATCGCCATTATTTCTCCGCCACAATGCTTTACGGGGGCTGACTCGTCTATTAGAAGAACCAGTTTGAATCACGCCGCCCTGTGAGATGAGAGAGCTGTTAATTCCCAGACTGTGAGTAACTGTGCTCTGTGTAGAGGATCGCTGGATCTGATCACAGTTTATCCTGATAATAAGGTGCGTTCGGCTCTACAAAGACGGCGTCCTCCACAGATTGCTGTCTTTAATGAGTCCCTCAGACCCTCTCGGGCTCTTAAATAATGATCTCGCTCTCTGAGGTTTACGGCACACAGCTCGCAACTCACACAGCGTGTCATTATATCACCTACTGTGGGATAAGTGGAGTATTGACATAACAAAATGAACCCTGGTTTTAAGTGATGGAAGCAACATCAGCGCCCCTCCGTCCCCCCGCTGCTCCAGAAGGACAATTCGTCCTTTCCTAGTTTGACTCTGAGGACGCTGCCAGAAAACTGCAGATCTTAGTTGCTGTTTTAATTGATTTGATTACAGTTGCACACACACAAAAAATGTAGTGTTAAAATTCCTACTGATTTCCGAACAATGCTGTAATATGACCAGGAGGCCTCAAGCTGAGGTTAGCTAACATGTGGTAGCTGCAGCTAATTAGCAAACACTTTCCAGCTAACAGATAAAATAAAAGGGAAATAGTTCAAGTCAGTCCATACAATTATAAAACTGATTCAAAATCAGTTCTAAAACTAATAGGTAACCAGTGCAAGGGTTAAAATGGGAGTCATGTGTGCCTCACAGCATGTTTACTTCAGTCGATGCTAAAGAAGTAACATTCAGACAAACAGAGGCGAGCCCTGACCCACAAACAGAACTTTAACCTTTATTTAAGCAGGAAAGCTCCCAGTCAGACTGAAAATATTCTCACGGCTGAGACAAGCAGACAGAACAGACACAACAGTTCTCCGGGTCTGTTCATGAACCTGGACTCTGCACCAACATTTGGTCACTTTGACGGTAGATCATCTGACTTGGCTCGTTTACAACCTCGCCTGATCGTCTGACTTCTTTTCAGCACAATTATCTCAGTTCTCACTAATTAACTTCAGAGTTCAATCTCATTACAACCGATGCCAAAACCACAGAAACAAAACGAGCCCGAGCGCTAACTAAGCAGATTCATCCTTTAATAAACTGTTATGGATGATTCCAGGTAGAGTCGCAGGACGCCGTGTGCTGTACGCTTCAGGCTGTCAGGTGTCAGGAAGCTCTCCTCTCTTTCCTCACAGCATCCTCCATCTCTACCAAATTACTCAAGGCCACGTCTTTCTCCCACATCCTCTGAACTCCGTCAGTCACAAGCCACCCGCTGAAAGAAAAATAAGGCTCGATCCACTTTGTGTCCGGATGAAACGGGAGTGGAGGTTTCTCTTCTGTGTGTTTTCGGGCAGATTCTCCTATTTGCAAACACATCAATCTCTATCATGTCTGGTTTATGTGATCCTCCGTCGCTCGCGCTCACCCTCGCTTTCTCTCTCTCGCCACTTGTGTTGCCATCTGTTCTCGATTAATGTGAGTTACGAGCAGTAATTGAAGCATCTGTTCATCCGGTGTGCATCCTCTGCTCTGACACCGGCGTATAACAGCCTCTTCACTCTCTCCTTCATTTTGTCTGCCATTATGTCTCCTTTAAACACTGCTTGGACCAGTCGTTTTTAGCCGGTCAGTCGTTCCACTGATTTTGGTTCAGACTGAAATATCTCAATATCTCTCTTGTGTAGTTCCCCAGAAGATGAACCCTAATGACTTTGACGATCCTCTGCGGCGCCTCCACGAGGTTCACATTCGAGATTTTGTCTGAAAAGTCTCAACAACAGTTACTCTGACATTCATATCGATCGATTCATCAGGATAATGGAGTCTGCCAGTGGAACGAAAGTATTTTTGTGATTTAGTGTCCCCAGTCTCAGAGTGTAATCCCACTGTGGTAAATATGTTTTGTACTCGAGTATTTGTTCTGATTACATTACTTATAATCAAAAACTAGTGAGTCATTAGCTTTGTTAACAGCCAATCGTCAACAACAATAGGTCAACAACACAAGACGTGGCAGCCGGCAGTCTTTTTGCTCCTGTTCTGGCACGACACTGGCTCCGTTTCCTGTTAGCATTCCCACATCAACCGTGCTACCTTCTCTAATTGCCTGCTTTTCCCTACACTTGCCAGAAGCTCATAAAAATCACCTTTAAGCCTTAATATAATGTGAACAGGTGAGTTGTATATAAATTCACCCTCAGTACAGTTGTCATGAACAGGGAAATTAGCTACAGAGACCAAAACTGTTTTTGTACCAGGCTGTAAACATGTTTATTTCTGCTGTCTAACATGGGGACTTATGGAGACTGACTCACTTCTGCAGCCAGCCTCAAGTGGACGTTAGAGGAACTGCAGATTCACATTACACTGTTTAAAAATATTGATTACAGCAGCTTTAAAGCAGACCTTTGGTTGCGTTCTCTCCCACGGCACAAATATATATGAACACACACCAGTAACAACAATAAATACACACAGATATGAGTGCTGTAGGTGCAAATACACACACATGTACACACACACCTTGAGTATTAGTGTTGTCCCTTTTATTGATCCCTTCACTTTAACTGACGCGGAGCTGTCAGCTGACGTTGAAGAGGCTGTCTAAGTGCTCGATTGGGAATCAGTGTGAAATACCTGCAAACAGACAAGCCAGACGCAACCGGAGAGACTCTAATCTGACGAGAGATGATAGAAGAACGAGACAGAGAGTGTGTGTGTGTGTGTGTGTCTGTCTGTCTGGACTGTACCCCCTGTATGTGCTTAGCAGGCAGCGTAGCCAGACTGAGCTAATAGGCAGGATGTGTGTGTGTGAGCAGAAGGCTGGAGGTGGTGGTGGTGATGGTGGAGGCAGACTCTTCCTGCTGTCACTTTCTGTCTGGCTCTGGCATGTTTACACCCTTGATGGGGCTGGCACACACACCTGCATGCATCTAAACTAACACACACACACTCGGCCTACCTATTGTGCTGTACGTTCACTCACACACAGTCCTGCAGAGATAATGGCCGTCTTGCCATCATTATAACGTCTCCTCCCTTTGATATAATCACACTCATCTGACTGAAATTATCCCCAATCAAAGTAGTCATCGCGTCCTCCACACAGCAGACAAATCAGTGCGACGGCGACAGATTTTTTTGGAGGGGGGAGCGCTAAGTAGAGGTAAGGCAGACAGGTGGGGCATCCATATGTCACCCCCGCTACCAGCCCGGCTCGTCATCCCCGGTCCAGCCCCGCTGCTCTCCTCTCCAGCCTGGATGAGGGTCAGAGGGCAGGCTGCTGTCTCTCTCTCCTCAGCATGGACACTTGGCATCAGTGCCGGGAGCTAAAGCAGAGCCGCCGTGGCGTATTTCAGCCATTGTTGACTGTCGACTCTGCTCCACTTAGTGTCGAGAAGAAGGTTCTGTATCTTCGCTGATTTCGCACATCAAAGTTTGTTTACGGGGGAGTCAGCGACAGTCAGGCCTGAAGACTACGAGTAAGAAGATTTAAAATATCTGGGGTCAGAGAGAGGTGAGCCTACAGACCTCCACAGCACACTCCTCATCCTCTACTCCAGGCTGCTACTAGCATAACACACGACGTTCACAGCATCATTTTCAGTCCAAGACGTTTGAGTAAGAAGATCTAAAAGCTCAGACAGCAGGAAGACACAGTCAGCAGCTCGCTGTGAACACACCGGAGCATTTAGAAGCTGAAGAGGCTGAGATACTTTTCCTCAGGAGATGGTGGAGACCAAAAACAGAGCTAAAAGACGCTCGAGAGGTTCAAATGAACGCTGACGTTGCTCTGTAACTGGATGTGTAATTAACCAGCCTCCCACAGTTGCCATGGTTGCTGCCATTTTTGTCAGTTGGACTGAATGTGCCTTCGTAACTTTGGAAATGACCTCTGGTAATTTTCACGCAGCACAAAGTAACACAGGCCGTAACTTTGTCATGATTTAGTATTTCCTGTTTTCTGTTGAAAGAGTCTTTCCTTGGGTGTCCGTGTGTTACTTTGCTTCCTGTCTTTGATTAGATAATCAGTCCTATGGTATTTATGTTTCCACTCGTTTAATTCGAGGTCAGCTCATCTGCGCCTTGCATTGTGTGTTTCTCTCGTTGTCGGACTTGTACTAGAGATTTTTCTTGGTTTGTCAATAATTTAAGATGCATCCATCCAGTTAAACATGCCCAGAAGGAAGATGTGAGAACCACCTCAATGGAGCTCTACTCCGAGCTCCAAGGCTGAGCCCAGCCACCCTACAGCTGCTTGTATCTCCTTCTGTCGGTCACTACCCAAAGGTCATGATCACAGGTGAAGGTTGGAACGTAGATAGACCGGAAAATTGAGAGCTCTGCCTTCCGGCTCAGCTCCCTCTGAACCTCAACGGACCGGTCCAACAGTCCACCGATCCATCACGTGCCCTGAGATTCTTAAATTGGAGTTTAAGTAAATTAATATTATGATGCCATCGCTGCAGCTGTGACTGATTTCAGGCTGTTTTTGTGACGAGTTTTTTAAGGTATATGGCCCCGGGCCTAATTACCCACCATTTATCCCACTTTGTGTTAATCAGCAGTGAAATGACACCGTGCCCCGTTCACATTCTGCTCCGACACCAACACGCCGACTAAAGGCTTAATGCATTAGATTAGACGTGACCCCGGGCTCCATTCATTTCAATGAAGCTGTCTGTAGGCGAGCGCGGGACAAAGACAGTCCAAGTGGCAAGCAGGACACGGAGCTGCCATGTAATCTAATTCCTCTCCTCTTTGTCTTCATTCATCCACTGTCATGACAGATTATGCTTAAATGGGAGGGAGGGAGGTGCAGGATGATAAATGAGGGAGTAAAAAGGGGGAGGAATGAAGGGGAAGGGAGAGAGAGAGGAAGGTAAACGGGACAATTGAGTTACAGTCTGGACGGCGGTGAGAGACGAGTGGTGTTTGCGTCCTCTCCTCATGAATTTGATGTCATGATTCATTGTCTCTAATCGAGCCGTGAAATGCATGTGGGGTCCTAATGAAGTGTGTGTGTGTGTGTATACAAAAGAAAGAGTGTGTAAGCTGTGTGTACATGCTGTATCAGAGCCGCGCAGGTGTCGGACTCGAATTCAAGCACAATGGCTTTTTAATTATTGTGTGCACAGCTTCACGGTTCAACCTGAACAAGATACTTTTAATTCAGTGGAACTTTTAATGACAACACCTGATGACACACAATCCACCACTGAAATATCTCAACATCTGTGTTATTTATTACTTTGAATGTTCATGTTCCCCAGAGGATAGACTCTAGTGATCCTCTAACTTTTCCTGACTAACAATGAGGATAAATATTTGAATGAAATAGCATGCTAACAGTCCCAAAGTTCACCAAATAGATGTTTAAATATTTTACAGAATAAGTTAAAATTTTGTGATGGTAGGGTCCATCCACTGGGGACCATGAATGCCAGGCAAATGTGTTTTTACACTCCATATTTGACAGAATAAGTTAAAACTTTGATCTGTTGGCTGTAACAAAAAGTGAGGGGATCGCCAAAATCAGTATGATTCATCCTCTGGGGACCATGAATGCCTGTCCAAATGTCTTACATTTTATTAGATGTCTAAATATGTTAAGTTTTAAGTTAAAACTTTGTGATGAAAAGCCAAAATCAGTAGGCTTTATCTTCTGGGGACCATGAATATAAAATTTATGGACCACCATACAGGCTGACAATGCCATATAAATGAAGCTACAATAACATCATTTTAGCCACCAAAAATACAGAAGTTGATCAGAGTTTCTTCTTCACGCAGGCCTACTTTCGTCAGGGGGTTGCCCTGCAGTACCTGGGCCGTCATGCCGACGCCCTGGCAGCGTTCGCCTCTGGCCTCGCCCAGGACCCCAAGAGTCTCCAGCTGCTGGTTGGCATGGTGGAGGCTGCCATGAAATCTCCCCTCAGAGGTAGGTTTGTCTGACAGCTCGCGCACGTCTTCTCTTTCTGTCCTCATACTGTACAACAACACGAGGCAGATTTATTTTGTAAGGTTTGTTTGTCGCCTCAACAACAACTGTTGTGTTTTGAAAGTTGCAGGAGAGGAGAGGAGAGCGAGATGTTGGTGCTTTCCTTTTGTTGTTTTATTCAGTAGCCCTCCTCTGGGATCGGGATGTGAAACAGTAAAAAAAAAAAGATGCCTCTGATGGTTCAGATCTCACAAAGAAATGGATGCACATTTGATGTGACAAAGAGCGAGAGACAAGAATAAAGAGGCACAGAGAAAAGTGACATGGAGAAACTAAATAAAACAAGTAAGTCAGATGACAGACAAAACAGTGAACTCGTGATGGAGCGTCAGGGAGATCGGACTTGGATCTAGTTGTTGGAGTAAACTCTTGACTCGCATCCACTGCTGCCTGAATCCTTAGAGCACCTGTCTACACCGTCAGGTGAATCATCGTCTCGGTGGTTGGTGTCTGAGAAAGACACATTCATCTACATGTACACTCATACAGGAGTGCGGAGCTGCATCATCCACAGGGACAGGTTACTATATTAGAGCTGTCTAAGTTAGGATGGCAGAAGAGTCTGAGTCATTCTCTATTCTCAAGCCAGTCTTATAAAAAGAAACTTTTTCAGAGAAAGGAAACTTGATTTTCAGTCCGTATTCACTAATTTAATTAATTTTTGCCACTATGAATAAGGTGAATTATGTCCTTGAACCTGCAATAATTGATTATTTTTTATTTCTTTTTTGGCACTTGATCCACAAGCTGTAAACACAACAGTTGCATATTATTATATCATTGTGGCAGTTGCCTTTGCCTGAAATACAACCCGAGATGCTTCAGAAAGGAGACAGCGCCCTACACGGGACCTGTGGATTATTATTGCAGCTCGTAACGCGTCATTTTTTATTATAGAACACGGTTGACGCCTCAGATCACTGAAGTCACTGCTCCCAGTTTTTGCATACGTAACCAGATACAACGTGTGATTAAAAAATATATGAGAATCACCAAAATTGGGATTCTTTAGCATGAATGAATGAGTGCCAGTGAAGCAGATGTTTAAATATTTACAGAATAATTCAAAACTTTGATCTGTTGGCTGTGTTTAATGAAAAGTGAGGGGATCGCCAAAGTCAGTGGTTCATCCTCTGGGGACCACAAATGTTTTCAATCCATTAAATAGATGTGTGAGTATTTACAGAGTAAGTTAAAACTGTGATAAAAAGTGAGGGGATTACCAAAATCAGCATGATTCATCCTCTGGGGACCATGCAACAGGAAGCACTCCGCTCTGGCAGTGTCCAGAGAGTGAAAGTGTTTCACTGGATGTAAAATTAGTACACGCCTGATTGGACTTACAAACTTAAGAGTGACCCTCATGTAATCTAATGTCTGATTGGCCCAATCTTGCTGTAAAGAGCTGAGAACAGTGGTTTGTTTTGCCGCCGTGTTTATTAGCATGAATTCGCCTCTCGCAGAGCTCATGATGAAATATTTACAAGGTAGTTTCTTGTGTGTCATTGATCTAGCTGCCCCACAGTCTCTCACTGCACTTTTATGTGCAGGTTTGAACCGCGTAAGAAGATGAAGGAGGGCTGCATACAATCGCGAATGGTTTGCAGGCTTGAACTGGCACAGGATTATGTTTTTTTTTTTTTTTTTTTGCCCTTCAGCTGCATCAGAATGAGGAGCGAGGCTTCTTGGGAATAGCCTTCTACTTGGCAAGCTGCAGCGAACGTCTATGCACATGGAGTTCATGCCTGCTCTCACACTGGAGAGCGAATCTGTTTGAGTATTCATATTATTTCACTTTGAGGCTGAGCGTGTTCGATACAGATTGAGCTACGAGGCCGGTGCCAACTGACCAAATGAGCATTTATAAACAAAAAAAGGAGATCAGAGCGTGATCAGCGTCTGCAGCCGCGACTGCAAAGCTTTAGTGTGCAGATCTGATGCATTGTGGGAGACAGACCTCCATATATGGTCAGACAGGTGTGAGTGAAGGTGTGTCTACAACTTCAGCAGTTTGAACTGGAGTCACAGGAGAAGAAGAAGAAGAGGGTAGGTGATGCTGCGGTGCAGAGGACTGATGGATCACAGGTTGGAGAAGAACTGGGTGGATGAGTTTGACCATGGGGTGAGGCTTGAGAGGAGAGGAGAGCCAAGAAGGCCTCCACCTCACCCTCAGCAGAGCGGGCTTCATGGTGTCGTGGTAAATTTGGGTAGTAAAGGGAAGTTAACTTAATCATGAGGTTGAACTGATCAGTTATCTTCTGCAGCTGATCCACGTTATAACAAAGACCGCAGATAGAAGTGCAGCTGAATTCGACCTGATGTGGGTTTGTTGGCACGTTGTCCACGTCTGGAAACCGAACGGAGCATCAAAGAAAACTTTCTCTGCCGCTGAAGTTGGAATATCGACAGAAGAGAAAAACGTTTTTGAACTGCAAGCCACAAAACAGAAAGATTTTGAGTTATAAAACATCAACAGCGTGGGAGAAGTTTTTTTTTTTTGGTCCAGTTTCTTTTGGCTGAAATGGCGCCACAGATTTTTACACCTGCTTTTTTTTTTCTCAGATGTTAAATTTCAGATGCTGTTTCCTGTGATCCACCGCTGAGTCAGCAGTGATAAATCAGCTGCAGCAGCTGTTTTTGTGTGTATTTATGTCGATTTTCTAGCTCTCGAGAGGTGAACCTTGTGTAACTATCTGCTGAACAGCAGCCACTATGGGCACACATGGGTATTACATGCTAATCAGAAATGCTAAAACGTATTATTGCTTATTTCTTTGAGGGACTTAAAAATACATATTCAACAAGCCCAAGCCAAGCAGCAACCTCTATAAGAAGAACGGCAGTTCCTCAAACGTCCACTTGAGGCTGGCTCCAGAAGTGTCCATAAGTCCCCATGTTCAAATGTCCAACTTCACAGCAGTTAAGTGTTTGAGCAGCCAGACTTCATTCAGCCCGCTTCTTTAGACTGATGGAGAGGTGGAGGTCGTCCCATTGAGCTTGACCTCCGCCTCCACTTTCCTTTTCAGACGTGGCATCCATCACCGGCTCCAACCTTAACTAAACGATCCTCCTCAGTTGAACGTGTGGATAGTTTGGACCTGATAAATGTCGAGATGTGACCCTCGTACTGAGAGGCTCACCGGTCCCGTCTGGAGAGACTGGGTGGGTGAAGTATAATATGTGACAGGCTGTAAGTCAGCAGGATGCTACAGAAGCACAGCAGAGGGCAAGCAGGCAGTAAGGCACCGTTTAATTTCAGATCTGTGGTCCGTCTGTCACACAAGTCAACAAAGTACCAGCGTGGTCTGCCAGCGTTCCTCTTGTAGATTGTGATTGTTGCATAAATCAGTCACTTGATTCACAAAAGCTTTTACAGTAGAAGCTCCCACAGGAGCACAGATGGTGGTTTTATTTGAGCTCTGCACTTTCTGTAAAGTATCGACATCATCGGCTTGAAATGACACAAATGGAAAGTTCATTTGCAAAAACGTGCATCTCCGTTTTACATCTAGATTTTTATCGTGCACTCAGAGGAATATCAATAAAACAGGTGTTGGTTTATTCATTCTGAGATTGGTGTTTATCTGTGTTTGCTAATGAACTCTTCATGATGTTTTTGAGTTACAGAAGAGACGAGTGAGAGTTCAGCTCCCCTGAAAGAGACCAGAGTCCTCCTGAAAACCAAAGTTTGAGTTTTGGAGGCCCAAAGAGAAGAGGGGAAAGGTTCTCAGTTCAGTCAGAGTACGAGTAACAAAGATGATTAAAATCAATTTAAAGCTGACTCCAATGTCCCACTGTTAGATGCAGTGCAGAAATATGTGCACCATGGACATAATGATGTCTTAATAATGATTTCATCAATGACGTTCATCGTAATAAAAAGAACACACATGACATGTTAGTTACAGACATCTGCCGGGCATGAATTCCTGGTCAAGTGCAGGTATTTTATTCAACAGCTCCACAGTTGTTGATCAAACAGCAGGCTGTAACACAGTGGAAACATGAACTGTGCATTTGTGCTCATGCCAGGCTCTTTGGCTTCAACACACGGTTCCACACTGACTTTACAGCAGCAGCAGAGACGGTGAAATCCAGAGGTCACCGCTCTGTTCTCTCTCTGCTCTACATCACCGAGACCCTCAGGACCAAACATTAGCACTAATTCTCCCTCCAAACACCCAGAAATGATTTACTGATGGTGCAGCGACTGCATGCTTCATCTGCATACCAACAGGTTCAGGAGAAGGATCGAGGCTGCGGTCGCTTTTCACTCTGTGAACAACGTGTCTGTTCACAAATCAAATAAAAATGTGTTGACACGTTTTCATTGCATTTAAAAAAAATATCACATTCCTAGTTTGAATATTGATCCGATCCAGTGAGCTTTTATTTTGTTTTCTGCCAAGAGGTGGAATGTTTCTGGTAAACTTATGGAAACTTTCCAAATTTTGGGAATATTCCAAATTTAGAAACTCCATGGGACTCTTTGCATATTAAGGCATTTATTGGGATTTAACTGTAAGATATATATGTATCATATCCAAACATATTCACACATTTTCCCCAACTATATTTAAGTTCCCTGTTAAAGGGCCAACATTCACGTTTGTAAATTCCTGTTAATTCCCATGGAAAGTTTCCCACCCTAACGATGATACATATAAAGTGGCTATAATCGATGAATCTGCCGCTGCCATCGGCCAGCTTAATACTGAGTCTGTCCACAGCTTTACTGTTTTGGCTCAGTTTGGTTTAATTGTAAAAACCTCCTGTACTCCACCTGCTCAGCAGCAAACAGCAGACGGACACAGTTCGACACTAACTTGTGAACATAGTGGAGCATTTAAAAAGACAGATATTTCCCTCTGGAGCTGGTGGAGACCAAAAACAGAGCTAAAAGAGAGTGATGATTGGACTTATGTTCATCAGATGGACACAAACATTTACTCGCACCTGGTGAAAGGTCCAATCCAGAGCCAGTGTTTCTGCTTTATTCTGTAAATAGAGCATCTATAGCTGCTGGAGCCTTGTTGAGATTTATCATGTACCCTGAAGTGACTACCATTAGAAGTATGTTTCTGCTCCCCATGGATGAAACCCTCACATTAATTAAACATGTTCGTGCCTTGACAGTTGACCCTCCCAAAGCCCCATGAGTTAATTCCTGTTCAATGTTACCACGTGCAGTTCTTCAGTTTTTACACACCAGTAGTTTGGAGGTCGTACAGCTCGTCCGTTCAGCCCAGAGGAACCACAGCAGTGAACTGATAGGACTGCAGTCTGTACGAACGGAAGAGGACCTGCAGCGTCTGAACATATAAAAGGATAATTTAAATGTTTCTATCACACGCCTATGCTCCAGTATCTGGACCAACAATGACAAAAAAACACATTTTGGAGGTATTTTGGGTAATCTCCGTGGTATTTTAGAGTTTATCATTTCCTGGTAAACTCGTATGAAAAGTTGTTGATGACTCATCCTGCACCCTGGGGCGGTGAAACTGGATCATGTTTTATACAGAATATATTTGTTGTTTTTTGTCTCTGGCGTCCTTCTGACTGCTCAGCTTCGACTCTGTGATTTACAGAGTTTCCTGATGGACAGTGAAGTAAACAGCTGCCACCTGTAGCTGCTGTTAGCTCATGTTAGCTGAGTTTTAGCCGGGGCTGCTGAGACTGTGAGCTCAGAGCACCGGAGGGAGCCAGTGTTGTGCCAGAACCGGAGCCAGGGGCAAGCGAGCATTAGAACTTGGGCATAATGGCAGAGGAGAAGCGAGTGAAGAGGAGCCACTCACGGTCCAATATGCAACTTTTAAACAAGTTGATTGATTTATTTTGCAGGTAAAGACAAAGCTCCACCTCTCTGTGATTTACTCAGTTTCCTGATGGACAGTGAAATAAACGGCTGCCACCTGTAGCTGCTGTTAGCTAATGTTAGCTCAGTTTGTTAGCTGGGCTGCCTGAGGCGGTTTTCATTATGTCCATAGAGGCTGATGAGCCAGGTTACAGTTAACAGTTAACTCCTGGGCCTGTAACTGGACTCAGCAGCCTCTGTGGACATAATGGCAGAGGAGAAGAGAGTGAAGAGGACGCTGACGGAGGAAGCTAAGAAGAGAAAAGGAGAGAGTGAGCGAGCAAGAAGCTGCCGGACAAGAGTAAATCTGGGACTTTCTGTCTTTCCTCGCCGATCACTCAGACATCTGAGAATATGCATATCTACAAACCGCTCACACACAAACACGCTGTCAGTGTGTCAGAGCCCCATCCTCATGCAAACCCAGCGTTTTCACAGTAATCTGAATATGACCGCCTCTTAACTGTGTGTTAATCTCAGCAGAAAATAGTAATTATAAAAATGCTCGCTCATCAATAAATTTTCATGACGAGGAAGAAATTTTGTGCCATGATGAAATTATTTCACTGTTTACCCCCCCCCCCCCAAAAAAAATACAGTTTGAATATTAGTGTTGTTAACATCATCACATTATTAGAACATTAGCGAGGGAGGTGCATGTTTATTGCTGAGTGAGTGGCAGATATTAACATGGAGAGTTAATACGCTTTAACAGTTAACGTCAGACAAACATGCTGGATGTGAATTTGTGAAGCTTCCAGATGAACTTTAAGTGCAAACACTTCAGTTTTGCAGAATTATTCTACATTAATCATGGTTAAAGGCCGTTCATAAGATCCATTCCTTACCACTGTTTCTGTGTCTGTGCTTGAACCTTCTCAGACACCCTTGAGCCCACCTACCAGCAGCTCCAGAAGATGAAGCTGGACAAGAGTCCGTTCGTGGTGGTGTCCGTCATCGGTCAGGAGCTGCTGACGCACAGTTTCCACGGCGCCTCTGTTGTGGTGCTGGAAGCCGGGCTGAAGATCGGCACATGCTCGCTAAAGTTGCGTGGGTCCGTCTTCTCGGCGCTGAGTTCAGCGTACTGGTCTTTAGGTAACACGGAGAAGAGTATGGCCTACATGCAGCAGGACCTGGAGGTGACCAAGACTCTAGGTAGGGAAGAGGAGAAAGCCGTAGAGCAGAATAAAGGAAGGGAAGGAAACAGTTAATAAAGTAACGTCTCTTCCACAGGTGACCAGTCAGGTGAATGCCGAGCTCACGGGAACCTTGGCTCAGCGCTCTTCTCCAAAGGCAGTTACAGAGAAGCTTTGGCCAATCACAGAAACCAACTAGTGCTCGCCATGAAGCTGAAGGACAGAGAGGTACATGTACATGTAGATGTGTGCGTGTGACAGTCGTTCACTTTTATTCACAACAAGACTCCTCTGGCAAAAATAAATATAGCACTCACAGTCATTTTACCTCAAACAAGCAAAGATGACAGACGAACAGGTTGTGCAGCGTTTGTAATAAAAGAAATTTGCCTGCCTGCCGAGCGTCGGAGTTCCCGTCAGTGACTTTATGATATGAAAATATCAGCAGATTATCTGAGACTCTGATCTCTGGATTCATCACAACCCAAACAAACAAACTCCAGATTTTCTTTGTGGAACATCTCAGTTTTGTTCCCGAGCTGCTCTCACACACACACACACACACACACACACACACACACACACACTTCACGCTGTATTCAAAAGCAGTTTTTCTTCGCCTCAGGCCAAAGCTCCACTCAGCAGCTTTCTTCTGAAACACTTTGGACAGTTGTGAGAAGCATAGTTAATTAGATTGCTGTTACAGATTAGACTTTGGCCCCTTTATGTCTCCAAACACAAAGTAAAGCTGTCAGGTTGTTTGTGTGTGTGTGTGTGTGTGTGTTTACCTTCGTTTAACTACTCCCATATGCTGGTGAGCTCGTACGTGTGTGTGTTCGTCTGTGTATCTTCGTGTGTGAGCTGCTTTCTTACCTCTGCCAACATGATGCAGTGTGAGTACACAGCGTTGTGTCATGGCGGATCCAATAACGTCTCCCTGGACTTAATCTCATGATTGTGCGCCTGCGAAACGTTTGGACGAATATTTTATCTTTGTACCAGAAGTGCAAACAACCTGACGAGTGTGTGTGTGTGTGTGTGTGTGTGTTGTCAGCTGTTCTTCGATCTTTATTTGTTTTCATATCTGTGTATGTGCAAATAGTTTCATCTGTGCCAGAGTTAGTTTGTACACAAATATCGGTGACTACCAGAAGACAGCACGGCTGCCGGTGTCGACTGATCTTCTGTCTGATGTACAGTTTGTGTCTGCGATGTCGGACTGGCAACAAAATCCCCCAAAAAACTCAAATTGTGATGCGTGGTTGCTCAAACCTGACCATCCACCTGAGAAGCAACAGATTCTCAGATTTGAGCAGCTCGACCTGAATGTCCGAGGTTTCTGCTTGATTAATGACTCTTAGGATTAATCGATGACCAGGTTAAAGTGTTTTAGCTCTAATTCTGAGGCTCTTGTGCTGGATTGAATCATAATATCAAGGCGTAGGTTCAACATCGTCTTTGTCTGTCTGGAAACAGAAACAAACACACGTAACACAGCAGAAGCAAACACACGGTGAGAGATATGGATTTGTGTTGATGAGCGTGTTTCCTCAGGCCGTGCACCTGCGGAGGTGAAGCTCAATACGCGTCTGTCGGCAACGCAGACGTTCAACCCTCAGAGAAACTCCACTGTCTGGGTTCAATCCTGAGATCCACATCAATGTGTGTGTGTGTGTGTGTGTGTGCAGAATGAATAGTCAGACAGTAAAGTGTCAGAGAAGACAAACATAAAGCAGCATGGACATAAATATAAGCAGACACGCTGTATTCCTGCTGGTCGCTCGCTGCGTTCATGAAAATGAACCCGCTCACACGCTCATTCGTCTTACTGACAGCTGTTCAATCGGCCTCTCCGGATCCAGGATGCAATCACATGCTATTAAGTGGCCGTGAGTGTGTGTGTGTGTGTGTGTGTGAGGGTTCAGTGAAGCCTTTAAGAGCATTATAGTGGCTGTGGGACAAAACTGTACATTAGAAACATCAGCTAACAGCTGCCAGCAACATGAGGCAGAACGTACCAGCAGATAAAATCCTGCTGATCCACGCTGACCTGTGATCAGGTGAACGCCGTCTGTCGTTCACACGTCTGTTCTCACTCTGTGTAACTAATGGCGAAGACTCACACTGAGGTTAACAGCTCCAATATTTTGTTGGATGGAGCGTCCTGCATCCTACGTCACCGTTCGAGACATTATCTAATAACACGGCGTAATGACAGGTTGCATATTACAAGTCATATTGTGACAGGGCTTGTCAGTCAGTTTTCCATACATATAAAAACAGACACAGACATAAACAACAGTGTACCAGCTCACAGTCACAACATGATTGGATTTTTTGTGTTTTCTCGTGCTTCTCGGGGAAACATCGCGTCCTTGTGGGAAATCAAACACTCGTCCGGCCCGGTTGAATGTACACACAGAGGCCTCCTCGTCATTTATTAAATCTCCCTTTCCTGCCTCGGAGATGTGTCAACTGGATTTTATGTGTTTACACTCATCACTTTGCTGGGAATTGGGATTTCGAGCTGGTGTGTGCTGCGGTCTTCCTTCACACGCACATGAACATGAACAAGAAATGGAAAGAGCGGCGTGTCCTCGTGTTAATTAGAGAGCGGTAAATTCCACTGGAAGGTCAGTTCGGCTGTTTTCAGTGACAGTTTTTAGCGTTCATTAACGGGACGTGATGTCAGATTCACATCCTCTCTATTAAAGGCGCCGAGGAGCTTCCAGTGGTGGAAAGAAACAAAGTACGTGGGTTCAAGAACGAGCTACAACAGTTAGACGTTCACTTCTTCTCTCGGGGGAAGTTGGAGGACGGAGGAACATAACTTGCATCATCCTGCAGTTTTCTTGTTGATTTATTTATTGTAAAGTTTCTAGGAAACAATCTCCACGAGTAACTGATTGAAAGCATGAAAAAAGAAGTTCATGCCTGCAGTGTCTGAACTTATTACACAAACAAACACCTCCGACAGCCTGCACAGGAAACATGGCACCAGTGATAATGATTCCAATCTGTTGAACACAGCTTATATCTGTGAACACACAGCGTGATGTAATTATCAATAAAGCCTGTCCTGGGGTATACGCTCTCATTGTAAGGACGATCTCCTCTACGCAATCACGGCGACGATAATGAAGTTAGAGACTCTGTGAACAGGAACACAGTCAGAGCTGGCAGCGCGGACTCAAACCAACACGCCCAGAAATGAAAATATGGATTTGACCTTTCCGAGCACGGTGAGGGACAGCGGAGTAAAGTCAGACTGTAATGAAATGTTTGCAAGTTTAAAGAACGTGAGGGAGACGAGCAGAAGAAGCTATGAATTATTAAAGAGGACGTTATTAGCATGTTCGTTATTCAGGCGTATCCTCCCCCAACACACACACACACACACACACACACTGACACGCTGGTTTTTTTCAACAGAAACACAAGAGTTAACGCTCTTCTGGAAGAATTTAATTAAATAATAATTAAACAAATATTAAATATGACACTGGCTCTGATGTCCTCCAGCTGCTCTGCTGTGAGCTGAACCGAGTTCAGCTTCTCTGAGTCAGGCACTGGATCCACAACACGAGCATAGTTACCGCGGTGAAGTCATTAAGTGACGACGGTGAGACTGAAGTTGTGTCATCCTGCACCAGACGTCTTCAAAGATAGAAATATTTATATATATATATAATGAATCATGTTTATTCTTCTGCCAGTGAATGCCTCCACATCATATATGTGATGTTACAGTACAGTCTCATCATCCTGTGAACGTCTGATTTGAATATACTGTATGCGAGGCATGTCCAAAGTCTGGCCCGGGGGCCATTCGCGGCCTGCGGTCAGATTTCCTGCGGCCCGCAGCTTCGTTGTTATTATGTTTTATTTATGGCCTGCTGTGATTGTCAGACACTGTGACAGATCTGACATGATAACGTTAACCTCCAAGGACAAAACTGCTGGTGTTACATATCTGCAGATGTGATGCGAAATATTACTTTCTGATTTTATTAAAGAGAAGAGCAAGAGTCACTTTACTCATAATAAGTCGTGTTTAGAATGAACATCAGGTTCAGATTTGTATCGACTTCATGCAAGTTTAACGTCTTCACACAGTTTATTCTGTCATCTGACTGCAGATGTGAAAGAGAGGCACCCTGGTTTACGTAGTGTTTGTGTATTTTTGTATTGTGTGTGTGTTTGTGATGCAGCACACACTGATAAATGGGCGATATGTCAATACACACCGTGGCGCGCTCTTGTCTTCATTTCTCTGCTTAATTTGAAACAGACTTCCTCGGACCTGATGAATATTTCCCGTGACGCCTTTCAGTGCTGATCAATACCAATAACCTTAAGATTAGTTAGCAAATGACTAAAGCGAGAGTGCGGCGACCGTTCCTCTCTTGTCTAATCAGAGAAACAGTGCGTACAAGAGGGAACTGACACAATCTGTATGTCGGCGTGTTTATGTGTGAGTTCATAGCCCTGTTTTTACTGCATGTGTGAAGGCGACAGCAGTGTGAAACACTCGTGATTTGCATGGGATTATGCCTGAAGAGGGTCTGTAATTAGCAGGAAGAGTGCCGCTAGAAATCATTAGAAGGCTCATAGTGCGATAAAAGTGTCTCATGTGCTAACTAAAACAGAGTAATAATAGAACCTCAAGAACCTGAGCGGTGCTGGCGCAGGGTGAGACTCTCACAGCGGGGTCTAATAGGATGTGAAAGATTAGCTTTCACTCCTGTAGCCTCCGATATGTGTGAATCTTCTCCATTTGGAGATGGGAAGGTGTGATGTCCCCTCTCCTTTACAGTCTCTCTATCCAGTGTCCTCTTTCTGTCAGGCTGCTATAATCAGGAGAACTTCAGATGCCAGGGACGCTTCCTATTGTCCAGATTTGACGCTGAATTTCATTTCTATATGGAACAGTGTGAGACGTATGAGCATGTTGTCCATTAATCAGAAGATTGGTGGTTGATCCCTGCAGATTGTCGATTCTGAACCCCAACCCTGAAGGCTTCCACCATGAGTGGTTGGAAGGCTACAAAGGTGCCATATAAGTAAGTACAGTCAATCTGACCACCCATTTTCCACTGCTTAGCCCGGGTATGGTCAAGATGGTGGCTGACCAATAAGGATAGTCCAGGTGTAACGTTGTCCAGCCTCCTTACCTCACTGGATTCCAAGATCACAAGAGAATCCATCTTGCCGGGCTTCAAGATTTGCCCTTGTGTCCATAGCACAGTGGTTCGGACCAATCAGTCTCCAATGAGGAACTACTAACGCTAAATGTGATGCAACAAGAAGCAAAGGAGCGAGCAAAGAACTGGACTGAAAACATGTTTTCGTTCTTCTTCTTACTACCGCATATGGTTTGCTGATTGGACCTCTTGAGCCTTTGATGGACAACAATAGAAACATGGCTCATCCACTCACCTGCCAAGTGCCTGGCCATTGCTACACAGTATCTTTCCAGATGTTGCGTCAGGGTTGGAGGATCCCGAAATGCTCCCAAGCCAGATGAGATATATCATTTTCCAGTGTTCTTGGTTTGGTAGTTGGACGTGCCTGGAAAACCTCCAAAGGAAAACATCCAGAAGGATCCTGATCTGACGACGAACCACCTGATTTGGCTCTGTTTCGAGCTTCTGGATGCCTGAGCACCTGACTTTATGTCAAAGCAGAGCCAACCGTTTGAAGGAAGCTAATTTCGGCTGCTTGTGTCCTTGATCTTGTTCTTTCACTGTTTACATAAAGCTCATGGCCAAAGGTGAGCGTTGAAACAGATCAATGATACATCGAAAGCTTTGCCTTCACGAACCCCAGGACGCCAAGATAATTCAACTTCTTCACATGGAACAGCAACTTCCACCCAACCACGACTTGGACTTGGAGATGTTGACTCTCATCATGACTGCTTTATACTCGAGTGCAAACCGCTCCAGTCCATGTGGGAGGTCACGTTCTGATAAAGCCAACAGAACCACATCATCTGCAAAGAGCAGAGCAGTGCTGAGGTCCCCAGGCTGGACCTCCAGCTGAGTATTGAGTGTATGGAAATCACAGTCTGGCAGAACAAGCACTGAAAACATGCTAATCAAACTTTTGCATGCAAGATTGCGAGACTCACCAATGTCCAACCCGTTCAAGAGATCCGAAATGTTTGCTGTAATTAATTCTTGAAAGTAAATAATTCTTACTTTTACCTTTGTTCCTTTTATTTTAATGCTCATCCTTTTGTACTTGTTTTTACTTGTACATGCTTCATGTGTAATAAGTTGCATCAGAGGACACTCTGTCCTCTGTCCTCTACCACAGAAATTGTCCTGCGGTCCATTTAGCGAGTGAGGTGGTTCATTTGTCACAGGCAGACTCACTCAGTCCTGTTTGAGTGTGGTTTGATGAGGCTGGTTGCACACGGTAGCATCAGGGGCCGTACGAGGTCTGACCTCCAGGCTCGCTGCTAAGTGCTTGGCATGGAGGTGATATTTCAGGCTGCAGTACCGAAGCCATTTGACATGAAATAGTAGGGTCAACACAGGCGACAAAGTTCTTTACATCAGCAACACCATTACAGCTGCAGCCCTTGTTTTTGTGTTTCTTTCTTTGCTGTGTTTGGACACCGACCACTTTTTGTCTGTGTGTTTTCAGGCTGCGTCCGATGCCCTCAGCAGTCTGGGCCATGTGTACACAGCTATCGGTGACTACCCCAACGCTCTGGCGAGCCATAAACAGTGTGTGCTGTTGGCGCGACAAACCCAGTGCCAGCTCTCCGAGGCTCGCCAACTGGGCAACATGGGCGCCGTGTACACGGCGCTGGGAGACTTCACCAATGCCGTTCAGTGCCACGAGCAACACTTGGACATCGCTAAGGTACAGTACTACGTCTAAAGTTTCTTTTGGCACACTTATTCCGCATAGTATTCCATAGTATTCCAAATAGTCCCCAACAAATGCACAATTTCACTTCACTTAACAAGACTTGAGACAACAGCAGAAGCAGCCAGAAAGGCCAAGATGGATATCCCATGCAGACGTACCCCAGCTAGAGGCACTTATTGAGTATAAAGCCATGCAGTTATTGAGTTTAGGATTATTACAGAGAGAGGTGTAATTTGTATTTTAGGACTGTGATGTATATGTAAACATGATGGTTGCTTATTTGTGGGTGTTTTTGCATTATGTTTCATCTCTGGATGGAGTTCTTCCCACATTTTAACACATCTATCACTTTTATAACAAAGTAATTGCATTTTTCCCAAAGAACATCATGCGTATTCAGGACACCGGTTATGAAGCCTGTAAATATTTGAAGTACCACAGTGCAGCTCTTCATGCAAATGTTACACGAACAAACAAACAAACATGGCAAAAGACGATAATCTGTCCACATTTCACTTTTTATGTTCTTTTTTTTGGATGAGTTGCAAAAAATTGCAAGCGAGCCAGACACCGGAGCCAACATCATCTCACTCTTTGTAGCTTCCTCTCTTAACATACTAATTGACCATCTGTTGACAATCGCATTTGTACCAGAATAAAGGTTCCCTAATTAAAATCTCTCTACATACCGAGAGTTTTTAAAGTTTGTTTGTTGAGACAGTTTAGGTCTCTTTAGATGGAAATGTTGCAGATTGTAACGTGTAAGAAAAGTCCATCTGTTTAATATGCATGTGGGCAGAATTTATTTTTTGTTACACAGGTCTGGGTGAAGATATTTAATTTAATTTCAAGCTAAATTGTCCTGCATTGCTTTAAATTATTTTGTTCGAGGTAAGAGACGCATTAGAAATGTTTGATCTTTGCGTCAGTGATGAATAATCATGAAATGATGTCTTTGGCAGACTTTGGAGAACCGGCGTGAGGAGGCACGGGCATACAGCAACCTGGGCAGCGCCTACCACTCTCAACGGGACTTCGATAAGGCCATATCGTACCATACACGTGTGCTGGAGCTGGCACAGGAGCAGGGCGACAGAGCCATCGAGATGAGGGCATATGCTGGTCTGGGGCACGCTGCCCGATGCATGCAGGTTGGTTTAAATCCAGTCATTAAAGTCGTGGTCAACTGAATCACACCGGGGGTATTCTGCCGTTCTGTGCGTGCTGTTGATTGTGTGACAGGTAAGCATGAATAATGTTTGTTTTCCTGTGATCGTCAGGACCTGGAGAGGGCTCGTCAGTACCACCAGCACCAGCTAGAAATCGCCCAGGAGCTGCAGGACAGAGCAGCTCAGGGCCGAGCCTCGTCTAACCTGGGTAGGTTAATGTCACCACAGAAGTATTTAAATCTCTGTGAGCATTTTAGATGGTGAATTATGAGTTTGTTTGATGGTTTAAATGTCACTAAATATTGTAGAGGAAGTAGAAATATGCAGTAACTTGAGGAGTGGGAGCAACTTTGGCTGTATTTGATGTGGAGTTTGGATGATTAATATTTGATTTACTACTTTATATCTAGTCACTAAGCTCCAGCGTCCCCCATGCCCTTCCCCAACCCTCCATCCCCAACACTCAGCCTAAACCCGTCCAGGTCTGTAAATTCAGGTCACCACACGTGGGTCAAAGGTCGCCCAAATGCGGCCAATTCTCCACTTAAATCGGCCCAAGTCAACACACCCAAAACTTGAAGCTGGATCTGGCAACTGTTTCTGGGCCAGAATTGGCTGACCTTTGGTGAGTCGCTGCCAAAAACGCAATCGAGTGCGCCAGCAACAGCTGGCTACCTGGGACATTATCAAAACCTGCAATTCATCTGCACACCATCAAGTTCTGATAAGTTGGTAAGTTAGCTGCCCAAACTACATCCTATGTGTGGATCCAATCGGGATCCTCTAGCTCTTCAGGAAGCAATGATGATAATGGCCATGCCTTTACCAGCTGGAGCCAATCAGGAACAAGGGAACCACACACCTAGCTCAAGAAAGTAGGAGTAGTGTTGGTGGCAGCCGTAACAATATTATATTACATTTCTGCCATGATTTAGAGATAGGGTACTTTAAATGGCTCAGGTTTGAGTTCATTTCATTGATGTCAATAGGAATTCATGTTTTATGGTGCAAGGAAACACTGAAAATATGTGATAATACAGAAAATAACTCCAGGCCTTATTGTCCCTGCTGGTTTTATTAAAAAGCCTTAAATTTAACATGGTCAACCCTGCAAAACCTTGAAAACTTGAGATGATTATAGCTTAAGTGCATTAAGTGTTATTTACAGTTTATACTATTGTGGAACTAACACTAACCAGTGTCAGATGTTTTTTGAAGTACCTCTGACTCCACTTGTGAGTCTTTTCTTGTATTCTGTGTGAGTTTCATTTCATTCATCAAGTGGAAGATTTGATGCAATTTTAGATAAAAAGTTCAAAATTTCCTTCAAAAACTCTGAACTAACAGATGTAGACGTCTTATTACTCTCTCTAATTGGAAAGCTCCATCATGGTTTGCTGTCGCCACTGAGACTCAGTACACTGACTGAGTTCTTGTCCTGGACCGACCCAGTCTGCATCGATCAGCAGCATCGAGTTCACAGACAATGGACTCTTCATTTGTTTGATTTGAGCCGTGGTGGAAAGTGCAAAACAATAATACACAGAATAAGGTCATTATAGATACAGCATGTTGTAGTCAGTGTCATGCCAGAACCTGAGCTGGGCAAGCAGATAATATAACCAGCAGCTTCTATGGACATGATGGCAGAGGGGAGGAGAGTGAAGAGGACGCTAACGGAGGAAGCTAAGAAGAGAAAAGGAGAGAGTGAGCGAGCAAGAAGCCGCCGGACAAGAGTAAATCTGGGACTGACTTTTAGTCGTGTCGCTTTAACCAAAATCGCAGAGTTGTAGATCATGTGATCACGTGACGGTCCTACTCACCCGTCATCTTATCTGCCCTTTGAGGGTGCTATCACATGACTGCAGTAGTGTCTCTCCGGCCAATCAGCGCTCATGTTTTATTAACCGGGTTTTGTTTTCTGCGGCCGCGGTGATATCCGAGAGCGAGTGAACCCGACTCCACCGCTGAGTGGACAACTCGCCACTCTGTGTGTGTGTGTGTTTGTGTGTCCTGCGTTACAGCGGTAATCTGAGCTGCAGTCGGTCTGAACACGGTTGGAAATGAAGACGTCTGCCGAGCGTCTTTGTTTCGCGGCGTTTCCTCCTCGCCGCAGAGCCGCTTTGAATATGAGTCCTGTGTTGGCTCTCTATTATTTGCCGTCTGAATTAATCAAAAGTCAAGCGCGCAGCACGCAGCGGAGGCTTTGATGTGAGACTAATAGGCTACGCTGAAGTCGCTGACACTCTCCTGACAGACAAGCCTCAGTCTGCGGTTCAGATCAATGATTCAGATCATCATTTATGGATGATACTTTTCTGTGGCGCTGAATGCTGACTTGACAACCCTTCATTCTCCTCTCCTCTTTTCTCTCTTCCTCTCCTACCCTCCTTTGTTTCCTCCTACTCACTTCTCCTCTCATTTACATCATTGTTTCCTCTTCTCCTCTCTTGCCTCCTCTTATCCACTGCACTAATCTTCTCTCCTTTTTTCTGGTTCTGTTTCCTTCCTTGTTTCCTCCTCTCCTCTCTTCCCCCTTTCCCCATCCTCTCATTTCCTCCCTTGTCTCCTCTCCTCTTATCTAATCTCTTCTTGTCTCCTCCCAAGTTTTCCTGTTTCCTCTTATCCTCTTCACCTTTGGTTCCTCTTCTCCTTATCTTGCCTCCTCCCTTGTGTCCTCCTCTCCTCTCCTCTCCTCTCCTCCTAATTTACTCACAGCTGACTCTCTCTGCCCAAAAATATCTTCACGGGGCGTTGACGAGTTGTTGTGGATCTCCTGAGTGATTTGTGACGGTGCCACTTAAAGCTTAATTACCGCTCTGTTTTCACCACACTGCAGTAATGACAGAACAGCAGCTTTAATGGCTGTTTTCTACCTTGTATGTAGTTACTTCATCTGAGAACAGAGAGGAGAGACGTCACACGGTCGTATGCTGGTCCACGTTAATACGTCTGAACGTTTGGTACCTTTTTAAGCAACGCTGCGTGGAAATTAGCGTTTTGTGATTTAGCGCCCTGAGTTTCAGAGTGTAACCCCACTGTGCTGAGTATGGACAGCTGTACTCGAGCCAACGAAAGTGCCAATTAAAGGTCAGTCCCAGATTTACTCTCGTCTGGTGCTATTTTCTCTTCTTAGCTTCCTCCATCAACATCCTCGTCTCTTCTCCTCTGCCGTTATGTTGCTGAGCCCCGTTTACGTTGCCTGCTTGTCCGGCTCCTGTTCTGGCACGACACTGGCTCCGCTCCCCGGGCTTGAAAACATCCTCTTCTTCCTTGTAGTCTAAAATATTCCCTTCCGGTGCTGCCCCAGAGCTCACAGTCCGGCTAACAAACTGAGCTAACAGCAGCTACAGCAGTTTACTTCACTGTCCATCAAGAAACTCTGTAAATCACAGAGAGTCGAGGCGGATATGATCCTGTTTCACCAAAATCAGTGAAATCGTTTGTGGTGTGAAGCCTTACGTACTTCATCAACACGATTTAAACTCATCATGTATTTTTTCCATTCGCGCAGCTTTAAATTAATAAACAGATAACAGCTTGTTGCTCAGGTTTGCCACACCCAGTTCACTTCACTGATGAATGAGCATTTTCCATCCCACTGTGACAAAAAAGGGGGACCGCAGATCAACGCTCCCCTCCTCTAATCGCGCTGTGCTGCCTCAGCCGAAAACCCTGTCATCAGATCGCACCTAATTTTCCACGCCTCTAATCCTCACAGCTCTGCTCTTTTCACACTGCCCCCCCCCCCCCACCCCCCCACCCTCCTCCCTTCCCCTCCATCAGGGAATCCCACCGCCCTGCAGAATATCTTCACCCTTTCGCCTCGGAGGAGAAGATGTGTGGGTTTTAACTTGAGGGAGATTGTGTATCTGCACATGCTCACGCCTGCGTTAGCAAGAGTTTAAAGAGGATGGGTGTAACTGTAACTCTGCCAACTCTGCAGGCTCCTCTGTAATCCTCTTAGAGCGAGACCACGATGAACGAGGTCTCCCTTTTCCTTATCGACAACCTCCTCTTCGAAACACAGTGTGTTGAGTCACTGGATTTATTCTCTATACGTACAGAAGCAAAGATGTAATGTGTGTGCACAAAAACATGCATGCACCATGTCTCATGCATAAATTGGCATTTATAAAACCAAGTCTTTCACACAGACAATTTTCTTGGGTGTGAAATGTTGGAGTGGAAATGAAAAATAAAGAGAAACAGCATCAAATATGCATCATTATTCTTTTAGGTTCTTAACCAGTTTCAAGCGTGAATGACTCCCGTCTCCAAAATGCCAATTAAAGATGCAATTTCATTTTAATTAATTGCTTTTTGTGCTGCGGGTTTTATTATTCTTTTGTTCAGTCTGCTTTTGTCGTTTTAATTTGACGTCTTATTTTCCGTGTTCGAGTTCTTTGTAAAGTGCTCTGTAAGTTCTTCAGCTTCAGTTCACTAAATTGTCATTGATTACCTCTCTGAAGCTTGATGGTGATGGCGATGATGATGAGACATCACAGATGACGGCTGTTCACAGGTGTGCTTGTGATGAAATATTGAATTCATGCAGCGATGGCGCCTATAAATAGCTGTAGCATGTGTATTGATCTCGCATACGTTTATTTAGACGACTTCGTCGATACAACACAAACGTTCAGGGAATCCGTGCAGATCTTTTCATCACCGTGCATGCGCGAACCGTTGATTAAATGGGTGTCTACGTCGATATGTTGTTAATTGTGGCTGTTTGAAAACCAGGCGTATGCATGTGCACACGATTTCACAATGATTGAGTTCCAGAAAACAGAACAACCAGGTTGGAGGCTGGCATTGTTCTGAATTTTTAACGCATCCTATCTCTCAGTGCTTTCTGATTCCCCTACCGTGACCGATCAGCCATAACATGATGCCCACTGACAGGTGAACTGAACACTGATTATCTCGTTATCATGGCACCAGCACCATGCTCAGTCGGTGGGATATGTAACGTGTTCGAGAAATGGGCGAGCAATGGTTACGACTGTCGGTCTTGTGGTCTGCAGTGGAAGTCCAAGGAGGGAAAAGCGGTCAGCGGGCGACAGGGTCATTGACAGTCAAGGCTCACAGATGCATGTAAGGAGCGAAGTTACTTAAGCTCTGTCCGCTGCTGAAAGTGCCAACAATGGGCATGTGAGCAACAGAAGTGGACCCTGGCGCAATGGAAGAAGGCAGCCTGGTCTATGAATCATGATTTCTTTGGCACCAGGATGCACCATGGGAAGAAGGAAGGCCAGCAGAGTCAGTGTGATGTATGATTGTGCTGGGAAACCTTGGGTTGTGCCATTCTTATGGATGTTTGACACCTACTGGCCATGTACCCTTCATGGAAATGGTATCTCCTGATGACCTAAAGAATCTGCTGCTAACGTCACGCCGTGGAAGGTCTAGTGGAGTCCCTGTCTTCATCTTTAGTGAGAATTTGGGGTTACAGGACAGTGTTGGACGATTGAATCAAAATAAACTAACTCACATAGACTATACTGTACGTTAGTATGATCACTGGTTGGTTTCAGTCTTCGGCCTGTCCACAATAGTACAGCAGAGCTGGAAATACGCCAAGGACTTACCGTTAACGCTCTGTGAATCAGACCACGGTCTCCGTCCTGATTCTGTCTTTGCACACGGTCTGACATGAAAGCCACATGTAACCTCTTCCATCTGGTGTCTCGACACCCCCCGTATCCCTGTTTCCCCTCTCATAACCCCCATCTGATCTGCTCCGCTTTGTGTCCTGACTGTAGAGATGATAGATTTCAGCACAGATGAGAGTTATAATTGTTTTTAAGTTTTCTTCATGTGGCAAATATAGACCATTCTGTCACACAACGAGTCGAATCCTGTGAAGAAGGCCTCCGCCTCTTCCGCCTCCCAGCTAATCTAAAAATGGGCAAAAACGTGGATCATCGGAGCAGCTGAGGGAGACAGATCAGTGTGTATTATTTGTATTTAACGTTGCTTTTTGTGCAGTTCCCTTCAGGAAAAACACAAAACAGAAATCAGACTAAAAAGGTGAACATTTGCAAAGGTATATGTGTAAACTAATCCTGCAAATCTAGCTGTGTTAGCTCTGATTTGGACCTTTATTAGACTGCGATAACCCAGTTAATGTGTTTACATGAGAGTTTTGCCTCGTTGTGCTTATAATCAAGTTATTAACGTGGAAGATGGAGGAGTTGCAGTTAACCTTACCTCCAAATCAGCAAACACACGTTTAATATATGAGAATTTCATGTTTTTAAGGTGTGTGTGCTCGTCCTGTTGCCTTCTTCCTCTCTGCTTGTGTCTACTTTGTCTCCATAAACTGGCTTGTTGGTCGTAGGGAAGACACATCATCGCAGAAAAAGTTGAGGAGGCCACTGGGACTGAAGTTTTTCCAGTTCCTCTTCCCTGGATAGAGAGGCAGTCGAAGGCTGTATGACTCTCCATTGGATCTCTGCATAAGCAGCAATTTTGAAGCAAGTTTGAAGATCCAGAGCTGCATACGTTATTAGAGTTGTTAAATTCAGCTTTTTAATTATTAACTGCGCAGCTCTGATATGTTTTTCAAGGTTCGGAAAAGCCGTGTTCACATGCACGTGCAGGTTTTCCTCTGTGCATCATATTGGAAGTTTCTTTGTGGGTTTTGTAGTGACAGCTGAGGTTGTTGCAGAGGTTGTGTCAGAGTTGCAGACTTTGCATACAGCTGATGTCTTCATACTGTTGTCACTGACAACATGATCCTTGAGTCCAAATGTTATTATTTTTGGACTATAGCCCTCCCCTGATAGCTGGCTGAAGTGTTGTCCTCTGATGGTCTGCTGCATCCTCGCAGGTTGCCAGATTTGCTCGCACTAGAAATCACTCAATCACGTTTCAACCGTAACTTCTCTAAATATCTAGATTTTCAAATATTTAATGAAATTTGCGTCATCTATCTCAAGTCTCAAGCCTTAAATACCAAATTAAAGTCAAGTCTTTTATCAGTGCAAGTCTCAGGTTCTCGAATTTGCGACCGGAGTCAAGTCCCTGATTTCTATGATTTCCCCAACGTGTGCATCAAGCTCTGCTAATCAAACCCACGTTGGACGAATGAATCAGCAGAGCGGTAGATCTCGGAGTTGGATACAAGTCTCGAAAGTCTGCTAATGGACTTAAAGTCCCTATGAAATGGAAAGCGGAGTGAACATGGCCCAGTCCAACTGCTGACTGATGAATCACTTGACTTGGACTTGCCTAAAACAACAAAGGTTTCAATGTTGTTCTCGTCCCTCTATCTCAGGTATCATACACCAGATGAAGGGGGAATACGAGGCAGCACTGAAGCTCCACAAAGCTCACCTGTCCTTCGCCCAGGAGCTGAGTGATTACGCCGCCCAGGGGAGGGCCTACGGTAACATGGGCAACGCCTATCACGCACTCGGCATCTATGACCAAGCTGTCCGGTACCACCGACAAGAACTACAGATCTCACTGGAGGTGAGTTCCTGCACTCTTCAAGAAGATCACTCAGACACTCGTGTGGAGAGAAAAGAGACTTGTGAGATCTCTCTGTGTTTCAGGTGAACGACCGTCCATCCCAGGCCTCCACACATGGAAACCTAGCTGTCGCCTACCAGGCGCTGGGCGCTCACGACCGAGCTCTACAGCACTACCTTCATCACCTGACCATCGCACGAGAGCTCCGAGACACTCAAAGCGAAGCAAGAGCACTAGGTTAGCTAGATGAGTAGGAGGACAGAAGAGCAGGAATTTGGATGACTGAGATGTAATGCACTTTTCTAATCTTGTTTTCTGCAGCCAACTTGGGTAACTTCCACAGTTGGAGAGGTGAATATGCTCAGGCTTTGCCATACTACCAGCAGTACCTGGCTCTGGCCCCAGGTTTGCAAGATCTGGAGGGAGAAGGCAAAGTTTGCCACAACCTCGGCTACGCTCACTACTGCCTGGGACAGTACCGAGACGCTGTCAGGTCAGAGACTAAATAAATCTCACAAAACACAAGATGTTTTTTCAAAGTCTTCCTCATCCTGCCAGTATGTGAGTCATTACAAACCCTTTAGGACTTTTTCTTATTTTAGTGGCGAGTCCAAACTTTCCAAAGACACCAGATGTGTCAGGACGAAATTTGGGACTAGAATACAGCCATAAAAAAACACGGTGTCTTGGGGTTTGACTGTTTTCCTCATGTTGCTTCAATGAAAAGTTGGAAAAGACTCATACATCATATGGGATACTATCAAACTGTGGAGTAAGACCTTGAAGTTGCAGGAAAAAAAACGACAAACTCATGGCATGATCCATAAATCTACTGTCCTGAATACATTCTTGTTACTTCTTGCTTTTATGTCACGTTTGGTAATCATCGATTTCCTAGGTATTACGAACAGGACCTGGCCTTGGCGAAGGACCTCCAAGATAAATTTGCCCAGGCAAAAGCCTACTGTAACCTTGGTCTGGCCCACAAAGCACTTGGGGAGTACAACAAAGCGGAGGAGTGTCAGAGATACCTTCTCTCTCTCGCACAAGCCTTGGATAACACACAGGTCACCCCACTACAGCTGTGTTCACTCGATAAACACATCCGTTACACGGGAAGTGGTTGTTAATCAGTGTCCGTGTGGTTATATTTGTCTGCAGGCGGTGTTCAGGGCCTTTGGGAATCTGGGGGATGTGTGTGTTTGTCGGGGAGATCTTCCAGGAGCTGTGAGGTTCTACCAGCAGCAGTTAACTCTCGCGCAGAAGGTCAGCGATCAGAAGATGGAAGCTGACGCCTACTCAGCACTTGGATCAGTTCACAGGTAATAAAAGTCAGCAGAGATTTCGTTTGACTTTCTTTGATTCTTCCTCTTTTACCTCTCTTCCTCTTTCTTGCACTTCAGGCTTCTCCGCCAGCTGGATACAGCGCTGTCCTTCCATAGCCAGGAACTGACCGTCCGGAAGGATCTGGGTGATCAGCAGGGGGAGTGCCGCGCCCTTGGCCACTTGGCGGCGGTACACATGGCCCTCGGAGACTATGCTACAACTTTTCAGTGTTATGAGGCCCAGCTGGGTCTTGCACAGGGACTCAGGGATGCCCGCTTGGAGGCCCAGGTCCATGGGAATATGGGCATCACCAAAATGAACATGGGGGTGTTTGAGGAAGCGATTGGATATTTTGAGCAGCAGCTGGCCATGCTGCAGCAGCTCAGTGGAACTGAGAGCATGTTGGACAGAGGTAGGGCCTACGGGAACCTGGCAGACTGCTATGATGCCCTGGGAGACTACGAGGAGGCAATTCAGTACTACGAGAAGTACCTGACGATGGCGCAGAGTCTCAACCATGTCCAGGACCAGGAGAAGGCCTACAGAGGACTCGGCAATGCGCACAGGTAGGCAAAACAAAGTTTAGAGTTACTACTCTCATGTCTGCAGATAAAGGCTGGAAACAGGGAAACAGCAATTCTCTGCATTTCTTTTGCACCTGTAGCACATCATTTGCACGATTTACAGGAGATGTGGGTTTGATTTCTTTAAAATGCCACGTGAGCAAGTTTTTAATGTGCATTTTTTTCACTTATTTCTGCAGCTACTCAGTTTCTGTGTTGTAGACTGTTTACATTTGTGTTTATGCTCTTATTAGTTTGTACGGAACAGCATTCATGCAAAACCTCAAATGGGCTTTTCTTGCCTCGAGCATACGGAAAAAAACGAAACGCATTTCACATTACAGTCATAAAAATAATGAAAATATTAAATAATCAGAATTCAATTACAGGAATAATAGAGTACAGAGAGATCTCTTTTCTCGTGTGAAACGACAGAAATAATGTTCACTGACAGAAGAACGAGGCTTAATGATGGGTTTCCTTTATCCATCTGTTGTTTCTGCTCTCTGGAGTGTGAATGCGATTGAAATAAGAGACGAGTCACTGATTTATCCCAACGAGCACGGCGAACTTGGATGCTTGTTCTTTTTCAACGTCTCAGAGGATACAGATCTTTTATTACGAAGCTGTTCTTCTTTGTTTTCTTAAATTGCACAAAGTATGCAGGTAGATTTCTTGGAGTATTTGCAAGAACCAAACCAAAAGAAATAGATGATCACGTCCTCTGTTTCCCCTTCTCTCCTCAGGTCGATGGGTAGTCTCCAGCAGTCGTTGGTGTGCTTTGAGAAGCGGCTGGTGGTAGCCCATGAGCTGGGTGGGGAAGGAGGGGGTAAAGCTCAGGCTTATTGGGAGCTGGGCACTTTACACAGCCAGCTGGGCAACTATGAGCAGGCCCTCTCCTGCCTGGAACACCAGCTTAACATTGCACGCACAGCGGGGGTAAGGATTTACCTGCATTCACCTTTTCTTTTCATGTCCTGCTGAATATGACAAATGATTTTTTTTAAAATTTTGTCTATAAAAGTACATTATGTACAGTAAAATGTACTAAATCCTGCTTTAACTATCAGGATAAATCCCTGGAAGCGGAGGCGAGCGATGCTCTTGGAGGAGTTTATCAGCTGATGGCAGACAACGAGACGGCGCTACAGGTTTGTGTTTGAATCTTTACACATCATGACTCAGCATTTTTAAGGCGTAATTAAGAAGAATAGTTTTGTGGAATAAACATACTCGCTTTCTCGCTGAGAGTGACACGAGAAGATCGATACCACACTCATCGATCTTCTAAATAACATCACCTAACCGAGCTCTCCTGTTACAGTGGCATCAGAGGGCTTTAGACATAGCCGAGCAGACGGGATGTGTGAGGAGTCAGGGTCGAGCCTACGGCAACCTGGGACTGACCTACGAAGCTCTGGGTAACTACGAGCGAGCCGTGGTCTTCCAGGAGCAGCACCTGAGTGTGGCAGCGCAAACCAACGATCTTGTAGCCAAAACTCTTGCCTACGGGAGCCTCGGGAGGATACACCATGCACTGCAAAACTACGCACAGGCTGTGATGTACCTACAGGAAGGTAAGAAACAAGTGAAATGTCTGTGTAATTAAATAAATAGATTGATTTCCTCTATCTATTAGCCTCTTCTCCTCTGCCATTATGTCCATAGAGGCTGCTGAGTATGGTTACGTTGCCCACTTGCCCAGCTCCTGTTCTAGCACGACACCAGTTCACTGCAGCATTCAGCATCCCCTGTAAACCTCCTCTTCTTCTTCTTTGAGCTCACAGTTTGAGCAGCCTGGCTAACAAACTGAGCTAACATGAGCTAACAGCAGCTACAGTTGTCAGCAGTTTACTTTAGTGTCCATAAGGAAACTCTGTAAATCACAGAGAGCTGATTTGAACTGTGTGGTATCGGTACGTTTACTTAAGTAAAAGCTCTGAATGTCTGTTTTTGACATTTATCAACAAACTCTCGACGTGATGAAAAGCGAAGGAAAAACTTAGTCACAGTTTTACCTTCGCCTGCAGCTGTACACACTCCGTTTAGGCGAGGCTCTGGCTCTTAGCGCACACTTTGATCTGCATGTGGGTATCTTATTTATTTAAAGTCAGAGTTGTTTAGGCCCGAGAACATTGTGAAGTTGTATTTTTTTTTAAACCGTCTCAAAGCATGAAAGGTATTCATGAGTCTGACACAGGCTAATGGAACATCAGCTCTCTGGTGTTTACCCCGGAGTGTGGCTTTCCTTCAGGCAGCTTGTTGTCAATAATCCTGTTTGATTTAACTTCTTCTCTAACCAGACTTCTCTTTGAAACACTCGCGTCTCTCATCTCGCCAAGTTTTAAAACTGCAATCCTTGTTGGAGATTTTCTGACGTGTGAAAAGAGGAACGCTTGCACACAAAACGGGTAACGGATATTTGTGTTCATTTATGAACTCCTTCAGGCTTCGTCGGGCCTGTAAGACACGGTCACGGTCTGTCACTTTGCTCGCAGATCGTCTGGATTTTAATTGATCATTAACTCGACAAGCGACGGGGAATTCGACAGAGTTGAAGTGAGGACGGAGCCGTACGTGTGCCTCCAATTAACCGACAAAAAGCTGGAAGAAACACAGATGCAAAAACATCACAGATCCCCAAAAAAGAAAGACAAATAAAAACTTGATGTTTGACGAGATTCGAAGAGTCTAATGAGAACTAATTACAACCTGCCGAGGCTGTCAGCTCCTGCACAGCAGGGGAAGACGAAACACATCTACAGCTACAAAAACTTTGAATTGGAGTCGGCAGAAAGACAAAAGGAACAATGAGAGAGGGGAAAGAACGGCAAGCGTGAGCGCCTCGAGCGCGGTTCAAGTTCACGTCAACACTGCAACAGTTGTCACGAGCGTCAAAGATTTTCAGATCAGCCTTCAGGAGCTGTCGTCTGATCTCCTCTTTTGTCTGTCTGTCTCTCTCCTCCTCAGGTCTGCGTCTGGCAGAGCAGTTAGGTCGAAGGGAAGAAGAAGCTAAGATACGCCATCGCCTCGGCCTGTCGCTGTGGGCCGGAGGAAACCTGGAGGAGGCACAGCACCAGGTGTGCGTCTTAACTTTCCTCAGAAACTGCTGTACGAGTCCAGTGTGAAGACGGGTCGGTATGTAGGGATGTTTTCAGAGTGACACCAGCGTGTTTGAGTCGTAGCGATGGCTGAGCGTTGTGGGGGAACGGTGGATCTTTAGGGTCAACACTTTATGCCACACAGACGTGGAAGACATCAACCAAAAGCCGAGAACTCCTGATTAATTCGAGATGCAGCAGGGCCGGATCTCTGCTTTTGCCGGTGAGAGGTCATGGGAACCCTGTGAGACTTCTACAACACAATCTATTTTAATATATACAGTAGTGTGCTAGGGTAGGACGTAGAATGCATGTGAGGCCCACAGTCAACTTGATTACAAATCAGTTAATGTGTAACTTTCTGTGCTTTGAGCTCAGCTCCCTCAGACATTTGTGTATTTGTACTGCCCCCATGTGGTTGTTGTAGTAACAGCAGGCTGCTGAAATGAGAGGAGAAACATCAAATGTAGACGCTGCACGAACCGCTGAGAGTTTTGTACATGCATGTGTGTATTTATCTAGTGTGTTACACACACAGATATACCCTTACATATATCTCAGAACTTCTAACTCCCCTACAGCCTCAGATCATCCCACCGAGGCATGTTGATCGTTCTCCGTCTTCGGTAGCAGCTGCTCAGCCTCCTGGAGGCCAGACCTGTTCATACCATTTACATTTAGTCATTTCGCTGACACGAGCTGAAACAGTTGTTGATGTTGGAGAGGAGGTCCTGTCTGAAGAGCTGGAGGTCTTCAGGAGGGTGAAGGTAGAGAGCGACGCGCCTGGGAGGCCTGTCAGGATGGGAGGTTAACTGGTCATCGATCATGACAGACAGGGAGTCAGTTCTGATGTTGCTACACTCGGCTGATCGTTGCAGCGAATAGTGTAGTGTTTACACCTCTGCTTCCCCGACGCATCGAGGACACGAACCTGAAACTGAGTATTGATGTGATGTTTGTTTGTTTCAGTTGTACAGAGCGTCCGTGTTATTCGAGACGATTCGCCACGAGACGCAGCACAGCACGGATTACAAGCTCTCCCTGTTTGACCTGCAAACCAGCTCGTACCAGGCTCTCCAGAGGGTCCTCGTCAGCCTAGGTGAATCAACCGTCCTCCCTTCTCCTGCTGTGTTGTGGATTGCTGAGCTCGACTGTTGTTGTTCTCGTGTTCGCACCTCGTTTTCACACTCTGCGCTTGTTAGCGGCGCACAAATTATCAACCTGATGTCTGAGTGTGTTTGTTTCACATCTCAGGCCGGCACGACGAGGCGCTGGCGATAGCGGAGCGAGGGCGAACGCGCGCCTTCGCCGATCTCCTGGTCGAACGCCAGAAAGGGAGTCAGCAAGCGGCGAGCGCCGAGCCTTACGTCCCCGTGACCGTGGAGCACATCCTGGAGACGGTCAACGGTCAGAGAGCCATGGTCCTCTATTACTCTCTGGCTGGAGGCTTTCTGTACAGCTGGCTGATTTCTCCAGGGACAGGTACACACACTTGAACACACCACACAGGCAGCGCAGTAACACACATGCTCAGGTCGAAATGTCACCGTACGCCTGTACGCGTGGCGCAATCGTCGTGACATTTGATGACGTTTTTTATGCACCAACGGGAATTAACCTTTGGATTTTAATCACTCTTTGACCTTACTGACCACATGGCCTTTCCTTCTGAGGCCTCCCTCATGGGAACTTCGCATTTGTAACCCCGTCACTTGTTCGCTCCATCCTAATGTACACACACACGCAGGGCAGCATGCACTAATTCACTGTTGTTCTTCCTAAAAATGCTCCGGCAGGTATCGTGAAGTTTAACGAGGTGTATCTCGGAGAGGCTGGAGTGGAGGCGTCTGAGCTGCAGGATGGTGGTGGTGGGTGCCCACAGGGTGGAGGAGGAGCAGGTGGAGGTGGTCCACTGTCTATGGAGCAGTACATCTGCAACGCTAGAGAGGCTCTAGGAGTGGACAGCCATTACAGCAGGTTTTACTTTCTCTTTGTTTGCTTGATTATTTTGCAAGACTAATTGACATCAGTTGTTAGTTTGTCAGTGCTGGGGCACTGCTGTGTTTATGTACAGCCTCACAGAGCAGCTAGCGTGGCTGCAGAGTTTTATTACCGAGACTCGTCATTCATTAAAACACAAGGGAGCAAAAACAAGACAGATGAGGCACACGCTGGATGTCATCCGTCTTCCTTTCCCGTTGCTTTCTCTCCTTGCCATATTTCCTTACTCTCAATTATCCTACCCGCAACTTTCAGGCCTTGGTTGGCACAAACCGGACGACTCTGTAGATCACTACCATGTGTCATGTCAGCAAATGTTCCCCCACACAAACTGCATCTCGACTTTCTGTGAAAGCCGCCGCAGAGGGCTCGCCGTAGCCAGCAGCGATTCATTACGTACTGTCGCGTGTGTGTGTTTTAAAGCTGTGGCGAGCCTCCATTTATATGTGGTGATTATGAATCCTGCTCATCCACAGCATGAAAAGTATTTGCACATATGCTGCATTAAAATGCCTTCCAACCCACCAGTGGAGTTTTACTACCCACTAGCATGTATCCAGGCAGCAGAAACTGCCATTTTAACACAAATCAAATCTCCTTGAGCTGTTAAAAGTGCAGCCAGAGGATTCTATAAAAAGTAATGGTGTTTGGTATTGAGAGCCATCAGTCCAGTACATTAAGCTTGAGTCCCGTTATTAATGACTGTAAAACAGACTCTTGTCGTTCACGGCCAAAACGTTACTTATTATTTCTGCATCTTGTTTTATGGACGCGATTAAAATGTTTCCTGAGAGCGTCGCCGATGTTTAAACTGAGTTTATGTGACTCCTCAAAGGAGAAATAATAAACTCTTTTTCACAAATTAAAAGTAGCTATTAAATACAGCCTCACTTCATTCATCCTCAGAGGTTTGGTTGCTATGCTTGGTCTGGTACGACCACTAGCACCTATGGTGGCTAACGTTAGCTTTTTAACGTACAAACATACACATATTATTTATATGATCACATCTTAATGTTAGCAAAAATCTAGCCAACTACTTAACTAATTCACACCAATCATTAGTTAGCTAGTTAGTTCACATTTTGCTAATTAGCTAACCTACGATGTGACTACAATATTTACTGCATATGTCACTTTTATCTTTTTAACCATCCTCAAAATTTGGTTTTCAACATATACGAGCTACATTAAACATTAGCTACCCAGCTAATCTACATCAGTAGCTAGCTAGTTACATTTGATAGCTAATGCAAAATGCTAGGTTAGTTAGCATTTTCATAGCATTAAGATGTGACTAAAGTATATATATGTTGTTTTTATGTTTTAACCATCCTCAAAATTTTGTTGTATTTCCAACATAAACAAGTTCCTAGCTAACTTTCCTGTATCAGTCGCTAGCTACTTACATCTGATAGCGAATGTTAGCAAAATGCTAGTTAACTAGCTAGCTAATCCATTATTTAACAGTAAGTTTCTTCGTTACTGCTGATCTTCAGTTATAATGCAGCGCGTTGCTGTGCACTTTGCAGAGTTTGCTCCAGCAGTGAAACAGAGAGTGAAGCCGGAGATCTGTTGGAGCAACAGTTTGAGGAGCTGAACAACAAACTCACCTCAGCCACCGACCCCACGGGCTACCTCCGCATGGTGTCCAGAAACAACCTCTTTAACAGGTTCGATTTAGCCATGCTAGAGGCAACTCTCTGTGTCGCAGTCATCAGGACTGAGAGTCTTAGTCTGGTCTTTTATTGCTTTCAAACAGTGTGTGTGTTTTATGTGGTGCCTTACAGAAGCTGTCAGAGCATGACAAGCCTGTACAGTGCCACAGTATCTCCAGTGAAGGACAGTTCATCATCTCCTCTTTGCCGACCGAGTAACATCAGCAAACCTCCTCTACGAGCTCTTTACGACTTACTCATAGCGCCAATGGAAGGGGTATGTATATGTCTGTCAATGAACTGCATGTTTACATGAACCTGTTCTGAGAGTCTTTGTTTGGTCTTCAGGGTCTGATGCACAGCAGTGGACCGGTGGGCAGACACCGACAGCTCGTGTTAGTGCTGGAGGGGGAATTGTACCTGATCCCGTTCGCTTTGCTGAAAGGCAGCTCCTCCAACGAGTACCTTTATGAGAGGTTCAGTCTCATTTCTGTACCTTCTTTAGGGAGCCTGGGAGCCACGATCAAGGTGAGCGAATCTTTATCTCAAAGCAGACACTGTGTAGAAATCTGTATTTTTGTGATTTAGCGCCCCCACAACATCAACAAGGTCAACAGCAGTCAGCCCAGCTCGTCATCTGTCTTTCAGCCTTTTATTTCACCAACCACTAAAAGTCAGTCCCAGATTTACTCTTGTCCGGCGGCTTCTTGCTCGCTCACTCTCTCCTTTTCTCTACTTAGCTTCCTCCGTCAACATCCTCTTCGCTCTCTTCTCCTCTGCCATTATGTCCATAGAGGCTGCTGAGTCCAGTTACGTTGCTCAGCTCCTGTTCTAGCACGACACCAGGGCTGCTCCCTGTTAGCATTCACCCCCAAAAAACACTCCCCCGGTGCTCTCTCAGTCTGGGCAGCCCGGCTAACAAACTGAGGTAACATAAGCTAACAGCAGCTACAGTTTACTTCACTGTCCATCATAAACTCTGTAAATCACAGAGTTGAGGCGGAGCAGCCGGAGGACATCAGAGGGAAAACCAGAAAACATTTTCTCCATAAAATATGGTGCAGTCAGTGTAGCATCAACAGTTTTTGTCTCCGCGTCTGATAACTTCTGTTCAACACGCAGCCTCATCCTCGTCGTGGCGGCCCCTTACTTTGCTCAGATGGAGGTTCAGTAGCCGCCGTGGTCGGGGCTCCTCGCCTGCCTCCCTCTGTGATGGACCGCTGGCTGTGGGGCCCTTTACCTTCAGCCCAAGATGAGACTCTTTGGCTGGGGGAGCAGCTGGGATGTCATCCCCTAACCGGAGCAAACGCCACAAAGGAGCGCGTCTTAGCGGCTCTGAGTCAGGCGGAGTGTGTTCACTTTGCCACTCACATATCCTGGAAGCTCGCCGCTTTGGTTCTCGCCCCCAGCCAAGAGCACGCCGGAGGTGACGGGGCGGGCGGGCGACCCAGGGAGAAGTCTCCGGGTGGAGCGTCGACCTCGGGCGAGGCTGCAGGTCAGGATGGAAAGACCAGGGCCTCGTTAAAGAGTCAGAGCAGCCCGGAGAGAGCGACAGAGGAAATGAGCGAAGATGGAGGAAGTGTGTGTGAAGTGGAGAGTGTGTGCGACAGTCCACCCCTTCACGACTTCCTCCTCACTGCTGCAGACATACTGGACCTCTGCTTGAGCGTCAAACTGGTGGTTCTGAGGTAAAAACCTGTCACTGATTTAACGTTTCACAGAGCCTGTCAGCTTTCGTCCACCTGACCTCTCATTCCTTGTCGCCTCAGGTTATACCCAGAGTCCAGCTGCAAGGTGTCGGCCGACGGGGTGGTGGGTCTGACCCGGGCCTTCCTGGCTGCCGGGGTCCAGTGTGTGTGCGTGTCCCTGTGGCCTGTACCGATAGCTGCGTCCAAACTGTTCACACACACCTTCTACACGGCGCTTCTCAACGGGACCAAAGCCAGCGCCGCTCTGACGGAGGCCATGAAGACGCTGCAGAGCAGCAAGCACTTCTCGCATCCATCCAACTGGGCCGGTGAGCTTTTTCTAAAGAAGAGTTAATTCTGAGAGAATTAGCGGCGTCTTGTTGAATTATTATGTCTCAAGCCTGAACGTCTCTGTGTGTGTTTGTCTTCAGGTTACATGCTGATTGGGAGCGATGTGAAGCTGAACAGCCCGATGTCGCTGGTGGGCCAAGCCCTGGCAGAGATCCTGCAGTACCCAGAGAGAGCCAGGGACGCCCTCCGAGTGCTGCTACACCTGGTGAGATTCCACTGTGTCATACATATAACACCTCAAGATGAGATATCAGTAATATTCTCTAAATTACTTTGATTCCTATGATTGTACGCTGGTTATTTTTGGGTTTTGATCAGATATATCTCACCTTCATCGTTATCACTTCCTCTCATCGTTACGATGTTTTCCCGTTGCGTGACTTTCTGTCCGTTTACTGAAAAACGCTTCATGCTGCCGAGAAGGACGGTAAAAAACGATACTCGGCTCTCACAGAGATCAATACAAATCTTGTATCATCGCCGTCACCATCAGAGCGTGTTGCTAAGTGATCCAGCCAATGAAATCTCCCCAGAAATGTCCTAAGTCGCAGCTCAAGGTGAATCAAACTTATTTCTCTCCACAGGTCGAGAAGTCTTTGCAGCGGATTCAGAGCGGTCAGTGTAACCCGATGTACACGTCGCAGCAGAGCGTGGAGAACAAGGTCTGTGGTTTGGTCTGTTGTCTCTCTAAAGGTCAAACCTGTGTCCCAGAGAGCAAGCGTAGAAGTACTACAAATAACACGCTCCACTGACAGAAACAAGATAAAACTCTCCAAAACGGTCTTTGTCTGTCTTTCTGAGTCTGAGTTCTTTATGAGTCATTCACTGCACAGGACACCATTTGTACACTGTGTCTTCACCCAGCTGGTAAAGCTGGAGTTGATTTTAATTACCCCCCATTGGGAATCATTAACTCATGTCCATGTGTCTCTCGTCTCTAAGGTGGGTGGGGTGCCCGGATGGCAGGCCCTCCTGTCTGCGGTGGGTTTCCGGTTGGACTTCTCCGGCAGCGGCGCCGGCCTCCCTGCAGCGGTTTTCTTCCCCACCTCGGACCCCGGGGATCGGCTGCAGCAGTGCAGCACCACTCTCCAGTCTCTGCTCGGTATCACGGCTTCTTCCGTTAATGTCGCTCACGTGGACCACACCAGAGTTCTTCTGGAGGTCTAATTAACTTCCTGTGTTCCATCCTCAGGTCTCACTCCTCCAGCTCTGCAGGCTCTCTGTAAACTGGTCACAACATCCGAGGCCGGAGAACAGCTCATTCACAAGGTACCAAAGTTCTATTGTGGTATCAGTTCATGCCAGTGGTGGAAGAAGTACTCAGATCCTTTACTTCCTTAAAAGTATAAATTTCAACAATGTGAATATACTATAGAGGTAAACGTTATACATTCAGAATCCTTTTTACTTAGCTATCTTTAGCAAAATGTACTTGAAGTATCAGTAAAAATACTTGTCCAGCTCCTCTTCGCTCTCTTCTCCTCTGCCATTATGTCCTAAAGGCTGCTGAGCCCGATTACTCACTCACTCACTCGCCCAGCTCCGGTCCAAATCATAACGGACGGTGTTAGCTAGATGTCAACAAAGTTAACGTGATCCATGATACTAACTTATGTAGTGCCCAGCTCCTGTTCTGGCACGACACTGGAGCATGTAAACCTCCTCCTCTTCTTCCCAGTGGTCCAAAACATCTGTGGTACAAACACTAACACTCACCCCGGTGCTCTGAGCTCGCAGTCTGGGCCGCACCAGCTAACAAACTAAGCTAACGTTAGCTAACAGCAGCTAACAAACTCAGCTAACATTAGCTAACAGCAGCTACATTAACATCTGTTAGTTAATGAGAGAAAAGTTACATGATGCTGCTTTAACTAGAACTAAAATGGACTGAAGTAAAAAATCTCAAAGTGCTTCACAGTTGTACTTAATACTCAAGTAAATGTACTTAGTTACTTTCCACCACTGGCTCTCTGAGCAGTGCATGTGTCTCGTGGCTCTTGAATGTTCATTGTGACGTGGTCATGAGGTGCTCTGGTCCCGTCTTCACCTCCTCCTGCTTAGTTTTTGTCGTACCGTGACTCACCGTTCATCATTTTTCATACCCAGCTTGTTTATTTATCGGTTACTTCACCCTGCCATGCGGTCGCTTCATTACAATTTGCACGTTGACCTAAGCTCCTCCATACCGTGATGAGGTATCATTAAAGCGAGTCATCCTTTGTGCATGGCTTGAGTGTGCAGTGACTCAAACCCAACAGTTACGCAGAAATAAACCACTAAAGTTCTGTTTCCTCTCCTCTCATACCTCACAAAGGCGGTTAAAAGCATGGTGGGAATGGTAAGTGTTTCATTGTGACATTGCTGACTCGAGTTCAAAGAAAGTGTAAGACTGGTCAGAGCGGGCACGCAGAGATAAGAACGCTGAGTCGATGAAGTCTTTGTGATGTGGAGCGCTCCATCAGTCCTGCTTTAATCAGATATTTGTTCTTTTAAACTTCCATGCATCATCTCTGGTTCCACCTCTCTCCTCTCCACAAAGCTCCACCAGGTCCTGGTGCAGCTGCAGTCGGGCGACAAAGAACAAGACTTTTCTCTGGCTCCGATTCAAGTGTCGATAAGTGTGCAGCTCTGGAGGCTTCCAGGCTGTCACGAGTTCCTGGCTGCGCTCGGTGAGTCATCGAGAGAATAAAACAATATTTATGATTTTATTTTTATCTGTCATGAACGGGGAAATTAGCTACAGAGACCAAAACTGTTGTTTATACCAGGCTGTAAACATTTCTGCTGTCTAACATGGGGACTTATGGAGACTGACTCACTTCTGGAACCAGCCTCAAGTGGACGTTAGAGGAACTGCAGTTTTTTTGTACCTGATTTAAACATGTAAATGATAAAGTGTAGTATCATTTAATGTTTGTATTACACCATTAAATACAACTACAAATATATAAATATAACTTATATCTTCTCTTAAATTTATGAACTAACTTCATGTGTAAGCCTTGAGACTAAAACCAAATGTCTTCAGTCACGTCTATAAATCAGCTTAAAGTTACTCCAGTACTCGAGTAAATGTACCCCCTCTGCTGTGTCTCAGGTTTCGATCTTTGCGAGGTCGGTCAGGAGGAAGTCGTCTTGAAGACTGGAAAGCAGGCCAGCAGGCGCATCATGCATTTCGCCCTTCAGTCTCTTCTCGCGCTCTTCGGTGAGAACCTGGACTTTCTTTCCAAACTGAATCTTGTTCTCTGTTCCGGTCTAACTCTTGAAGTTACTCCCTCTGTGTTTGCAGACTCCACAGAGCTTCCCAAGCGTCTGAGCATGGACAGTTCGTCCTCCCTGGAGTCCCTGTCGTCCTCCCAGTCGACCTCCCAGCCTCACTCCTTACCCCTCTCCTTCGGCTGTTACCCGCCTCAGCCCTCCTTCTTACCCCCGGTCTGCCCTGACAACCTCTCCTGCGACGCCATCTCCGTCTACAGCCTCAGCTCCCTCGCCTCCTCCCTCAGTTTCCTGTCCCGACCTGAGCCCGCGGGAAGCGACATCATCAGCCAGCGCTCGCTCCAGCAGGACCTCGAGAGACCTCGCGGCCTGTACGCCTCGCACCGCCAATCGGGCGGCCTGCAGAGAGGTCGACTGGCCAATCACGGAGGAGGAGGGTTGACGGGAGAAGGGGAGGATGAGGAGTACGAGGGGTACTCCATCATCAGCAGTGAGCCGTTAGGGCGAGGGAGGAGGGAGTGCGACACTCTGCCGCTGCCTGCCGGGCACAGACAAGGCCGAGGCGGTGCTGGGAGAGGTTCTGCCGGCGGACACGGGTACCCCGTTACAGTTTCCTCCAAGGGAAGCATCAGCACACCTACGTCTCCGATCAAAGCTCCACCGCTGCCGCTCAAAGTTCCCACCAGCCCCAAAGCCAAACAGGAAATGTAAGTTTGATAATTAAGTTTGTTAATTATCAAAAGATAATTTCCAACTCTGCTGGAGACAAATTCATTTCAATATAACGAGACGCATGCATTTTTTTTCCAGCTCATCTCCTCAGAGGACCGGCAAAGGAAAGGTCAGCAGCTCTGAGTCGGACCAGTCCAGTACCGAGACGGACAGCACGGTCAAGTCTCAGGAGGAGAGGACGGTCCCTGCGGGTCAACTGGATCCCCAGGAACTGGCCCAGAAGATCCTGGAGGAGACCCAGAGCCACATGCAAGCTGTGGAGAGCCTGCAGAAAGCAAACATCAGAGGGAAGACGGCGAGACAGGAGGCACACAGCAAGCAGACCTCTCAGTCTACACCCACGACCCCGACTTTGACTCCCGCTGGAGGTGCACGAGGCTTTCAGCCGTCAGAGACGAGCGCGTTCAGCAGACCACCCAGCAGAGCGAGTCTGAAGGCGTGCTCCTCTCCTCTTTCCCTCCCTAGTCACCTTTCACCTCTCTCCAGGTCTGTTTCAACACCTCCCCCAACTCGGCCTAAACCGCCGTCCCGCTCGTCGTCGCTGCAGAAAATCAGCTCGGGCTACAACAGCCCAGCTCACTCGTCTCCTTCGTTATCTCTGTCTGTGAAGGAGCAGGCTTCCCCCGACGTGCACTCGCAGGCTCCGATCAAACTGAAATACCCTACCTCACCTTACACCGCCCACATCTCACCTTCCCACTCTCCCGCTGGCAGCGCCCCGTCGCCGGCTCTTTCATACTCCTCCACGGGATCCGTCTCAGCGTCGTCCAGCCCCGCGAACACCCCCGAACTAAACCAGTCCAAACACGACAATAAAGTCCAGGCGATTCATAATTTAAAAACCTTCTGGGCCAACGCCAGCCAGAAACACGACGTGCCCTGTCCTGCCAGTTTACTCCGAGGTGGGAATAAAAAAATGAGTACAGTTCAGAAAGATGTTTTGGGTTTGCTTAATCTCTCACCTAGACACGAGTCCGCCAGCAAGAACGGAGAGTCGGCCGAGGAGCGCAACACTGACGACAGGCCGAACGGTCACCAAAAACTGGAGGCTAAACCTCCACCGCCTCCAACAAACTCTAAAGGAGGCATCAAACTTCCCTCTGGGAACGGCTACAAGTTCCTCTCACCTGGACATTTCTTCCCATCGTCTAAGTGTTGAGAGTCGGGCCAATCCTCTATTTCGTTTTCGGTGTTTGTACTACGACAGAAGCTGTCCGTTTCGTCAGCCACATTTTTAGCAATACCTGCTGAAGACGAGGATTTAAAAAAGTACTGTTTCATACGTGTCATTGCTTTTTTTGTGAAGGGATGTTAATGTTCTGAATGTGATGACTGTGCCTTCTTCTGGAGAGAGAGCGAGAGAGCTGGAAGGACAGACTAACTCTAAGTGAAGTCTCTGGCTTTAATTGTGTTTTCATGACTGACTAGAGCGCATGTGTCTCAATGCCTCCATGTACTGTACTCGCGGTCTGTCGACTGAACGCCTGAGAAAAAGGAGAACGTTTCAAATGCTCGCTATGTTTGTGTAAGTTGACCTGAATTTGATTTATTGTGTAATAATTATTGTTAAATGTCATTATCGATGCTTATTATTGTCTTTTATTTTGTAAAGTAAACTGTGTTTTCCAGTCATTATTACACATTTTATAAAGACAATTAAACCGAGGAGGAAAACATTTCCATATTTTTTACGGGGATTTGATTTTTATGTGTGGTTGTCAGTGTTGCTGTTTGTTGTGTTAGAAACTTTATGAGTTTAGACTCCTACACCTCCCGGCTAATTCAGTGGACCTGAGGCGGGCCTGTTAACAGCACCCAGCTGTCAATCAAACGCTCTTAATTCTGCATAACTTTAAGCCTTAATATGATCTGAACAGGTGAGTTCACCCTCAGGACAGCTGTCATGATTTCTGCTTTTGGACATTTTAACATGGGGACTTATGGAGATTTTCTTAAAACCTTTTGGAGCGACGGGATTACAGTTAAAGTAAGCAACAATACCTGTAAACGTGTTTATTTTCCATGCATAAGTCACATTCATGCAGTTTAATATCACATATGTTTTCCCTGGTCATCCACGCTCCACCTGCAGTCACATTATCCTTAAACTGCATTTGATCAGATGTGCTCAGTATCTTCAAACCATCAGAAGTCACAGCGGCTCGTACACACAGGCTGAATGAGAAATTAGTCATGAATAAGAAATATATGGAAAATATGAAGTCATGCTGGTGTTACAGCACCACTCGTGCAAACATGCAGAAATAGAATTTTGTAAAAATGTATAATTACATCAAGAAAAAAATAACAATAACAATTTCATAGAAACCAATGACATTTAACAGCAATAAAAACAGTAAAATATAAGTTAAAGTTCAGTGAATAAACACACAGGGGAGTCCGCCTTATTATTTTATCATCATTAATATACAGCCTATAATTTATTGTTATTATCTGCCGTCATACTGATGAAATAATTACATTATAATACATGTTAAATCTGATTTGTTGATCTTAAGTTTAAGTTTTAACTCAGAGTTTTGTTGTATTGAATCAGGTGAAGTTGAACATGGCAGGTGTGCAGTACATGAGAAGAAATGGTGTGGGTGTTTCAGCCAATCAGATTCGCCCCTGTGGGCGGGACTAACTTGTTGATAATTCTATCTGGGATCGGATCCCAGTGCGCAGGCGCAGCCCGGGTGACGAAGATGGTGCTCATCAAGGAATAGTGAGTGTAAAGTGTTTTTATAAAATGTCTTTTTGCCGCATCTTAGAGGCGCATTTTCATCCAACCGAGAGCTGAGTGCTGGAGAGTGAACCCGTGTGTACCGTGCGGCGGCGTCGTTCGCTGGATTTTATGTCGATATAGCCCCGTAAAAAGCCCGCTTTGAGCGGGGTGGATCAGGACGTGGACAACCGGACAGAGCACCGGTCTTTTTTAGGCGTTGCTAGCGCGAGCTAACGGATAATTAGCTTCTTAATGAAAATTGAGTTACATAAACAAGCTGCACCGGTTACACACAAATAACACGCACATTCGTGTCGTTAACGTGACTTTGGGAGTTTTAATATATCACCAGTTAGCAGTTAAACGGCGTGTTATGTCGCTAAAGCGCCGTAATGTTAAAGCTTTGGTCCCCGGTGAGTGACAGATTAAGGCTCCCCTTCTCCGTCGGATTTACCATCAATGCTAGCTGCTAGGTGTTTCGGTTTAACGAGCGACCGTGTCAACTGGTGACCCCCGGCCGCGGTTGTCGTAGTTACAACACTGTAACGTTAACGGGGAACAGAAAAAGAACAGAAATCAAAGAGGCGTTTACGAGGAGGGCTGCGCATCTAATTGTTTTCAACGGTTCCCTATTTTCGCATTCGGCTGATCACCAGTTAGCACGGTCGCCCGTTAAACCGAAACACCGGTTAGCTGCTAGCTGCTAGCATGACAATTTTGTGTCATTTCTAAAGCGCACACGTCTAACGTGAGCTAACTGCTAAGTTATAGCTCACATTTCGGACTCGGCCGTCGCGTTTACAGCAGGAATACTCCTCCAGCACCGGCCCTGCACCACCTCCACATAGCGTCTGTACCCTTCAGGCTAACCCCGAGGTTAGGAACTACTTTACCGTTACTTTGTTGGCGCTAGCATTACAGTTAGCCCTTTAACTGGGCGGCTAATACCAAACACGAGAGCGGAGCTGCCTCTTTAATACATTTAATAATCCTGACGTGTTATTGGGGCTGTGCTGTGGTCGCTCCTTTTTTTGCAGCAGAGCTAGCTTTCACCTCCTCCGTGTACGTTTATAACGGTACCTGTTGTAGCAGCTATGGTATGTTAGAGCTAGCATGCTCTCCCCCTGTGTACATTAGCAGCAGTGCTAACTTAAATCATAGCAGCTGCTTTGTTTGTTGTCACACACACATTTAATTCACTTTGTGAGTGTCTGAAAAATCTGCAGCTGAAGCAGCTGTGTGTGTTTCTATGCAACAATCATAATAACTATTATATTCACGGTTATAAAGCGGTTTAACAGAGACAGTGCTGAGTCCTCAGACACAATTAGAAAACATGTAAACTGTTTTCAGTTAATTTTTAATTTTCAAGGTTCAAGGGGGTTTATTGTCCTTTCATTAATGCAGCCAGGGCTACAATAAATTACATACAGTATGAATATATACAGTGTGATATTGATAGATGTGGTAGATATTGATTAAATCAATGATCAGCAGCAGGTAAAGGTGCCATGTGCATGTTTACATTCATTTATAAAAGAAATTATCATGAAATATGGAAGTTGTGAAACCCAAGTTTAAAATGTGTAAAATTCTTATTTCATTTCAATTTGGTGGTGACGGATGTGATGATGCTCCTCCTGTGAACAGGTGGCTGTCTTCATTTTTGTGAATTAATATTTTGTAGTGGTTAGGTGGAGGAGCGTTATAGTTTTTTTCCATTCACACACATATATACAACTATTTAGACCTTGCATGTTGAGTTACTCATTTTAAGTTTGTTTTATACTTTTGGAAAGTCAACTGGATACGGCAAACTTGGACGAGTGTCTCCGGGCTAAAAGGAAATACACAAAGCATTAGCAGCTATAGTAAGAAATGAAACCAGATAAATCATAAAAAATCATGAATAAAATATATAATATAACATGATTGTGGCCAGAAGATATAAAACTATGCAAGTCAGCTAAAAGCCATTCATATAAGTTACATTTTAGCTGATCTGGTGTGGTCTAATCTGCCAACAATGCTTTCTAATCTAGTTCGCTGTGGAGCAGTATATTATTACTGTGTCTTAGTTAATATAATCTGATAGATTTGCATGATGTTACGCTCATAGCATCTCCAACCTGAAACGAGACCTGGGCTCAGGGCCAAATGTGTAGGCCTGTACACGAAGAGGAAAGTCCATTCAGCATTAGTTTGTTTTCTTCCTGCACACACACACACACACACATATATATATATATCTATGAATAATCTAAGAGAGGGCTAACCATTGTTGTCTGTATGTACGCTGCTGTGATTATTATTCTGTGTTATGTCCACTCATCACTTCAGTTGACTTTACTGATACAGTGTGTGCAGCACGGCCAGTTTAACCTCCGTACCCGTACTGTAAAATGCAGCACTTACATAAAAGAGTTGTTATCACGGTTGTGAAACTCGACTTCGGTTATGATTGACAGACAAACAGAGAAAGTGCCGCACACGTAGGTGCATGTAGTCTGCAGGTAACGGCGTGCTTGAGATTGCAACCAACAATTATTCCCGATTAATTGACACAAATCTTTTCAGATTATTAACATTTATCCTCAGAATCAGTGGGATCTGGGTGTTTGTTACTGGACCAATGAAGTGATGGTCAGATTAGCTGCTTAATAAGTTTGAGTTCATTGTTTTTAATGTCGAGGTTCCGTTAGCTCAGCCTGCCTGGCCCCTCTGCAGATCACTCTACCTGTGCTGCAGGTGTCTGTGCACAGAGGACTTAGACTGGATCTTAGGTAACCGCCTTGGATTACAGGACCACTTGAACTGTGACTGGTTCGAATCATTCAAATAGTTTTACCCCGTATAATCCGACGAAGCTATTTCCAGAGCCTCTGTGTTACCGCTCCGTCAGAGCGAAGTTTAATTCAGGTAAAATGAACGTACGAGACTGAACACTGGAAAAGTTTGAACAATAGATCAGGGACCTTTTTTTTCTGGCACAGCTCGATCACTTAACAGCGAATAATCGATAAGTGATTAATGATTAACGCACCTGTTGTAAGCCGGCGAGATCAGCGGCTGTTGTCACTGAGCTCGGTGTGGATTTGATGTAGAAACCAAAGCACAGATAGTTTGGATGAGTAATTCTTCCTGTTTTTGTCCAGTAAAATGAAACTGATGCGACTCGTCTGGAGCAAATTCTGCTGTGACATGAACTCTTTGTGCAGTCAATGCTCTTGTACGAGCCGACATGTTAAACCACAGACACAGCCCCCTCCTCCTCCTCTTCCTCCTGTTTGTTGTTGGAGTTTTCCTCCACTGATCCAACATCTGGATGTGTCTTTGCACATTTGATTTATCGTGACAGGTTTTATATTAAAAAGTAAAAGATGGTGAATGGGATGTAAAAGCTGGATGTTGGGATGTTTTGTCGACTGATTTCAGTTTTTATTGGTCTATAAAATGTCTAAAAATATCTGTCGCTTGTCACATTTTGTGTTTTGTCTGACAAACGGCCCCAAACTGAAACACATTCAGGGTTTAATGATGTAAAAACACAGAAAAGAAGAAACGGTAAATGAGTTTTATTGGCTGCATCCATCTCACGGTGCAGAGCAGTCATTCCGTCTCTCGGCTTTAAATAGATCCCGTAATGGTTTTCCAGTTGTTTACACGACAGACACTTTCTGCCGTGAACTGAGCCTGTGCAGCGCCGCCGCCCGCCGCTCCCCGTCCAGCAGGCTTCATCAATAAGTTCATGTTTAGGTTGAGGGTGTGGTGCTGAGGAGGAGGAGGAGGAGGTGACACGAAGGTGTCTGTCCAGTGGATTCATGCTCGGAGTAAACTGCACGGTGACCTGTCCGTCATATTAACGTGATTTTAAACACACAAACATTTAAATTAAAGGCCGGATTGCTGCAGCGTTAAAGACAATCTGTCTTACTTAAACTGTTGTCCTCAGAGTTGTTGTTGTCCTCAGAGTTGTTGTTGTTTTATGATCAGGCTGCTCTCTCTAAACATCCTTCACCATTCATCACACGGCCTCTTCATTTTTTCCCCAAACATGGTCAAAGTAAAATTCACCCCAAAGTGTTGCACTTCCATCTCTGTCACGCTGACGTGTCTTTTAAAGATATTAATGTTACTTTGGTGCTCCGGCACGTCGTACAGTTTCATGACACAAACTGTTTTAACGTCTTTCTTGTATTTTTATTCTAACTTCTGTTTCTCTCTCCTCTCTCCTCCTGCCCCTCCTCCTCCTCCTCTCTGCCTCTCAGCCGTGTAGTGTTGCCAGTCTCTGTGGAAGAGGTGAGTATGATTACATCCGTTTACTCTCTGATATTACATGACATATGTATTCCAGCTGCGCGCTGATGGACACATGCGGAGACAGAGCAGTCTTTGTTAGCGGGCTGTGGTGTCGGTGTGACAGGCTGGTAGTGGTGGACGGCGGCGTGAGCTCAGCCTCTTTGTCGTCTTGTTCTTATAGAAATCGTTTTCTGGACGACTTTTGGTCCCTGAGCCCCGGACCCCATCGTGATACTGACATCATTCATTGGCTTTGATTTCAGAGAGAGAGAGAGAGGAAAAACCACTGTGGCTGGCAGTCGGAGCGTTTAGTTTTTATGAGGAGTATTCGGTTTGTAAAGGGTAAACACAGCCAGAGGTTGCTAGGTTTGAATCCCTCAGTCACGATAACTGTACCGTCCATGCTCCGGCTCCAGATTTAAACCTCTGAGGTTAATTAGGGTGCAAAGTTTAATGTTACAGTTACTTAGGAGGTCTGTCCGTGGAAAGACGAATATAGCTTTCGTGTGACGAGCCACAGGTTGATAAAAGGATGATTTTTAATTTGAGTTCACGGCTCAGAAATACGACATCAACGGACAGTTAGGCAGCAAGAAACAAACGAGAGAGAAATCTGTTTTTTCAGTCGACTTAAAGGACTGCTAGCAGTGTAGTTGCAGATATAGCCAGTTGAATACCCCTCACGCCTCACCTGCTCCTCCCAAGCATGTAGGAGAAACCACAGAAGGAGGAGCTGTGTTCTCTGTAGGTATAAAAACATAATTATTCTTACTTTCAGGTGATTAAACACCATTAAAAACACACTTATGCACATTATACTCTTATAATAATTCACACACTGGACATCTGTGCAGTGTTTAGTGGTTGTTAGTGGTACTGCATCCTCGAAGCACCTGCTCGGCTTCACAGAGCTGCTCAGTCTGTGTCAGTGTGTTCACTCTGCTGCTTCTTCTGCCCACAGTATCAAGTCGGGCAGCTGTTCTCTGTGGCTGAGGCCAGCAAGAATGAGACAGGAGGAGGAGAAGGCATCGAGGTGCTGAAGAATGAACCGTACGAAAAGGACGGGGAGAAGGGCCAGTACACGCATAAAATATACCATCTAAAGAGGCAAGTGTGCGACCGCCTGCGCAGAAACACCTTTGTGACAGACACAAATAGACGCCTCACTAAACGGCTACTCTGAAGTATTTATTATTTATGAATGGCAGCATTGCAAAGCAGACGTTCATGGCACCGCTATCAGCTTTTGGCCAACACCTCAAACACACACGAAAAAAGGAACCTGGAGCGACGCCAGCGGCAACACAATCTGACTTTTTACCTCCATCTGGACGTGTTTGTTTGCATCGCAGCAAACCGTTAACAGATCACGTCAGCTGCCAGCTGTTCAACCTGACGGCGCGACTGTACTGGCAGCCGTCTGAGGACGGGAGACGAGAGAGACGCGAGCACTCTGCACGGCTGTGCGGCCGCCAAGACAAGCAGCCGCTTTACCGAAGCAGCTCTTTACTTCACAGACTCGACGATAGTTTGATGCACAGTCGAATAACTCGAGGCCTTCCCCTGTAATAAAAGCCTTCATGACCCAGAACCGAACAGAATATGTGTGTAGCTGTTCAAAGAGCGCTGCAGACAAAGGGTCGTCCCGCTCCCTGTCAGGTGTTTCCTCACATTCTCTGTTGTGCCTGGCTGCTGCTTTGATTTCACAGGAAATGGGTGTTGGACTTTTTTCTGGTGCCACCAAATTTTAACTGTTCAGTCCACAGTCTGCTGCAGACCTAACGTGCATGTATATGTTTTATTTATCTCTGGACTCTGATTGTCTGACTTCTTTCTCTCTCTCCCTCTGCAGTAAAGTCCCAGGGTTCGTCAAGTTGATTGCACCAGAGGGGGCGTTAGTTTTTCACGAAAAGGCTTGGAACGCCTACCCGTACTGTCGCACCAGTGAGTTCATCTTTATATTTGTAATCACGGCTTCATACATTTATGTATGTTCAGTTTTTCAAACATACTGACGCTGTTTTTCTCTTTTTTTCCTTTCCCCTCCTCGGCAGTCGTGACGGTGAGTTTCTGAACTTTTAAAGTGTTTTAAGGCTCGATCAGACCAGAAGGTGCAACGGGAAAAGATTCAGTGTTCAAATTTTTGTTGAACAAGTTTGTTGAACAAATATGGTGCGAACAGTTTGCACAGATTTACTTCACACCTGCGAGATTTAAATGCTGCTGTGCTTTGGCCTTAAGGTTGAGATTCCTGACCACTATAAACCGCTCACACACGTCCAGAATCCTGGATGCATGTAACAAATATCTGCCACCACTGTCTGTGTTTCAGGTGTTTCCACAGGCCGATGTTGCTGCACGTTACCTGCGAGCTAACTCGCTCGTCGTGAGGGGCAAAAAATAGATTTGAGCCGAGCGGCACAGCGCGGCATCTCGAGTGTGTTTCAGTCTAAAAACGTCTGATTGGTTAATTGGATTTAGCCGTAGGATTTAAGCACATCTCTGAGAATCCTCCATTCATGGTGTTCTCTGCTTGTGCTGGCTGAGATCAGCAGCCGTCGCTCAGTTCAGCAGTCGATCAGGCAGAAATATTTTAAATATTAAAGGTTTAAATATTCATCACCTCCCTCATGAAATCTGTTTTTTCTCTCTCCTGCTTTTCAGAACGAGTACATGAAGGACGACTTCATGATAAAGATCGAGACGTGGCACAAACCTGACATGGGAACACTAGAAAATGTAAGTGAAGTGAAGCAGCAGAGGTCGATTCAAAACACTGGAGACTACATTTCCCATGATGCAACACAGGATCACCTTTTTAATCCGACTCTCCCTGCCTGATGCAGTCTCTCCAAACCAAAGCAGAAACTCTTTTATGAGCAGGCACGTCTCGTGCCGCAGAGGTTGATCCTCATGCAAAAGCAGCAGAATTTGAATCTCAGTTGATTTCCTCACAGATTTGAATACAAACAAAGCGTCGCTCCTCGTCTGTGTGCTGAACCAACATTTACTTTCTTGCCTTTTTCATCTCCGGTGACAGATCCACGACCTGGAAGAGCAGACGTGGAGGACTGTCGAGGTGGTTCCCATAGATATCGCAAACAAAGAAGAAGTGGTCGTCGGGGTGAGTGTTTTTTTTTTTTTCTCTTAAAGGGCCTAGAACCTGACAGCACTCACTCTGATGAGCAGGTTTAAGACGGTACGTCTGATTTCCAGCAGGATGTCTCCACCCTGAGGAAGACTGTGGTCGTACAGGTCGACTCAGAGAGCCAGTTATCATCCCTGAACACAATAAAATACGTCGTTTACATTTCAAGCTTCATGTCGGCCTGCGAATAGGAGTGAAGATGAGCACTGGTGTTTGTTTAGTCAGTGTTTGGATTAGGTAATGAACTTGACAGTCAAATGGTCCTACATCTGTCAAATCTGTCTCCAGGGTTCTCCCAAAGGTGAACAACAATAAAATAAATCATGGTTATTAATCTCACACACACGTCCGACACTTCTAAAATCCGGTGCAGAAACAGACCTATCATCAGCTGTTCAGTTATTTACATCAATAATCAATAGTCCATCTGTTAGAATGCTGCCATGGCAGTAGGGGGCGCCAGAAACGGAAGAAGAAGGCGCAAAAAGGTGAAATCAAACCTCAACCAGCCCCTCTGATCAAACTAAATCACCCTGACTTCCTCAGACTTAATGAGGAGCCCTCCGTGCACCGAGCCTGCAGTCAGACTCCGGTCAGCCGTGCATTAAAACATCGCCGTGGGTCGTGGCGCTGCGCGTTGTTTGAGGCAGCAGCGAGACGTGAAATCGATCTGGGAAGTCGAGTTCGAGTAACAAATCTGTGAATTTGAGGCAGCGAAACACAGCACGGTGCTTCATAAAACACCAGCAGACAGTTTTACAGCTGTGGTAAGTTATAACAGCAGCGATTATTTTATCTATCTCACATTGATCGTGAGGTAAAGCCCGACTCACAGAAGATACACGAGAGGGAACAGACAGTTTCATATTAAAAGACATCGATTATAATCTTAGTTCTGAATGTAAAACACGTTTGGAACATTAAGAGTGGATTCACAGCAGACTGATTATTATACAGACAAGTCTTAAAATCAATCACCTCTTCAGTCAATTATAGATTGATTGACTGCAGCGATCAATCGATCGCAGGAGCTTTAATTTCCACTCTGCGGTGTAATTCGAATGAAAGATCACTACAAATTATCGCTGCATATTTTTTTTAACGCTCGATTTTTTTTTTTTAATCAACATAAACTTTTAGAACGTTTGACACGTCGATCAGAATAAAACTCAAAAATCCAATCTCAAAAGTTTCTTTTGCTGCTTTTCTGTGTCACAAATGACAGAAAATCGAACGTATTTCTATTTTTGGACTCGATGTAATAATGAACCCTGAATCCAAAAGCTGCATCATCCGTGTGTGAATGTGTGTGCGAGAAACCGATGAGCAGTTGGCACTTTTGCCTGGCAGCCATCAGTGCATGAATGTGTGTGAATGTGTGACTGACGTATGTAGTGTAAAAGCAGCTAGAAAGGCTCGATCCATTTACCCTGTACTTGGTTAAACTGGAAAATAATCAGCTGACAAATAAATAAATAATATCTGCAGGAAGAAAGTTTGGATTTCTGCTTCATGTAAAGTCAGTTTTAGGGACCAAGAAAACAAAAACGATCAACAGATTCACCGACGCTAAAAACAGTCGTGGCAGCCTGAGGCCGCTCACACACTCCCCTGAGTTTCCTGTCTGCTTTCATTTTCTGTCCGTAAAAGGCCAAACCGAACTAAAATGTTCCCCGTCTATTAACACAGACGGCTGTCTCACTGAGCTGCCTTGAATCAAAGTTGTCACCCGCTGACATTTGTCCAATCAATGAGTCAGAAACAGAAACAGAAGCTCTGCAGCTGTGAATCTTAAAACGTGCCAGTAAAATCCTCGTTACCGCCGTCACACACCGAGCAGCTGCTTCGTTATTCACCGTCACCGCGTGGAGCGACGCTGTATTAATCTGTCTTTCATATGACACTGATCTGTGCCTCTGCGTTCAGAGCTGGACTGCTTTTATATTTGACAGCGAGACCACTGATAAATAAAACCTTATTAGTCCATCGTGGGCACCTGGTCACTCAGTAATACCTAAACCTTCATGTTGGCCTGAGGTTTAACATCTTAAAGGAGGCATTAATCCACTTTCATCCAGGTGGGTCAACGTTGTCCGAGCGTTTCTTAGACCAGCTCCTGTACTATAATGACTTAAGTGGATCAGCGTCGAGGCCTAGGCTTAATCTGAATGTCCATCTGCTCCAGGAATCCTCCCCTCTTTCCCCACAGACCGCGTGGATTAAAACAGCAGAGTGAGTCTTGAGCTTGGGGGTTGGGTGGAGATGGAGGTGGTGGTGGTGCAGTAAAAATACAATCTTGCGGTTGCTGATTCCTCAGTATCCCCGTGCAGGACTGTGAACACTCGCTGGAAGGGTGAAGTCTGACGAAACTGCTTCAGTATGAATGAGTCAGCAGTGTGTAGTCTCAACTCGTCCTCTGTGAGATGCACATGGAGGAAGTCCGACAGTTAACAGCAGAAGAAAAACAGATAATCAAACCAGCTGTTCAAGAGTGTAACCCACTGTGGTGAACGTGTTCAGCTGTACTCGAGTATTTGTTCTGATTACATTACTTATGATCGAAAACAAACATCAACCAGGTCACCAACAGCAGACACAGCAGCAGCTAATGTTACTGACTAGTCCTCTTCCTCCGTCAGCGCCCTCTTCGCTCTCTTCTCCTCTGCCATTATCTCCTTACAGGCTGCTAAGTCCAGTTACATTGCCCACTTTCCCAGCTCCTGTTCTAGCACGACACCAGTGCTCCTCCCTGTTAGCATTCACCCCCAAAAAAAGAACACTCCCCAGGGCTTTGAGCTCACAGTCCGGGCAGCCCGGCTAACAAACTGAGCTAACAGTAGCTACATCATAAACTCTGTAAATCACAGAGAGTTGAGGCGGAGCAGCCGGAGGGAAAACCAGGAAACATTCTCTCCCTAAAATCTGATCCAGTTTCACCAGAATCAGTGAAACTCGGTCTGACTCTTCACTGTCTGTTTCTGATCTTCATGTTTCGTCTTTTTGTCGTCTTTCAGGACTATAAGCCAGAAGAAGATCCTGCTCTTTTCCACTCCACCAAGACAGGCAGAGGACCTCTGGGCCCTGAGTGGAAGGTAGCTGACGATGACGATGATGTTCAGTGATGATGATGATGATGAGGTTCACCGTCTGTCACGTCTTTTCTTGGTTCGCAGGATGAGCTGAAGTCAGATTGTCCTCACATGTGTGCATACAAACTGGTGACTGTCAAGTTCAGATGGTGGGGTCTGCAGACCAAAGTGGAAAACTTCATCCACAAGGTAAACACAGTGTGTGCCGGCCGAGCGCTGTTTCTGTTCTGGACAGCAGAGGGAAACATTTCGGTGTTGCACGTGTTCCTTTATATTACTGTTAATGTTCTGCAGGTGACGTATGTCACACGTGGACTGAAGGCAGGAAACAAGAGTCTGTCTTCAGTTTCTAAACCTCCTGTTTGTCTTTTGTATTTGCAGCAAGAAAAGCGTATTTTCACCAACTTCCACCGCCAGCTGTTCTGCTGGATTGACAGATGGGTTGGTTTGACCATGGAGGACATCAGACGGATGGAAGAGGAGACCCAAAAAGAGCTCGAGGAGGTAAATAACTCGCCAAAGACAACTTATCCTGTCAGACTCTGAATGTTTTGCAGATGTTCTGAAAGCAGAGGAGGTGTAGATGATTGTTCTGTGTGACCGGGCGGCTGCAGACGGCACATCACATTGAATTCACTCGGTTTGACCTGTTTTCACTCCTGAATCTCACATCAGATGCGTCAGAAGGGAGACGTGCGAGGGACCTCGGCGACAGACGAGTAGACGCCCGTCACTGTAGGTCAAACTCTAGAGGCAGGCTGAGTAAGTTCCCCACAGGACAGGTGGAGGTGCTGCATGGATCGTCCTCCACCCTTTTTTTTTCTTTCGCTGCTGTCTAACTTTCTTTGTTTTCAGATCTTTTTGTTCTTCACATCCCGTGTCGTCTCTCTGTCTCTGTCTGACGGCTCCGTCCTTCAAATGTGGTTCACATAATCCAAAACGATGCAGTTGTTTCTCAGACAAATGAATTCTGACGGCACGCACACGAAACAATGCAGTTTCTTAATCACGTAGACGTTCATTCTCTCTCCGTGTGGGAGCTTTGAATCTAAATTGCTCGTTACTAAACAAAAGTTGACCAACGGTCCAAAAAGCAGCAGACATGTTTGTTTTATTTCACCACAGAAAACAAAGAAAAGCTGCAGATCTGCTTCTGATTGTCAGAGCTGACTGAACCATCTGAAAATAATCTGAACACGTGCCCGGAAACTTCCAAGTTTAAGTCCTCTAAACTTTAAACCAGTCAGACTAACTCTGTTAACCACAGATGAAGAACAGAGCCCGGTTCTGTCACTTTTATTCCTGCATGTTCGTGTCTTTTCTCACATTTTAAACTCTCTTCCAGCTCGTCTTGAACGCTCCTCTCTGTGCTTTTCAGTTTGTTCTGCATCCGTGTGAATAAATGAACAATTAACCTCGCCTTCCTGCATGTGCACGTCTTCGTTTCCGACAGATTTAAACACCTCTGACATCTTTGTGCCACCAAACTGATCGCTGTCTCCTTCTCCCCCTGCAGCTGCGTAGTAAAGGTCCGATTCGAGGCACCAGTGCTGCTCATGAGCAATGAGGCAAATCAACCAAACCCTGTCATGATGATGTCATCAGAGACACACGTCCACCAACGAATGAGGAAGCGGCCTCCCCCCTCCCCTCTTGACGTTCCGACGCTGTCGTCGCAGCCGCCGCCTCTTCTTCTTCTCTTCCTGTCTCACATGATTCATTGGGGGGTTTGACAAGATTGGTTAACAGTACTGTACAGATCCTATCCCAATCACCAAGCCTCCTGTTCACTCAGAAAACAAACAAAAAAACATGGTTTTGCATACATATAAAAAGAAAAAAAAACTCTTTGCACAGAACGTAACTTGCCTGATATGTAATTGTTAGTTGATTATTACAATGGGCTTTGTTTTTATTCAGGTGTGTAAACCGTGACTCCGAGTCAAGCCTTTTAAATTAATTAGAATGTTTTTAGTCGACAGGTTCCCACAGAAATCGATTTAAAACTTACTAGCAGGTATTGGACCATGTATCTCCCACCCCCCCTGTATTATAACTGTCTGTCTCTACTTTAATCCTTGTCTCTCCCCTCAATATTGTCTCAGATCTCTCCTCCTGATCAAGTCTGTCTGGATCTCCTCCCTCCTCCCTCCTTCCTCCTCCTCCTCCTCGTTGTCTCACCGTCCCCTCTGTCTGGCAGTTTGTTTAGGAGTACTGATATTTTTAGTTTTCACTTTAATTTTCGAGGCACCTGTTTACGGTTCAAAGCTAAATTTAATGGTCCTGCATGACAGATAAATTCTCCACAAACACACACACACACACACACACATGTTCAACATGCTCCACCTCCCCCTCCGCCCTCCGTCACAAGTGCATGTGGACAACAGCGACTCCTCAACTTAAAAACAAACGCGTTGCATGTGTTCTAGTCGCTGCAGTGCAGCTTCGCTCAAGTGGATTCTTTGTTTTTGTTTTCAGTGAGAGGGTTAGCGCCCCCTACAGGACAGTCTGTTTTTCGTTCTCCTTTTTTGGCTTCACCTGGAGGGGCTCCCCACGCATCCTCCACCCTGTTTTTTAATTTAAACTAAACTAAACGAGGATGAGAGTCTGTGCGTCGCTGCGTGCATGAATCAAACGGTGGTTTGTTTTTATATCTCTCTCAAAGCTGCCGCGTCATCCCTCGACTTGACAGAGCAAAACTGGAGGATGTGCAGATGTTGAATTGACAGTCTTGGGTGTGTAGATTATTTCTTCTTTTCACCATGTGTAGGCTACGTGAACCACAGGAATGAGTTCTAGTTTAAGAACGGTTGAAACATTTCATGCTGATCTGAAAACAGGTGGCGTCTTTCTCCGGCTCTTTCGCGCTTCTTCTGTCTCTTTATTTTTCGGGCTGCGTCGACTCGACGTCGTGGCCGTTTTATCACAGCGAGCGCTCGCTTCAGCCGTCTTTTTTAAACTGATGTTTTTGGGAGCGTTGATGCAGATCCAGTCGGGGCTCTTAGCTTCAAATATTTTGTGATGTTTTTATATCATGATGTAGCTTAGCGCAGTTATACAGCTGATTATTGGATCAGGTATGAGCGTGTTAGGTTTGTGTCTGTGCGTGGTCAATGTTGGACAGGTAAAGAGTTATAAGTGTACTTTATAATAATAGGCCCATTATAGAAAATGGACAAACTGTACATACAAATACTGACTTGAATGGAATATTACACAGCTACTAAGCATTGTCAGGTCTATCATTCAATACTGTACTGCTAAAACTTAAGTTATGTTGTCGGAGCAGGTGGTGTCAGCTCTGTGGACAGTTTAACCGTACCTCATCCACGCTTATGAATGTACAGCCACGAGACGGACGTGTCAAACTATGCAGGACGTGTCTCGAGCTGCAGGAACACTGACATGTTTCACACCTGTACATGCATGACGTGGAGCCATTATATCATCCACAAACACACACACACACACACACACACACACACACACACACACACACACAAAACGACTCTAGATTCGGATCTGCATGCGCTGCAACACCTTTTCTTTCACACTTTCTTTCGTCTCGGTTTATTCTCAGTTTGATCAGGACATCAGCTGCGTCAGACAAAGAAGGGAAAGACATTTTAAAGGCCGAGGGCGGGCGGGGCGGCGGCTCCTACTCCAGATCAAACTGGGTTCAGCTCGACCTCAGACGACGTCGCTGAGGAGTGAAAAGCCCGACTCCGAGTTTGATGCTGTGGAGGAGTCGCTCCCCGCCGCCCCCTGTTAAGATGGAGGCTGTGTGATGTACAGTTTTGTAGCATTACCAGTGACGCCAGCCCAGGTCTGACTGTGAGGGGAGGGATAGAAGCTTCGGGAACAGATGGAGTCCAAAATACTGTTTTGTTTTTTTTCTTTCTTGTAATCATGAATAAGCACTTGCAAAATCTACTGTTTTGTTTTTTTTTCCTTTTGTGTTTTTGTTTTTGAAAAACAAAGATTCACAATGTATTCAAGTTTCTCTTTTCTGATAAGGCAAAATTCAGGGGAATTAGTAGTGAATGTAAAACGATTAGTTCCTTTTTTTGTTTTTCTTTTTCTTTTTCACGGCTTTCAGGCTGTGACAGAAGGTCTAGACAATGGAACATAACAGAATATCTAATAAATTTGAACAAATAAGAGAATCGACGTGCTGTTTCCTGTTTTTGTGTCTCTGTCGGGGAGTTTTTATTTTTTATCTCCACGTTCACTCAAAGTAGCCTGAAAGTTTCTGGAAAAATGCTGAAACAACCAGACAGAACCTTTGTCCTGATTAGGAAATGTAAATTTGTAATTAATTTCATAAAGTAGTCGACACATTCAAGCTTCTGTAAAGCTGCTAGATGTAACGGTAATTAACTCTGATTAATGTCTCAAAGTACGCCAATGTTGGGTCCATGAATTTGAGTGTTGGGGCCTGGAAAGTCCTTGAATTTGATGTTTAAGAGGTTGTGGAAATCCTGATTTCAGGCTGTAAACATTTTGAAATAAAATAAATGCCAAAAAAAAGGAACTGTTTTTGTCACATGCCACCGTTTACCTCGAGTCTCACTTTATTCAGATGAAGGTTTTAAATGATGTACTGTGTGATGGTCGGGAATAGATCTGACAGCAGATTTCACTTAAATATGGAGCTTAAATTAAATTATATACATTTGAACATGGGGACTTATGGACACTGACTCACTCCTGGATCCAGCCTCAAGTGGACGTTTGAGGAACTGCAGTTTTTAGCACTTCTGTTTCTTTATCAGGTTTGACTAGTTTGACTAATCTTGTTGCACCTTCTTCTTCTGCAATTATAAAATGGCGCCTGACTGCGCCACCAACTGTTCATAACGACTAACATGGGGACTTATGGTGGACTGACTCACTTCTGGAGCCAGCCTCGAGTGGACGTTTGGAGGAACTGCAGAACCGAGCATCGATTTAAAGTGAATAAATGATCAGCTGATGACTCCATCATGAAAACTGCAACCAGCTACAACACTAAGATGCATGCATCATGAGCCAGAGGACATTTTATTGACACTTTGAACATTCTCCTGGTTGCACTCACACACTGTGAGTGTTTCCACAGTGTGCTCTCAGCATGTTTAGTTGAATAAAGGCCCTGAACGCTGCATCCAGCCTCATACTCTTGCACACATGTAATCCTGTGGACAGATAATGAGCCTTTAATCGCTGCTAGAGGCTGCTCACACGCACACAGTACGCATGCGCGAACATTTACCCAGCAGGTAAACTCCACCATGGCGGCGAGAGGCCATGTGCAAGATCCCAACGACAGGAGGCTCAGACCGATATACGGTAAGGGCTCGGGGCTGGACATGCATGTGTCTCAGCGTGTGTGGAGGTCCGCTGGGACCTCCGTGTGATCCGGTACCGGTGCATGTGTTTAGAAGCAGCGGGGTGTTGTTGGAGGTGATGCGGCCCCACCAGCTCCGACCACGGTGTCTGCTGCCCGCAGCGCCCAATGACAGTGCACCTTACCCGGTCTGACTGCCGCACAGAACCGGGGCGAGGGCACGGCTGCCGCCCCGCCCGGCCGGGTGTGCGCGGTTGAATGAAAGCGTGTGTCCTTGAGCTACACCTGTAGCCACGGTGGGTGGTGTTGCAGCGGTGTGACATCTTTTGTCGTCCGGTCCTCAAAGTCGAAGCGCTAACGGTCGCTATTTGACAGCTAGCTCGCGTGCTAATGTGTCAGCTAGCTAAGCTGCTGCAGCTGTGTCCCCCCCTTTTTTTAAATAATAAATAAATAAAGTGTGTGTTAGTGTCGGTTACCTGTCCCAGGTCAACGTGTGTGCACGTTACGATCACCTGTCCGTGATTTGAGTTAGCCTACAGCGGCTATCTTTAACGGTTAGCTTCGCGGCTAGCATCAGGCTCATAATACTGTAAGGACAATGCTTCAGGCTAAGGCTAGGTGGCTAACTAGCATGGAGCTGTCACAGATAACGGAAATAAAGCGCATTGACCGGCTGTGTGTGTGTGTGTGTGTGTGTGTGTGTGTGCGTGCAACACACCCCACTCATTTAGCACTTTGATTAGCTTCCCATCATTAACTATAATGTGTTTATTCCTATTTTTATATGCTAATCAGAGCCTTTATTTAGCTAAATATGCTAATAGCACACTGTTACAAGTTAAAGTCTTAAAGTGTGTGAGTGTGATCAGGAAAATGTCCTTATTTTTCATTATGGAGTCATCAGCTGATTATTTATTCACTTTAAATCGATGTTCGCGCTCTGGCAGTTCCTCAAACGTCCACTCGAGGCTGGTTTCAGTCTCCATAGGTCCCCATGTTAGACAGCAGAAATAAACATGTTTACAGCCTGGTACAAAAACAGTTTTGGTCTCTGTAGCTAATTTCCCCGTTCATGACAACTGTACTGAGGGTGAATTTATATACAACTCACCTGTTCACATTATATTAAGGCTTAAAGAAGATTTCCTCCCCTCACCTTCTTCACCATGGTTGCTTTCCTTCTTTTTCATTGGTCTCCAACCACCGGGCAGCAGACTGGTACCTGTGTCTGTGAGGTGTTTTATTTTGAAAGATGACCTGATACATCCTGCTGTCCCGTGCGTCCGTGCCTCGACGCGCTCGTGTCGGTCAAAGAAGCTCGCTTGTATTTTTCATGCACTTCCTGTTTCATCGTTTTTATTTCGTCATATTTCCCCTCACACCTTGGAGGCCCGTCCACGCCGTGGACTGCTGGATGAACTGTTGACCTGCTGCTGTGCTGATGTTTGCACACACTGCTCTCCAGAATAACTCCGCCTGCAGGAGTTTTATATTTAAGGCCGTCATGTATAGATTATGTAGGACACCGGCTCGTGTTCCCGTGTCTCTGCACAGCGAGTAGATCCGCCGGCCTCTCTGCGGCGTCTCCGTCATCCGCGTTTGCAGCCGCTCGGTTTGGCTGCACGTCGTCAGCCTGTGATAGGACATCGATCCGTGTGATCGATCCGTCGGTCACATTTCTGTGAGCTTTAGTCAAACCTCTGAGTCCGCTGTGAACGCACAGACAGAGAATAGACCTGACATCATCACAGCGCACTGTCTGCCACAGTTAAATTTGGCACCCAGCTGTCCTGAAGAGGCTGAGCTGTCTGTCTGACTTCAGATAACAGTCATCTGCTGGTTTATTTTCTCGGGTTAAAGGTCAAACAAACGCTCCAGAATATCCAGAACTTCAGTCTTTGGTGTTTATGCTTGAAAAATGACTCGATGTTTTATGGATTAATGGATCGTTTGGTCTCAGTAGATGATCAGTCAATCACCGCTGCGCTGTCCACTGTGTGCACTGAGTTCAGGTCTGATGTGTTAATCTTGTGCTCTGTGTTTCCTCCAGATTATCTCGACAATGGCAACAATAAAATGGCGATACAGCAGGCGGACAAACTGCTGAAGAAACATAAGGACCTGCACTGTGCCAAGGTGGGTGACTCAGGAACTGAAGCTTCTTTCAATGTCGGCGTGGAGAAAACAGATTTGTGAACAGCTAGTCGAGCTCTGACGCACACGGGAACAGAGAGCGCTCCTGTTAGAGGAGTAAGAAAGAGCGCAGAGGTTTGCTGAAGGACACTTTGACGGGGATGAACACGTGCTGCTGCTGCAGAGGATGACGAGGCCGAGGCCGCCCTGCTGCCACCGACCAACACCTCCCAACACGTTAGGCAAGAAGACGGAGAGGTCGTAATGTTTGCTGTCTGATGAGCGTTCAACAGCTGGAAGAAAAACACGCGCGTTAACCTCGCTGCGTACGCTCTCCTGACAATGAACGGCTTCTTCCAAGTTCGACTCTTTGACGTCCTGACAGGTGGACAGGTGGTGAATATATTTTCACTCCTGTTGGAGCAAACAAATGTTTGAACTGAGGATCACGTCGGTAATGTTCCTCATCTCGGCTTAGTAAAGGTCCGCCGTGTGTCCTCAGGTCTGTTTAATAAAATATAAGTTCATTATCATCACTGAGACAAACGATTCATCATGACGTCGAGACGAACGTCGGACCACAGAAACACACACACCAGATTCACACGCTGATGGAGAAAACACGTAAACCGAGATGCTTCCAAAACCTTCGGACCTCCACGAGGAGCCCGCTCACCCACAGATCTAATTATGGAAATGTAATTTTGAAAGCAGTCCTGATTGGCAGATAATATTAATTAACTTTAACCTGCTTTGACGCCGCGACACGTGCGTTCGTGCTGCACGCGGCCCGAGTCTGGACGCTGAAACGAGCTGGTTGGTGACTTGGCCGAGACGTTGTCGCCTGCAGCTCTTCATCGAGCTCCGGCTGCTCCTTCTTTTTCCATTAGTGCCTGAAATATTTACAACTGACCCGCCGTCCTGTTTCCGTAGACACATTTTGATGAACGGCAGCGTCAGTGACGAGCTTACTGACAAACTGCTTCTAGTTTCGAGCTTTGCAGCCGTCGGAAATGTTTAATCTTGGTATCTGTCTCAAGGTCACCTCGGTCTCGGACAAAGAGGGCTCCTTTAACTCCTTCTTTAACTCCTTCTTTAACTCCTTGTCTGTGTCTCCTCCTCCCTTCAGGTCCTGAAGGCGATCGGCCTTCAGCGGACCGGAAAGCAGGATGAAGCTTTCACTTTGGCCCAGGAAGTAGCAACTCTAGAGCCGACCGATGACAACTCGCTACAAGCTCTGACTATACTGTACAGAGAGATGCATCGCCGTGAGTACACACACACACACACACACACACAGGTTGATGATGATATTAAAGGCCCAGCATGTTCGATACCACGCCTGTCCTTCACAGCGGAGTTGGTGGCGAAGCTGTACGAAGCCGCTGTGAAGAAGGTCCCCCTGAGCGAGGAGTACCACTCTCACCTCTTCATGGCGTACGCCCGCGTCGGCGAGTACAAGAAGATGCAGCAGGTGAGAGAGCTGACACACACACACACACACACACACGTGACTATCAGCTTCTGCTGACCACTGCATTCGCCCTTTACAGGCAGGGATGGCCTTGTACAAGATCGTGCCCAAGAATCCGTACTACTTCTGGTCCGTCATGAGTCTGGTGATGCAGGTACTGAAACGCTCTGAGACGTTCCTTAAATCTGTTTTAAATGTTTCCTGAACGTTAACGTGTGTGCTGTGTTCAGGCCATCTCAGCACAAGATGAGAAACTGGCCCAGACCATGTTCCTGCCTCTGGCCGAGCGGATGGTGGAGAAGATGGTGAAGGAGGAGAAGATCGAGGCCGAGGCGGAGGTGAGTTAAGACGTCTGCACGAGCTGAAGGAGTCGTGATGTCCAGATGTTCCCGTTTCCTGTTGTCTGCTGTCGTCCAATAAGAATGTTGATCTGTGAAAGCTAAAAGTGAAACAGGAAGTAGTTCCTCTAAAAATAAAATGTAAATTCCCGTTACTGTCAGTAATCAGTCACATGCTCACAGTGAACATCTGAACGTTAACTCCTTAAATATGAAGCGACGTCCACGTTTTCACCCGTTACC